>CM045452.1:25186462-25786462 GCA_024666655.1 Dascyllus trimaculatus
TACAGTTTGAGGTAGCTTTCTTTATGTTCTGGGAATTGGACAAATAATTACAAGAAAAAAAAAAACATGCCACACTCAAAAACAAATCAAATCCAACCTGAGATGTTGACCAAACAAAGACAAATTACTTCTGTGTCAGACAGTGATCTCATATTACCTCTCTCTCTTTGGGGTTCATAAATAGGAGCATGGTCTTACATATCACTAAACAACAGAGAGGAAGTAAAACAAACAAACAAAAAGGAAAAACTCCGGCGCCATTACGGCAGGTCAGTTCCGAGTCTATAATTTGGCTCTGTTTGTATGTGAGAAAAAAGCAATCCTATTTCATCCTCAGTGTGGTGCGCATCAACATAATCTTTCGTCGTCTCGGCAGGTCGTCTCATTCAGCGGCAGAGAATTCAGCACAGGCCCCGAACACCAGTCCACTGTGAATTATGCATGCATGTCATAAGCATCTAATGGACAGGCAAGCCAATGCAGCATGTCAGGGGGAGTAAAGGTCTATATTCAGCTCTGTCAAAACAAGCCAGCTTGTTTATCTCGCACCCCCTGAGGAGATCCGACTGGTCATGGCGGTGCATTCCAGGTGAGTCTCCACAAAGTTTGGCAACAGATGCAAAACGAGGGGGAGCGAAAACTTCAGCTGTTTCCGATTGCAAACCTGTCACGCTTATTTCTTGTTATGGCTGCAAGAAAATTCACAAATTGGTTCCCTCGTTCCCCACAGTGTGCTCTGTGAATGGCAATTCTCATCCCCATAAACCTATGGAAAGACAGTATGTATATATTCACACGACCATTAAGAGCGTTTTTTTATCACACACATATGAGGCAGTTTAGACTGGATGTTAACGCCCCTGTTTGAATTAGCATAGGAATGGCTGAGACGTGTCATTATGCCTGAATATCCACATGTGGAGGTGCTGAAACATAAATAGCAGGCATGAGGTGCAGGTGAGTCGTAGTAACCTTTTCCTGAGAAGAAGTCCCATCAATTCCTCGTGCAATCTCAGGATTGATTTAGCAATCGGTAGCCAGGTGAAATACAATTTACTGCATTAACATGGAGAAGAGGATAGAAAGCACAGGATCTTGAGAACTAGCGTACCTCGACTATGATCATCATTTATGTTCATTTCACTTGCTTGTCTAAACACTTTTCAGTTACAGATCAACATTATCATCCATTTTGAGTTGTATTTGTGCCCTTATTTATTATCTTTCAGCTCTGTTTTGGTCTTTCCTGATTCCTTAGAAATATACACCAATCAGGGGTAACATTAAGACCAGCTGCCCAATATTGTGTTGATCCTCTTTATGTGCTCAAAAATAATCTGAGCCAGTGGGGATGGACAAGAGGACCTCTCAGGGCGTCTTATGGGGTCTGGAACCAAGACCTTGGCACTGGATCCTTTGGGTACTCTGGGTCATGCAATGGGGCCTCTGTCAATCAAACTTGTTCCATTGCATCCTGTTGATGCTTGATCACAATGGGGTGTAGGAAGTTTGTAGGTCAAATCAACATGTTGTGCCATTGTCATGTTCCTCAACATGTTCCTGATTGTTTGATGTTTTTTCCATGTGGTGGGGTGCATTTTCCTGTGGGGGTAGGCCAGTCACATTTAGGATTTTCATTTGCATGAGGGAGTGTGTTTGTTGTGGGACAATGTTTATTTGGGTGTCTAAGTCTCATCAGCACGGATGTCAAAATCCAAGGTTTTCCATCAGAACAGCACATAGTACCAATATGATCAATGTTATTCACCTCACCTGTCAGTGGTTTTAATGTTGTGGCTGATCGGTGTATCTGGATCATTAACTGCTAAATAGTTTGCTATTTTCATAAACTGATCGCTACCTGTCTGTTTTTTTAAGTGCTGGGTAGGTGATGTGCAGTGATTAGTGGAACTTTTTTGCCTAAACAATGAGCTAAAACTCATTACAGAGCTCTGTAACGCCTGGAAGAAGCTGCAGATTTGGGGGATAATTTACAATGTCATGATACATTTTGTATTTATGCATTATAGCTTTTTGAGTAATGCACAATTTTATGAACAGATTGACTGTTTCTTCCTTTTCAGGCGTAAGGAATTAAAGCTTTTGCTTGGTTCATTACAAAGTGAATATTTTAGGGATATAAACAGTTTCTAAAAAATTGTGATTTGCAGTTATATATAAAGTTTTCTGGCATTTTATAGACTAAATAATTAACTTAATTTAATTAATTAATATGGCATACATAATACATACAAATAATTGGGATAAAAATGAATGAGTTGCAGCTTTTATCGACAGAAAAGAAACAGGTTTTATTGTGAATAATGTTTCTTTCCAGAGGTTATATTACCAATTCAGTGACCTACATTAGACTTAAACACAGTATGCATAATATTTTTGAATATACTGTATGCATGGAAAACCCTATTCTGTAAAGAAATATAATGTAAATTTTGCCTTCTACTTTCCACCATATGCCTAAAGCCCACAAAAAAATCTATAATACAGTTTCTGTATCATAGTATATAATTATTATATCATTATTTTTATAATTTCTTCACACACACTTTATTAAAACCATCCCATCATGTAAAGAGGCTGTGAAGGGGAAAAAAGAAGACGAAATTGGGGCCTCTCTAGTGAGCCAATTTGCAATTCAAAAAACTTGTGAAGAGGAATCAACAAAAGGCATTTTAATAGAGCAGCGTTGTTGACTCTGCTCTTTAGAAAGACCTAGAAAATTCCTTGCACTGCAGAAGTGTGTGATTTAAATGGATTGAAATCTTAAACAAACTGAGCATGGCTATGAGCCACCATGCAAAAAAATAAAACAAGAAAAAAAAGTATGAATTAAACATTGCGGCGCATGAATACAACGAGCCTCGCACCCCCCAATCCCCCAACCCCCCAACCCCCCATCCCATCACCCCCGGCACTGTCTGTCGACTAATTGGACTGTATATCTGTCAGGTAAGAAGGAGCGGCTTCGCTGTTTGGTCATCAAGTGATGGTCAGTGTTGTTTTTAAATGCAACACTGGTCACCTATTCCTCACAGGTTTTGTGCAGACTGCAAGATGTGCTGCACGACCACTGATGCACAAAAACAACTACCAATTACGTTTCTCCAAGGAGAAAAGCAAACACATCTTATTGTTTTGCATATTAGGTTTGGTTTTGATATAATCTATATGATATTGTAATAACAGATAGATTATTATAGAACAATATTTTTTTTACAGAACATTATGCAGAGCGATAAAATGAACAGCTTCCCACACAGACATACCACTCACAAAAGCATACCTGTATTATAACCTGACATCACATTAACTATAATTAACTAACATCCCCAGCAGCTCTGATATTTGTATGTAATATGTAAAATTTACATTTAAAAATAGTCAAAACATGTCTTGACAGTTTGGAGCAGGTGGCTGCATGCAACTTATTTGCCTGTCTTTTCCTCACTTAAGCAATCATGACATGTTTATTAGCATATTATTGGTCTATTTCTTTAAAAAGTTGAAAATCTGCAGTATTCAATAACATTCTTAAACCTTGTAATGATATGATTTCCATTACATAAATATTAAAGTATGCACATTAGCTCCACAGTATCTCTTTCTGCTGACCAAACATTGAATAGGCAAACTGAATAAGTGCATGCAGGACCAGAGCATCTGCTAGAGGTAACTGGGTACCACAGTTTAGAAAGACAGATTCTGGTCAATCTGCTTTCTCAGTTATAGATGTAAAAAAGAGGATTTCCATCCCCACAAACACTGGAGACTTTGAAGTATTTAAAACTAGCAGCACAAAATTGTCACCACAAATGATTACCTTGTATTTATTGTCTTTACTGATTTTATTTATTGTTTTTACTGATTGCATTAATCATCTCATACAGATGGATTTGTATGTTTTGCATCGTTTTATGTGCTGTATTTATTGCTTTGAGGTTGCTCTCCTTTTTTGTACCTGCCCAGGAACAACAGATGCAAATTAGCTGCTAGCAAAGTCTGTCTGAAACAAACAAAAACAAAAAAAATCAAATTAAAAAGAAAGAAAGAAATCAAATAATTTATTTTGACCATGCTTTTATTGAACAAATTGCCCCTGTATTCGTTTTTAAAAAAATCTTTAAAACTCAACAAAGACAACAGAGATCTTTTGACATTTTCCTCTCTACTTCCTTAGCCTGCTAGCTAACCTCATTGTCGCAACCACACTGACCCATAATAACATAAAAGTAGCTGACAGTTGGCTGAGGCGTCATCTGAAAGACGAAATGGTGTGAACACATGTATCTGGTGCTCCATCTGACCCGTCAAATGTTCACAAGGTGACTGTGAACGCGTGGCGAGTGGAAATAAAATTATTTTTATGTACTGTGCGGCGTAAGAGCAGCTGTTGCCGGGCAACTACTGATGAGGATGTAATACATAATAAACAAGCAATATCTAGCTGCCATTTACTGCAATAAACCAATAAAGGCTGATGTTTGAAGCTGTGAAAAGAAAGAACATAATATCTTACCTTTTACCAAAAGGCTGCCAGCACTGCTTGCGACTCCAAACTGGTTTCTGGCCACACAAGTGTACAGTCCAGCATCCAATTTAGTGACATTGGAAATCCGTAGGCTTCCATTATCCAACACCATAACTCTGTAGGAGGTATAAAAAAGGCTTTATATAACTATACACACAGAGTGCAGAAAAATATCAATTTTAGTGTAATAAAACACTTTTACTTCGACTGAAGTCAATTTGAAGCAACTTCAGCGTGACTTCAGCGTGACATAAGCAGGAGCTCAGTGTGAAGAGTTACAGTTTGATCTGTCACCACTGAGCTGAGAAGAGCAGCACAAGATCACTTTATGGGAGGAGAGTACCAATTTAGAATGCACGAGGATATCAAGGTGGAGCAACTCTGAGTTAAACTTTAAGATATTACATGATAGTGAGGACGTTTAATCTTAAATATATACAGAATGAAGGTAGGAGATGCAGCAGAACGATGGTTGCAGCCTAGAATTAGTTGCAGGTAATAATTTCAAACTTGAAAAATGGTTTCAAACAGGAAAATAGAAGCTACTAGTGCCAGACCGAATCCAACTAGCTTTTAATAATAATAATAATAATAATAATAATAATAATAATAATCTAACCTTAATTGATCCCCTTGAACTCCTTCTCTGCATTTGACCCATCCTATTCATAGATAACCTTAACTATACATACTAGAAGAAGTGGGCTGCCATGCTGAAGGGCCCAACAGTGGCTGCAGTGGGGATTCAATCCTCTGACCTTCTGATCAGTAGCCTAGGGGCTTAACCTGTTGCGCCACCACTGCAACTTTTGCATTTAATCCATCTGAATCTTGTATATGTCAACAAAATTTCTCTAGCAGGGAAGCAAATAAGATCTACCTGGTTACATGATAATAAAAGGATGCTGAACTTCAATGGCAGATTGCAGCAGCGAGTCCAAATTACCACGACTCTCATGAAACCAGACAGATTTCACCTTCCAGAGAGAGAGAGTACAGCTGGTACCACATCACTCAACAAGTACCAGTATTAAATTCTATTGCTCTCATTTATAATTCAGCTTAGTTTATCTTTGCGCATTGTACCTTTTTGTACTTTTCAAAATACTCTACTTAATTGTAGATACCAGAAATTTTGCACTTTATGTAAATACCAACTATTTGTGCATCTCTTTTGTAAATACCAGCATTTTTGGTATCTTATTTCCATTTCTTCGACCAGCACAAGCTGCACGCTATCTTATCTATCATCCATCCATTTATCTATCTAATAATTTTATCCTTTATTAATCCCCTTGGGGAAATTCCTCTCTTTGACCCATCCTAGTTAGGATGCAGTAGGCTGCCACGTTGCAGCACCCAGGGGTTAAGGGCCTTGCTCAGGGGCCCACAGTGGCCACAGCCGGGGATCAACCCTCTGACCTTCTAATCCGTAAAACCAGGGCTTAACCTGTTGCGACACCACTGCCCCCAAAGGTTAGGTTCCACCGAGATTTGAACTCAGATCACTGGTTTCAGAGTCCAGAGTGCTAACCATTACACCATGGAACCACAATCTATCAATCTATCCACCCATCTATCCATCATCCATCCATCCATTTATTATCTATCCATCATCCATCTATTTATCTATCTGTCCGTCCGTCCGTCCGTCCGTTCATCCATCCATCCATCCATCCATCCATCCATCCATCTATCTATCTATCTATCTATCTATCCGTCTTTACTTATTTTGCTCTTACTTACAGTAATTGAAATAATCAGCATCATTATTTGCATTTTTAATGACAAACAAGCTAACCGACCTTGACTACAAATCACGAAATATGTTGTTGGCCATTCCAGACATACTTCAATGTTAAAAAAAAACCCTCAGAAATGTTGATGCTCACTCTAGGAGCACTGACAACCTTCAAAGGAGAATAAGGCCTTAAAAGCATTCCAGCCAGTCAACAAGGCCTTGAATGGAGCGTGAAGAAAAGCCGAGAACAAATAACTTGTAAGTAAATATGCATAATGACATTCATCTTGCCACATATTTATTTTTTTTACTATATTTCCATCACAGTCAAGGATGGAGGATAAAAGGAGGCAACATTTAAGTGGGAAACTTGTTTGGTGAGATTCGAAAAATGCCCAAGATAACCACTTCATGAAAGCAAAATGAATGACGAGGGTTGCAGGTGATTGAGGCGCACAATGACAAAAATAAACGGTTTGATTAATTCCATTTACCTGGATGCCAAAAAAGCATTCCTTTTTGCCGCGATGACAAACTTGCCCCATGCTGCACTGAACGCTCAGGTTAAAAGCTAACAGGGTTCATTCAGCGTGTTGATTGTGCCAAAGAAGCATTCATTTCCAACCCATTTTTCATCAAAACATTATCGAATATCACCGGTAGCTTTGGCTGAATGTGTCAAAATTATTCAGATTTAATACCTGTGGTTCAAATTTGATCCTTTTTTTTGTCTTTTCTGTTATCCGTGCATTCGTACTGGTTTTGAAAACACATCCTTTAATCTCTGCAATTACTGGAGGTAATCCATCACATTCCTTAAAAGCCAGCACGACAGAAGTTGCTCCCTTTCTTACTGCTTTCGCCTGTTTCTCTTCATTAAAAAGATGCTTTCCTGTGCTTCGGTGTTTGCTGCCTTTCCCTCATCTTTTCATCAGAGCCAATAATCCGAAATAAATATGTTTAAAATGTAGGTAATAAGCTCTGATTGTTCCTAATCTAGCTGTTAATTTTTGTCTGTCACTTTAAATGAGCTGTAATTGAAAGAAGTGGGCCACTAATGCAATCAAATTACACAATGCTAAGATGTTTGTGGCGTTTATTCAGCCTCAGTGTGCACGACTTGACAGCTACGAGTATCAGACGACAAAAAGTACATCTTTTTGAATAGAAAACATACAATTTATCGCAAACCACGACCTAGAAACACACAGGAGAACAACACGCTTATTAAAGGCAAGTCTCCTTCACTGCATATGTGTTGTATTTCCTGCAGAGAGTAGAAATAACAGAGGAGAGGTTCCGTTGTCATACTGGAGCCAATAATCCGCCCTGCTGAGATGTCCTTAAGCAACGCCGTCTACACCGAAAATTCCCCACAGAGATCAATAAAAAAAAAAAAAAAAAATCACATGGTTAAAAATGAATTCCCTCGCACTGGCGAGACAGTCGGATGCTTGTTGAACTAATAATTAATTTGGCCTGGCGTTATCAGAGTTATTACAAACACGCAAAAACCATTAAGGCCTCATGAGCACCAATTAATATTTCATGACATGAAACAGTTGTTAGATTCTGATGCCTCGCTTTAACTGACAAAAGGAGGACGTTCGCGATTATTGCCATGTGTTCTGCATTGAAGAGTAATTTGTCAGTGAAAGAAACTCCGAGACTGAATAAATATTCAGCGCTCGCAGGAGAAATGTGTTATCGACATTTCTGCTGCAGTTCCGTCTCTTTTTTTTACAAAGGAAAGCTACAGAGGAAAATGTCTGTACAGTTAATTTCAGAAAGGTCATGACAATTTGATCATATTACATTCCAGCAATTTCTGATGTTGCCTCTCAGCAATTCCCTGACCCCATTTGTATCCTTTGAAATTAATTACCCCGTCGATAAATGCCTGCAAATCCTCGCTACAAGCTCCCCATCACACCTTCTAGAGCCAGTGATTCAAACCATAACTGGTTTGAGAAAAGAACTCGAACACCACTTTCTAATAGATCCCTTCCAGGCAGCATGGACCTCCTAAAATGATCAAAAATGACCTGTATGGCTTTACAGACTGGGGGAATTAAAATGCATTAGCCCCCTTTTCTCCGGTGCCCATTCCCCACAGAGCCAGGGGTATATT
Source organism: Dascyllus trimaculatus (assembly GCA_024666655.1). NCBI lineage: Eukaryota > Metazoa > Chordata > Actinopteri > Pomacentridae > Dascyllus > Dascyllus trimaculatus. The sequence goes on from CM045452.1 coordinate 25,194,884, forward strand.
CTCACTAACTGAACCGAGGGCTTCCTTTTGTAATGGGCTATAACAAAGAGTTATGGATATGAGATGTCACAGGGATAAGACTCGCCATTAAACGGTGCAGTAGCCTATGTCAGGCTTCTTCCAAAGGAACGGTGCGAGATAAAGCTGTGAGGAGCATTAACTGTCGGAAACGCTTCCTCTTTGTTCCCTCTTCTTCTGAAAGGTCGCCCCGGAGCAATTAAGGTTTTGGTGAAATTTGTGGCCGTACATAAAGAGCCTGATAAGTGCAATGTAGTAAACAGGCACTTTACCCTGAACCTTACTGGGCTGCTGTTCAAGGAAGCTACCGGCCGTAATCTGAAAGCCATTCTCTCCGAGGCGTAACAAAAAAACCAAGGGGCTGTAAATGAAAAACATTATTTTAGCCACTTAAGAATGATTGCATAATTAAGTCCGTATATTACCGGGAACTCGCAGGATTCTCAAGTACTGCTTATTTCAGTCACCGCCAGGGTTTCAGGATCACACCTTTAAAGCGCTTTCTGATTATGAACTGATTCATTTTGCACAATAAAGTGTATCATGTAGCGTAGCAATGTTGAACCACAGCGGTTCAATCTGAAGGTAATATTTCTGAGGGCTGTTTCCGCGTTGCAATCGCTGGCAGCGGTCAGTGGTGGAATTAAATTAGGGTAAGCACTTTATTGTTAACCTCATAGTTGCACCGCCTAAGTGCACGGCAACCCTGTTATGAGGCCATCTTGTTTTACATGCCTGGGATATGAGCTGATGTAGGTATCGTCCCCCTCCCTCCCCGCGTGATTTCATTAACTAATCAGATCCTGCCCTGTTCTTCAGTTGATTTGTTTTCTCCTACTGCAAGATCCTTGAAAACATTATCCTTGGAAGATTAGAAGGAATTATGGGTACTTTGGCTGAGCCAGTGGGATGGATTAGTGTTGTGCCACTGCTGTAATAGCATTGGTAACAGCCCCGTTTCGATATGGAGGGGGAAAGTAAATGCTAACGAGCCAGGGAAGAAGGGGAACGGGCTTGCCAGAGATGTTGCAATAATGTCAAAACCTAACATCTTGCATGCAGCTCAGCCACTTCAGGGCAAGGCTGTAATGTTAAGTCTCGAATGGGAAATCTCGCCTTTATAGGCACGATTGATATTGCACATTGCGGCGTGGATGCATTTTTCCTTTCAATACTTAAGAGGATGATAAATCTGCAAGCTGGGCGCAACATTTAGCAGCGCATAATCTTGGTGCTGATGCTGTTGCTCGGATAAAACATCTCCCTCCTGCAACCAAGATGTCCCGGCGCTGGCATTAACAATCAGATTGCACCTTTAGTTTCCCTCCCTCCAACATGTTGTCTGTCTGGCAGGGGGGGAAGGTGGCTGAACCTGCAGCACCCCGGCTGCGATGAGGATGGATATCCCAGAGGTTTGGATGTGGAAAAGCTGCTGAGCCAGTTGAACAATTAATCCCATATCAAATGAGAAATGTGAACCCCCCACTACATCCCCGCATGTACCGGCAGGTGTGCTTTGCCTCCCGCTGGTTACATTCCTGCTCAAAATACAGATGAGTGATTTGTATAGACGCCACTGTGCCTTACGCGATGAGAGATTAGGAGAGCACACCTGAAAATGAACCAATCCCCCCCAAAAAAGAAGCAGAGCCACTTGTGAAAACTTTAAAAACAGAGCAAATGTCACTAAATTATGACATGGAGAAGTTCAGATTTTCTGTCACTGCCTATTCATGCAGGTGCAGGGTATTTGAACACATTTTTACATTTCAAATCCAAAAATGGTCAATCATATGAAGGCCTTACACTACTTTGCACCACATTAGCACATTTTCCTGTTTGCTGAAATGTTGAAAATGAACAGTTTCCAAAAAAAAGACAGTAATTTGTGAAAGCAGAGCAAATATCACCAAATGATGACTTCTCTGAATAAGTATATACTCTCTGCTGTTGCCTATTCATGCAGGCAATAGGGCATCTGAACAATCTTTTACATTCCAATACCAAAAATGGTCAATCATTTGAAGACCTAGTGCTGCTTTGCACCACATTTGCATGTTTCCCTGTTTGCTGCAATGCTGATAATGAAGTTTTCCAAAAATAAAAGAAGCCGAGCAACTAGTGGAAGCTGTGCAAAGAGAACAAATATCACCAACTGATGACATTTCTGAAGACGTACGTATTTGCTGTCACTTCCTATTCATGCAGGTGCAGGGTATTTGAGCACATTTTTACATTTCAAATCCAAAAATGGTCAATCATATGAAGGCCTTGCATGGCTTTGCACCACATTTGCATCACATTTGTACATTTCTCTGATTGCTGCAATGTTGAAAACGAACAGTTTCCCCAAAAAAAAAGGACAGAAACTTGTGAAAACAGAGCAAATATCACCAGATGACGGCTTTTCCGAATAAGTATATATTTTTATCTGTTCTTTATTTATGCAGGCAATGGGGTATGTGATCAATTTTTTACATTTCAAATCCAAAAACTGTAATCATACGAAGGTCGTGCGCTGCTTTGCACCACATTTGCACGTTTCCCTGTTTGCTGCAATGTTGAAAATGAACAGTTTCCAAAAAAAGAGCAGAGCAACTAGTGAAAGCTGCGCAAACAGAGCAAATGCCACCAACTGATGACATTTCTGAAGACGTATATATTTTCTGTCACTGCCTATTCATGCAGGTGATGGGGTATTTGAACAAATTTTTACAATTTACATTTCAAATTCAAAAATAGTCAGTCTTATAAAGGCCTTGCGCTGCTTTGCACCATATTTGCACTTTTCCCTTTTTGCTGCAATGTGAGAACAAACAGTAGCACTCCTGCTCAGTCACTGACTATCCATTATGCTGCTTCCTTGACCAGCATTATGTCTTCAGGGGGAGAGAGTAGGTTTTTTCTTGTCTCATTAACATTTGTTTTTCCTTTTTCCATCTCCTCTCCAGCACACAGAGGTATTGCATTGATCTGTACTTAACCTGATTTCTAATAAAACAAGGTGTCTAGCTGGCTCCCCTGGTGTCGCCGCCACTGTCGCCAAAGAATGTATGTTCAGCAGCCATCCATTGATCAGCCCGTTCGGGGATTTCATCTGCTTGTCCCATGTCTCAATGGTAGCCTGGATCATCGTCTGACTTGTGCTCTAATGACCCTCCAGGCCTTACATGTTGCTAATGAGCTGATGGATCAGTGCATCGATCCGACTGCCGCAGTCTAGGAACGCCCAATTACCTTAAGTAAACAGTGCAGGAACCGGCTCTGAGCACAGCCAGAAGAAAAGCAAAGTACAATGGAGTTCAGGGAAGAAATGTAGATAGCGAAAAGGGGGAAAGTGGTGGAGTGCAGAACGTGTTATGCAATTCAAATTGTATTGTGTCACACTGTGATTCTGCTCTGTGCAGTTTGTCACCATGAATATCAAGTAGGGAAAAATGAAATAACAAGTCAGGGAAATACTATTCCACAAGTAAGCCACACAAACTAAAAGAAACAAACCACAATGCATTTACAGCTCAACACAAAGAAACCTGCTACCTGTGGCTCTCTCTCAGGGCTTCCTTCCCCTTTCTCCATGAAATCACGCCCCGGGGAGACATCCTGGGCTTGCATTCGATTAGGACGTCGCCACCCTGTCGGGCCAAAGTTTGGGGCTTCAACAAGTTCTGGGAGAAGTCTGGAGCGATGGCTGAAGGAGGAGGAGAGTGGAAAGAAAAAAAAGGGTTGTGAATATCAGGAGGGCGACGGGAGAGGAAGAGAAAACAGAGGTTTAATCTACTGACAGAGAAAACGAGACAGGGCTGTGGCGGAGGAGCTTCCTAAAACGTTCAGGTCACTCCATCCATTAGGCAGGTCAGCTCTCGCATCCTTTCCTTTCTGCACACACATTGGTGCTTGTTTGCACACATGCAGAGGCAGACTCTAATGCACATATGAATGCAGACACGGTGCAACATTTTAAAGAACATATTTCACTTGCAAAGGCGGGTAGTTTCTCCAATTCTGTGAATTTTTTCCCTCGAAGGGCGCCGTGCATTAGGAATAAAGCCACGGGGCTCTGAAGCAGAAATGTAAAACGAGAGGGAGGCTTTGTTGCTGCTCCTTTAGGCCTTAATTACTAAGGCGCCGTCGTCTGGGGCTGCTTTGTATGCGCTCCGACTCAGCAGAAAAGCTCTTCAAAGAGAATGCACAACCTGGCGCCAGTGACATGGCCAAGCACCTGCCAACGTATGCCGGTGCGTACACAGCAAAACACAATACACATGTAGCCTTGTGCACGTCGCAGCTCATAATTATGCCTTGACACTATGTGTGAAACGCTGGCGTTATCTCTGACAACACAACAGGTATTTGTCTTGCTCGTCTCGTCTAAACACACAAGGAGAGTTTATATGATCTGTGCAATTAAATAAAATTCTGTTTCTTCTTGTAGAGGAATATACCAGGCTGATTTAAACAGACCACACCAACTAAACGAGAAATGCCTATCATGTTATTTTCTTGAAATAGCTGTTGGATGACGGTGGCTCACAGAAGGATAAACATTAAAATATCCTGGAAATCATTACTTGAATCGTAAACAAACCCTCCTTTGAAAGTTCATTCATCACTTTGCCTTTTTTTTTTAAATAAGCGATGATCAATGGTTGAGTTGATCAACTGGCTGCAGAAAAAAAATCCAACCTTTTTCTGGGTTCCAGCTTCTAAAATGCGAAGAGTTACAGGCTGAATGTTACTGCAAATTAAGCTCAATGACAGTGTGAAGGGCATTTTTCACAATTTTTTGGACATGTTGCGGATAAAATTATCCATTAATTAATAAAATAAATAACAGTCTGTTTAATTTGTTATGAAAATACTGGTTAGTTGGAAATCTGCTGTAATAGATTTAGAAGATTTGGCTGATCAGATTTACTAGACATGTTCTTTTCATGCACTAATCCCTGTATTTAAATGTCCATATTCTGTTGGGGCTATTAAGTTCAGATGCTTTGATCGCAGTCATTTAAAGGAGAACCCCACTGCTTCCAATACAGAATAGGATGTCATTTTAAGGAGATGCACACGCACAAACCGTGACAAACAGTGCAGCAGTGGCCAAATGGTCACGTACCAATTTTTTCACGTCTACAGTAATATATTGGTTTTCCACCTGCACACCAACAGTGAAATCATTTGAACGTTCTCCAAGGGGCTCTGCAGCTTCCACTCCGCATACAGGAAGTCGCTTTAATTCGCGCTGCCAATCAGAGTTATATATGTTTCTAAACACAAAGCGTTGAAAGCTGCTCCGTCATTAGAGTGAAGTGGCTCTGACACACGAATGGAACTTTTGTTTTTGCTAATGAAGCTGTGTCAAACTGCCACAGCAAAGTGCTTTGAGAACTTAGACGAGGATATAAAACTGTTTTTCTTTCTTTCAGTACCTGCTTATATAAAAACCTCCAGCGCAGTTTGAAATTAAAATGTCTGCCCTTCATTTCTAAAGATGTGAAAGAAACTAAAGGCTGCGTGATACAGAGTGAGTTCACAACTCTTCTTGCAGAGATAATTAGTTTTTCATGTTACCTGTAACTGTTAGTCTGCGTCAGGGGTGCTCAATCCTGGTCCTCCAGAGCCCCTATCCAGCATGTTTTAGATGTTTCCATCTTCCAACACACCTGATTCAAATGATCAGCTCATCATCAAGCTCTGCAGAAGCCTGATAACGATCCTGATCATTTAATCAGGTCTGCTGGTAGACGGAAACATCTAAAACGTGCTGGATAGGGGCTCTCGAGGACCAGGATTGGGCACCCCTGGTCTGCGTGTCAGTTGTCTAAACTTTGACATGAAGCCTACCATCAGTGTTTGTACTGCTTCTCCAGTTACTAACTAGAAAAATGAAACTATTTCCATCACAAAAGACACAAAGGAACTTTACCGTAGCTTTTATGGAGGAAAAGTGTTTCTATAGATCTTTTTGGGTGATCTGGTTTGCCAAATGTTCTGCCAACATGAATGCAGGACTCAGATATGTGGCCTTAAATGTACCATGAGTGTGCCGTCTCACCTATCACCCGCAGCTCAGCGTTGGTGAATATCCGGCCGTGCTTGTTCTCCGCCACGCACTGGTACATGCCGATGTCAGCCAGATTCAAGCTGCTGATCGTTAGAACGCCGTTGTTCAGCTGAACTCTGTCCTGCTAAAAGAACACACACGCACACACACACAGATGCAGCCGTTTAACATCGTGTGGCTCTAAAGGGACGCTGCTGCAGTAACTTGACAACAAACGTTAAACAGGTTGATAGAATCTGAAGGTGCTTAAATGGTTGAATCAGTATAATCCAAGGCTTATATCCAATCAGGAACACCTCTGTCTTGTGCTGCACGCTGCTTAAAGTATATTGGCCCTTGGTTAATCAATATGTGATGAAAGCACTGGTAAAAAAATGGCCGGGTAGCTGGACTACATACCACACATGCACTAACGCCCCGAGCAACAAGCCCCTGGTTTGATTCCTGACTGGGGACCATTTGCTGCATATCATTTCTCTGCTCTCTCCACTGCTGCTATAAAAAAAAGGCATAAAAACGCTCCCAAAAATACTTGAATAAAGTTTACATTATTGCCATATAAACCTGTTATTTCTGGTGTGCTAGCAAAAAACCTCCTATGTGTATTGGGGGCCGAATGATGTGAGGAAAACATCTAATTGCGGTTTTTCTGACATATATTGAATTTGCCATAGAACTTTTTTACATAAAGTCGATTCAGTATTCACTGTGTAATATATTTATAACATGCCAATGAGTATCACCACATGAGACATCATGAAAAGCATAAATTTGTAAAAACCACTGACATGACAGTTTAAACCCTGGATCAGATGTGCTGCAAGGTGATGGCTATTAAATAATGAAACTGAGCATATACCACAGCTCGCTTGGCTGAACCACACAGTATCCACTGATCAATGAGAAACCATAAACAAACACTTGAAAGTTACAGTCCGGTCGAATTAAATAAGTCTCATTATTTAATAGCCGACACCACGCGCGTCCTAAATTGCAGCCTCTGCGATTTTGCTAATTGCATTCTTTCAAATTTCAATCTGAAATTGATGAATTTGCTCAGCCTCCACAGTTATGTTTCCCCCCACCCACGTCCAGTATTCCCAGTCATTTTTGAGAAAACTGTTGCTTCTATATGTGTCTGAGGAAATGTAGAGGCATACATCCATGATATTTCCCTGCACTTTTATCGCTAGCCCAACATGTAGTCCATTGATCAACTGCTAATATAAAAAAACATTGATTAGTGGAGCTACACGGTTAGTTTGATCAGCCTCTCATCCTGCCACTAGGTTACTGATTTACCTGGAACATTCTGATCCATATGATACTGTTTGAAAAAGCTCAGTGGATGACGATCCGTTCACTAATCTGGCATTAACCCCTACGGCTGCCGCTTGTTTACATTAGTCAGTATGCAGATATATGTACATATATATGATGCTTCCCTGCTGCTAAAACAACAACAACAACAACAAACCGCCATAGTATTATTTTTAAGATTTTATGGACATTCTTAGCAGTAGAATGTCCTCAGAATGTGTGGTTTATTACATGTTTCTCCCATTGTTCTGTTGTTATCTATGATTCATGAATGGATTAGATACAGTAATAAAAAGAGGTCACTGTGCTATAAATATTCTATTGCCTCTCAGGTATAAACTGAGCTTTCTCTTAACTCGACGGTGCTCTTAACACGTTACGTTTAGAGCATTATAATTTAGACCGACTCCCGGTTTTTGTTGACCTCAAACTCTAGGGATGATGTTTTGTTTTAACACTTTACGTGTTATGCAAGACCTTTTCTTTAAAGAAAGTCTTAAAAACAGTTGACACACTAGGTGAAAATATGAGAATGCTGGACTGAAATTGCTTTGCAGTGGGTAATTAGGTCTATTTATGAACGTTTTAAGTACTACGATGCCAAGTGTGTTCATTCTGATGAATGGCCTGATTTAATTCAGCTTTAGCCACACTTTTTCTCTCCTTGGGGGGGTTGATAATTGAAACACTGTTAATTTTCTCTGGTCTTAATAGGCCCGCAGTGACTAGATCTAACCCCCCTCTGCTTAACATAGCACCGAGACATCATCAAATGACGGTTGAAATCGAATCTCTGTGGAAATAGTCAGGAATGAGCGGCGGCGTGCCGGCTGCTTTTTTTATCACAGAGAGTTAGGTGGCAAAGAGAGAACAGAAAAATACTGAATAAATATATGCAATTTGAAAAATGTCTGCACAGATTGTAACAACAACACCTGCAAAAATAAAGTTTCTCTCTCTTCCCAGTGCTCCTTTTTGACCTTTACAAGGTTTGGCGCTGCTTTCTGCTCCCTTTTTATAGTTATGTCAATTTAAGTGTGGCAGCACTCATTGTTCTTGCCCTTGATCTTTCCATTGAGTGTAGCTGGACCTTTTAATGTCACTGACAAAGTAGTCCAGAGGGTCCCGCCGCCAGTCTGTCTGTCGTCTGGAATCATTACAGCGCTGCCACTTGAAAAGACAAGGACTGTCCCTTAACATCAGTCAGTGACACTGCTGAGGATCTTCAAATAGAGTTCCTTTTGAGGCACAGTCACAGGATGGACACATGGCTGACCTGGCGCTAAAGCCGCTGCCAGAGGGGGGTTCTGGGCGTGGACGGATTCAGCAGTTTTCCAAGTGGAACACAAGTCCCTGGGTTTTTGGCTTTGACTGGGTGCTCATATGTGTGTTCAAGGGAAAAAGGCATGATAAAGAGAGAGAGAGAGAGAGACAGGGAGAGAGAGAGGGGAATAGAAAGAGAGAGAGAGGAGCCACAGTGACTTTGAATAGATGATAGATGATCCTTTTTAGGTTACACAGTGCAAGGGCCCAGGGGGTTGAAAGAGATGAACGAGAGCTGTGTAAGTGCATGGGTTGGTGCCACGCTACACTATTCTGTACCCGCTGCCCTGGTGGAAAAAAAAAAACCCTCAGAGGCTCAGCAGTGGCTCCATCACAGTCTCTTTACAACTGGAGACAAATGATGGCATTCGTCTGCTTTATCGCCACCTTTAATTATGCCTGATTCCTCTCTGATACCACTAGTGTGTCAAGTTGAGCTGGGAAAAAGACGGATGCTGTGTTGTTATTATGTCAGTAACATGTTTACTCCGGTAGCCGGACTGAATGCATGAAGGCAGGTAGCGGACTCTGGAGGTCACAGATAAGAAAAACACGCTCCCTCGTATGTAAGTAAAGAGGGGCAGCTGGTGGTGTAGTGGAAAAATACAAGCATGAGTGGGCCCTTGTTTCGCCGGGGTGACATTTTGAAGTGACAGCCCTCCTCCGCGCCATTTAATTCCCTTGGAGGGGGCCCAAAATGAGGCGGAGAGAGAGGGAAAAGTGGGAGGAAAAAGAGCTTGAAAGAGAGTGTAAGAAAGGAGAAAGAGAGCAAGAGATGCTGAAATGGAAAGAGAGAGAGAGAGAGAGGCAGAAGAGGACTGATCCATTCTAATGAGGAATAACAAATGGCCCCCTTGGCCATCCTCTCCTTCTCCCTTCTCTCTCTACATTGCTGACCTTTGGGTTTGGAAATTGATTTACTGTTGCCGCGGTTGACGGTGGCATTTTGAAAATGGTAACACCCCTACCTCATTAATATAGCCACATGTACAGAGAATATGTTACCTTTGCCACCTGCCAAAGAGATTTTTTTAAAGTCTTATTTACAGATCAATACGAAAGATGCACAGGTGGAAGTGAGAGGAGTTTCCTGTGGTTAAGGATGTGTGGCGAAATAGAGGGAGTGACCTTTGTCGGCCGCACAAAAACAAACAAAATACCAGACGGGCTGTAAATGACAGAGACATGAAATGTTCATGACAATAATGTGTATTTATGCAGATTTGAATTTGAGTAGCTGCACAGTGAGGATTACTTCTGGTTCATAATGGCAAAGCACTTAGAGTGGGGGAGAAAAAAAAGTCTGTAATCTTCTTCAGCGCATTGACATTCAGCTCTCTAATTAAAGAGACGCAGATTTCGGGGTATTATCTCTGCTCTCAATCCAAGTTCCAGACAACAAAACCCACCTGCCCCCATTTACAGACATGTCCAACAAAGCTGAGCAACAGTCCAGTTTTTTGGACTCATTACTGGACCCAAACACTGACACAATCGACCGTGATTCACTGGAGCTGCTCTTTCTCGGCAGAGAGCGCATTCGCTCCAGCGGCACAGTAGTACAAAAACAAGGCAAATTGCCTAAATGTGAAATGCACTTTGGATGATAAGGCATTTTTCCACCCTCCCCAGAGGAAAAGAGACTTAATGATAAAATTGAGAGCAGCAGATAGGAGAGATTGAGCGCTAAATTGTCGACAAAGTCCCTGCTTGATGACAGGCAGAAAATGGCATCACTTTGGCTTCTTTGCAAAACACATACAAACACTCTTCCCCCCAGCACACGCACACGCACACGCACGCACACACACACACACACACACACACACACACGCGCATGAACGCACACATACTTTTGATGCCAAATTTAGTCGCAAGCAAATACAGCAATTTCAAAGTGACGTCTCCTTGCCAAGTACAAGCCTATGAGTTGGAAGCATTTGCATCCGAGCAAAGTAAATCGAGCAAACAGTGCGACAGTAACACACAATGCATCCTTTAAACAAGATGCTTTTGAATCTACTGTAATCTTATCATCTTTCATCTTACACGTTAAATTATGCTCATCTCCATTCACTGAACCGCTTAAGGGCTCGTTGCAGTGAAAAAAAAAAAAATACAGACACTTTGCTGACAATAAGTGTGGCGTTCAAATAAAAAAAGACTGTAAAATTGAGCCTTTTAGCTGTTTTACTGTGCTTGTCGTTGAAACGCCTTCATGAGACTTGTTAAGTAAAGGCGGAGAGGACAGATTAATGGTGTTTTTTCTCTATTTCTTTCTTGTGAGGGTAATTAAATACAGGTTTCATGGATCAAGATGTACAATATGCCCAAAAATGTATGAACAAGGACATTTTAAACCAGGGCTGTGTCCAAAATCAGTGTTGTAGGTTATCCAAATGCTAAGTTACAATTGTTACATTCTGTATAGTGCATTCAAAGTACCCCACAAAGCACTACAAAGTACAGCCAATGGTCACTAAGCAAGCAATAAGTACCATCATGTATTGTGTCAAAGGAGAACAGCTGATTAACGAGAGAGCTAGTTGAGGCCTGGTAGCATTTTTACAGCTTTCTAACAGCTATTTTATAGTGTTAAGACATACACTGAACAGGCATAACATTATGACCACCTGCCTAATATTGTGTTGGTCCCCCTTATGTTCTCAAAAATGCTCTGAACCATTGGGCATGGATAAGAAGACCTCTTAGGGTGTCCTATGGGGTCTGGTTAGACCCCAAAAAATGCACCCCACCACAAGGTAAAAACATCAAACAATCAGAAACATGTTGAGGAACATGACAATGGCCCAACATGTTGATTTGACCTCCAAACTTCCTACACCCCATTGTGATCAAGCATCAACAGGATGCAGTGGAACAAGTTGATTGACAGAGGCCCCACTGCACAAGACAGAGTACCCAAAGGATCCAGTGCTAAAGTCCTGGTTCCAGACCCCATAGGACACCCTGAGAGGTCCTCTTGTCCATGTCCAATGGTTCAGAGCATTTTTGAACACATAAGGGAGACCAACGCAATATTAGGCAGGGGCTCATAATGTTATGCCTGATCGGTATATTTTACTATATAAGGGCTCCTCTACAGGAAGTAGCAAATGCGTGGATGATTTCGGACACGGCCCTTGTTTGGAATTTCTACATCCGTCCAACATAAAGATTGTGCTTGTGAAACCAAATATTGCAGTGGAGCAGAACAAAAGCATAGAGACAGGAGTTTTGTCAGCAGGTGATTTGCACAACTATAATTTAACCCAGTTGTTTGGTTTGGAAATACAGTCAATATTTGGTTACTCTAATTATTCACTTCCACTATTTCACAATACAATCTGAAGAGGTGCTGAACCCTCTTGACTGATTCCTTTTTTCACACTGATTGCATTTCAGCTTTTGTGTTTGATTCTTTCGTTAACTTGCTGTTTTCTTGCCATCTTTCTTGTGCTCTTAGTTGCTGCAGCAGTAGAGGGAAGTGTGGAAATGTGTTTTTTTTGTTCATTAAAAGCAATTAAAAAAAAACCCTTAAATCTCGTACCTCCATGGGGTCCAGCGGCTCTCCGTTCTTCAGCCAGCGGTACGAGGGTTTGGGCTTCGCGCTGGCTTTGCATTCCCATGCCAGAGTGTCGTCGATGGTCTTCTGAACATCTTGAGGCTTCTCAGTCAAGTGAGGTGCGGCTGTGGGGGTCACATACTGTAAATGAACACTTCAACGCTGCACAAACGCCTCAGTATTGCCGGTAAGCAGCAGCATTCAGAATAAATCAATGAACCAACCAAGCAGGCAATTAGTTCATTAAAGAGGCATCCAAAGGGCACAAATCATAAATCCACTCCCAATTAACCTGGAGCTGACCTCTGCTGGGAAAAATAAATAAAAAAAAACAACTGTATGGTTATTGCAAAAGGAGAATCTGTAGCAAATAACTGACACTATTTACTGTAAGGTTTAAAGCTAAACAATTAGCTGCCACAATGTTCTTTTACAAGAATCAGGTTTACTGGCCATATTATATCTCTTGTGACGCTAACCATTACAGAGTTGCAATGCTGTCTTCGCAGCACAGTTAATAACACAAGTTAAATTCGCTTTTTGTCACTTGAAACCTCAGAAATCCACTGATAAAATCCCTCTATATTTATAACGGTGGTCTTATTGTCTCATAAATGACTAGGGCCTTATCTCTGGCGACAGTGTAAGAAGATTCATGGACCTTGTAAAGCGGCTGCATAAATACATGAGGCCCCGTCAGGGTCAAGGGGAACCACAAGAAAAGGTAGTCGAGTCAGTTTCTACTGTGTTCCTTTGATAATACAATAATGGTTAATTTTTTAGTATCCACTCAGTGTCAAGGACTTTTTAGCAGGGTGAATATTCGACTTAAAACAAGGGTTTATATATTTAAAATGTACTTTATTTTTATATTTTCCATTTAAAATAACGTCTCGCCAGATCATAATGTGGCTAACAGCGATGGTCTGTTTAAATACTGTGTTCTATAAAGCTCAGAATGGGATCAAAGTTTTGATTTGGTTTGATGTTGAATGCTGGATCCTGCAGGAGACGTAGGTATTTAGAAAAAGCGTTACAATGTAAAAGTTAAATCAATTGTAACCTTATGTCTAGTAGTTGTCTGTGAAAGAAAGGTGCTTATTTGTTCAGGGTTACAGGCTGACCACTAGTGTGACATGACTAGGGTTAGAAATAGGAACTCAAAGCTCATGAAGTATGAAGTTACAGTGAGAAAAAGCTGCTTCCTCTAACTTAAAGTTTCTGAAATGGTCAAGAATGATTCTGTACGTTTAAACTTTTAGAAATACTTACAATGAGCAAATAGAATGTTCAGTTTTCATGTTATAAATAAGCTGCAACATGCATCCATTATCCATACACCACTTCATCCTCTGTAGGGTTGCGGGGGGGCTGGAGCCTATCCCAGCCGATTCAGGGCGAAGGCAGGTGACACCAGGTTGCCCACTCACACTCACATTCACACCTACGGACAATTTGGAATCACCGATTAACTTCAGCATGTCTCTGGACTGTGGGATGAAAACCCAGAGAATATGCAAACTCCACACAGAAAGATCCTGGGAAGGCGGGGACGCGAACCGGGGATCTTGTAGCTGAAGGGCGACAGTGCCAACAGCCTAGCCACCATGTAGTCCAAAATAAAAAACATGCAGGACAAATTTCCTCTCTCTCATTACTGCATTGGAATAAATTTACACAGCAAAGTGTTTGTTTTGATAATTAAGGTAATAAGATTGTATTTGAATGACACCTGTCAGGTTAGAAGGTTAAATTAAGAGACTATTTAGTGGAAGAAATCATATCAGAAGCAGTGTTTTTCAAATAAAATTGCTGGTTATTGCTTATTATTTCTCTTCTCAACTTCACTAGCAGAGCTGCATGTCTTTCCAAAGTGCATTTTCCTCACCAAGCACACAGTCTGACCCATTCAAGCAACATTACAAATGCTTCACAGAGAAACTCTCCCGCAGCCACATATATAAGAGACTTGAGATAATATTTAGCTATCAAAAAAAAAACAAGCTCTCTTAATGTTCCTTCCATGAAAGGGAATACATTTGGCGTAATGAATTTGTTCGCTATTAAAAATGCATTCACTGTTGAGAAACAATTACTGTATGACACCCTGTTAACGACGTTACAAATGAGACTGTCAGAGATAACATAATAGAAGGAAAGATGTCATGTGAGCGGCTCCGGCACAAAGTCAATCTGATTGCGCCTGAGCCCATTCAAATGCAGTAAACCACCCGACCATGATCTCATTTCTTAAATCCAGTGGAACTGCGGAAGGACAATTAAGTGTGAAATCGAAAGCGAGGCCACCCCCTTATTGTTGCTGCGCTCGCACTGTTTGGTCGTCGCCAAACACCACATCCCCGTATTGATTCTCCCTATTCTTCTGCAGAGTTTGATGGATGTCCCACAAGCTCCTGTCTATGGGAGTTTAAAATGAGATTACAGATTTTTATCACCTGGCGGCCGGTCAGTGTGCGCGGCTTTGTGATGAGACGGGACTTAAATCTTACAAAGAGAAGCCTGACTTCTGTGCAGGACCACGTGACTCAACGCGGCGACTGCTGGCAAATAGCAGAAAAATGATGACCTTGTCCACAAAATGACCGCAACATCACCGAAACCATTTCACTTTGTTTTAAGCACTCGTCGACGCCCACTCCTGCGATGCCATACTGCTAGAAGTAAAGCGTGTTTAATCCTCAGTCTACCTACAGCTACTGTGAGCATTTCATCTCACCCAAAGGTGCTGCAAAAAAAAAAACTTGGTATTATCATTTCAAAGGCATCCTCCTTCGGAAAAGAAAAATCTGGATTTGATGATTTCAGTCGAGCGAATCCCTATAGGGCTTTGTGGGCAGACATCATCAATGCATAAACTGCAAAATAATGGAAAGCGAAACCATAAAAAAATCCTTCATCAAGGGCCATTAAAAGCTTTCTCAGAATGTGGGCCATAAGTCCAGTGTTGGTGAGGGAAAAATCACCTCTCCTTGAAAGGTGGTGTAAATCTGTGGCCCCCGTCTTAGCCTCTGGCACAATAAAGAGCTTGTCAGGAATGAACTACTGGTAATAGGTTAATTTACTACCACATTCCCACAATATGATGCAGTTATATATGGGCTCTAATAAAAGCTACAGATTGCATGACAACAAATAAAACTTTTTGTTAGAGCCACAACAAAGTTACACTCAGTCATGCCTCGGAGTCGGGAGCCTTTGAGGGGGGAGGGGGGTTAAATAAGAATCCATGGGTAGCAGATTTGGTAAAAGTCTATAAATGTATAAATGTGATAGGAGGAAGACTGACAGGTTGAAGGCATCAGAGATTTATTTTTTTTATATCCAAGACAAGAGGCAAGAAGTGAGGCAAGGTTTAGATCAAAGCCAGGAAAAAAAACAGCCTCCTACTCACCATAGAAAGACAGCTTTCCTTTAACTGAGTTTCTTCCTCTGCTGTTCTCAGCCACACATTCGTATATGCCTGCATCCTCCTGCTGGAAATAAGGGATCTCCAAAACTCCGCTGGCTTTATTTATGTCCACCTTCCTGCCGAACGAGGCCCCGTCCACTCTCCTCCAGCTGATGGTTGGCACCGGGCTGAAGGCATGGAAATACAACAGCAAAGGGCGCAAAATGAAACCTAAGCCTGAGGATTGTTTTATCTGGGGGATTAAGCTGAGCCTCAGGAAACATATGTGATGCAAGTGAATAATGAATAACAGTGATAAAGGATGTAAATGTTTAATTATAATGAAACATTAACTGGTGGGTCTCTGCGTATTGTGTGAGAGCAGCAGAAGAAGGAAGTCGTTACAATCGGAAATCTTAAAAAATCGCTTCACGGGGTGCCTGCGCATTACCATGCAGCTAGCACTGGTAAAGCAAACCGCTAACGTGCCTGTGAGTTTGGTATAATAATGCACAGTGGGACGTACTTTCCAAGTGCAAAACACTCCAGTTTGACAGTCGAGCTCTTAGCGACTGGGACGACTTCAGGGAACTGCACTTCGATCTTTGGCTCGTATTCGCCCATCACACCTGGAGTTACAGAGAAACACAGAATTAATGCTTGAAGGCCTAAAAAGGTCACATTAAAACTCAATCATATCACAGCTTAGATCACAAATGATGCAGCGACATACATGTGACGCTGGCTCAAAGAAATTGTAACTCTCTCTGAGTCTTTTTTAAGGCTTTTGGACTGTGTGCCAGTCTTTAGTTGAGAATATCTAATTGTAATTTGTCTGACCACTGCTGGGATTGTGATTTAAATTGTTTTCCATTAAAGCACAGCGAACAAATTAACTAGACAACTGCCAAAAGTTATTTTTATTTCGTCAGCCAAGTAACAGACCTAAACAAGGTACAGATGATTAAAAGTGCTGGCAGCAGTTTGCATAATCGAAACGTGGCCAACGAAAAATGTCACCTTCTTAAAAAAACTGATCTTGCCAGAAAACGGCTCATTTAAGTGACTGCACCTGCCATTTGGAAGTTTCTCTGTTTTAAATGTTGGTTTTGTTACGAAAACAACTGGTGCTGCCTTGCACTGTGCTTGTATTTCAACAAAAGGGTTCCTCTGTACCATCGACCCGCAGGACTAGAGGCGTAGGTGGTCCCTGGACGCTGCTCTTGGTGACCGTGTTGGTGACTACACAAGTGTAGTTGCCCACATCAGACGGCTCCACTTTTGCGATGTAGAGGTTGCCCGTCTTCTGGGACACGAATCGCCGCGTGTCCTGGACGACGAACGACGGGTACGCGTTGAAGATCCAAGTGAAGGTGAGCTCTGCGGAGGAAATCAAGGAGGATGGAAGTGGGCGAGACATGAAAAGAAAACACTGTATTTGTGCACTGCGGACGTATAGCGTGTGCTTCATCAGCAGTCTCATCACTTCAGTGTGAGTGGATGCCTTGAGGGATAAAGCAATTAGCGGATTGGACTGACTTCCATGATTAAAAAACACAGTTTATAATTGAAGAGCAATTACTCTTGCTCACTGTTGGATAAATGCCCTTAATAAGGTAGAAGTTTTAGAGGTCCACTATGCTGAAGTGATGAGGCTGAAAGTAGAAATAACCGGGCTTTAAAAAAAAAAAAATAGAAGCAGTTATTTACATCCCCAGCAGGATCGTTGAGATGTTTTCTGCGGTGGCTTGTTTAACTTGAAGGTTGTTGGGGAAAAATGAGAAGCAAGGTGGCTGTTAAATGTCTTAGCGGGTGTTTAGATGGAAAAACAGCCGAGCGTTAAGAC
Source organism: Dascyllus trimaculatus (assembly GCA_024666655.1). Lineage (NCBI taxonomy): Eukaryota > Metazoa > Chordata > Actinopteri > Pomacentridae > Dascyllus > Dascyllus trimaculatus. Next base: position 25,212,429 of record CM045452.1, read on the forward strand.
AATGCAAAGAGCAGGTTGCTACAGACGCCAATGGGACAAGGAAGTTAACATAGAAAGTCCCTATGTGTAGTACAAGCTTTCCCAGTTTAAAATATGATTAAACTAAAACAAGTTAATAATATTTTAACTGTACCATGTTTTATTTTAATTTCATATGCTTTATTAGAGGTTGACATATAGATTTCTTTTCTGGGCTGACACAGATTTTGATTATTAGCAATCCCAAATATTTGGAACCAATATGTACTTGAAGTAGAATTTGAATTTCCTTACGATTTTACATATGTTTAAGAAACAAGAAGAAGTCCTGTCTGAGTTTGAGATTTGGGATTCTGAAGGTTTAAAAGGCGTCAAAACATTGTACATTAAAATATGATAGTGCTTGTACTTGTAAGTGAATATTTCCAGTGATGTAAATTAAGTAAAATAAGACTGCAAATACAGAATGTATTTATTTTTATTTATTCCCTGTTTTTCATTCATTTCATATGCTTTACTAGGGGTTGACTGATCTTAATTATTCTGGGCTGATACATCTATTACATCTATTAATGCAATGTTCAATACCTTCTGTTCATCTTTCTTCTTCTGCTATGTGTATTATTATCCACTAGAATTGTGGGGGGTATTTCTTTTAGTCGAAGGCTCATTTACATGTTCATTTACATATAATCTGCAAGTCTAGGTCCTTGTTGGCATGCAGCAGACTTTGATGTCTATAGCATTTCTATGGATGTCCATGAATTTATCCATACAATGCAAATATTTTGTTGTAATATCTATGATTGTCTTTTAAATATGTATGATTTTCATGTATGTTTCATGATGAAGGTCTAGCACCAAAACATTGCGCTAATATATGTAACTTGTAAAGAGTCTGATTGAATCTTTTTGGATTCAGTTTAAAAAAACAAAAACAAAACAGAATGCTACCGATTACTGGAAAATCTCTGAATATCAGACCCGGTAATCAGGCCAGTAATCCATCGATCCCTGTTGGCCATTTTACCTACTTTTTCTTTTTGGAATTTATTACCTAATCAGAATCCATTTTAAACACAGAGGCAGAGGTGGTGCGTAAACAAACCCAAACAAAACAAGCATCTCCCTCCGCGGTTGTCATGTAGCGGCGGAAGACCTTAAATCAAACCTTAAGCTGCTGCTCCTGCATAAAAAAACTGTATAACGCCCAATAAAACCAATGTATTACAGATCATGTTATTCAGTACGGTACCACCTCGTCTACTATTCATCATCTATGATAACAGGCTTCTGGGAAACAGTCCCAGTACTATCAACCAAATGGAGTGCAGTCAGAGAGGCTTTGCACTAACAATCAGCAACATTATAAAAAGGAATGATGGTGTTTTGACATATTGACACAAGGATAGATTGCTCTGGACCATATTGCATCCCTGTCCCAAAAGCAATCTTGGCCGTTGGTAAAAACTTGTCTAAGCGATGACTCGGCACTACAGTACAGGGAATAATTGAGATGTGAGTTGGACACTCATCTACTGACTCAGTATTCTTCGGTTCTGCTCTTCCGGGGGGCAAGAGGAGCATGTGTGGGCTCTGACATATTACTGCAAACCTTGCAAATCACATAGAATCTCGAAGCCTTTTGTCACAGTCCTGCTGATTTCGTTTCATCCAGCCCCGGTCATCTGCCTTCCAGCCACTCCCACTCGGCCTCCTTTTTACCGCCGGCTGCATCACCTGATCTTCCCCGCCCCTCTACTCCCCTCGTTAGTCCCTCAGACATACCACCAATTACACCCTGCCAGATGGTCACTCGCAACTTCATGCCAATACATTCCCTCTACTTTGCTCCCGCAACCTTGCAAGAGATTCTTTGTGTTTAAATTCACTTTTTCTTGTGTGTTTTTGGTTCCTCAAATCTGATATGTGTGAGGATGTTCCATTTTAACCAGTTGCTGTGTTTTTATGTGTATCTGGGTCTAGCAGAGGACATCCTGACCTTGTGATCATCCCAAGAACACAACATGAGATTGAAACTTGCATCACACAGTGCATCCACACCTGTCTCCTTGTTTTGTGCCAGTGACGTCCATATTTCCAAAGTGCCAAATATTACTATATGTAATGTTTTGTGCAAAAAAACAACATGTATTTTTTGACTATTCTATGCAATAATACAGCATATAGAATAAGAAAAAGAACATTAATATCAAAACGAGTAGAAAAGTATTGCCGCACATGCATTACACCACCCACAGAGTTACTTGGACACCACTTGCTTGGAGTCTTGGTGGGATTAAACGCGTTCTGCCAAATTATGTTGTAGCACTGTGAATGAAGTTAAATGCCAACCAGCCGCCAAATATTTCTACCTCCAAATAATTCTTCTGTTCTGGCTAAGTTCCCTGCTGTAATAATTTCAGTTTTCCGTTTCCATTAACAAAGCAATACGTGACACTTACACCTCTCACAGAATTTCACCGCAAAAATTATTATACGTCAAATGCTGTCTGGCATTGAGTCAATGGCACGGAAAAAGTCCAGAAAGCATATTTTGAAGACAAACGCCGATTAAAAACACACATTTCGTGGCGCACTTGCCGTGTGATGAATGCTGCATCCCCACTGGCATCCACCATCTTTCTCAGTTTGGCTGCTGGCCTGTTCCACCCGTTGCACGTATCATGACTGATGGTGTGTGTAGTGCATTACAATAAATCACGTTAAAGAGCTCATATTATGCTTTTTGGGTTTTTCCTTTTTCTTTCAGTGTGTTTTATATAGTAGCTTTTACATGCATATAAAAGGTCTGCTAAGCCCACACCAAAGGAAGGTATTCAACAGAAAACACCTGCCTTAAATGCCACGTTTAAAGTCTAGCCTTTTCTTCCATTGCTTATCTACATCATTATGTAACAAATTTGCATAATGCCTGCATAGCAGCTAGTTTGACAAGCCCTCAGTCAACAAATGAGCAGCTTCTTCACAGTCCACCATAATTTTTTTCACAAGACCCACTTCTGCTAGGGCTGTATCTCTCTGCCTAAACTCAAAGATCTAGGATTATGTCATGCCAACTGACCAACCAGAGCAGTCTGGGCTTTATTGGAGGGAGGGCTCAAAGAAACAGGAGATAAACTGGAGAGAGGGCCCAGAGTGAGAAAAAAATAATGTGTTTTTAGAGCATTAACGCACATAAACATATTCTAGCAGACCCCAAAAACAAAAATCATAAACCAGTAAACCTGCATAATATGGACTACCTAATAAAGCATATCTGTTTCAGTTTAAAAGAAGCATAAATTGGAATTCCTAAATGCTGTTATTACTATACTATAAACTGGAAACTGTAGGAAACAGCTGGTCAGTGAAAAAACAATATCTTTAAGACTCAATATGTTTCACTGGGGTGAACAAATATTAAATTTTACAATATTTGTCATCTTTTTTAACCCTATTTTTGCACTAATTTTACATAAAAGACATGCAGTAATTAGTGAGCATTAAAAGGGCTGGTAGGTGCATGGCCAGGCTAGCTGTTTCCTTGTGTTTCCAGTCATTATGTTAAGCTAAGCTAACCTTTTCCTGGTTGTATCACTTTATATTTGAGGAAGAGATATGACGCTGGTACTGATCTTATAATCTAACTAGGTGCATTTTCCATAATGTCCAATGACTTCCATAGGCACTTTTAAAAGACATTATGAGAGGAGTTGAATTTCAGTTTCAACGTGTGTCTCTTGAATTCATGAACTCCATATAGCCAATACAGCTGATAAACCATAACTTCATGGCAAAGGAAAAAGCCTCTGTACTGTAATATCCTCCTCTCCCCTAAATAATATATCCAAGCTCTCATCCACATGCTCATGTATATTTAATGTCTGTTTTTAAAACTATATCTCCCAAAGGTGCAGGGCATGACAAATTGGAGTGCCAACAAATAAGAGGTTACTAATTGGTTAGTTAAAGATTCATGGTGAGAAAACAGGAAGCAGGAAATAGGAAGTGGAAAGCACCACTGGCTGTGTTCGATGGTCGGACTTGAGAGCCTTCTGCGGATGGCCAGTAATGGAATAATGCAATCAGGAGTGACAGTGAGTGGCAGATTTTCATTGTGGTTCCATTTAGGCCCTGTATAATGAACAGGCATCATCAATTCCCCCTTTAATGATCTGCGAGGAGGCAAGAAAAATGGAACATGACGGGCCAAGGACACACTGAATCAAGATTGGGGTTTCGCACTATTGTGTAGTGTATGAAGGAGAAGTGTATGCACAACTTGTGTCAAAGTGTGTACTCGCAAGTCTGTTCCCGAGATGGCAACAGCCATTAACCAGGGCTTCCTATCTGTATTCAGAACACACAAGTTCACTCTATGAAATGGCTTAGGTCACGCACTTGGGAAAAAATCCCTGCAAGCTATGTGTGCTGTTTTAGCCGGCCAGCAGCCTCTGTTTTGGGGTAGATGCACTGGATAGAGAAAACAAGTGATTTCAGCCTTGAGTAAATCTGAAAGGCCAGTTTCCATTAGCGAAAGGAGGTCAGATGCATTAGGTCCTGGACTAACAATCGCACCGACCATCTCAAAGGAAAAAGATGACACAGACGTCTAACTCAAATACAGTACAGCGCGGAGAAAGGAGCTCTGTCGGAGCTCCTTTTTAGATTCTTGACAATGTTTTGGTCGTCTTATAAGTGTAACTTCAAACCGCCTTGCAGTTTCAGAGTACCTCGGCTGCGTCAAACTACTTCCTACTGCGGTCTTTGAGGGTTTTTGAGGCGTCGTTAAAATGAAATAATGGCTTCCTGAATCATGCATGGGATATTGAAATCCTTTAAAGGGGGGTAGATGAGGCAGATCCTTGTCTAAGACTGTATTGTGCAGCTCGTGAATTATGTTCTGTCACCCTTTATGAGAACATGCTTCTGACTTTTCCAACACTGTGAGAGTCCATTTAAATGCCAGTCAGGATTGTTCTTTGTTTCAGCCAGTCTGTAAGTACGTGTGATTATTCATCTTTGCATATTCATGTATTTTTCTTCCAAATTTGCCTTTTTCAATCTGTTTTCATTTGTAGCTCTCTGTCCATGTCTGACAATATTGAGCCATTTTTCCAGATAAAACAACTTAAAATCTAACTATATTTATGATAATACATCCACAGCTTGATCAGCACAACATAGCCAATCCAATCAAAATAAGGGGATCAATGAGGACAAGGCAATGTTAAGTGTGTGGGTGTGAGGAGACATGAATAAAAATATGTGACACGATTACTGTAGCAGATATGGGCAGTGAGGCCTTTTAACATGTTAGAAAGCTGGAGACGATTCATCCAGCAGCACATCTTAGCATCTCCATCAGCAGGGATAATCTACAGTGGCAGCTAAATGTGACAAAATGTTGTCAGAAAAAAATGAATCATTCCAAACACTGAGGCTAAGTCTGCAGAGAGCTGTAACGATCCATCACAACAAGAGGCAAATAAAAGGAGTCCGTAGCCTACATTACTGATTAGCTGGACAAAAGCAGGCTCCAGTTCAGTTTATTTACTGTAAGAAAAAACAGCAGGGAAGCAAATTGACCCAGTTTGAATGGATTTGACCAAGAATAGCAATTATTCACTGTCCACCCAAATAAACATGATGGTGGACAGCTAGTCTGAGAGATCTGATAGTGAATGTTGGATTCTGGAGGTCTGTGTGTTACACATTATTACAACAGACGTGCTGTTTTATGTTGGTGTTTAATGTTTTTAGACGTGACAGTCCTGAAAATTAATCTGACTGAAGTCGGAGTGACTTAAATAGTTTGTTGAAATATTTATATTCTCAGAATCCAAGAAAAAACTTTGAAGAAAATCAAAGAAAGTGCTTTTGACTAAATCAGCCGGTACGTTGTGGAGGATTATTCCTGGTGCCACGTTACAAAAACAAACTTTTGTTTATGAGGTGACATTTAAGATTAATAATTTAATCCTGGACAAAATCTTCAAGCCATTTTTCCCCAACTAAACACAACTTAATGTCTATAAAAGTGGCTGAGATGACACCATTTGTCAAATATTTCTAACAGCTCTTTATTCTGCAGCATTGCAAACACTCTTTCACTACTGCTTTTGTTCGGCATTATATTTTGTTACACTGGCATTGTCTAGCAGTTAAATGGAGACAAATATTGTTCAAGCTCAGTTCTTTCATTTAATATGAGTGTGGGTTAAAAATAGCTTTCATTTCTTCCCACTTTCTCACACTATTCTTGCTATACTTTCTCAGGAGTGAGGATGATGTGACAACTCAACACTTTCTGCATTTATGCTCTTGCAGGTGATGTCAGGGGTTGGACCAGGTTAGAGGAACTGACGTCAGCAAAGACTAAATAGAAGCAGGTGAAGGATGTCTCTGAGCATGTGATGTGAATCTGAGGTGTCGGTCTCTTTTGTGACACTTCACGTTTGCCAGTGTATAAATAAAACTTTTAACAGTCTGATAAGTTCTCACATCTGCCTCTTAACATGCCCCCAGATGAGGCTTACAGTGCCCTTAAATGAACAGGAAAACTTTCATGTATTTTACCTTGTGATAATTAGGAGAACTTTGCTAAATAGTGCAGTAAATTCACATTTTTTATATAGCACATCTAAAACATATCTCAGCATATCTAAACCTGTAAATGTGCAGTCCTTGCAGAGAAACTGAAATGCCATTTCCACAGTGTATTGTGCTGGTCCTCCTTATGTGCTCAAAAATGCTCTGAACCATTGGACATGGACAAGAGGACCTCTCAGGGTGTCCTATGGGATCTGGAACCAGGACGTTGGCACTGGATCCTTTGGGTGCTCTGGCTTGTGCAGTGGGGCCTCTGTCAATCAAACTTGTTCCACTGTATCCTGTTGATGCTTGATCACAATGGGGTGTAGGAAGTTTGGAGGTCAAATCAACATGTTGGGCCATTGCCATGTTCCTCAACATGTTCCTGATTGTTGGATGTTGTTGCCATGTGGTGGGGTGCATTCTCCTGGGACAATGTTTATTTGGGTGTCTAAGTCTCATCAACATGGATGCCGGAATTCAAGGTTTTCCAGTTTTCCGGTCCACATAGTACCAATATGATCAATGTTATTCACTTCACCTGTCAGTTGTCATAATGTTGTGGCTGATCAGTGTATCCACATATCCATTTGCAAGATTCATCATGCCTGGTATATTGTCTCTATGGGACTCAAATTATTACATCTTATTTTTTAGCCTTATTGTATTTTTGTAATGCTCGTCCTGTTTCTTTTGCCTTATCTGTATCCAGCTGCTGTAACATGTGAATTTCCCCAATGAGGGATCAATAAAGTTTATCGTATTGTATTGCTTATCTCATCTCATTGCATCGCATCCTATTCTGTCTTAGCTTACATAAAGAATACCATACAAAATATAATTTGTATGTGTATTTTCACATGTCAGGTTGCACATTAACCTAACAAGTTTAGATATTCAGAATAAGACCCTACAGGATCATTTATAGTGTGATTTTACCTGATTCATTTTAATATTAGAGATAAAAACCCCACAAATATACACATAATACTACTTTAGCTGACCACATACATATTAACGCTGAGATCCTACAATGTTATTAATGATGGAGAAACAAAAGGAAAAACAAATGCCACCCAGTGCATTAATCCAAATCTAAAATCAGAGCATATTTTCATGTAATGAGGAAGCATTTGCTCCGATGACAATCTGAGTTTACGTGGCTCAGCAACATTTATCAAGTCGACAGGTTTTATATGATGGTGTATGGAGTTATCATTCCCTCTTAAGAGCAGGTAAAGACTTCATAAGAGACTGGATGTGACAGATATGGGCCAGATACAGCGGAACAGTGTGGGCTACTGACAACAGCTCCTCCAGGACTCCAGCCCCAGATGATCAGTGTCACGCAGGTGGGAAGTCCAAAGGGAGGAGTTTGGAGTTTATTTTAAAAAATGACTAAGTTTCGGGAAAACAATTGACAGACAAAATGGACATGAATTATTAATGAGAACTATTGAATAATATCTATTCACATTTCCCTGAAGATGCTGACATCAACGCGCTGAATACCCTGATGATTCAGTCGGATTCAAACGCATTGTGGCATACGTCTCGGTAAACATCTGTGAAGTGTGATCAAACAAAGCAGCTGGAACTCTCGAACAAAGTGCAGCATCCAAGGCCGAGGGAATCTCCCAAATGTAATGAAAATGAGTTGACAAAGAGCGATGTTACATTTTTAATCCTAATTTAAATGAAATGATGTCCCGGAATCCCCTCATTGCATGAGAACAGATGGAAAAAAGAATATAGAAACCCCTGCTGATTCAAACAGCTGTTGGGTAGAAGTAACACGATCCGTTTCACCATCCATATTAAAGTAATGTAATAATAAAAATATAACAGGAAGAGTAACATGTGGGAAGAAAACTAATTGAGATGATTCACATGAGTTTCAGAGGTTTTTAAGCGGCACACACACTGTAAGGTTTATCACAGGGGTCGAAGCTTCCAGCTGGAGTTAGTGTAAATAAAACCGGATTCATCACCTGAAATCGCTCGTGCAGTTTGAAATGCAGGTGGGATGTTCACATTATGAGCCTGATGACCTCGGGACAGTGTTATTCAACACTTCTGGTTCTTACCAGAGCTGAGCAGCAGCACTCTTCAATAATCCTTGAGGTTCGCAAATGTATCAAAATAGTGAAGTCAAAAACCTCCGCTGGCCTTTTTTAAAAATGAAAATGAAATACTTTTGATCCTTTTTGTTATATAACTCTGATGCACTTGTGCCATACTGCATGTGTGACTTCACAGAATTATGCTACAAATGTAAAAATCATAGGTTCTTACTAAGAGTGAAAATCTGGACATTTGGGGCTTCCTTGGTAAAGTGAAGTTAGAATGTACATTTTATGTCCTCTGTAAGCAAACTTTGCTTTCAGACAATATAAAATTATTTGAATCTGAATTGTAATCTTATAAAAAACGTTGAACAGATCAAACAAAGCTCCAGCAACTGCATACAGTTGTTGATACGCAGATATACACCAACTGGGCATAACATTATGACCACCACCAGCCTAACATTGTCTTTTCCCCCCTTATGTGCTCAAAGATGCTCTGAACCATTGGCCATGGACTAGAGGACCTCTCAGGGTGTCCTATGGGGTCTGGAACCAGGACGTTGGCACTGGATCCTTTGGGTACTCTGGCCTTTTATTAGGACATTCTATCCTAGAGCAATCAGAGTACTGAGCACACAGTAACTGCCAACATGCTGTTTTAGTGTTTCAGTCATCTCCCACTGTGCAATATATTTATTCCACTGCTGCTAACGTGCTCTCTACTGCACATTCATATTCTTATTGGCTTCCTTGTAAATACACTTATATAACTTTTATTTTTATTCTTATCTTTTATATCTTTTATACTTGTATTTTTTGCACCACCAGAGTTGTCTTTTAAATTTCGTTGTACATTGTGTATGATGACAATAAAAACATTGTATTCTATTGTGCAGTGGGGCCTCTGAGGTCAAATCAACATGTTGGGCTATTGTCATGTTCCTCTACATGTTCCTGATTGATGTTTTTGCCATGTGGTGGGGTGCATTTTCCAGTGGCATTTGGGATTTCCATTTGCATGAGGGAGTGTGCTTGTTCTAGGACAATGTTTATTGGGTGTCTAAGTCTCATCAACATGGATGTTAAAATCCAAGGTTTTCCAGCAGAACAGCACATAGTACCAATATGATCAATGTTATTCACTTCACCTGTCAGTGGTCAGAGTGTTGTGGCTGATTGGTGTGTATTGACTAGATAATTAGTATACCGTAAAGGTCTTCAGTTAAACTGTACAACCTGCATTGACTTTAGAATTCATTTAAAAAAAAAAAGTGCACACAATGAGAGTTGTTTTCTTGACACAAAGGTGTCTTATTAAACTATGTCAATACATCTCCAGGTAAATAAACAAAAAGTTGGTTACTGTACACCTTCTCACTTTTCTGAATCTAATCTATTAAAGTAAAAGTGATTTAAAGTTGTCTAATTTCTATCTCCTTCGCCAAAAAGATGCAGAAACTCCGTCCTTTGTCGAAACATTCAAAGAAAAGGAAGCAATTTCCTCCTTCAGATTCTGCACATCATCCCGGTGAAATGCAGGATCGCCTTCACAACACATCAAGCCTCTGGAAAGAAACGAGGCAGGATTTTTGCATTAGCGGCACCATCTAGACCAAAAGCGGTGCTGTTTACTTGTGAATAATGAATAAAACTACCGAGTTTAAATTGCCGTGGCACGATTTTTCTAAATATTTTGGGACCCCATCGTGACAGTGCTGTAACACTCCGTACAATGCTGCTGTTCTGTTGTCTGCTGGCTACAGTATGCGCTGGCATGTGGACACCTTGCACCGGGGGACGTGTTTCAAAAAAAAAAAGAAGAAGAAGAAGAGGAAACTATTACACTACAAGGCTGCCAAATGTAAGCATATGGCTCATTGTTCCAGCTTTTCTTGTCAACACAAGGTGAGATGTCTCATTATAACATACACAGAACAAAGCACTACAAATGCGCTGCTTCTATTAGATCCGCAAGTAACTGTGTGATAAAAAACACCTCCAAGTTTTTGCCGCCGTTTCACACAGTGGCGGCAAATGAATTAATGAAGCAAAGCTGACCTGAAAAACACCAAACAACTATTTCTGCTTAGTTTGTGCATATAACATCCAGCTGCCAAAGCTGTGGGATGCCGTTCTTTCAGTTTATTAGCTGCTCCACAATGTTAGACTGTACAGCAACAAACCTGTTTCTTATATTTTCCTACCAATATAAACAAATGTGACTTTCTGGCATACTTTGGTTAGTTAGCTGTATCCTTAGAAGGACTACATGATGTAGCCAATAATCTTCTAATCCTAAAAAGTAATATAACTCATGTTCATTGCAAATAATGTGCCTTATAACAGAAATATCTCACTTTACACGAGATCTGCAAGTGATAACAATTATAATTTGACAGTTTTTTGATTAATCAATGAATCATTTAGGCAGTGGTGGGCCATCAGGGCCAGCAAGGCCTCAGCTATATCAGAATCACTATTTTCCCTTTTATCTTTATGCATTATTCCCAATAGTCTATTCTCTTCATTTGACAGCGTGTCTCTGGGCTGTGGTGTTTCCAGCAGTATATATTTATATTAGAGCTTTTATCCAATCATATTTTAGCCATTATGTGTTGCCAGGGTCAAAGAAATCTCCCCTGAGGCCTTCAGAATCAAGAGTGTAGGCGTCTGTAGCCTAAAATACATTGCAATGAAACTGTTGCTTTAACCAATGAGATTTCGAGTTGGTGACTCCAGGGCCATCTAGCAGGTGGATGATGACATCAGCATTTTCATGTCCTCTGATTGGATGGTCAGGGAGCTTAACCGATTTCCTATCTGCAGCCACCTGCACAGGCTAAAACTTTATCGTAAAACTTTCAGCATTAGCCTTCATGGCGATAGAAAATGCACGGATTGCCGAGTGATTGAACTCTTCGTGAGGAAAGAAAGAAGGATGGATTTTGTGTTCAAGTTTTGGTGAGTAAAATGGATTATATTTTACATTTTTATATACATTTGTCATTTCATTGGGTTAATATTTATGCTCCTGCTGGATGTGATGTATGTGGCGCTGCTGTGGCTGCAGTGAAAGGAGACTTGTTGAATAGTTTTAACTGGGTTTCTTGCTTTAGTAATGGCATTCATTCTCGCTACATGAGATACCTGTCTGCGATGCAACGTCCTTTAAAACTGCCATTCTGTATAATATTGATGGTTTCTGAACCCATGGCGTCATAATGATGGTATTAAGAGGTGATTTGATTCAGGCAGGTCACCACCTAGGTGTAAAATGCACAGCCTGCCATTGCATTTAGTTCACAAAATGTCTAAAAAAAAAAAAGTTAATACATGCTCTGAGCAACTTCCCAGAGCCTGAAGCTGCATTTAAGAGTCTTGTTTTGTTTGATCCAAAGTCCAGATACTATTATTATATATTCCTTTACAAAGATAAATGACAGAAAGCAGAAAAAGAAGGATCTATCATTTGTGAAGTGTGTAGTATTAATATTAGGATGAATATAACAATCGATTGATGAAATGAAATTACTTTCCGATTCATTTCCTGCACATCAACTAATCAATCGACTTCTTCACTGTTGATTTCAGGTTCACACATTTACACTGATTTTGCTACTTTTAAATTCCAGCCACAAAAAACATTAGGACAACTGGGACGTAGATCTTGACTTACTTGACATTAGATTTGATTTGTGACTCTGGCAAAGGACAAAGACTGAGGAACTTCTGGTTGTAATTCAGCCTTTTGGGGCTCAAATAATTAAATCTGGAGTGCACGACACGTCTCTACCACCTACAACCACATTTCAAACATTCCTAGTAAATAATAAATGCTACGTATGCCTGGTTGAGTTCTACATGCTCTAACATAGAAAGTACATAGAGTGTAGAGTGGCATACTGACCACTTCCCAGTCCGAGGGTTGCTGACAGTTAAAGCATGTTATATAAAATTCTCAGTGTCTGATCGAGCTATCGACGCAGCCGCTGACCCCTGTTATTAAGTGGAATACTAAACAGTGGTCTGTGTGTGAGCATAGTGTCACAACTGGCCTATCAGGGGCTTTAGAATGAACTTTTTTGTCTTGATCTTCTTGATGATAAAAGTCTTCGGTTGATCTAATCTTTGTAACTCCACGTTACCATCGTCTGAACCTCCTGTTACTTTCGAGCGTTCGATAAATTTGCATCCTTCTGAGATGTAAAATGAAAAACAAGCCTTTGGGTCACTGGTTACATTATGTTGCACATATATCACTGTAAAAAAAAATCTAAGGTTGCCTTAAAATGTGAACTTGAAAACTCTCAAGCCTCAAGGAAGTCTGGGTGTATTTAAAAAACTTGCTTGCTTACTGGGTTCCAGGAAGAACCTTAAACAGCTTAATGTAGTGGGCAGGTTCCTGGACGAATCTTAAATAACTCAAAAGGGGTTCCAGGAGGATTGTTTTGTAGAGTTAGATGTTGGCCTAACTGACACTATGCACTCACATTTAGACTTTATTTAATGTATTTTATTTTAAAGCTTTGTGTTTTTTTTGGGTGTGTGTGTTTTTTAGTTATGAACATTGCAATATTTCAAAGTGTATACAACACAATAACTTTGTCTAATTTTAGTCCAATATAAATAGGTTTTTCATCACTAAAACATTTAACCAAACAAACAAATTCTTGTTAAATTTTTTGTCATTAAATTTTTCAGCTCTTTTGAACAATACTGCATCACTAAACACAAGTAACACTGAAAGCTCTAGAGATTGGTTTTGTATATTTGGAGAAAGTGGGACCTTGTCTGACTCTCTACACTACTGACAAGATCCCTATTTGCCTTAATGTCATAAAAAAACAAACTGCAGCTTATTTAGAAACATCTAAAATATTGTCCCATAGATTTTCTCTCTTAGGTTTGAGATAGAAGAAGAAGAAGAAGAAGAAGAAGAAGAAGAAGAAGAAGAAGAAGAAGAAGAAGAAGAAGAAGAAGAAGACGAAGAAGACGAAGAAGAAGAAGAAGACGAAGAAGAAGACGAAGACGAAGTGAATGCATAATATGTGCATAATTGTAATGTTACACATTGTGAGGGCAGCTGTACCAGCAAGAATATGAAAAGCAAGTTTAGCTAACAAATGTTCAACTTGGCATCCTGCTATACCTGTTTTTTTTAAATAAAAAAAGGCAGTACACTTTTGCTTTTGCACAAATCCTATATAACAAACTGGGACTGGAAAGGTGCAGAAACACTGAAGTTTCTCAGTGAATTATTTGACACATACATGTACTTTTGATTCACACTTCCAGCTGCCCTGCTTCCCTTTAAAAATAAGCATTTGGTGTGATTTTGAGTTGCGAGTCGCATCTCGAAGACTTGAGGCGTGATTTGGACTTGGTTCAAAGATACTCTGCCGGTTTGATTGCAATCCTTAAACGTGATATTAACAAATTGGCGTGATCCCAACAAAAGTCATTGACGGAACATATACCAGAGGAGATTTAACCAGGCACATAACAGAGTCAATTTGGTCCACACCAGTTGTTTTTTACAATAAAACCCCCTATCAGTGTAGACTTTACAACAGATCTTTTGATATAAGGAGTGAAAACTCCACTCTCACCCTGCTGTGTTGCCGTGTGTTGCTCTGCATCCAAATTCTCTGACAGTGTGAAAAAATGCATCCACTGGCAAAAAGCCCATCTGAAGACCCCTGTGTAGAAGTTAATAGCACTGGATGCCAACGCCCATTGATAATATCATGGATGCAAAGGGATGATGTGAGGCAAACAAAGCGCCTTCAGAGAGAGGCTCTATTACTCAGCCTGGCAGGGCCCCAGCCACAGACAACCTCTCCAGTCTGCATGCCAAACTTTCTCCTTCGCCCCCAATGAAAATCAGACTGACAGGCCAGAGTGTCCTGAAGTAAAAATGACTCACTCCGCTGACTTCACCAACACAGAGAAAACAGCCAGGTGATTCGATCAGGAGAACACGACTTATACTTTGTCCAGATAAAGGAGCCGATAAGGAATGTGAAAGTAAAATCAATCATGATCTCTTAGATCATCATTTATTATCTATGCATCCATTTTATGTACATGTGTTCTTGCTGTAGAACTATTTTTGTTAGTAGAATAGTCTTCTGGTAGCACAGGTGTTGAAGACATGCCCAAGGGTCAAAAGGTCTGATTACAACAACAGGAAATATTTTTACACTCCCAAAAAGGCTCTGGGAAGAAGGAATCTTGTTCTTATACAGTATGGACCTAATAATGGAGTTACATTTACATCTATGTACAACGATCAGGGATAACATTATGACCACTTCTCTAATACTGCGTTGTTCAAAAATGCACTGAACCATTGGGCATGGACAAGAGGACCTCTCAGGTTGTCCAATGAGGTCTGGCACCAGGACGCTGGCACTGGATCTTATGGCTACTCTGGCTTGTGCAGTGGGGCCTCTGTCAACTGCATTTTGTTAATGCTTGATCACAATGGGGTGTAGGAAGTTTGGAGGTCAGATCAACATCCATTGTCATGTTCCTCTACATGTTCCTGATTGTTTGATGTGTTTTCCATGTGGTGGGGTGCATTTTCCTGCAGGGGTAGGCCAGTGACATTTGGGATTTCCATTTGTATGAGGGAGCGTGCCTTATTTGTTGTGGGACAAATAAGGATGGCAAAATCCAAGGTTTTCCATCAGAACAGCACATAGTACCAATATGATCAATGTTATTCATTTCACCTGTCAGTGGTCGTAATGCTGTGGCTGATCGGTGTCTAGTGGCCAATGAACAGAATTTCAGATTCACACTAAAAGCTGTTGCATTTATTGCTTCTCCTTTGAGAATCTTGACGAACTCTGTATTCTCCAAATTGCACAGGATATCAAATGGGCCAACGACCCAGCAAAGTGTTTGGTGATGTTTGATGATGTAGCAGATTTCCATGACAGGAATCAGAGATCTGATACCGTGTCTTCATTTCTGCAGCACAAGGGGCAATGAGAGACGGAAATAAAATAAAAAGCCCTCGAAAGATAAATAAAAACTTCCGAGTTGACTGCCTTACCTCCAGAGTGGGGGGGCGGGCCGCACAGCAAGACCACTCCTTGACCTTCGCGAACCCTCACCGGACTTCTTCTCTGGGTCTTGAAATTCTCCAGGTCTGTTTACCACAACACAAAAGCAATAAAGCAAAAAAAAAAGAAAATCATTTCATTTCTCACAAAAGCCACGAGCACACAGGAACAACAACGAGCCCTGGTGTTGTTTACAGAGATAAAAAATGCATTACAAGTCATATCTGTGGTTGCGCAATAATTTAATATCTAGTTAGCGCTGCGGCTACTGACCAGGGTTTAATGGTGCAATGTAAGACACAACTTCAGCATGGTGTGCTTTGCAAAGAAAAAAAAGGCAGACCTGGTGCTGTAAAGTCCTAAACACTTCTGACTGGAGCAGAAAGCAATTCTTCAAGTATAAGTCACACATGAGCGAATTTAATTGGAACAGCGTATTGTTATCACTTTCTGTGTTTCATCCACCGCACACAGACCCGGCAACAATTAAACGACTAAGACTGAAACATCATTTGTATGGAGACCGATTGCTTGTTGACAACCCGCTGAGAGAAAGTAAATAGAGACGGCAATCCTTGAACACTCTGTCGCTCCTCGCCTGCCGTGACTCTCGGAGATATCGGCAGGCAGGGCGCAGCCAAATATGCGGCTGCCACATAATGACATAATCAAGAGTGAATTCAAAAAAGCGGGGAGGAAGAGACGCAAAACTGACATCTCCTGTATGCGAGCGCAGCAGGATGAGCCTCTGCATGATAAACACGGCACATGCTCTTTGCAGACCTTGTGAAAAATGGAAAACTGCATCGGTATTAAATTATCACAAGTGAAAGCAGAGACGTTTTCTTTTTTTCCTTTTTTTGGATTTGGAGAAAAGCTCCTGTATGACTTGAGAAATTAATTAGCGGATCATTAAGCTCTTTTCGTATTTGGTGCACACAGACAGATTGTGTGGGATGCTTCAGCGGCCAACTCTAAATCTATGGCTGAGCCTTGGGTGACAATCACATGAAGCCTCTCTGTGCATGGCCACGTGGAAATCCCTTGATAATCATGTAATGTCCTGCTCAGCTTTGTAAAACGTTACGCCTTGATGCATTCGTGCTGTAAATCACTGCAAAGCCCCACCAAAACAGAGCAATTAAACAAAAACTGTGGTTTTGTTGAATCTCTTTGCTTTTCGCATCTAAATTTCAAACCGAACACAAATTGAAGCTTTGAGACCATCACAATATCCAATACTTCTTAATAGCCTGAGCTGCAGGATATTAGTAAACCAGCACTGGAGATACTCCGAGAGGCACAGAGAAAATCATCTTTCTCTTGGCTCATCCAAACATGCAAATTTCATCTCTTTTATCATCTATATTCAATTATGTTGAGACTTACTAGCAGAATAAAAAAGCATAACTTGACAGCAATGCCAGCTTGTAAACCACATATTGGGCAAACTAAACTTTGTTGATGCCACTAAATGAAAAGTTAATAGAATGGATATGGTATTAGGATTCACCCTGAAGAGAAAGTCCAGTTGGGCTTTCTCTGCAGCAGACTTTTTGACGTCATAACAGGAAAATCACAGGTGCTTTTAATGACATGGAGACCTTCATTGTATTTTATTACCCTTTCTCTATTTTATTTAATTTTATTGTGTGCACTGTAATATTTCAACATGTACACAATACAGTTTAATTTTACCATAAATGAATAACATTTTTTTCAACACTAACAATTAAAAAACATACAAATAAATTATTGTTGTTATTTTTGGGGAATTAAATGTTGTTAATTTAATGCCAAAAAATTGATCAAGTGCAAGTTTTAGAGACTGGTTCTTTCTCTTGGCTGATCCAAACATGCAAATTTTACCTTTTGTTAAAAAATCAGGTTTATTTAATTATACTGAGACTTACTAGCAGAATAAGACAGCTTAAGTTGACAGACATGCTAGCTCTTAAACCAAATACTGGGCTTTTTCTACAGCAGACATTTTAACTTCATAATAGGTAAATCATAGCTGTTAAATAATGACACTGACACCTGCACTTTTTTACATTTCTATATTTCATTTTATTTCATTGTGGGACGGGGGACACCCTGGACAGGTCACCAGCCTACTTCAGGGCTACACAGAGACAGACAACCAAGCACACTCTCATTCACACCTACGGACAATTTAGAATAATCAATTAACCTGAGAGGAAGCCGGAGAACCCGGTGAAAACCCACGCTGCACAGGGAATACTGCAACACGTACGCAATATAGTTTAATTTTACAATAAAGGAATACCAAGGCTGAAAGTATTGCAATGCTTCATTTTCCAATATAAAACAAGTTTTTTCAGCACTAACAAATTAAAAAACATACAAATAAATTATTGTTGCTAATTTAATTTATTATTATTTTTAAAAATTTACAATTTAAACTGTCAGTTTTAGAGACTGGCTGACCAAAACATGCACATTTTTTTTAAAATCTTTTTTTAAAATAAGCTTTATTCAAGTATATTGAGACTAACTAGCAGAACAAAAACAATATAACTGGACAGCAATGCTAACTCATAAACCAAATATTGGGCAAATTAAAATGTTGTTGATGCCACTAAATGAAAAGTTAATAGAATGCAAAAGTTATTAGGATTTTTTTTACACGTTCTTTATTCTATTTTACTGTATTGTGTTCTATGCATTGCAATACTGCAACATGAACATAATATGATAACTTAGTTTAGGTTTACAATAAAGGAATAACGAGAAAAATTATGCTTCATTTTCCAATAAATTTTTTTCCAATAAATTTTTTTCATCACTAACAATTAAAAGACAAACTAATAAAATATTTTTGTTTAATTTTTTTTGGCATTTAATGTTGCTTAGGTTAATGCCAAAAACTGCATCAAAACATGAAAATTTTATCTTTTTTAAAAAATCAGCTTTATTTAATTATACTGAGACATACCAGCAGAATAAAGCAGCATAAGTTGACAGCCATGGCAGCTCATAAAAGCAAATACTGGGCAAATTAAAATTTTGATTATGTCACGAAGTGAAAAAAGGATTCATCCTAAAGAGAAAATCCAACTGGGCTACAGCAGTCATTTTGACATTTTGACTAATAGGTAAATCATAGGTGCTATTAACGACATTAACAATGTTTCTCCTCTAAGCATTCCAGTAAACCACAGCAGTGAGGCAGTGAGTCCCCATGAGCAGTGAAAAATCATCTGAAGCAGTCAAATGGAACTAATTTTCCCCTGCTTTTCCTACTGGGACAGATGCTGAGACATTTCACTATGAACTGAGGTCAACAGACACTGTCAACCTGAGAACCATCACTGGAACACATATAGTTCATATATAGTTCATATATAGTAGCTGTGGCAGGGTCACTACCTGCTGAGGTGGACAGTCCATCCCAGCAGTGCAACGCCTCGCTCTGCTCCCTTGATTATGTTGCTTTCATGCATGTTTCAGATACTTCCCTTCCTGCCCTTGTCTGATTACCTCTTCGGCCCTGTTCAGCTTCCTCTGTCCCTCATTATCCTTCCCTCCCTGGTGTATTAGTTCTGTGTGTTCCCCTCTCTCAGTGCCACTTCGTGTTTGTACACAGTGTCAAGCTTTCCAGCCTTTTATTTACCCCCCAGCCTATAATTTCCATGGTGTTTTTGATCTTTTCTAGCTTTTTCCTGGACCGTGCCTTTGTTTTTTTTTCTTTGCTTGATGTTGTTCACCTGATCGTCCAACTGACTCCTGCAAGTAAAGAGTTTTGTTTTTTTTTAATCTTGAGTCTGACTGAGTCGTCTTGGGTGATTCACCGACCTTTACACGCAGCTGCATTTGCAAAGACTCTAAATGGTGGTGAATGGTTAAAGACATAAAATTATACACCGTCTACAGTATGCTGTCTGTGTTTTAAGGCGGCAGAAATTGTTAGACAACCAACCATGTCATTTGTACAGTATGAGGGTGTTTTCCTTAGAAACAATGTGTGTTTCAGACAGGATTCTTCAGTCAGTCAGTCAGTCAGTCAGATTTAACCATTTATTCCCAGTTGACATGCATGTGTTTGACGGTGACTCTGCTCGAGTGATGTTTATGTAAATACAGTACGAACAAGGACTCCAGCTTTAACCAAAAATCCAGTTTTTCATTTTTTTACAACGCGATTTAGTGTCGTCTGTGTTTCTACAGTCCAGCAAAATTAGAGAAGCAACCATCTCCTTGTTCCTTTCTGCAGATCAGAAGGTGAGTTCAGATTTGAAGCCTGTTGCGATGTCACAAGAGGACAGACTCTCACCCCAGCTGGCTTCTTGTCCTCCTCCTCACCGAACAAAGCAACTGCAGAGAGGTGTGACTGCGACTCTCTCCGTCGACTTGTTAAGAGGTATGATATGGAACCTTTAAAGCAGGAGGTTGGGGAGGAGCGGGGGATGATGTGCAGATTTGCAGAGGCTGGTGTAGCAGCGACGTGGTGAGCAGGCAGAGCTAAGTGGGCAGGCTGGACAGAACAAGTGTGACTTGCTGACTTGTATTTCTAAGTGCTTCTCTGTATTCTAATATATTCAACAGCTCCGACCCTTCGAGCCGTGGTCCTCTCGGGGTGTCCTGTCTTGTCTGACACCAGGATCCTGGCAGCAGATCCGCTGGGTTTTCAGGGTTGTGGGGTGTGATCTGCCTTGATTGAACTTGTTTGGTGAATCCCATAGATGCTCAATTGAATTGGGATGTGGGGAGTTTGGAGACTGAGTCAATGCCTTTTAGCTTTTTGTTGTATTTCAATGAAGGCGGTATGATGCTCTGAGTAACGTTCTGCTGGGACACCTTGGGTCCCGCCATTCATCAATCAATCAATCAATCAGATTTTATTTATATAGCACTTTTCATACAAACCAAAATGCAATATGAAGTGCTTTACAAATAGTAAATAAAGAAATATAATGGTACAAACAACCCCCACCCCCACAGCCAAGTTATCAGTAAAAGACTCAAAACACAGGCTAACTGAGGAAACCCTATCTTATTTAACACGTACAATGAGGAAACACAAGATGAGATAAAAATTAAAGTAAAGTAAGGTAAAATAGGCGAGATAAATGACTAACATAAAATAAATTAAATACCCATTAATTAAATACAGATAGATACAGAAAATAAATTATACATAAACAGAATAAGAAATGATACAAGTGAAGTAATAAACTGTACATTAAATAGATTCAAATATGTAAAGATGTAAATAAATAGAGAAATAAATAAAGTCAGTTCTACCAAGAGCACTAAAAAAAAATCATGAGGATGGTGACAGACCATGTATGCACCTTCATGACAACGGTATTTCATGGTGGCGGTGGCTAAAACAATGTGCAAACATTGTTCAGAAATGGCTTGAGGAACACGACAAAGACCTTCGCCAACAAAATCCCCAGAACTGGAAAAACAAGTCTGATCCATGGTGGCGCCGCATCACAACTTCCAGGACTAGGAATGAATACCGATAGTATTAAACAGGCTCCAGGGCTAAATTATTAGGACAGCAGGATCAATAAGCTCAGACGTTATCAGTTCTGCTATTGATAGCTGATAAAATTAAGAATATAGATTTCCTATTTAGTCTTTCTACATAAACGTTTCCTTGCACATTTGATCTGTTTCTAGTTCATCTGCGATACTCTCCTTCACATTCTGTAGCACCATGCAGCAAACCTATAGACTCCAAATGTTCAAAAGTGTGATTTACACTTTACAAGAGCTGATGCTGACAACACTCGTTTTCACAAGTGCTTCAACTCTGTTGCATGTAAGAGCAGTAAGACTGGAAATGCAATCAGTCTGTTGAAAATCAAGCTTAAGTGCATCACAAACAGGTGAAGAAGGGAACAGTTTTCAACTGTCTAGCTCAAAGTTCATCTTATGTTGCAGCAGGTAACTTACATATACTAGTATACACCGATCAGGCATAACATTATGACCACCTACCTAATATTGTGTTGGTCCCTCTCATGTGCTCAAAAATGCTCTGAACCTTTGGGCATGGACAAGAGGACCTCTCAGGGTGTCCTATGTGGTCTGGAACCAGGATATTGGCAGTGGATCCTTTAGGTACTCTGCCTTGTGCAGTGGGGCCTCTGTCAATCAAACTTGTTCCACTGCATCCTGTTGATGCTTAATCAGAATGGGGTGTAGGAATTTTGGGGTTCAAGTCAACATGTTGGGCTATTGTCTTGATCTTCAACATGTTCCTGATTGTTGGATGTTTTTTTCCCTGTGGTGGGGTGCATTTTCCTGCAGGAGTAGGCCAGCAACATTTGGGATTTCCGTTTGCATGAGGGAGTGTGTTTGTTGTGGGACAGTGTTTATTTGAATGTCTAAGTCTCATCAACACGGATGTCAAAATCCAAGGTTTTCCATCAGAACAGCACATAGTACCAATATGATCAATGTTATTCACTCAACTTGTCAGTGGTCATAATGTTGTGGCTGATCGGTGTATAGTCGTAGTCCACATGGAGTCAACAAAATTATACAAACAGTAGTTAATGAATAAAAACAACCGACTGATTGTTTATCTACGGCTCCTGTTTAAATTGAGTCTGAAGCGGTCAGAGCATCTGAGGTGTCGGACAGACATTCACAGTTTCACTTTCATAGCGCTCAGAGGGGGGAGGATTTAGTGATTTTGGGGGCTGCAGGCAAACTTTCTGTCTTGCTTTATTTTCACACTTTAGCAGAAGAAGTACTCGCACCTTTTTCATCAAGTGAAACTATGAATGCTACACAGTTTAAGTACTGTCAAATCAATGTCCTTCATTCAATCTTATATATATATATATATTTAAAAATTCATAAAGAGAGAAAATAAAGTTAATCCTGTTCCTAATTTGTTTATTTTTTTCTCTCTTGTAACATAACAAAAAAAAATGAAAGAAAGAAATGAAGATAGAGAAAAGAGTAGCAGATTGATTAGCAGCATCGGTAGTAGTAGCACCATTTAAATCTTAACAATACCCATCTTTGCCCAGGTCTTGGTTCCCTGATAACGCAGACATATTCCGGGAAAACAAAGAGAGTCCAGAACTGCTTTTTAAGACTGTGCATTTCTTGAGAATGTAACAGTGATTTCATTTACTGTCAGTTTACCAGCTGCTCAAGTGAAGATTTTCTCAACTCAGGAAAAAACAACACTTCCT
Organism: Dascyllus trimaculatus; assembly: GCA_024666655.1. Classification (NCBI taxonomy): domain Eukaryota; kingdom Metazoa; phylum Chordata; class Actinopteri; family Pomacentridae; genus Dascyllus; species Dascyllus trimaculatus. The sequence goes on from CM045452.1 coordinate 25,235,334, forward strand.
GACTACAGTAAAACTCTAATTAAACAGCACAATCGCCATATTCAACTCTTCTTATCGACTCTTTCCCGCAGTGTGAGACATCTGGCCTACACAAGTGGGTGTGTGTCTGCAGGGAACACAAAGTTTGAAAAAGGGTATATTGAATAAGATTTTACCATAATTACAAGACTGCTATGCCTTTCCTTTAATGAGGCACCCTGAGCCACATACAGGACCAGACTGAAGGTTCACACATTTGAAAATATCAGAGTTGTTCAACTCACACTGGGAGTGAAGCCGTCCTGATCAATATTCCTTTGCTGTATGGTGGGGCGTAAATGAGCTAGACACACTAAAAGCCAACAATGCCTGACAAGCCAAGCTGTTAGGCACCACGTGGATCATCTTATCAAGCCTATCACAGTCCTGCACCTCCATGTGCTGCTCCGTGGCAGAGTTCAGGCTATTCCGAGTGCTTTCAGATCCATGAAATTGGAAGGGAATTTGCATTTTTTGGGCTAGCTCCCTCCAATGTGACCGACTGTAATGAACGAGAGGCGGTTGTAGAGGGGGGAAAAAAACAAAGCTGTCCTGTTAGAATGTGAGCTAGAGGACAATTTGTGGTTACATTTGTCATTTAGCCATTTGGACAAAGAGTTTTTAAAACTTTCCAGAAGTGCCTTTGTTTGAGATTCTCGAGCAATGGTGTGATTTCTCGTCATTAAGCTTCTGCATTTTAATTAAAAAAGTGGGTATTTTTTTGTCAGCTGTCCAGTTCCATTGGGTTCAGATAGAATGTCTTCTTAAAAGACAACGAACCCTCGAAGTTGTGTCCAATTATTTAGAGAAAAACTAATCTAGGATTTGACAGAAAATAGTCATTATACTTGGATAAATCTGAACCTACTTGTACAAACCGTGTAATAATAAAATCACAGCTGATTAGCTTTCAATTCTGTGATGAGTCAGAAAATGGCAGGGTATCACCAAATCCTCAAAAACAACAAAATGATGAAGGTGTGAGGCAAAGACATGTTTTTGTGTTGTTGGATCTCTCCTCACGACGTTCTGTTACCTGCTTAAGAAACTGGCTTCTAATCTTGTATCATGTGTGCTTGAAAAGGATGAAACAAGTTAAATGCTGGAAATAATATCAACACTAGCATCGATGATAAGAGGATTATTAAAGAGAATGTGCACATATGTTTCCAAAGTGTAGGTTGTTGAATTATGCTGTGAAACCAAGCTGTGAAAACGGTTATGTGTGGCTATTTATCTGCTTTTTAGGCCATTTTTCATGCAACAGTGGAATTCTTACCACATAAAACCTACTGTGATTGTCTTAAAAAGCAAAGTCGTGGAAATGCAATCATCAAATGTAAGTCAAAATCTCCAAACGTCGCCATATGTTGCAGCCGTGACGGTTGACATGTAAGTGACTAATTGCAATGAGCATTACTGTGAAAAGTCATCATCTCCCTCTCATCTCTGCCTGCATTTCGTCTTCCTTCTCTGTTCTCAGAGCGGCATCATGCAGCGAAGCCCTAACAGTGAGTGACACATGACATTTGAGGCGCGATAAACATCAAAGGGGGCTGAATTCTTACAGAGTGCTGCTGCCAGTGTCACCTGACAATTACAACACCAGGAATTGCCGCATTCTAAAAAACGCCTGCTGCCTTTCCCCCCCTTAAAAGATGACCTGAGATTCATATTGAACACCTAGAATCCCAGTGCTGACGATAAACGCTGTTGTCCAATCCTTTAGATGTTCTCCAGGCTTATTTTTCACCTGAGTCTATGAATAGGAAGCCCAGCAAAGATTGAAGTAAGAGAAGCATACAGAAACCAAAAGGATACAGAAAATCTAGCAAAAGTGAATACAGAGACGAGGCAGAAAGGTCACACTGAAGCCAGTAGGAAAGAAAAGGATGTTATGTGCAATTACAGGACTGAATCTGAACAGAAATCACAAACACCAAGACAAGAGGGAGCCACATCCTGTGTTGCTATCATAAATACAGCAATTTCACCCTTCATTAGACGCTGCGTTACCCTTGTGGATCTATAAGCAGCAGAGAAATCTAGGCTGGTGCACGGTCCTTCTTTAGGACAGGCATCCAGTAACACTTTGCCTCTACAGCAGGCCTTGCAATCTGTTGTATAAATGTTGCATCTCAGTGAAAATCCTTTCACTTATACATAAAAAATCCAGAAGGGGATTAGGAAACTCAATCTGGCTCGATGACCAGCTAGATTATTCCTTCCAGCACTTCCCAGCTAGCGAGCAGAACCTTTTTCAAACATGTGTGTATTGTCAGCGAGGTTTAATCTCGTACCAGATGGTAACAGAAACTGTTATATCATCCATCTTTCACAGGATTAAAAATGCAGCCTCTCTTCATTCTTACACATGTAGTTTACAACCATGTAATACAAATTTGATGATATGGGACATCATTAGAGAAGAATCTGATCTTGGTCACCATCAGCAAGGACTTCAATTGCCAGTTACAGATTATTTTGTTAAAGAAAGTATAATAATGCTTTGAATAATCACTGTTCTACATTTGGTTTCAGCAGTACGGTCTAAAAGGTTGATTTTATGCTATCAGACCTTATAAGATTACCAGCTTAGTGTTATTGTAGGTCCTTTTAGTCGCTTCATTAATGGCTTTCACCTTGATCTTTGTCTCATAGAGGTATTACAAGAGAGGTGCAGGCCTCCTGGTGTTTGAAAAAGCATATTTAGCTACTCTGAGTCAGAGTCTCTTACAAATGACATGATACTGACTGTCATAACAGACTGCTCCGCCATGAATTATTCCCTTGACCCGAGACCCGCTCAATCACGCAGCACACTTAATTAAGTTAAACCAAGAGCAATAAATAAGACGTATGACACATCAGCGCTGATGGTTGTTCTCATCAGTTGACAAAAGCGGCAGCTCCCAGGTCAGACCCAGGCGATGGATGAGACCAATCACAATGACGAACGGCTCAGGACAGGCCTCAAAAAATTGATAGGAAATGTGAATATGATCAACGGCCACGCTGGCAAGTGAGGACACAGATTTGCTCTATATGTGGAAGATTTAATGGCGCTTTGTGACAAAGAATCACCAAATAGCAGCGAGATGGATATCTCTGGCACTCTCCCGCCAAGGATCATCGCTGCGTCTACTATGGCAGAGAAACAGACATCCGAATTCAATCTAGCTGCACCATCTGTTCACAGATATCAGGGCTGTCATTTGATATGGGCTGCCCATCAAGAGTGGAGGCCTCAAGTTCACCTTGCCATCAGAGATGCCTTCGACTGTGGTCTTATAAAACGTGATGGATGAAGGCTGTAAAGCATCAACTATACGGGACCTGCCAAGGCCTAGCACACAATCACACCGTCTTCATCACAGAGGTGTGAGAAGTTTAGAACCGCCAGGCAGAGTAAACAGCAGCACCAGAGCTTTAATCAGGGTGAAAGTATAAAACTAGAACACGACAGAAACACAGATGGTTAATTTGTACTTTCTCTTTAATAACTTTAACAGTATCGGGCTCTTGTTGCTAATCGTTGTTAAAGAAGATCAGGTCTGACAACAAACAGCTTCCAGAGAATCTTACTGGGTCATTATACTTTCAGTGAACCACAGTGTCTGATGTTCAATGAAGCTTTTACTTTTGGGAGTCAAACAGACTGAACTGCATTCAAAGTGGAGTCGAATTGAAATGAACCCAAGAAATAATAAAACACAAATTTTTTGAGACAATAAAATGAAACCATGGAATTTTTAAGAGCAGTAGTTTTGCTTACTAAAATGGGCTTATGACCAATAAAAATGGAAGTACAAAGTAACACACTCGATACCGTGGTTGTGTTTGATTCAGATATGCACTCCCATAACAATCAATATGATCTTTTTCATTCCATAGTGACTCAAGATGAGGCACAATGATGAGATCTACCTCCACACCCACAGAGTTTTTCGATTTTCAAACATGTCATCTTTAGATTTGAGCCATCTGGAGCCATTTGTGGCCCAAATACCTGCAAACACACTCTGATGTGTGAAAGAATTTCAAAGTTCAAGCCATAAATATAATATGAACTTACACGCAACATGCAGACTGGCCTCCCTGCTGACGATGGTGCCAAACGAGTTGGATGCCAGACACTGATAGATGCCAACATCCTCCTCTTTATTCAGATGGCTGATGCGTAAGTTTCCTCCCATGAGAGAGTAACGTGACCCCGGTCTGGGCAGGATCAACGAGTCATTTAGCTTCCACCTGCGAATGCAAGCACACGGAAAACAACCCGATAAACTCATCAAAACCCTTGACAATGGTTTCAGTGTCCTGCGTTTTGTCGGACAAAGTGATGCTGATGCAAAAACACAGACACAGGCATGGAGTTCAAATAATTTAAAGAAGACATTAACCTGCTGAAACCCCAAGTATAAAAGGTGTGCTGTTTTAAAATCAAAATTGTATAATTAAAACAATCATCAGATTTTCAACTTTCAAACAGTCCTTCACCTACTCATCTGAGACGTGCTGTTATGTCTGCTAAAGGATCCAAGTTAATCAAGTATTGTACGTATCGATTTCTAGGTTTTTTTCTTCAGTTTTTGCAGGATAAATAATTGACGAAATTCAATGTTTATGTTTTTCTCTTTTATAATGTATGGCTTTAGAATTCTATCATACTGCACAAAACACAGTTGCGATTTCTCTCTCTCTCTCTACTTATGCTGTTTCCATAGACTTTAAACCGATCAATCACAACATTACAACCAGCTGCCTAATATTGTGTTGGATCCTCTTACGTGCTCAAAAATGCTATGAACCACTGGGCATGGACCAGAGGACCTCTCAGGGTGTCCTATGGGGTCTGGAACCAGGACGTTGACACTGGATCCTTTGGGTACTCTGGCTTGTCCAGTGGGGCCTCTGTCAGTCAAACTTGTTCCACTTCATCCTGTTGATGCTTGATCAGAATGGGGTGTAGGAAGTCTGGAGGTCAAATCAACATGTTGGACTATTGTCATGTTCCTCCACACGTTCTTGATGGTTTGATGTTGTTTCCATGTGGTGGGGTGCATTTTCCTGTGCGGGTAGGCCAGTGACATTTAGGATTTCCATTTGCATGAGGGAGTGTGCTTGTTGTGGGACAAGGTTTATTTGGGTGTCTAAGTCTCATCAACACGGATGTTAAAATCCAAGGTTTTTCAGCAGAACACCACGTATTACCAATATGATTAATGTTATTCACTACACCTGTCAGTGGTTACAATGTTGTGGCTGATCGGTGTATATTGCAGTAAGTAAAAATGTGACAGTGGGCAAAAATATGCCCAGAAACTGATTAGGGTTTCAGAGGATGAAGAGAAATAATTGGTATGTGCTGCAGAAAAACCTGAATTAAACTGAAATTAAAGACGGTCAGCAACAGTTACCTCAAACAGCTGTTGATTTCTATTCAAGTCTGTCTCACAAATCGAACGCTACACATTCCTCTGACGTTTCCTTATTTCCTTGTCCATCTGTTTGTCCATCAACCACAACCCCATCTCACCGAAAATCCAAATCTTCCCCTTTAATCACAGTGATTATGAGTCAGGAAGGGCCGATTACTGCTACGACAAAATTGCCACACAAAGCACAGGACAGCAGTGCTTTTTGATTAAACCTTTTGTTTTGATCCCAGCAAGTATGTTTGTGTGTGTGTGTGTGTGTGTGTTTGTGTTAGGGACGAACAGACTTGAAAGCAATCAACTTTTAACTGTAAGATCGCTTTGGTGACTTGATTTGAGTTCTTTTTGCATAATTAGGGCTTATGTAGGAGGAAAACCTGCTGAGTTGATGATGCGGCGCGCAAACCGCAACCTCCTAAATAATTCTGAAAACTACAAGGCTGAGTTTTCTATTAACCATTTCCAGTTAAAGTTTTTCACAACAACAACAGATGCAAAGGACTAAACTCCTCCGATCTGTTTTTTGCAGAAAGTTTCCCGTTGTACTCGCACACGTTTAATGGAGTCAGCGGGTCCTTGAAGTTGTTTGTATTGTACTCGGTTAGTTTACAAATGGCGCTTTCATGCTCGAGTCAAAAGAAGAGAAATTGAAGGGGGAAAAAACTGAAAGAGTAAACACCGCCTAACAAGAGAAAAGACAAAAGGTGACTGTAAGGAAGCAGCTCTTCATCAGCGAAATAAGGCAGAATTACAGCAGGCCGAACATTTAGCTCGTCTGTCTTGATTAGATTTTCACAGCCCTTGAGAAAAAAAGAAAGGCTTGAGGTTTCTATTTCTGACTTTTCTTGCTCCTTTTTCAGCGGGGAAGGATTTAGACAAAAGAGAGTGGGAGGCAGGGTTGAAGAAGGGAGGGAACGGGGAGCGTGGGGGGGGGGGCATATGCAGTAGAGCGGTGCTCAACAGCAGATCGGCTGATTGGATTGATTTAGTGATTTGATGTTGCAGCTGGAAGTGGTCCAGGAGCTCCAGATGAGACAAATCAAGAGGCCACGGCGACAACTTGGAGGGGGGGGGGGTTCTGTGTGGCATCGTCGGGTAGTCTGAGACAGATTAATCCGTCCTCGGTGACCCTGAAATAGACCTGCCTATATCTGCATCTGTGAAGAGCTGCTCGACATATGGTGCCCTGTTGCTAAGACCTCAAAACAACCCAAAACTCTTTTTTTTAAAAAAAAACTAAATTGGCATTAAAGATCTGGTTTAAGAAAACCACAATGCGTCCATCTAACTATCAGCCCCATTATTAAAAGAGATAAAAAAGCATGATGCTCATAACAGCTTGTCATCAATCTGAAAATCACTTCTTAATGCGGTGTATCAACTACCACAGTTGGTGGCACTTGCTGTAATTAAAGAGCTAATTAAAACAAAATTTGATTTCACACGGAGCCGGGCATTGCTCTCGGAGCTTGAACTCGGGAGGGCAGAACAATTTGCACATCTGAACCCTTTAAACTGCTTTTCGTTTAAAAAGTCTGACTATCCAGACAGTGAAAAAGTGACCAATTGCTCATTAAGCTTTCAGCCGATCCGAGTGATGAGATCTCGTCCATTCATTTCAATTTGTGCCCATTAGGCATAACACCAAGGATCTTCAAGCTACATTAACGGCTGCATATGCTGATGTTATGAGGGATCGTTTCAACCTATTACACATTAAATGCTCGGTTTTGCGATTTGCATTTAATTACGCCGACAGGAGTACAACAGCCATGCAGGCCCATTTGATAAGATTATAAATTAATAGCTTATGTGCTCGGTGCACTTTAAAGCAAATCATTGTTTGTCATTTGTTTTAATTTGTCATCATTTTCACAGCAAAGGGAATGGGCGTCAATCTGTTTCTACACCATTCAGCCACACGGGACTGGTTTATTAAAGGACAGTAACTGTTTCTCTGCACCTCAGTCCGTCATCTGATTTGTCTCATGTTCATCATGAAGCGATAATCTCCCAATCAGACGCCCCATGGCAATGCTGGTGCAGCCTTTAGCAGCAGCTCTGTGTGCAGAAAGCCTCCCCCCCAAGTCAAAACTTCTAAAACATCTTTTCTGGTATGTGAAATACACTCCACTGGTGTTTTTCTTCATCCCTCAATCTCTGTCATGAAAACAGATTGTTTTCGGTGCATGATTCTCTTGGGTCATTTGATCTTTTCGCTGCTGGGTGATACCGATGACAGGAAGTGTATTCTGCAGATCAATGTCCGGCCACCAGTGAAAATATACAATCCGCCGACAACTGAGGCCAATTAATTAATCATTCTCGGATTAACCGTGACTGACAGCGAGTCTAAGCATTGCAGGCAGTAAGCAGCAGCAAGCCATAAAGGTCTGCAAACCCCCAGTTTTCCCTGGGCGATGAAGCTGGTCTCACTTGGTTTTTTTTTTAAATACTAATGTTGCACTGGAAGGCTCTGGGGTTCAACCGGAAGGTTTCGGTGTAACAAATACTGAAATGTGTGCATAAAGTATGTCTGCAGGCGTTACCTGTAGAAGGGAGGTGGGTGTCCCTGGGCCTCGCAGCTAAACACCACTTCTCTGCGGTTCTCGCCAGGCTGAATGGGAAACACCACACTGCCTGGCTGTTTGGTGAACACGGGCCTCAGCAGGACTCCGCTTCCTGGGTGGAGAACCAACAAAACTGCATCAGCTTTGATGTCCCGGTGAGCCCCAAACCCACTTTTAACATTTTTTTTTTCCTGTTGGCAAAGCAGATATTGAAGGCTTACAGAGGAATGAAGCTACACGGCAAAAGGGTGAATCACTCTATATCTCTGTGCAGCATGGATCCGTGTGCCATGCAAGCACAACCCATGAGCATTTTTCATATTAGTCATAAAAAAAGACTCGCTAGATCCCCGAGGTACTGCATAATCAGCCGGTAACCTTCATAAAACTTTAATGCAAACATCTGAATGTACAGACTTGTCAATGGCACGCCGAGCTGCCACCACACTTCAGCAAAAAAATTTAATCTAAACCCTTCAAACTTATCACCACCTTCCCAGGGGGATGTCAGCCAATAAAAAATGTGAAATAAAACCCCATAACAAACATCGAGAGGTCTCGTTTTAAATCTGTCTCTGTCATCTGACCCATCTAACTGTTGCCCAGCTTCCAAAGTTGGTAGAGTGGAAATACTTCGGAGAGACTGTTTTGTGTCTTTTGGTTTGGTTTTTCTTGTGAGCAGATGGAATGCAAATTGCTTTTATTCCTAATTTCATGCAAACTACAGCTTATGACAGAACAAACCACAACAACAGCTTGAAAATAACTGTGAGTTACACTTTTACAGTATTGTTTCATACATGCACTGTGTATATACTGACTTTTATTATCATAATTATACATCCTGCGTTGTTTTGCATTGAAGAAACACACACATATGCAGCACTGCACAAATGCTAGTGAGATATCTCCATAGATTCCTCAAGTAATGCTGTAGATTCATTATCTCTAAACAAAAAAAAATAACAGAAAAACGTGAAACCGCAAACAGACCAGCATATCTAATGTGACATTCATTTCCCGGCTAATTACAAAGGTGCAATGCCAAACGCATGTTGCGCAGGCACGACCGAGGAGGGACCCAAGGGGTAGTCAACACTTCATTACAATAAACATGTCTTTCTGAGATGGAAGAGAGGAATTCATTTGGATTTGTCAGAATGGATTTGCATTTTCCGTAACGCCGCACACAAGCAAGGAACATTCTGCAGGTAGGGTAACTGCTCTGTATGGGAGGCAGGTATCATTTTCAGATTCTCCGGAGTCCAGGAGAGCACAGATTTATCCTCAAGACTCAAAATAACTCTCTGAAAAGGGTGGAGATGTTTGACAGGGGACCTTGTACACTGATTGTTCCTCTCCACAAGGATAAACCTCTCCAAAAAGTTACACAGGATAAAAGGCCGCCTAATTATAATCTCGGCTACGTGAAGCGTGTCCCTAGAAGCAGCAATGAGAGATGATTGATTACCAGAAGACTCCTCCATTACAGTCCATAATAAAATACATCTTTACACTTGTTGTACACAAACCTGGGAGGATGATAACGCCTGTAGCAATATGAGATTAATCATTGTGCCTTGTCACATACATTACACACACATAATGCATACTTATACATATATACATGCATACATTTACACACACTTTGGTTCTAGTACAGTTTAAACATCTAAATATGTATTTTCCAACCATATAAGTAATCCTGCATGCACTGCAATACAGAGTATTTTACTATTACACAGTATACAGTTCATTCATTATGCATGCGACAGATTACCGCAGAGAATAATGAAGAAAAACCTGATGATGCTAAATAAAAAACACTTACAGTCAATAAAGAAAAGGCATTCATTCACATATTTGCAGTTGCGCTGTATGCACTGTGCATATGGAAGTGTTATCGCACCCTGCGAGTGAGGCGATCAGTGCAGTAAAGGTTATTATATTGCAATAACTACTGGTTAATATATTTTTTATTGCTACTCTAACAATTAACTGTTTTGTTATTTAAGGTTGTTAAATGCAGCCGTTTTTTTTGTTAACTTAAAGACTCATAATAAGTGTGGAGAAACTGCAGTAAGAAAAAATTCAACTCCTCTGGCTGCTGCTCATCTTATTTTCATGACCTCCTGATTAAGAATGTGGACAAATTTGAGTGCAGTGAGTGATTCACAGTGCTTTTTAATGTGCCGGGCCGCTCATTTGTCACCTGCTGTTACGCTTAAATCACAAACAAAATGCTTAACAGAGTAACTTACTGCAACTACAGCGAGGGTAAAGGGTAAAGAATGTTGTTGCATTAAGTGTATTACACCCTTTATCAATCCCTAAGTGGACTGCAGTGCATAAATCTAACTTAATGCATGCGTAATGGCAAATTAATGGATACACATATTTGGTTGTGGCGCGTAGTCTCAGGTATGGCAGTGCTTAACTGACCTGATCTTTGCCAGTACCATGGCAACTGTTATTATAAGGGCAAAAAAAAGAGCCTGAATAATGAGAAAGGATTGAGCTCCGGGGGCTGTGCCTGGGGGCTCGGTTCAAACTGATGCAAACTCTCTGAAACTCTTACGTCGTCCTAACAGGAATGAAAGCAAGATGCGGTAAGGGGGATGTAGAATAATTTTGCTTTCTGGTAATCAAACATTAAGATGCTACACCCATACACCAGTATGAAATCCACAGGCCCAAGAATTTGGAGAGGTTTCTTTCTCGGGTAATTTTTCTGCTGCCTCAAGAAGACAATGGGTGCAAACTGGAGGGACATCTGGCTAGTAGCGGAAGTTTAAATTTTAACTCCGGCACTCTGGTTCATGAATTGTTACCGCTTTTAAGGATATGAGGAGGAATCAAGAATTCATGTTGAGACCAGAGTGTCATCTGATGGCAGGTCCAGCACCAGGCGCCCCAGAATACAGAGAGTAAAGTGATGAAGGCTCTCTATCAGAGAAGTGCACTGATCCAGAATCCTAACAGGAAGCTGACTGCACAATGCCGCGGGCAGAGATGGAGGTCATTATGAAAGGGTGTTAAAAAAACAGGCCGCCTCTCCTCGTATCTGTCACCTGCTGCCAGATGGTGATACGCGCATGTTTTCTAAGGCCCCCTCCGACAGCACAATTCTCGGCATTGCCGCACAAGTGGAAGGCAGAGGGAGCTGTTTTAGAGGCTGAAATAAAAACTAATCTCAAATTCAATACTAGCTGACAGCAAATGAATTCCTCCAGCTTACCTCAGCATGAATAAACAGGCACACGGGGAGTCGGCTGTGGGGGAGGTATCGGTCGTTTGTGAGGCCCCAAATCCATTCGTTTCAGCTCAGGGTTTTATGCATCAAATAAAAAAAGCCAATCTTGCTTTTTAGAGCATCTTCCCCCTCTGTCCGGGCCGATAAGGTGCACCTTTAAGGTCTCTCATTCAGGGGGCAGCAAATGTTACTCCAGAGCAGATGGAAGATTTGGGATGTCTCGGGGGCAAAGTAGGGGCGCTATCGCATCTCATCTACATGCTTGAGGAAAACGTCAGGTTTGATTTTTTTTAACGTCCTTGAAAAACAGAAACACTTGACTGCGAATTACAAAACACTTAATAATTCAACCTTTCTGGCAACGTTCGCTCGATTCCAGCGCTAAAGATGTAGAAAGAAGCCATAACCGCACAATAAGAAAGACAGTAAACCGTACTTCCCCTCTGTGACTATCAGCTACCGTGTACTCTGCTTTAATACAGACTGGCTAATTAAGTTAATTACATTTTCAGCTCCACAGTCTTGAGAGGAGAAGAATGTGTCACATTTCCCACCCAATATCCAACCAATACCGCCCCCTTCGCCCGCTAATCACAGGTAGTGCATCTGAAAGGCAATAACGGCCCTCGTATCAGGGGTATCCAATGCCATGTTCACTGGGGGAAACACAGAATTGATTAGGTCCATATGTCAGAGAATAGCAAATTAAAGCCATTTTTTTCGTTGTTGTTGTGCTCCGTATTGAACGTCTACATAAAGCAAGGGACCTATTGCTTCTGAGAATGCCATTTATCACGCAATCACAGTAATATCCGCACCTTTTCCCTCCTCAGCTTGGGTTGGAAGGCTATTTGTCACTCACCAGATGCCATGGTGTGCACTAAAGGAAACATTTATCACGGTTTTAAAACTTTACCATTAGGTTTCTAATCATGGGCGCTTAAAGAAGGCCTGATTGGACAATTACAGGGTTTCATTTTTTTTGACAACATGGACGAAGGCTGAGCGATTGATTCAAAAGCCGCGATTCGAAATAATGAAAATTGCAGAGGCCGCAATTTAGGATACACGTTATGTGGTGCATCTCGACTGCAGCGTTGAGGGCTCTGTGAATTCAACTTGTGTGACAATCAATTCGATATTTTGCCCCAATCATTCAGCATTCAAGATTCCTTTTTCTCACTACACGCAGTATAAATCTCATAAACAGTGTTGATAATGTGCGAAACGGATGTAAAAAGTACTTTTCTTGTTCACCAGAACTTGGTAATTAAACTGTTGCATGTGTGACTGGAAACTAATGATGAAAATAACATTTGTGGTGTTAACTGGCAAGTCTTAGCTTCCATGTAAGACAATAGAAACAAAATGTTCACATTAATGTTGACAGACTGTTAATTTCAGCACAAGGCGACAAAAAGAAAGCAATACAGCTCAGTAATGGAAGCTCTCAGCAGCGCTCCAGGCTACCGCAAGCTTCCTGTCACAAACATACGTCGCTGTCTAATTGATGCCGATATATTTACGAGAAATAATACACAGTTCTGATGTACTGCCACAGATCTATAATTAAAGCTACGCTGTGAATGCAAAGGCGATTAAATTGGATGATTTTTCATTCCTGCATGAAGCAAAAAAAATATATAAAAAATACAGGCGGCTATGGGAGGGAGATTCACAGGGGGATAGTCCCACCCGCTCCATCTTCACATATACAAAACTTCAAAGCTGCAATAAAATCCTTGCTTAAGGATTCCTAAAAGGCTTTGCCATGTTCAGATGAATCAATGAGATAAGTCAATATTTGAAACTCCGCTCATCTCTGGGATGCATGAACGGGGGATGTGGAGGAGAAGTAAAAGCAGCTCTTGGAGATTATGATGCCGGTCATAAGCAAGACGCCATTTAGCATCGCTGGGCCTGGTTTAAGCGAACAGAGGTGCGGATGAAATTATAACCCTCCTCTGCTTTATTTAGGGCGGCTGCTGGCTAATTAACGGTAGGTTCACATTGTTAAAGTCTCCAAACTGTGCTTCCAGAACAGATTAAAACAGTTTTTGGTTACTGTAATAATATCTCTTGTTCATTCTGGCTGTGAAGAGATCTGCTGTAAATGTCAAAGGAAGTGCGAGTGGAAAGAAATGCCTGGTACTTTTTTCTTTTCATTAAATTAGTTTTTTACCAAAGTTGAGCAGCTAAAAAAAGTCAGATCAAATACATGTATTCCAAAGTGGACTTTTCATTACAAAGTGCTCTTTTTCAAACTATATCTCCGTGTAGCTATAGGAAGCAAGGAAACACCATCTCTGTTAATTAAAAAAAAAAGATCTTGGAAGATACTCACTTGATTTGACCAAAAAAGCCTTATTCTATTGTCTTCAACACCAGTAAGGGCAGAAGGATCAATAACAGTAAGCAGATAACACCTATATTATTAATGTAACCTTTAACACTGCTGTTTAAAGTCAAACAAGCCTTGTTTTAATTTCCTTCCTCAGTGGCACCACTGCCGCGTGGAGCCACTTCAGCAGTGCACAACGAAAAACCTCATCACAGCTTTGTCGAATACTCATTTCTGATTGACCCCGAAATAAACACAGTCTGAGTTAAACGATTTATGAGCACCAAACATCTAATCATATCACTCCGCTTTCAACACATCCTTGAGATTTTTCACCGACTTTTCATGCAAAATAAACATCAAGACCTTGCGCCTAAAATGCATTACTTCTCTGAGGCTGTAGACACCCACTTAAGGAAAAGATTTTTTTTTTCTCCCCCCAAAGTTAATTCTTATTTATTCTGTGGGGGGAACAAAAAAACACATTTGATTGCTGGTTAGAGGCATAACAGCAGTCTTACTAAATGTGTTTACATTTCTGCTTCCATCGCGGCTTAAACTGTAGCCCTTCAACGCCAACTACAGATGTTTCTGTGATTCCACTCTGCCAACTATTTTGCAGGCGAATGCTTGTAAATTCATTGAGCTTGTGGTAAAGTGAATCAATATGTTGCATCAAACGATTTATGCTTTTTGGCAAGTGGTTGGTGCAAAGAGAGGGAATATGCATCACAATTGAGTCTTTATTTCCCTTTCAGAGGCTTTTTCTTTTTTCCTAATGACCAGATTGCTGTATATTACCGCTTTGATTTATTTGAAAGTGTTAGAATAATGCAGTGTGTTAATTGAATAGAAATTCAATCTTTTCTTTGCAGTTCTTACACTACACCGATCAGGCATCGCATAATGACCACCTGCCTAATATTGTGTCGGTCCCCTTTATGTAGTCAAAAATGCTCTGAACCATTGGACATGGACAAGAGGACCTCTCACTGTGTACTGTGGAGTCTGGAACCAGGACCAGGGCACTGGATCTTTTGGGTACTCTGTCTTGTGCAGTGGAGCCTCTGTCAATTAAACTTGTTCCACTGCATCCTGTTGATGCTTGATCACAATGAGGTGTTGGAAGTTTGGCGGTCAAATTAACATGTTGGGCCATTGTCATGTTCCTCAACATGTTCCTGATTGTTTGGTGTTTTTTCCATGTGGTGGGGTGTATTTTCCTGCGGAGGTAGGCCAGTGACATTTGGGATTTCCATTTGCATGAGGGAGTGTGTTTGTTGTGGGACAATGTTTATTTGGGTGTCTAAGTCTCATCAGCACGGATGACAAAATCCAAGGTTTTCCAGCAGAACAGCACATAGTACCAATATGATCAATGTTATTCACCTCACCTGTCAGCGGTCATAATGTTGTGTCTGATCGGTTTATAGTGAGTTGCTTTGACTTTCCTCTGCCACCTTTTGCAATCCATCAACCAAACTCTATAACGAAAGCCACAGTTGGAGACGGCGCTGGAAGTGCCTCACTGCGTGAAGGTTAGCTGTATCTGCGAGGGCAAAATCACATCCAGCCTGACCTCTCTGCTCCCCCTCTTACTTTACTCATTTACACATATAGTCCACGCCCCTGCCTTCAGGCCATGCAGACCCTCGGAGGGGAGTGGGGAGGAGAGGTGGTTAACTTCAGATGAACTCACAGTGGGAATGACATCCCCTTGGCCCCGCTGCTCTACCCACACAGCTGATGCCTACTGTTTTTCTTGGGTTTTTTTTTCAAAAAACAACACTTCAGAGTGTGGATAAATAAACCTACCAAGAAACAACTCCTCGCACTGCGCGCTTTCTCTACCCGGCACGGCGGGTCTGCATACTAAAACGAGCCTTTCCTGGAACGCAGAGGTCTGTAGTTATATTGCGCCACACTCGTCTTGTAAGCGGAGCATATGTAATGTAGCCCCACGCTGAATATTAATGCTCAGTTACTCCGTGTTACCAACTGCGAGTCTCAAGAGTGAGGCAAGGGCTGTGCAACACAATGCTTTTCAGAAACGATTTGCCCTCTGCTCCATTGTTAAGTACTAAATTGCTTTGAATAGATAACTCTGAATGTGGTTTGTGCAGCTCATGATTGTAAAGAGTAAATTTTGTGGCTGCACAGACTTCAATTGTCTCCTTGAAGCCGTTTTTTGTCTGACATCAAAACTCCCGTCAGGTTTGTGGCAGGATTTCCATCGATGTCTAAAGCAGTCTGTGTTTAAGGGAATATTTAAGTAGGACATAATAACTGATCCAGAATTGCGGTGTAGATCTTAATCCCAAAGTGAGCCACAGTTCCCCGAGGAGAGCCTCATTAGACATCCACTGATGTGTACTGGATTTAGTGATAAGTGATTCTAATTGCCATGTAGGCAAATTTAAGTTCCGACATGCAGTTGTGCTTTAAAAAAAAAAAAAACAGAAAGTAAAGACGCGTGCCCACAAACAAATACACACAGTTACAGTCACAAGCGCACACGCCGACGCACACTAATTATTTTAGGTCCCAGCTGTGAGGAGGGGCTGCTGATTTTGAGCGAGGCAACATGAAAGATTACTCATTCCTCATGATACTGTGCTCAAGCAACAAAGCCCTGATTCATCTCCTTCTCAGCTTCAGACTCCGACATTCTGAGGAGAACTAGCATTTGACCCTGAACATTTTGGAGGAAAATTAGATCTCTCATTAAAAAAGCGAGATCAATGACAAGACTCCTGTACTACCACCGCCGCAATCTCAATTAGGGTAACAATCGAGGCGCTCTTCAGAATGAATGACTGCTAGATAGGAGCTGTCTTTCACAGAAGGAAACCTGGGCTTATTCCTTTTTTTCCAACAGGATTCACTGCCCGGGAAAAACAAGAAACAGAGATAGTTGCTATGCACAACTGAAGGAATGCTGATTTGCCGCCTTGAGCTGCCAATAAAAAGACAACAAGGTGAGCCGTTTGTAAAATTTGGTGGAGAGTTTTAGGTACTCTTTGCCATATAACCTTTTTTTATTTTTCCATTTCACTTTTAAGTGCCACCTGTTCCAAAAAACCTATAAATAACGGTTCATAGACGACACACAACAACATAAAAAAGTGCACATTTAGGAGGCTTACCTGCCAGACACTCCACCAATGACAGCAGCGGTATAAGTTTCCATAGCAACTCCATTTTAATGGTCTCGGGTCAATACGGGCTCACATCCAATCACAGGTGTGTAGAATCCTGGCTTTGTCCTTTCCAGCACTTTTACTGTTCTGTCAAATAAAAAAAAAACAGAAGAGGGATGGAGGAAGCCATTAGGCATTCAGAACCGCTGGTTCAGGTCTCATCAAGTAGACAGATTTCACAAGGACAATAACTGTCCATGCTGGTGAGGCAACGGCACATAAAACACAGTAAAAGACAGTAAAAGAAACGTCAATAACATCCCGAAAACCCAAAAATATCTTTGCTATTAACATTTAATCTTTCTAAACAGGTGCAGGTGATGTTTAATGGAGGCTCTATTCTGTGCTGCAGCACAAGAAACACTTCCGCTGCTGCAGAGTTTGCTTAAGTGCGCTTAATATTGCATAATAGGGATCATGCCTGCGAGAGAAACATAAAGGGATTGCTTGCTTGTACTCGAACCTGCTGAGACAAAACAAAAAAAGAAAGGCAAGCTGGTTGTCAGACACATCCCTAGCATGTAATAAAGCACTGTCCTGGCTCCTTGGATTCGTCTGAGCTGGAGGGATTATGTATTTCTGACATAAAGAGCTGACTGTACGCGGCGCAAAACCATTTTCGGTCCCCCGGGAGACTCGCAATTGATTTTCTCAAGGACTAAACTGTAATTTATCTCCGCTTTGACTCAAATGAAGTCCCCCCCTCCCCGAAAATAATGAAAAAAAGTTGTTAAAAGATGACGAGACCTACCCATCCCGTAGCCCTGATAAACACTGACGTATTTATTTGTTTAAATGCTCTTAACGCCCCCCCGACATGTTGGTAGATATGATCCTTCCTGATAAAGCGGCAGATAAATGTTTGGTTATGGAGGGAGAAAAGGGATGAAGGGAGGAAATTAGCCATTGTCTTTGCTCAGAATGAGTCTCCCTGGTACATTTAACTGACTGATGGTGCGGCCTTCCTCCGACTGCACGGCGAAATAAATGAGGGGAAAAAATTAATAAGAACAGTATAGTCTATCAAGAGGCAAGTGCCAAGAAAACAGAGACAACTGAGAGATTACACTTTTCATACTTTCCCAGTTATCCGCACGCCTCCTATCTTCGCGCCACTGAAAGGCATGACGGAGCATATTGATGCCTACGCGAATACATCAATCGGCGTCCCTGACACGTTTCCCTAAACTGCTCTTCCTCCTGCTCGTACCAAACCATTAAAGGCAACACTTCTCCCCTATAAATCTCATTATGGAGATTGGGTTTGGAGTGTCATCTTAGTTTCCGACTTATCTCGCAGTTATTAGGATGCAAATGTCACGAGTAAATGTTGGCTTTTAATAATGAAACAAGAGAGACTTCAAATCCCTCCTCGGTGCTCGTGGATATTTTTGGAATGCTCCTCCTTTGAGGGAATAATTGTGAGGGATGAAGCGAATAAATTAGTGCACACGATCTCTTTATTAGCGAAAACAAGCGGCTTGAAATTCTGCAAAACTTTATTTTTCTTGCGCCACGTTTTCGCCAATGCCCACACGACACTGAACTTCTGCACGTGCACTAATTCAGGCAAACTGTCCCGTTTTATTTTGACCACTAAAATAAATACATGTGTCACCTCAGACTGCAGATTGAACTGTCACTGCAATTTGACTTCACGTTTTCAGACTCCCCTCCCCAAAATTGTTTTGTCAGCCATGTAAATGTTTTACAGTCTGGTCATCTAAAATTAATTTACCTCGCCTCGATAGCAACACAAGCTGAACAACCGCCGGAATGTGTGAACTATGGAGACACCCCATTCATAAAAGCCGGTATCTGCTGGCCTCTAACAGCAATCTCTTGATCTCTATTACTCCGCGAGGCCCTGAGAGACGAGACATCAGACAACAGAGATAGTTGGGTGGGGGAGAGGGGGGTTAAAGAAAGCCTTTTGATCCAAAGAAGCTCAGCGCTAAGACTACGGCGAAGGGGAGTCGGGGAGTGGCCACTGCAGATTCCGACTTCCCTCCTCAGTGCAAATTAATTACCCTTGTGACCTTAAGTGGTAGCGACAAGGCCAATGACTTAGTTTCATCACAAATTGATTCTCTCATTTGTTTGCTGTACAAGATGAAAGTTCATGATAGAGAAGGCTTTCAAAACTTCTCCTTTCAACTTCCAAACCTCTTTCATGTCTCTGGGAAAAAAAAGCCAATGGCTGAGAAATGGAATATGATCAAGGCTGGAGTGACAGTCCTGGCCTGAACATTTCCTGACCCAGTTTGCACAGAGTCAAACGCATTTAAACTCAACACAGTTAATTCAGCCTCACGTTTTACAACTACAGTTGACATAAACATTATACTGACATTTGAACAGAAACTTATCATTTCTAGAGGTATAACTACACGGGATCTGCCAAATTCAAGTCACTAAAAATGTACCAGAGCACCAGAGACTGATGTTAGTAGATCAAATCATTTTAATTCAGAGCAAGTCATGATGATGACAGCAGAGCTGCAAAATGTCAGGTGCAGCTCCAAGGTGTCGTCTCTGACTTCATCATAGGTAAAGTTTTAATTAAATATTTCTAATTGAAGAAAATAATGTGTAAAATGCTCAATATTATAACCTACAATTAAGAAGATGCCAAGATATCAATATCACTGCACATTTCCTGTGAAGATTAGTCAATATCACATTTTACTGCTTTTCTCTTTATATTTACTTATATTCATATGTTAAATTCAAGTCATATAAAACAAGCACTAATGACACCCACCCACTCTCCTTTCTTTACCCTGCTGCCCTTGTTTAACTGAATGTGTGATATTTATAAAAAATACTTTGAGAGTGAAGAAAAAAAACTCCTCGTATGTGTACACATACTTGGCCAATGATGCTGATTCTAATTCTGATTCTGAGAAGACTTAATAAGACTTCACCTTATGGTATCTGCATCTCAAGAGATCATATATTCATCATCATTTTTTTTACTTTTTATCTTACATTGCTTGCAGCTTGACTGAATGTCACAAATGTATGCCATTCTAGGTCTACAACTAACTATGGTTTTCATTTTCTGTTGATAATTTTGACTTTGAATGACTCCATAATTTCGTTGTATTGTTGTCTGCAGCTGTACAATGACAATAAAGGCCTTGAATCTTGAATTAACCTCTGAGTCTATAAAATCGCAGAAAACAGTTAGAAATGCTAATTAACTTTCCCAGAACTCAAGTTTGATTTCATGCTACGTCTTGTTTTATAGAACCTACAGGCAAATACCCAAAAGGTATTAAAGTCTCTCTTCAATCATGAATTAAACCCATACAAATTAATCTCTGTGTATCAAAGTTACAGATTTCAAAGTGTTATTGGCATGAAGATAAGCCGGCTCTTACTTAAAATGGCTCAAATAACATACTTCTACCTTTCTGATCTATGACATTCCCACCTCTTTCTCCACGTAACCCTCTTTGAAATACTGGAGGGATTCAGGCATAATGTACATGTGTGAACCCAGAAGAATGATACAGAAAGCCATAGCCCACAAGTTGGCAGGTTTGGTTTCTTAAGTTTGTTTCATATGAAACCCAGAAAGTCTGAATCTGTGGTTTTGAGACTGTAATCTGTATACAGCAGTTTTGGAACTAAAAATGATCAGTCACGGCGTTAACTGCTTATTGTACTCATGTGTCTTCAAGCATACACTGATCAGGCATAACATTATGACCACCTGCCTAATATTATGCTGGTTCCACCTATATGCTCAAAATGCTCTGAACCACTGGGCATGGACAAAAGGACCTCTCAGGGTGTCCTATGGGATCTGGAACCAGGATGTTGGCACTGGATCCTTTGGGTACTCTGGCTTGTGCAGTGGGGCCTCTGTCAATCACACTTGTTCCACTGCATCCTGTTGATGCTTGATCACAATGGGTTGTAGGAAGTTTGGAGGTCAAATCAACATGTCATTGTCTTGTTCCTCAACATGTTCCTGATTGTTTGCTGGTTTTTCCATGTGGTGGGGTGCATTTTCCTGCCAGTGACATTTGGGATTTCCATTTGCATGAGGGAGTGTGCTTGTTGTGGGACAATTTTTATTTGGGTGTCTGAGTCTGATCAACACAGATGTTAAAATCCAAGGTTTTCCATCAGAACACCACATAGTACCAATATGATCAATGTTATTCACTTCACCTGTCAGTGGTCATAATGTTGTGGCTGATCGGTGTATAAATAACATAAAATGGACATGCTGACAATATAAGAAACTTGACTTCTAACTGAGGGCGTCTTTAAAACACTTACCTAAGCCTGTGAGATGAAGAAAAGCAGCTAAAATTCTTACCTGAGGAGCTACGGCCACCGAGCATAATCAAAGAAATGACTTCAGCAAACACTCAAAGTAGCTCCTCATTCATTTTCTGTCGATCAATTAATCTCCTCAGACGTCACGGGGAGCCCTTGAATTAGAACAACAGCGAGCTCGGATGTAAAAACGGAGCGTTTTCCATTTTGTTTGACTTTTGAGGAAACGCAGCTGCTTTTAGGGAAGCTTCAGATTTGCGGAGACAAAGCGCTCCTCCGAAATTTTTCGGCGTTGTCAAAGTGACACCTCTTGTTCCCTGACAGCACCAGCTGGAGTTGATAAACCACAGATTGTAGTTCAGTCAGCCACAGAGGCTGACAGGGATGGCAGCTGATTCGACCCCCTCCGCTACATTCAATCTTTCAGCTGCCATCAATTTTTCAGGGCTCAAAAATGTATTAATAGACGGGTACTCCGGGCCCCTTTTGGCCGGAGAGTCCAGATGAAGATAAAATTCACACTAAAAAGCGTCCAACACACACTCACACCCCGCCCACCCCCCTTCCCCCCAAGCTCTGAATCATGAATGAGGCCCAGACTCCACACACTCTGCAAGGAACGAGACAAGACCAGGGGAAAAATGGCATACAATGCTGCATCTTTAATCACCTGAGCTGTGACTTCACTTGATCTGCAGGAAACCAGCTCGATCGGTGTTTTTCCTGCACGTGCGGCTCATCTCACAGCTCCTGAGTGCCTCCAGTCATTTAAAATTTATTTTACTGGTGACGCTCGAGTTGAGACTACTAGGAAATGTGAAATTTCTTCCTAATGCTGCACACTTTGATTCGCCGCACACACGAATCAAAGATTTACGGAGCAAATCCAGGGAGGAGTGGCAGCGATAATGAAGTCCTAATCGTGCCGTATGCATTTTCCAGTTATAAGCTCTTTTGCAGTGAATATTCAATTATTAAGCCATGCAGTGTGCACTCTATACTGTACGCTGCACTGTACTGACATGTGTTTTTTTGCAGGGAAATTTCTTCAATGATCAGAACAACACTGTTGGGTTTGCAAACTGACATGTATGATGTTGTTGCCATATCTCTTTGTGGCCTCCTGTCCAGTTTTGACATTGAAAATCTGGCTGCCCTGTCAGTTAAAAAACGCTTTG
Organism: Dascyllus trimaculatus; assembly: GCA_024666655.1. Classification (NCBI taxonomy): domain Eukaryota; kingdom Metazoa; phylum Chordata; class Actinopteri; family Pomacentridae; genus Dascyllus; species Dascyllus trimaculatus. The sequence continues at coordinate 25,257,628 of CM045452.1, forward strand.
AGGCCGCTTCCTTTTTTCTTGAACTGACTGTAAACGTGACAACATTTTTCACAGAGACAAAAAAAAACAAATTTTAACTTCTCTTTGCCACTTCGAAAATCTAGCTTACAATCAATGAGCTCGAAACTTTCTTGAGCTTAATAATTTACTGGTGCCAACACTTAAACCCCCCCCCCCCTCCCTTTTCTCGCAAATGGCACACCGCGGGAGTCAAGGAAGAGCCAACGTATTCCCCAGCCAAGATTCCACCTCAAATAGTGGCACAAGACAAAGAGACTAATAGTGTTTTGATCTAAGCACACAAGCCGCAGGCGTGACATAACACATGCCAGCTTCTTCATTTCTCCAGACCGCACCAGGAGCACTCCACCAAAGCGCTCCATCTCCCCTGTGACAAGAGCAACCGAGCACGTTGAAAGGTTCTTCCTGCTTGCATGGGATGCTCCGAGCTCAAGTCTTAACATAATGAGCGGGGATACGGTAATAATTTACGCACCATTATGGAGCTATGTGTCGAAACGCAGCTCAAAACGTTTCATTTACTTCAGCGTTATTGATTACATGGGCAAACTTCCAGCAATGTCCTCATTGTAAACACTCTAAAATGAGTAATATATGTCAGCGAGTGTGTGGATGGTTGAGGCTGGAGTGGCCTAGATATTAATCCGTCTGATTAGGCACCTGCGATTCTGTCTTTGTCTTTTTATTACCTAAATGTCTCCTCTGAAGCACTTTGAATGAAGCCCAGCAGATAAACTTGGCTCGCCTCGTCTTGCAGCTGAGGCTAGTTCTGAATAAATGTTTTTTTTTTCTTTTAGGCACAAGTAGTTGACAATTCTAGTGCACCTGCCTTTAGAGAAGTGCTAATTAAGGATCCCATTAGGATTTAAGAGCCCACCGATTAATAGTTCCCTAAATACACTGATTTAGGTCTTTGCTCGAACTCAGCAGTTATCATGGGAGGCAATTTTAAGCCCACGAAACAAGGAAAAGGCAAAGCTGTTATTACTGTGAGGAATGAAAGAACCTTTTAGACAGAAGAACCTTAAGTGTCTGTAAGCACTGCGGCTTAATGCGTCGGAACTGGAAGCACACTGATAATATAAAAAGAACTGTACAGTACGGCGAGAACAAATAAACAGACACAATTCAAAAGCATACAGACGGTCTGACGCTGACGCTGCATTGTTTTGGCAGTTAATGCATAAGAAGTTAATGTGCTTCCGTTTTTTGAGGATGATTTTAAAAGTGAAAGAAGTGCTTTTCTTCTGTGTTTGTTTACTTTTGTAACTTCCTGAGATGTTCCTGAAGAAACCCAGCTAGTGTCTATCACAACAGCATGCCAAAATAGAGAGATTTTCTCATTGTGCTGCCAGTTTTATGTGTAAGACAGCAAATTTTTTATCTCATTTTCCCCATACAAACTCCATGCATGTGTAAAATTAACCTGTAATTCCAACAAATCCAGCAAAACAGACATAGCCTACCTCAGTATCACTGCCAGCATTACTTTTTACTGTTCTATTCCAGCCTTATTTCAGCCTTATGACTTATTCTATTTAAGTACTGTATCTTACTTATATATCATATTGCTTTGGACTTTAAGGCCCTACATTTCTTATGTTAGGTCATTTTTTCTGAGCAATATCTGACACCAGAGTTTCCTTCAGGATTAATAAAGTTTTATCTTATGTTTCTGCATCTCATGAGGTTCAACATCCAGAAAGACATGAGGGCATCAGCTCACTTGCACTTAGTCCAATTCATTTATAGTCAATGTACATAAAAGAAATCCGCAGATTTACTGAGCGGTGCCTGATCTATAGGGTAAGATGTAGAAAAAAAAACAGATGTAGCAGTGAAAATTATCTATATTATGATTAGGACAAATAAGCGCTGTCAGTTTTAAACATTTCAAAGCAACATGTGTCCACATGGATTAGACTTTGCATTGCTGTTCTACTTAATAACAGATTACGGAGTTTGGTTTAAAACTTTGGTAGTCTGCTGCGTTTCTCTGTATTTGCTCAAAAAGAGAAGGATTAACAGATTTCAACATAAACCATGTGGCCAAAATGGCGAAAACTCACAACCCCTCCCTGTAATTTCTCTCCTGCATCAACCTTCTTCCCTCTCTTGCGCAGATTTCCCCCCCTCCTCATGCAGACCAGGCTGCTCCAAACAGTGGGGTACTATGAACTTCACGTTCACCCTCCTCCTCCTCCTCCTCCTCTATCTGAGCCAGTGACATCATCAAAAACGTGTCCAGCCATAAGCTCACTTCCCCAAGGAGATATGTAGTAGCTCCACTCTTCCAACCGCCTGAATGCAAAAAGGTAAGAGGAGGAACTGTACTCCGGAGCAAGAGTTTAGCTGAGGGAAATCAAACCACGGCTTCTCGGCTCAAACAGTTCTGCTTGGGGAACATGGAGCTGGAACAGAGCCAGCATGAAACAAAAGACTGTGCTTACAACACTGAGACATCCCCGTAAATAGAGGGTTCAAAATGACAAACAGTGCAAACATAACGTCACAGAGAGGAAGAGGAAATAAGAGCCATGTGTAATCTACTTAATAGCAGAGTCACAGTGTGCAAGGTGGCTGCCTCTCTCAACATATGGACACTTGATTTCATGAGAATAAGTGTTTCCAACAGAGTGGCACGCTTAAGGACTTGAGACACTGTGAACCAAATCAAGCTGGGAGCAATCAAAAGGAAAAAAAAGGGGGGGAAGAGATGATGAGACTGGACCGAATCCAATCCCCCTGTTGATCACTGAGGACAATGAGTTCTGCCAGAGGTTTTAAATGAGCAAGAATTGATAGGTGCATTTGCAGGAAAAAAAAGCTGCATGCTATAAAACGGTGGTCATGGCAATTAGAGGACGCAGGGAATGTTATTATCTCTGATGAGGAACTGTGCAACTCAGCTGGGAAATGGAAATATAGGATTTTCAAACCTGTTAGTTTTTCCTCCTCTCTAATTGACGCGTGGCCACAAAGACATGGACACAAATATACGCCTTGACATGTGCAGTTACTTGCTGGCCATGTAATATGTGTGCGTAACCCTACAGTATAGCATGTAAGAGAATTAAAAACATGCATATTCTTGTAAAAAGGAACAGCTATTAACATTACTTTGCAGCAGGCTGATTCAATTTGATCCCAGAAGTGGAAGTTGCACACTGATCACAGCGCCACAGACCGAAAAGAAGCACTGATGGATGATAAATATTAGATATGATACTTTACGCACGACACAGAATAAAGCAAATGCGTGTAATTCTTTACCTGCACATCTCCTGCGGTGTTTACTGATGTTTATCCCTTCTCGCATATCCATCCTCCACCTCGCATCTCCACACTCCTTCAGTCCGGCAGCATCGAGACGACGGCGACAGTGAAGTTGGTCTCCTCAAAGTGCGGATGTCGCTCTCGTAGAAATGGCCCCAAACTCTCCTCTCGACTCAAACAGGCTGCTCTAAACGCTCTCCATCCTCAGCATCTGTGTTCGTCAGAGTCCCCACCACTTGCTCGGAGCCCCCCCGGATCTCCTCACTCAGGTCCCAGACACGTCCATCTAGGTTACCCCGGCGGTCCTGTGCGCACCGCCAGCAGCCGGATGTACGAACCCAGACACGAAGCAGCGGCTTCTAACGAGGACGACTCTCTATATTTCACCCTATGAATGGATTTCATTCATTTTTAGGAGCAGAAGGTGCTCAGAGTCTGGTTAGAATCGAGTCTTCGATCCCGGAGTCCTGCGCGTCCACAGGATGAGGACTGTAACTGCCTGCGCGCTCGGCGGCAGTGGCACATGGGACACAGGAGGTGGATACAGGAGGCTGATATTCTGCTGCAGGTTCACACCACGTTCTCAACACTGTCCTATCCAGAGCATAGGAGAAATCATATGGCTGGGTCATAAATGAATTTTTCACTTTGGTATTAATGTCTGTATATAATGGGTATCAAGGTTTTAAACACTAAAATGAACCATGTTTCATTTTGGTAGATAATAATAACAATAATAATAATCATAATAATAATAATGATAATAATAATAATACCTAGACTGAAATATTGCCACTATAATTAACTAATCCTGCAGAGTGAAAAGGATAATGTGTGTTTTTTTTATATATATATTTTATATCACTGACGCATTAAAGAATAAGCAGCATTTTGATGTGGCATGAGGCAGGGCAAGGCAGAGCAAATTCTAACTACTAATTATACAATTATGCATCATGTATCGTAAAGTGATCACATATTTTAGAATATCACAAAGTGCCTCCAAATTCATATTCCACACATACACCAATCAGCCACAACATTCTGACCACTGACAGGTGAAGTGAATAACATTGATCATATTGGTACTGTGTGGTGTTCTGATGGAAAACCTTGGATTTTAACATCCATGTTGATGAGACTTAGACACCCAAATAAACATTGTCCCACAACAAGCACACTTCCTCATGCACCGGCCTACCCCTGCAGGAAAATGCACCCCACCACATGGGAAAACCAGCATCAATCAAGAACATGACAATGACCCAACATGTTGATTTGACCTCCAAACTTCCTACACCCCATTGTGATCAAGCATCAACAGGATGCAGTGGAACAAGTTTGATTGACAGAGGCCCCATTGGACAAACCAGAGTACCCAAAGGATCCAGTGCCAACATCCTGGTTCCAGACCCCATAGGACACCCTGAGATGTCCTCTTGTCCATGTCCAATGGTTCAGAGCATTTTTGAGCACATAAGGGAGACTAACACAATATTAGGCAGGTGGTCATTATGCTATGCCTGATCAGTGTATGCTCACCCATGTTGCAGAAACACTGATGACATAAATTTAATTCATGACCTCAGTGGCTCGGTTTCACCAAGAATCCCAGTAACAGTGATGCAACCTGCACAATACCAAGACCCTGGAACCAGCTCACCTAACTGGAACGTGGGCATTTTTAATGCTAACAAATGCAACAGTCAACATTCATCTTGTCAAAAATGGCACTGCACCATGCGAGTGTCCCAGTAACCCATTTAAGTGCACAATACCAGGACTGGGATGTTATCAGTTGCACCTGTGCCTGTCCAAATATGTGCATAGCAATTAAGGCTACCGACTAAATGCAATTTTTGAATTTCAAGGTAAAATATAAAGAAAAAGAAGTGAAGTAGTGGGATGCAAATATTGAAACGGAGTGCATCAAACTGGCAGTGCAGTGATGAATCAAGCAATGTCTGACTTGTAACCTCCCTTTTTGTATTGGCTTACACCCTTATGCCATAAATGTGAACACACATGGACGGAATGAAATAATGCAAAAAGAACACTTCACAAAAAAGTGCTAAAAATCCATTAACTGTTACAGAGGCAGCCTTTATGCAGTCATTTCAGCCCTTTATTCTGAATGAAACTGTATATTCGAGTCAAGTACTGTACTGCACAATTTTGAGGTCAGAATTTTACATTATTTTTAATTTCATGCTGCATTTTGCTTGATAAAATAAAATGATAACACAATGGAATAGATGTAATAACATAGGTCGCGTGTGAAAGCTCTACAATGCAAATACTTTTGCTCTGTCACTTCAGAAAACCAAACGAACATAGCAAGAAGCCGAGCTGGACAAACGTGCCTTTGTCAGCTGATCATGGGCTTGTTTTTTCATCATTACTTGTAGTACACATCACAGGACAGACTGCCAGCACATAAAGATTAAACAGTCAGAACTTGTTATATGCACTAGGTCTCTGGCTCATAATCCACTCATAGTGTTGAGTGGGATTTAAGAGAATCTACTTCTGTTCGAGCCAATGCTAGAGTGATAATTACAGAAGAAATTAATGAATGCCCCGCTAAGCCTTTGGAAAGCCAAAAGGAAGAAGAAGAAGAGAAAAAAAAAGAATATTTGGATTAAACTACTGAATGAACATTTAGTATTCCTTAGTCATTCATGCACACAGCTAATAATGGCACATCAAAGCTCCAAGGAACACTTATAGCCAGCCTAAACACAAATATCTGCAGCCAGACTTGAATATTTCATAAATTCCTTAATACTCAAGACTGGAGGGATATTTTTTCTTATCGTTTTACTGCGATAATTTCTTCCAAAGAAAAAAAACTAACTGAATTTCACCTCATGCAGTTTTACTCATTTCCCCCTGCTCTCCACTGGGAGAGATAGTGCATGCAATCATCCCTATGTGACAAGGAACTTTTCATTGTTGTTTGGAAGATGTCATTTAAATACATGAATTACGTTTGTCCTGAGGCAATAAATGAGAAACCGAAATGAGCAACTTGTCAACACTGCCAGGAGTCAGAAAGACACGCGTTTTCAGGGACATCTCTTCGAGAGCAAGGAAAAGGTAAGATTATACTCTGCAGAAGTGTTCGTTTTCTGGGCACATGCAGGAATAATGGTTCTAAATAAAACACCGCCTTTAATCACAAACATTCTTGTCATACTGTTATATGTGAAGTTACTTATAGATCTGCTGGTGGATGAACGTAAATCTTCAGCCTCCCCTGGGAAATTTTAATATTTTGTTGAATTTTGGATCGCTTTTTTACAAATTATTTTGTTTTTCAGTTCAGTGAATAAAAAGTAACATTACATTAACCTTTAAAGGAAATGCTTACTGACTCATCTGCTTGCCAAAGAATTTGCATTTTTTTTCCATTTCAAAAACTGACAAAATACATAATGTGCCGGGCTGTGCAGTGGCTCACCTCATAGCTAGAAGATCCCCGGTTCGCGTCCCGGTTAGGACGCCTGGGATCTTTCTGTGTGGAGTTTGCATGTTCTCCCTGTGCATGCGTGGGTTTTCACCGGGTAGTCCTGCTTCCTCCCACAGTCCAAAAACAAGCTGAGGGTAATTGATTATTCTAAATCGTCCGTAGGTGTGAATGAGATTATATTTCTCAATGTGTAGTGTAGCCCTGCAATAGACTGGCAACCTGTCAAGGGTGTCCCGTTTTCACCCAAATCCCCCACGACCCTACAGAGGATTAAGTGGTGTATAGATAATGGATGGATGTAATATGCTAAAAAATTGTGCATATATGTTATCTTCTACCCCTCACAGAATTAATATTTTATTTGTCTATAATAATATATTTATTGTGTATTGTGGAGAAGCAATATGTCATGAAACATTCATTTAGAAGCTTGTTAGCAAGTTAACTTAGTGGTTATTCACATGTTTCTGATTCCAAAGGACCTTTTTATGACAATAAAAAATAAATACACACATAAATTAAAAAAAAAAAATACATATATTAACAACCTTAGGGAAAATTGCGGTATCAAAATGGACATTTTTTTCTTTACAAAAAAGATCGTGTTCAACATTACAAAAGTAACTTTGTGCAAAAATTCTATGTGAAAATGCATCTTAAAAGAGCATGTGTTATTTCACTGACAGTTTAGACCACAGCTACTCTATTGAGATGGGACACAGACATGTCGCACACATATTTACCAAACTGGTAAAATTTACTACTGTTTAAGGAGGTTATCACTCACATTGTGATTTCACTGGCAACCCATATTCTTCCCTGTCGTCACCACTGAAAACCTACCCAGAAATTAGCCTGACTCCTTAACACTGTGAGCCTTTTACACCCCCATCCTCATTCCATATTTAAATAAGTATATTTAATAAATAAATAAAGTAACTTTTATTATTTTTTACTATTTAATTTTAATAAAAACAATCAGAAAGGTGCTAGTAGCCTAAAAGTTAATTTGTTAACAAGCTTCTAAATGCCTGTTTCATGACATATTGCTTCTCAATGAAAGCAGCAACAGAATCAGCAGTGTACAGTACAATCTAAGGTGACAATGTTTTTACTTTATATGTCAACCTGCATTTTGTGAGACTCTGGCTAAAGTTGAGAGGTACTTGAGATCCATGCAGACTTAATGCTGGGCCTGTGCTGTCTGTTAGAACACAATGTCTGGGACAGATGGTAGCCGGGGTGTGCATAGACCGAGTTAGGGCAGTCCTCCCTGCCCTTGTCTCTGCAGGATGTCATTCGGTTTGAATCAAACGAAGGAGGGGCAGCATCTCAATCAGCAGCTCAGCAGACAACACGCCGGAGTTTATTCTCGGGACAGAAGGATGTGAGACTTAACCCGAGACATACGCCTGGTGTGAAGATATTCTCTGTTGCTGATTCACAAAACAAGAAAAGGAACGTTTGTGTGACACTGAGCTCTTCAGGTGAACATCCTACTGGGTCTGTCTGTATATGTTTTCAAGCTCATTTAATGATGCTGCTGCAGAGAGTCGAGAGAATAATACAGGAGACAGAAATAATAATTCCAAAACTAATTGCACTAAAAGCACTGTTTCCCATCGTGTTTTAATGGTCGACATAAAACATGTCCAAGGACGAGTGCAGGAGCAACATGTTAATTATTAAAATGAGGCAAGTGTGTCTGCAAAGTTTCAAATTAACCTTGAGATATGATGATTACATGGGACAAAATAAAGTTAGGTGGATGAGCAGGAGGATTCTTAAATGCATTAAAACAGTCAATTGGTTACTAATTATAAAAAAAAAAGCATAATCATTTTGTTATTCCATTAGTCAAGTAACTTTTTAATCCAAGAAACTGCCTGTTGAAGCTTCTCAGATGTGAGGATTGGCTTCTTTTCACCGTTCTACACAAACGTAAAACTGAGTTAATTCTAGACTGATCATTGAGCCCATACTGTATATAACTGAACCACATGAACCACAATGTAAAGTCATCATTTTGAGCTCTTGGAGGTTGTATTGGGCATTTTTTAGGACATTTGTACACTTCTAATATGATTACTTGTAGATATCTTTGTAAAAATTAATCAAAGACAATCTGCAATCATTTGCTACAGGATTTTCCTCTCTGAAGTTGTTCATCTTCAAGTGAAACACTATAGCATACACATCAATACATCCATTCATTCATTAGTTATACTCACTTTCTACTGTAGAGTATCACTGTAGCTGACGTTGGACTTGGATCCACACCTTGACTTTTTAAACCTGGAGCTGAAGCTCTTGAGACAACAGTTAAATTAAGAAACTGGATGAACAAGTCAGGTCATACATGCACCAATGTACAGTGGATTTTGCAGAGGGAGGGAAAAACACATACAGAGTCATGTTTTTTTTGCCTGGAGTTTGACAGGTAGCTGTCTTCAGCGAGTCTGTTATCCTCCTACTCATTGAGGGAGCAATGTACAGCTGCAACGCATTGTTGTGGAGCACATCTGGGGTAATACTGTTGAAAGCACCGACGTCCACAAATGAGATTCTGGCAGAGAAACAAGGAGCAAAAACTATAGACTTGTATTGATTGTGTATATTTCAGGGGAGAGTTCAGATGCACGGATCCGCACCGGGTTGCATTCTGACAGAGGTGAATGCCAGCAGTGTGGAGTGACTGAGGTATTGAAAGAGTGTCCTTCATGTCTGCAAAGCAATGGCAGGAGGGAAATTTCATTTCAAATTAATCATTTAAGAACATAAAGCAGCAAATTAATAACTGAACTGTTGATTATGCTGCCACTGAATCTGAAGAAAACTAAATTGCTGACTAGCTTTCCATTCACTAGCTGATGTTTTTTTCCAATTCAGAATTAATAATTACCCCTTTTACTTTTACATTCAGGAAGGAATTGCTAAGTATTTGACAGTCAGATCCACAAACTACTTCTCTGATCCTTACACAACCTGAAACCTTTTCACAAGACTATATTCACACACCTCACCAGCTCTAAATCAAGATGTCACACAACAAACCACACCCTCTGAAATCCCCACAAGATGTGTGTCTGTTCTCTCAAAGACAGAAGATCAGGAAGGCTCCAGGCCCAGATGGAGTTTCAACCGCTTATCTGAGAGTCTGTGCTGATTTGCTGGCTCCCATTTTCACTCAGATCCTTGGAACTATATGAAGTCCCTTCCTGTTTCAAACGCTCCACAACCAACCCTGATTCTAAAGAACTAGTCCATCACAGTGCTGAACGACTACAGGCACATTGTACTAACGTCTGTGCTCATGAAGTCCTGATGTTGACCAGAAGACATCACAGATAAAACTCCATCTTCACAGAGATCCTCCTCTGCAAACTCACCCAGCTCACCGAGCATGTCTTCATCTGTCAATGAATCAGAAACTTTCTGACAGACAGGAGGCAGCAGCAGGTGAGGTTGGGGAAAATCACATCCAGCAGCCCGTCAGCCCCGGCACCCCCCAGAGAAGTGTGCTCTCCCCACTGCTGTTCTCCCTCGACACTACAGACTTCACCTCAGGAGACCCGTCTGTTGAACTCCTGAAATTTGCAGACGACGCAACAGTCATCGGCATCATCGGAGACGGTGATGACTCTGCATGACAACAACCTGCAGCTAAACACGTTCAAAACTGCGGAGATGACAATGGACTTACGGGAGGAGTCCCCCAGCACAGGCCACCCCTCAACAGCAACTGTGTCGACAGGTTTTTGGGATCTACGATCTCCCAGGAGCTGAAGCGAGGGAGCAACACTGACAACAATCATCAAAAAGGCCTAGCAGAGGATGTATTTTCTGTGACAGCTCAGGAAGTTCAACCTGCCTCGAGAGCTGCTTATACAGTTTGACACTGCAGTCGTCGAGTCTGTTCTCTGCACATCCATCATGGTCTGGTTTGGATCGGCCACCAGGCAGGCTGGAAACAGACTGAAATGGACAGGTAAGTCTTCAGAAAAGATTATTGGTGCCGACCTGCCCACCATCCGCGACTTGTATATGTCCAGAATCAGGAAACAGGCAGGAATATCATTGCATCTGACACCCTGGACATAACCAGCTCCAACTTTTTTTCCTCTTGCAGGCATGGCAGAGCACTATACCCCAAGACTACCAGACACAAGATGAGTCTTTTCTCTCTCACTGTCTCCATGATGACCTGTTAAACATGTCACTGTCAAATAATCTGAATAAGTCCCTGTAAAATGCATAGGTCATTGTCAAATTAACATTAAAGGATAGAGTATATACTGTACACAGGCAAACACATGTGCATATACTGTATATATTAACTGACCAGGCATACAAAGTAACTCATTCCATAAAGATCTAATATTGATTTTATTTCTCCAAGCACACTTGCATCTTTCCACTACTTGTAAAAAATCTATGGCAACCATTTCACCTTCATCTGTATGTGTTCACATGTGTGCATACATACATATATATATATATATATTTATATACAGACTAAGTATTCTTGTATTGTGTCTAAATGCATTTAAAGACACAAGACCCGGAGTCAAATTCCTTTTATATGAGAACATATTTGGCCAATAAAGACTCAGTTCAGTTCAATAATTAGGATGTCTGGGGTCACAGAATTTTCACTTTGATGTCGCAAAACACTTTGAGTTTCGAGTGTGCTTTGAGTTGCTTAAAGGGAAGCTCCATTGATTTTACACATCAAAGCCTGTTTACAGGTTTTGAGGAAAAAAGATGGATGCATGGAGTACAAAAGATGCTATCTCTGCTTCTGCCGCATAGATTTTGATTCTTTTTTTGACTATTCTTCAGCTATCGTGGGGAAAACAAATTAAACATTTTGACAGAGCCCAGTTTGCAGATACATGTGGTATGAATATTCAGCATAACAGAAGTACAGATATTTTTCATGGACTGCAAATGTCTCTTCATTATGTTGGTGATAAACATAATCAGGGGGGCAGCACATTTCCTAGGAGGTATGATCAGTAACCGAATGGGTGAATGCAGTGTGAGAGTGAGTGATTGGTGGTGGCACCTCCGTCAGTCTACCCCAGGGCAGCTGTGGCTAGATACATAGTATAGTAAGTATGGAGTGAATGAATAATGCAACGTAAAGCGTCTTTGAGTGTCTAGAAAAGCACTATATAAAACCAATGCATTATTATTATTCTTATTATTATGTTCCTGTTGCATGGTCATGCAATAGATGCAAGCAGTAACACTGGTGATTTAAGGTTCTGTGTGATGTCGCCCCATCAAGATTGGTATCCATGTTACAGGCATTTTTGTAACCGTTTGCATTTGAAATTTCACCATGAACTGGCAGGTGTACATGCAATCCTGCTGCCAGGTCATTCAATTAAATTCTCCATTAATCAGTGCACCCACTTTAGTTGAAGGAAAACAGCCTGAACCAATATACCAGTCTTATAATTCAGTCTCATAAAATATAGTCTGATTTATAATTAAATAATAAATATATCCAAATGACCACATCAATAGCTAGGTTGAAGGATTTGGCAGTTCTACATAGCAGAGGTTGGCAGCATTCGCTCTTATGCAACACTAATTAGACGAGCAGATATACACATAACATTTATTAAAGAAAATGCAAGCAAAACATATAATATTTACAAAATAATCTGACTACATGTACTTGCTAGAGGATTAAAGAGTGTGTGTCAGGAGTGCACCAAAGACTGTGTGTGTGTGTGTGTGTGTGTGTGTCTTTTTTGTTCTGCCTTTTAGGCAAGAACCCACGTGTTAGGCCACAACAAAAGAGACTGAAGCGGGAAGTTTGAGTGTCCTCTCCACGTGTGTGTGTTTGTGTAGAAACCAAATCAGATCATCAGAGCGAATGTGGTTAGACTCTGTGCCTGTGTGCAGCCTAAGTAACATACATTTTACCACGTGGAGCCAAATGCCCAGTGACCCAACAACAGCTCACAACATATAGCGCTGTAACCTTAACAAAACATTATACACACATTAAGATTAGCAACCTTATGCTTAACCGTGTTTACTGTTATGCTATGCTAGCTGTGTATGTGGATGCCCAGTTACCAGAGTTAATGAGGGGGAAAGCGCTCCTCTGTGTGTGTCCTTGTAAGTCGGTGGATGAGTTGAAGCTTCATAAATGAATAATAGTCTTTGTTGCGGAGGATTCTGACGCTACATGTAGGAGAGAGTTAGCAGCTCGGAGCTAACGTGTTCTGTTGCACCTCTTGCTGGTACAGTTAAGGGGCTTCCGGGCAAACTGAACTCTGTTACACTTGGTCAGCAGTGTGCATCTGCTAAAAAGGGATCTTCAGGCAAGTTCTTGCGTCGCTGCTGCAGGAAAAGAGACAGCCAGTGAGTGAGAGAGAGCCGGGCGAGAGAATGGTGTTCCGTGTTTTGCAGGTGATAAGTAGAACTGTCCCTTTAAGAACGGTGAGTTCAGATCCCGCGAGATTACATAGTTAACGCGATACTTGCGACACGGAAGTTAAGGTCGACAAAAATAACCGCGAAACATCGGGACCACTCAGGTGTGCATTTTGCCTTAATGAAAGAAAATTATCCATTTAAATGTTGACACACAAAAACTGTCACTGTCAGTAAATTAGGTGATGACCGAGCTAGCATACTTTCATTTTACTTTCTATATTAAGAAAATGAGCCACTACTGTTATTGTTATTGTTTTTTTGTTTGTTTTTATTATTATGCCTTCATTTTTTTTAGCTCTGTTGCACTTTTTGTAATTCTTGTGCTCCTTTCTGTCTTATCTGTATCTAGCTGCTGTAACATGTGAATTTCCCCGGTGAGTGTTTATCTTATCCTATCTTATCTTATGTATGAGATGTCATGTGTACGAGTTCAGGGAAGTACATTTAGAAAATAAAGCTATGTTTTGTCCTGAGGTCACCTGCTATCCTCAAAATAATTAATACTATTCATTTACCTGATATGTTCAGTTGGGGAATAAAAACACACATAAAATAATTTTACTCAATGTCCTGGCCTGTCTTTTATGTCCAGGCCATAATCGTTTTTGGTTGTGCTTGCTTACACAGGTTTTTAGAGTTCACCAACTCAATCGTGCCTCCCCAGTCATCCTACTTTCCAGATTTGGTTCCCTGTAACTTCTTCCTCTTTCCCTAAATGGAAATCAAGTTGGACACCATGGAGGAGATTCAGCTTGCAGATGGTGCTTCACACGCTTGCAGAGTGGGGCTTACGGAGAGTGTTCCAAGCATGGCAGGAGCACTAGGAGCGGTGTATCGCTACACAAGGCGACTGCTGTGACGTGTGAGTAGGATGACACCTAAATTTAAAACAGGTACAGTTTTTGTTTTTTACAAGTTCAGCTTTTTGATTGCGCTTCATCTTAGCCTGATAAGAGGTTGTAATACCATACATACACATAATTTGCAGGAGACAAAGATGTAAATATGTGTCAGCCGCTACTCTCAAACTCCTTGGCTGGAAAGAATCTTAATGTACCTTGCCCGAGAGGATGCCACATCATTAAACAACTAAAAATGACAGACATATTCTGGATACACACCAATAAATGCTGCAGAGAGCAGCTGTGTAAATGAAGTAATGGATTTGATTCAATTCTTATGATGGATTAACATGTACTAATACAGGGAGAATGAGGGACAGCAAATCTCCTTTGTCCACGCTGCTATTTTGTCAGTATTTGATGCAGTTTTGAATGCCTACTGCTCCCATGTCTGCCCATGATATTTGGTTAACATTTATGCTCTCATATTGTGTTTGACTTCCATTTGCTATTTGTTTGTGCATGATTTTTGCACTACATAATACATGCATACCTGTTGCTGAGCATGCGATAAGCATACTAGAAAAAGTTGCAATGTTTGCAAGTTTTTGTGTGCAGAGGGATTATAGTTTCTGACAATTTCTCCGTCAGATAAACACACTCTGTCTTTTCTTCATGAATGCAGCCTAACTGAAAAGAGCCCGATTTAGAAAGTCAGTATTTTGACAGGCATACTTATCTATTATCTATTAACACATGTCTAATACCAAGCAATCACTCAGAATTTTTTTTCAAAGAGGAGGCTTGACTGTGTTCTTTTTGCAATTAGTCCTGATAGTTTGAAATGGTTTAAGGGCTTTGATATTGACTCGTGACTCCTGGCTCCATGGGCCAAATTGTCTGTGTGGGAGATATCTCAGAGAAAAATCAAGAGGCAGAGGCTTTCTCTCTTTCCACTAGCCTTCACTTGCTGCACACTAATGACTGTCTTGCCAAAGCATTTAACCTTGAGCCAATCTGTCTTCTCACTTAGAAAAGCTGAGTTCTTGAACCATGAAATAGAGGTAGTTGTCCCTCTGAAAGGAGGTTACAACCCACAGTGCTTCAAGATTAATCAATTATTGCCATCGCAAATGTCATGAAGTTGTTGGCTGAAATTGTTATCGAAACTTTGCTTTTTCGCCCTGTTTTCCCATGTTTACTTTCACAGTTGTTTCCCAGTACACAACACCAAAATGCCATTAAAACAATATGAGCGACTGTGCATCTGTCCAAACACTGCAGAGGAAATGACATATAAGCAGAGTTAATTTATCAAACTCCTCCTTAGCCAAAGAGATTCTGTCGTATGTCTTGGTACTTTTATTTCTAAAAAAAATATCCTGGCGGTCTTAAGGCAACCAGGGAGCAATGTGACAAGAAATGAAGAAATGTGGCAAATCACCAAATATATTGCTGTCAAAGCAAAAACCTGCAAACAGAAATTTCTTCTGAATTTTGATCAAGTGTGTACATGTGCAAATTAAATATTTTCTCAAACATATAAAAATTCTGAAAATTCACCAAAGGATTTATGTGATTCCCCTTCCCTTGAGCTGTGAGTCTCTGTGGTGTTCCGAAATATTCCAGATTTGAAGTGACAGGTACCTTTTCAAAGAACAAACTGACAGTGACAAAATGACAACTTCAACCTTTGCCGAGCATAAAAATAAAACAAAGTTTAGGTGTGTGTGAGTGTTTAGCGGAGTGGGAGTGCAAATGTGTGTGTAAATTCCCTTGAGGTGTTTCCACTAATCTGTATGTGTTTTGTTATTCTATATATTTTGTGGCTCTATGCCAATCTCTTGGAGCAAAGGCCACCCACTTGTGGGAACATTTTGTGTAGGAGCGTCATGATTAATATGTTTGTGTACTTAGCCAGGACTCAGTCAGCTTCGGTAATTTTAAAATAAATATAAAATATATTTATGTGCTGTTGTGATGAATTTTCTACTTATAGTGGGTACAAATGGCACTTTTGATTAGATTCCTGCCTCTCATCTCTGTGCTTGAAAAGAAGTTATTCAGTGAGTGAAATCATTGGCAAAGCAAATTAAAAAATTGCTGTGATGACACCTGGATTCAATAAAAAATAATTTCCACTGGCATTGGGACACTAAATAATTCTGTTTGATAAGACTGACGCTCTGAAGAGACTCGCTTTTATATCTCCCATGCCAATGATTACCTGCCCACCTCCTTATTTTGTCATGTTGCAGTGCAAGTCAGTCAAGATTACATCTTAGTTAAGATTTTGAGAAATACCTCCTTCCTCCAGATCCTAATTGGGTTTTTTGAGTGTAGTTTTGTTGTTTGTTAGCATTTTCTTTACCACACAGAGCCAGAAAACCCTGCAGGGCTATTTTAGAGAATGCCCTCTCCTTGTTTCCACTTGAAATAGGTTTACAGCATCATCTAAAGCTGTGCTCTTTCTGTCCTGCAAACTGAGTGAGCAAGAGAAACCTAAACACCAGAAATAGCGGTATTCTGCTGATTTAGGGAGTGATATGGTTAAGCTTTCATATTCTTTGTCTCCACTACACCTCTGCAGTGGCAGCAGTTGCGACTGTGTCTCTCCCGTCTAATGAATAATGCACACTAAGACACCCTGAGTTATCCAAAACCAAGTCCCTCTTATCCCTGTTTGAGTGCATTGATTTCCGAGCTCTCACCAGCATCTGCAGAGGCTCAAAGGCTGCCCCTGTGTGCGAGATAGGGGAATAAAAGAACAACAACAAGGCAAGCAGCAAGCTTGTAGTGCACTCCTGGATGCTCCGGAGTTCATTACCTACTGCTCAGATGAAAGCTGAGGCCACGTCATGCCGGTGCTTATGATATCTGTAATTAGAAATTCAGTTGCACTGATCTGTGGTGACTCTGTGTCAATTTTGCTCTGATCATCTACAAAACAGGTAGTGGACACTTGGCCCTGACGAGGTTTATTATATTTCAAGGTGGTGGCTTGCAGTAAATCCTCTGTAATTATCTGCTGGCATGAGAAGACAGCTTTTGATGAGCTCTGGACAATGATGCCGAAACAGCCACGGCTGAAACCGATTCTCATTTTTCACAATCAGTAACATCACTCACCCAAGAGAAATGATTATATGCAACATCCACAGCAATCACAGCACCATATTAGAGACAATGAGAGTAGCAATGGCTTATTAATGTGTAAAATATAAGAGTTGTGAAAAGGTGTATTAACTTGACATTTATTTAAAAATCACACTTTTTACTGTAGGTTATTGAGTGCTTGTATTTTTGTTTCTATCTGATTACTTTAGCACACTTTATACAATTATTTTGCATTAGAAGCATAAGAATTCTTAATATTTTTCAGGGTTGCATGTGAAATTACTGGTCCTCCACTTTAAAGAGGACACAGAGGTGCACAATTACACCTATCATCCACTGCTGCTGCTTTCAGTTTTGCAATCACACTTAGTCTACAGGTGTCTTGACTTTATGTAAAAAGAAAAATCGACGCCAGTGTATTGTAGACAGCCCTTTCAGAATTCAAGGGCTTTCTACTATCACCATCTGTCCCATATTTAACAATTTCAGATTACATCAATATTAATCTTCTGCTGACCAAAAGGGACTCCACTTCCATTCAAATAAACCAATCCAATTTGATAAGGAGCCAAACTATTTGGATAAGCGGGACCAGCGAATCGGCATGAGATACTCTCTTGGAGATTGTCTATTCTCTCCTCATCCTTGATTGCTTTAAGGAATTAGCACTCTGGAAAGTAAGTTTAGTGGAGTTTCATCACTGCAAGGGACAAGTAACTTGAGAAGGGCTTGCTGAATACTCAAATACTGTAACTCAGATATCGAAGGGGCCACAAGAACAAAGTCTATAATATAATCTCACCTCTTGAGTTAAATTGTAGGAATCAGAAAAATGATGAGTGGCCTCCAGTAACGCCCCATATAATCCAACTCAAGGGAACATTTTTCACTGTGTTGAAAAATGTATAGAAATCAATATTTAATCTGCACCAAATATTGGACAATGCACAAAAGAACCTGAGATACAAAATGCTAGACAGTTACTGTGATTTGCTGTCAGTGGAATGACTAAGCTTTAGAGAGGTTTCGAAATAAACTTTGTTTCTGGAAAAGCATCACTGTTGCATTAAGTGGATTTTAGAATACCACAATTTGTGCTTACAGTAACTCAGATTTCTTGAGCCCCGCAGCCTCCTCTGTAGTTGGCAGAACAATAACCTCACCAGTGAAAGTCACCAGATCGTTTTCTGTCAGTTGATGAACTCGCATTTGCCGTTGATAAGAAATAGATTTTGCAGCAAAACAAAAGTATCACAGTTGCAAACGGCCACGCCAAGACTTGTCTTTTGAAGGTGACCTCAGCATTAGACAGAACAATAAGTTTGCATGACATCGCGGCTGCTGTGGGTAAGATCAAGATGGTAATTCATGCCTGCACTGTGCAATGTCTTGTCTGCCTGAAATGGGTTTGTGTGCATATATGTGTGTGTCTCTCTTCACAGTTCACAGTCTGAGGGAAATGTCTTATGCTTGTTCTAATAGGCTGTGCTCCAGTGAGTGCAGGGCTTACAGGTGTACTGCCTCTTATATATACACACACACACACGCGCACACAGTTAGACCAGCACACACACACACACACACTCCTTCACATTGGATATCAGGAGTCATCTCACCTTTCTGCTTTGCATGCTACTTTGCTTGTCCCTGTCTCTAAGGGGAAGTTGTTTTTACATTACAGTGTAAACATTGTTTTGAAATGCAGATGCTTTTTAGAACCTATAGGGAAACATATGCATAATTGTTAACAGTTAATCTTAAGTATTGCCAATGATCAAATTTCATTTACTGTTGCACAAATACACGTACTGCATGCATAGTTTGTGCATGTGATACAAATGGAGCTGTGCTGGTTAACACCTCCATGTTTGGCCCACTCATATCTGGTTGAGGGGTGTAGGGACTTTAGCCTCAGGGCTTTGTAAGTTGCAAAATATCTGGTGTAAAACCAGTGAGTTAGTTAATGTTTAATGCTGTAATTTAATTAACAAGATATGTATTTACATTTATATAAAAACTTTTTGGGTTAACTTCAGATCCTATATATGTTGTCGGACAATTTTAAATATAGGAACCTATGAAAGCTTGCTAGTTCATGCTAACTAGCATGCTAAACTAACATCAGTTTAAGTCAACGTGTAAACTGAATAGTACGTTTACTGCCTATTACTCATCCGCTGGTTGATGAACAGCTTCTCTTTTTGGTTAGTTTTGGCTGCTTTCAAAGAAAAAAACAATACATTCTGTATCTTTCTCTACGTAGGTTTACTTTTTACCCATGCTTGTATAGACTAACAGCCCTGATTATGTTGTCAAGGTAATAATCAGCTGTCACCTTTTCCTTGTTTATGTATGATATAATAATGTGAGCTTTCAGATAGCCATTTCCCTTTCTGGCAGTCAAACGCTAACAGGCCGGAATTGGTTGTTTTAGAGACAACATTGGAATTATCAAAAATGACTCCATAAATAATGAGTAGGCTTAAAAAATTGGTAGACACAGTTCTGTCCTCCCACAACATTGGATGTCCCTACAGTCCATACTGGCCAACCTACATCCTAGAGTGACATTTCGGCCTGAGCACATGAAAGCCCGACCACCAGCTGGGACACCTGGCAATCCACCTGTCACAAATGTGTCACACACCTCTTGGACTCGGTAACAGAGTGAACACACGATCCCAGAGCACAGAGTGACCAATGCCCGGCAGGGGCCTCCCTTTCCGACAACAGGTACATCTGCTCCTCGTGATGTTTTCCATGAAGGACCAGCAGATCCACATTCCACGGCACAAACAAGGTGTAGGGTAGCTGCTGACAGGGAGCAGCGTCAGCATTAACAAGATTATGCTTCCATGCAGTCACAGTGTGGTATTAATTTTCCTTGATTATTAAAACAGTTGGTTTAATTTGGCAACAAAGATGTTATGATAATTTGTTGTCTGCAGTGTCAAATACTCTTAGAATATTCTTTATCGGAAATAAAGGAATGTGCTGGCACCATTCACAGGCCTGTCACTTAAAGAAAAGGACCCATTGAGAGACAGACAGCCGGCCTCACAGTTGGTCATAGCATCGTCCTGCCAAGGTTAGGAAAGGTCAAAGTCACCACATGCTTCCTAACCAGAGCCATTTCACTGATATACCTCCAAAATCCAGCATTATGCACAAAGAAGAAGAAGCAGGTATTGTTTTGTTGTTGTGACCCAAAATGAATTCCACGTGCTTAATTTTTAGAAACTTTAATGGTTGTGGTCACAAGAGAATTGCATGCGTAATTATATGTTGTGAATCATGTGTGAAATAATAGTTTTAGGACATTTTAAAAAAATGCCTACCTAGGGATACGCCTGGCTTTTCTTGGAAGCTGAGTATTATGACAAATTCACAGAAGACCCACAGCGTTAATACTTGAAATCTGCATGAGAGTTTCTCCAAGCACAGCTCCGTTCTAATGAACACTTAAGCCTCCAACAGACTCTGTGACAGTGTGTCTCTAATAGTCCGTGGATTAATATTTCATGCATATTAGGCCCTTCGATTTTAAAGTAGCTAATTTAAGTTAAGCAGAACGGCAACGCACAGGAAACATTCAGGACTTTTTTTAGTCCATTGTTTAACAGTATAGCTGCATTCACAGTCACACGCTCAAGACTAAAGTTGATGGCATTTTTCTTGCTTCTGCATAAAATATGAAATATATTTTTCATTCGATTTGACTAACGGAGAGGAAGCTGTTCTTCCATATCACAAAAATGCTGAAACTACATTGGTATAAGTCACAGCAGCTTTACACAGTGTTGTAATTCATCAAGAAGTTAAATTCACAAAATGCCACTGTGCAACATTGCAACCTGCGGTTATACAATGCTCAGTTTCAGGATATTTTCATGTTGTTTTCATTCATTTTTAGAATTGCTTTCCACTATATCTCAGGATTTTCAACTATGTTTGCCCCAACTGACAAAGAAAGAAGGAAAGTAGCAATCCTCTTACTAATTTAGATATTTTCTGGCCTCAGAGGATCTCTAGTTTCTATCAGTTAATAGAATTTAAATTATTTCCAAATTGGTAAAATTCACTTTGTGTTAGTAGTTATTTAAGTTTGAATTTATGCTCTATGCCCTTACAAAATGCATATGTAAGCAAACAATAATGTAGTGCTGTATTAACATTCTTCTTTCATTCATGTTGTTAGTAAAATCTAATGGAAGTGACTTGGGTGTGTGATTCACTGGAGTGGACAGTCAAACTGTGAGCACGCATACACGGGTCAGCACAAAGATCCCACTCAGGAGAAGAGCCCCCCGCAGGCTACAACATTCAGCTAAAGGTGGAGCACTCATTGAGGAACATTATAACGATGTTTGTCACTGCCAATGATTCTGCTCGAGTTGAGAAGAAGAGAGGCATGAGAGGTTTTGCACTCAATAGAGCAGAAGAATGGCTGACAGAGATGGTGGGGGCGAGAGACTCGACTAGATCGGTTGGTGCTCTAAGCCGGCCAGCACTGACTGTGGAGTCAGTGGGTGGTGGGGAAAAAAGGTGTGTAAAGGGTGGTACCATCCCCGCTGATGACCTCATTATGTGAACACCAGCTAATGATTTAATGGTATGTAATCAAACAGATGCTGTTTGCAATCGGATAATGCATCTGTTAGCACATGCATGAAGTTGTGGTGGTCGTTGTGGGGGTTGTTACTGGCATGGATTTATAATATCACTGTGTCGAGCTGTTGGAAACGCCAGATGCATCGTATTGTGTTTTGTGTTCAGCTGCAGCCACAAAGAAGTCATAGGTCACGCTACAGTGCAGACAAAAGACACAGATCTGGTGTTTATCCCAATAACCTCACAATTTGACCCCATTCAGTCCAATCAACTGTTAGCTGGCTCAGACTTTGGGTGGGATAGCCCTGGGGCACTGTTGTAGGATCAGTAGCTTGACCTCACTATAACATCAGAATGAAAAATACTTTTTTGGGGGGGGCAACCACAGAAAAGTCCAGGCGTTAGATTTGCAGCACTTGAACTCATAATAGTAAGTAAGTAAATCTTTTTTTATATAGCCCTTTTTAAAACACATGGTTCACGAGAGAAATAAACATGAACAAATAGGTGTAAGCAACAAGAACAAGAAAGCAATTTCAGCATGCAGATAGGAAACTTTCTGACACAAGTCGCACACACACACAACACACATATAACACAACAACCCCTCAGACAGACACATAACCAACACCTCATACACAATATAGACATAAACAGACAACCGTACACACACCACATTCCTGTTTTAGCTAAAGGTTTGTCTGTATAAGTGAGTTTTTATAAGCTGCTTGAAGCTGTCTATAGAGTCTGATGATCTGATGGAATGGGGGAGACTATTCCAGAGGGCTGGAGCCAGGATAGCGAAGGCATGGTCACCTTTTGTTGAGAAGTTGGAGCAGGGGATGGATAGGAGGTTAAGATTTGATGAACGGAGGTTGAGTATGGAACTAGGAGGTCAGAAATTTGACTGGGGACAAAGTTGTGCAGTGCTTTAAAAGTAATTAGAAGCATTTTGAAGCGAATGCGGAATTTTATTGGAAGCGAGTGCTGGTGTGATGTGGGACCAGCGACTGGTTTGTGTTAATAATCTGGCGGCTGAATTCTGAACAAACTGTAGGTGACTGAGGGTAGATTGACTGAGGCAGGTGAAGAGTGAGTTACAGTAATCTAGACAAGAGAAGATGAAGGTGTGAATGAGGAGCTCAAGGTCAGATAACATTTTTTGTGGCCACTTGGGGGTAGTGGAAATAAGTTGTAAACACAACAGTAGCATATCATCAACTTTAACATGGCAGCCATGTCAGCAAACAATTGCCTTTTCACACATCCAGCCCACAAAAAATGAGACTACATATTCATTTGCAGCTGTGATTCTGGCAATGGGATAAATGTAAGGCCAATATTAACTTAATTTAGGTCTGTTCTTGGCCTTTATCATCTCCTACAAGAGCTGAATGCGCCACTATCTTCAATGCCTAAATAGTAAGCAAAGGCTTATTGAAAAATATTCTGAGAGAGACAGAAGGGTGCAAGTCTCTTGCATGTCAGTGTGACTGCTGTAGCCAGACACAAAATTTCAAAGAAAAAAAATTGGAAAGCTGATTTGATGTTTTCAGTCCTGGAGTGTGAAAAAGCAGAATAATTTGTTGCATATGATTGTGGTGCTGGTGCGAACAGAGTAACAGGAGGGCTGTTGTGTTAGCTTCTCTGAAGAGGCTGCACCTGGCCACTTGAATTGGCCAGGCTTGAGGATAGACACACAGAGGAGGAAAGTGGGATCAAACACTGAATAATAAAACATCAGAGAAGGATGTGGAGGTGTTCCTTTGAGGGTATGGAGGGTTACATGTACGCGCATGCACATATCAAAGTGTGCATGGGTGTGCATGCGTGTGCACTTGCACGTGGCGTGCAGTCTTTGTATATAACCCGCGGTGCACAATTTAATCATCATCACACCTCACCAGCTGTTTTGGTGTCATTTAGGTTTACTTGTCTCAAACATCTCGACCCAGCAGCACTATTAGTTTCCAAATGAAAAGCTGTTGGACACATGTTGTTTTCTGCTCAGCAGAGATTGACCAGCATTTCTCTCAAAAATGACTTTGTAGCAGTTGCAGTAGTGCAAACCAACATGGTCACCAGTTTCTGTCTGTTCTTTTTTGCAGTTAAAATCAGTGAGCTGAGGCTAATAAAGAACTAGAAATTTGTATTTACTCTCCTTTTCGCAATAATCACGGGTGTTAACATTGACTAAATGAAGTAAACCTCACTTGTTCAGGTGAAATTAGTTATTCCAGGATTTTACCTTTGTCTGTCTAAGCCATCAACCTAATCAAGAATAATGTGACGGTAAAAAAAAAAAGGTAAAACTGATGAATACAGTGAATGCATTTTTGGGGGGATCAGTAGTCACAGTGTACTAGGCTTTTTGTTCTACAATAGCACCAAAGCAATTTTGTCAAACTCCTCCATCACCGACCCTTTGTATGAAAAACTAAAATACAATTTCAACTTGTTGTTATTCACTGAATTTGCTATTATCCTGAAATCCATTTCTTTGCAACTGAATACAAATGAAAAGAACACATATTTCTTAATTTGGTTGCTTTGATTTCAGTGTATTTGTGCCAGGCATTGTGCTCAAAATGCTGTTTTGTAAAATAACCATAGAATATATAGAAAAGACGGACAGAGCCACTTCGGCATCACCCATCAGTTTGTGGACTTTCATTGTGAAGTTTTCAATATGGAATTTGGTTTACCCATCTTGATCTTTTGAAAATGGAAGTGATGAGCAAAGGTCAGATCTGATTCAGAACTCAATCACATGCTAGACACGGCTTAAAGCATATCCTTTGTTGTCCTTTATTGTTGTCTGACTGGGTCCAGATTTTAGAAAATTAACATTATGGTGTTTTGACAGAGACTTGAAGCTAGCAATTCAGACCACAAACCTCTTAAGAAAATGTTTACAGTGGTAAAAAATCAAGCGAGAAGTCAGGTCAGTTTGGACTCTTATGTTTTGTTTTTCAGCCAGAGGAGTCGCCCCCTGCTGGCTATTAGAAAGAATGCACGTTTAATGAACTTCCACATTTGCCTCACCTTTCAGACTTGGCTACATCCATCTTTTATTCACAGTCAATGAAATTATAAAAAAGAATTATTTACTTAATAATTCAAGGGATAATGCCAGTAAAATTGCCAGAGCAACATACTATAATCAACTAATTAGTCATCAGTTAAGTATGAATCTAAGAGTATGTCTACAAACGATGCTATCGGGTTAATTATATTATAACGCCTAAGTGAATTATTGTTGACAGTTTAGTGTTTCCTTTTGCTCTATAGAAAATAATATGAAGTCTCCAGACAGTGTGGCAATTTCTGCAGTTATCCATTCTCAAACAACCCGTATACAGTTGTCATGAACATAGAAATTAGCTATAGAAACCAAAACTCTTTTTGTGTGTGCTAGACTGTAAACATACTTATTTCTGCTTTAAAGTTAAACATTTTAACACAGGGGTCTATGGGGACTCAAGTGGCTTTCAAGAACTGTAGCTTTTTTGCACTTGCATGTTGACTTCATTTTTCTCTCCTTGAAGTTGACACTTGGTTATATCTTACAAGCCTTTGAGGAAAACAGGAGGTTAATTGGATTTTCCTTCAACATATTGACAAGAATGCTGTATGTGGAGATAACAAGTATAATGTTAAGCACCGACAACCAATTGAAAAGGTTCGGGAGAAGTAGTGGTCAAGGTTGAGTCATAAGCATGTACACACAGACTGCTATTGTGAGACAACCAGGCTGCCTGTAATAAAGGCAAATGCTTATAGGTTTTCCATCACTCTGCCCTTCACACTGTTACTCCCACTGCACTACAAATTTCACAGGGTACTTCCTACATTGGATTTGACAGTTGCCATTGCACATGAATAACTAATGTAGAATAACAGCATATTTGTAGTGTTTAGTGCCTTTATACAGTATGTATTTGTTTGTTTTTTTACTTTTGCTTTGCTGTCCAGTGTTCTTCGGGGAGGAATCTTATAAGCAAATAAATAGACAAGCTGTCAGTGAACAAAGACAAAAATCCATTATTGAAATGTAATTATAGCCTGTAATCCAAGCACCTATCATTTGAAGTTGGTGATATTTGTGCAAGGGAACAATCTTGGCTTATTGCCGATGTCAATTTAAAATCTATTTGGATGGAGCAGGGCATTTCGCATGTGGCTGGAGGCCCAGCATATGAAAATAACTCCCCATCTTCTTGAGAAAAAGCAGCTATGAAGATGGTGAGGCAGCTTATTTTGTCTCCTAGATTACTAGGACAGTTTTGGGAAAAAAGATGTTGGAGAAAAAAAAGATCTGTTTCGGGTCACAAAGAAAGTAAGCACTGGCAGAAAGAAAAAGGAACGAAGCATTAGTCAGGAATGTGCCCACAGGCAATATTACAGAGACTCAGCAGTGACAGTTCCAACAGAGGTTGGAATGGCTAAATTGTTCAAAACACAGAGGCGATACCACTTCGCCAAAAGTCATCTCAGCCTGTCAAAGTTAAGAATTGTCAAAGTCAAAGTAACTGAAAAGCCACCTGCTCCTTTCAACTTGATGCTTTTTCGTCAGATAGCAGTAAAGGCTGCTTCAAACCCTCACCACCATAGTTTTGGCTCTAAAAAGTGCTTTCCAATCCATAAAAAACTTCCTTTCCTTCCAAGTGGTAATGATCACATTCAAAAAAACATAGTTGCTGATGCTGGAAAGAAAGCTCCAACCAACTTGGATTCAGGAAGAGAAGTGTGGATTCCATCCTGGCTGTAAAACAGTGGACAAGTTCTTTACCCTTGTAGAGTTGCTGAGGAGGTCATGGGAGTTTGACCAGCCAGTCTTACATGTGTTTTATGGACTTGAGAAAGTCCAGTGTCTACTGGGATCCATGTTGTGGGTGTGGGAGTGTTGGGTACCAGGGTCATTGCTGCAATCTCTCTGGTCCTTGCACAACCAAAGTCAAAGCTGTGTTTGTATTCTTGGCTCAAAGTCAAATTCGTTTCTGGTTAATGCTGGACGTCAAGGCTGCCCTTTGTCTCATCTCCAATCCTGCTTGTCATCTGGTGTGGGCATTGCAGAGTCATGTCCCTGCCTTTTGCAGATAATGTGGTTTTGTAGGTTTAGTCACACTGCAAAACTGTAGAATTGTGGAAGAGTAACAAGTGTGAAGCAGGTTTGTGTCTTCAAGTCTGAGGCTATGGTTCTCTGCTGGAAACTGGTTTATTGCAACTCTCACTGATGGTGAGCTCTAGGAAGTGACCAAAAGAATGAGATCACAGCTACAAGCTGTCAAAATTACTTTCTCTGCAAGGTTTTCAAAATCAAAACAATAATAACAAGCTACCTGCATGCTTGGTAAGCCGAAGAGTTGAATGTACAAGGATGCCTTGCTTGATTTTTCAGTGAATTAGCCAATTTAATGACAGCTTAGGTTGGGCTTGGACTTAGCACTGCCCAAGAAAACTGTGATTAGTTTAAATTAATACAAACAAGCCAGAGCATTTTACTGCAAATGGCAGAATGATAGTGGCGTGCTACCAGACCATTCTCTAGCTTTGACACAGTGGACACTCTGGAGATAGGCCAGACTATGCAAGACACCAGGCAAACGTCGAATGAAAATGTAATGGAAATATACATATATATCTGTTTCATTTAAATAAGTTAAGGTAATACTTCTTTTTAGTTTTACTGGTGTTCACACAGGAAATCTTGGCTACACAATGCCTATTTTTTTTGTAACGCTATATCAGGGAATAAGAAGTGATAGAGCTTTTGCTCTGAGTTTCTGCATTGTTAAAAATATCACAGGTATGAAGAAGGAAAACAGCAGGCAGCAAACAAGCATTTTGCAGAGTTGCTAAAACCTTCCTTTGTTTATCTGTGACAGCTGCACCATTTACCTAATTTAAGCTAACATTTGTGAGGCACACCAACAATGCTCCCTGCTTGTAAAATGGATTCTTTTTATTCTGTTTTCTAGATAAATTATTAGTTCTTCTGCCTTTTTGTTAAACAATTTTGTGGTCTATTGTGTAATGAGCAACATAGACTTCTAGTCTTGCTGTAAATCTTAGGTCATATTTCAAATGTATAGAAAACTGTGAAGCATGGCAACCCTGCTTGTGAGTAGTTCACAAGGTTTGAGCTGCGCCTTAGAGAAACTGTTCTTGGTTTGCCTTCCAGCTCAGCAAAGGAGGACTTGCATACAAAATCGAAATGGAGTTCAGTGTAAAGTTCAAAGTTCCATGATGGACTAAAAAATTTGCATTTTTTGCATGCATTTTTTCACAGCACTGTGATGTGTCTAGAAGTATTTAAAATCCAGACTTTAGTGTGAACTCCTTCTCTTTGTTCTGTGTGTGAATCTTTTGGGAACTCTGCTTGTGAATAATGTCTTGCAATTAACTGTAACCTATTAGAGAACAAGTAAAGTCATGATGTGGCCAGAATGAAATGTTTGTTTGGTCTGTGTTTACAGGAAGTTGGTTGCATTGACTGCATTTATCCTCATGTTATGTCCTTTAGTTTTTCTTAGCATTCTGAGCATTTATCTTATCTTGTAACTAAAAGTTCTTGAATATTTGTGGGTTATTCAAACTCTAGATATTACAGTTACATGTTAACTGTTCAACAGCTTGAGAAACAGTCTTTAAAATGACACCTTACAGATGTCTATAAGTTCACATGTACACACAGTTACAGAGGGTTGTAAGAACCCTCAGATTATGATTCACAAGAGACTCCATATAGACTTTCAGTGCACTCCCAGTGCAACTTTGGCAGTTTTGGAGAAAGGCTTGTGACATGTGTTTGGTTTCTGATGTGTTGCTTTGATACCGATAGACCCTCATGGGTGGCACCGGAGGAGTCCTCCTACAAACCAGAACAAACAACCCAACAGTAGCATCACAAATGTCACAAGTGACATAATGAGGACAATGAGAGTTGTACTTCTCTCACAACTGCATGCTGTCTACAGCCACAAAACAATGGTGGGGATGTTGAATTTTCATCAGCTGACCTTTGTTACTTTGTAATAAAAGAAATAAAGCAAAGTTTAAAAGGTATAATATCAGATTAAGTAGAACTTGACCATGAGTGATTGCTGGAGTGTAGCCTAGACCTGCTTCAGTGCCAGATGATGACCACTTGTGTGGACAGTGTCAGTACTGTTGTGCAGGCTTGAGCCTTTGTCTGCTGTTGAGAAATATAACTGCTGTTGGCACAAATGTTCAAAATATTCAAGTTCAGGTTTTGATGAATTACAAGCATGGCACTCGTTGCTGTCAAGCACCCTCAACGATGCAAATGATTAGAAAAAATAATTGCTAAAGACATGGAATATACGAGAGATTGTTAAAACAATACAATATGGAAAATGGAAGTGAATTAAATGGTGCATAAATCATAAATGTAAATAGTTTGATATCAGCTTGTTATTAGCACTGACTATCCAAATCCTAATAGTGTGTGCAAAGAATGTCTAACTAGTGATGGATTGCTGAGTGAGAGGTGCAGTGGTGGTGCAGTTGTGTGTAGGTTGGTGTTTTTTGTATGTGTTTGTAAAAAGCTCAGTGATATAGGTCAAGAGTTCAGAGGTCTCATGGCCTGTGGAATGATGCTCCGACACACGGTGAGTCAGAGTGATCTGTTGCTATCTAGGGGACGGCATCAGAGGGAGCAGTTTATGGCTGGAGTGCTGTGGTCCATGACAATTTGCTGGGCCTTTCCTCGGTGCCTCTGGGCACAAATGTCCTCCACTGCCTGCAGCTCAGACCGGGTTAAGTGTTGTGTTGTTGTCGCCACGCTTTGTAGAGTTTTGCTGCTGGAAACAGTGCAGTTTTGATGCACTCTGTGTTCTCAAAAAGTGTATCTGTGAAAGTTGCAGAATACGCCAGTTTAGGCTGAGCCTCTTCAGCCTATGCAGGAAGAATAGCCAGTGATGACATCAGTGTGATAGACTGAGGAAGTGTCCAAGGAATATAAAACGCCTGACTCTGTCCGCTGTCGTTGCATTGAGTGAAATAAGGATGCATCCTACTCCACGTTATTTGCGATTAAGTTCATTGTCACGGTACCTTAAGTTGAGGGTCTAACCTCCGGCCAGTTGGCCATCGTGTCATTTCAGGATCTGGTTGTATTGTCAGCAACTTAATCATGATGTGTGAGCTGCACATGTGTGTGAGCAGGGAGTACAACAGTGGGAGGCATCATTGACATTCAGTGTGCGAAAAGTGGTGCTGCACAACCTGAAGTCTGCCAGTCAGAAAATCCAGGATCCTGCAGCACATTGAGGAGTTGAGTCCCACATCTCAAACATATCGTGTCACTTGTTAAAAACACTGAAACCAAAGCTCTCACTTAAGGATAACTGTCTGGCAAAGTGTTTTTTTTCTGTAGTTGTACACCAGGGTTAAGAATGATGCATCATATCATTATAAAGCAAATACAATTCAGCCTTTGTCAGGTTATATTCAAACCAATGCAGTCGTGTGATTATATAGCTTGTAAAACAGAAAACACACCAATGTGTGTGTGCATTACGCTAAAATTAAATCATAAATCCAGTTTGTAAACTGTATGAAGTTTATCTCAGACACAGCGTTTACTGTTTACCAGAGGAGACTGAGTACACTGTAGTTTTATTTAAAATGTGTATGTTTGGCAGCCCGTGTTTCTTACTTCTTTTAAGCAATGTTGCTACAGTGCAATATCTCTGTGACTACTGTGGAGAGTTAGAATTAAAATAATTAATATGAAAATAAGTTCCAAGTGGTCATAAACATGACATCCAGGGTTTTTTAGTGGGTTGCAACACGAAGCTATGAGCACTGAAAACTGGAAAATTATCTAAATAGGAGGCGTCGAAGCAGTGCCTCTAAAGCTTTCGTTAAGTTATTCTTTAAAGCGACTTACAGAATAAAGTACAGATTGAAATGGCAGTTCAATTATTATTCATTCGAGGCAATGTGGCCTGACAACATAAAGAAAGAAAAATGAAGGGAAAAATGCAGTACGTGATAATAATCTGAAAGAGCAAGATGTCTGTGAAACATTTATGTAAAGCAGATCAGACATACTCCTCTCATCTTCCCACTCGTATTGGAAACACCATTAACGACAATAGATTACATATTGCAAAAGCTTTTTTTTCTTATCTTCTTTCCTGTTTGTTAAGTTTAATGCAATTAAACCATTTCCAAGAAAACAATGTTTCCAGATGATTCGTAAAATATCCTCTTATAAATGACTGCATTGTTAGGCTGATTAAAACAGGAAATAGGTTCTCCCACTCAGTCGATTCAGAACAGCACAATCTATAGCTAATACTGAGGAAATCTTGCTGTGGAACTGTAATAAAAATACACTCAAAATAAAGAATCAAAGGTTACTTTATTGTTTGAGAATGAAAAGGATTTTAGATATTATTTGTGTTGCATCAGTTCAAACAAGAAACATAAAACTTTCTTCAAATGGTGCATCTTTTCACGGTTGAGCCGGTGGAGACCAGTAAAGCTCTGAAAGAAGGCTGAATAATAGCAAAATAAATGATGCTGGAACTGGCAGTGGCATGTGTGAACAGAAAAATGAAACACTAGTTCCTTCCAAACTTATAGCCATGCCATCAGTGTGTTTATGAGCGCGGATTGTGCGAGTTAAAGCTCCATACGGTGGCATTTGGTGTGGGGTTTCAGGAGGGAGGCGGGGGTAGCAGCAGTGTGAAAGCTGTGCTGTCAGGGAGCAGAACAATTGCAAAGGACAGGGGAGGCAGAGGAGATAAGACGCACAACAAAAAGCATCATCTGTTTGTCAGGATGCTTGCTGTAACACTAAAACGCACTGGTATTTCATTTCTACGAACAGCAGTAAGGCAGGAGTGAGTGAGGGCGCGAGCACCCATTTGTGATGTCAACACCTACAAGGAAGTTTTTCCCTCTCCGTCTTGACATCTTTTTTATCTTTAAGCGCACCTCGGAGTGCAAAAAAAATCCCAACGTAAACATTATTTATGCTGCTAATTATCACATCCTCAGCACATCAGAAAATGTGTCCGCACATGGGCCTTGATTTATTGCAGCACCGAGCTTAACCTTTATCCACAACTACCATCATTAAAACCTCAGAGCGAGCCCACACGAGACCACTTGGATTGGATTGAAGTGGTGATGTCAGTTTCGGTTTCAAGGGAGGATGTCTTGACTTTGTGTAGGGCAAATTGATGTCAGGAATGGAAGGGAGGGGAGAGAGGAGCGAGGCGTCGGGGGTGGGGGGGGGGTCTCCTGATGCATTCTAAAGTGGCAGTGAGTGGACTGGCATCTATTATTTATCTCCCCTACCCACCATTAAGCCTGTAATGAGCTGGTTTAATTCACTGGGCAAACAGGCTTACAGCAGTCATGTATCAATAAATGTTAATTATCCTGGCTCCTGGTCACGTCTCACAGTGCCCCCAACACTGCAGTCCTGGCCTGATTGCTCCAGCATGGAATCCAATATGTTAGATGTCAATGCAGCTTCAACTGAGGAATGTGGTTGTGTGTTGTTTGGACAATTAGGGCTGCCCTCCCTCGTCTTGGGATTCAGCATAATGGAGCACGCCCTCTATTGCTTGAGCAAACGCCGGCTTACCAATGCTATTGATCAGGCATTGGCTCAGCATGACATCATTGTTTCTTTGCACTGAATTATGACTTAGATGTTTTGCGTCCGATGAAATCATTGGGCGAATGATGGAAAATTAACTGGTTGTAAATTTTTTGAAATCGGAAAACTATTTTTTGAAAGTCAAACCGAGCAATCAAACTTTAAGCTTCTTATCAACACACCAACAGATCCTTTTCATCTCTAGCATGCTGATTTAGATATAATAGAGTGTGGATTATAATAAAACATGGCTTCTGACAAAAAAAAAACTCACATTCTCCCACTGTGCGAATGAATCTAAGATTGACTGACTGAAGTGAGTGACTTTATGCAGTGGAGCTCCTTTACCTAGTACATCTCTGGATATAATTCAGCGTAATTCTCAGTTTTATGAGTGTGGTGAACTGTACTGCAGATTGGAGACTCTGCTAAGTGAGAGAAGCAGACAGACGTATGGGTCACACCAGGTCACATCTGTGTCTGCTCTCTGAAAGTGGCACTACTCAGTACACAGAAAAGTACATTCAAACGGTGATAGTATCACTTAGCTTTGAAGAATGTGCTTGGACTACGTAGTCAGAGAGTACATGTCTTTTAACTAAACTCAATGAAACTACAAGAAATGCGCTTATGTGCTCTCTGGAGCATTAGCAGCCTCTTATCTGTGTGTGTCTTATACTTTATTTTGTTACAAAATCGTCCCGCAAAGTTCTGCTGAGGTTTTCAGCAGCTTATCTCTCAGAATTTTCTTCTTCAAGGTAAAATAAGTAAACATGTTCCAAAAAAGTTTGGCGATAACGTTGTTAGACTCATGCCCTGATGTTCTCAAAACCGAATGTTGCACTGAGATCGTTCTTCCTTTGTTATCGTGTACCATTGTGGAATATTGTGGGAATGTTTCATAAGTCCTATAAAATGTTACCGCATTCTCAAAGAGTCCTCAGAACTTTGCAGCCAGAATGTTCCACTTTTGTTAAAATATCGCAGGAACGTGTCACAAAGGACGTTCTGTCGTCTGAAGCCTCAGTAACATCTTAAAAATATTTTTGTTAATGTTATATTGAGAACATCCCTCCTTTGTTTTAATTGTGGAAATGTTTTATAGAAGAACATTCTGTAATGTGTTTAACAAAAAGGCAAAATGTTCTTTAATGTGTCACACTACAGGAACGTGATAAAACGTTCTGTATAAAAGCCATTCGGTCATCTGAGGCCTTGTTAACATCTGGAAAACATTATTTGGATGTTTGAGAACATTCTTCCTTTGTTATCATGGAACATTTTGTAGAAGTATGTTTTATAATGTGTTCCCACACCACATCCCTAAAGTATCCTCAGAACATTATAGGCAGAATGTTCCACGTTTGTTAAAGACACACACACACACACACACACACACACACACCACTGGTACCCCAGAGCCCAGGCCGGCTGTGTGGGTGGGAGGGGGTTTGTTGTATATTATATTGCAGAAACAATGTGAGAAAAAAATTTTCCGAGGCCTCAATAACATCTGGAAAACATTTTTTTAAATGTTGGTTTGAGGACATTCCTCTGTTATTCCTCTATCATTATCATGGAACATCATCTGTGTTCCTGACAACATCCTCTGAATGTTGATGACAAAACATTCAAATTTTCCAATAACGTACTCTGAAAATTTGATTAAAACATTTTCTTTAAAAATATTAAAAACTTGTAGACAATGTTGTGGGAATGTTCCCTGCCAGCCGGGATAGGTGTTCAATCGAGTCTTAGTACAAGATTCTCATCATTTTTATCCTCATAAACACAATCTGTGACCCTTCAAGCATTTAAACGGCAGCATTGTCATCCCATCAGGATGGAAATGTTTCATCATAGGATGAAGGTGATCACTCAAAACAGCTTTGTATTGATTTGCAATGAACCTTTCCTCTGAGGGAACAAAATGGACCCAAACCTTGCAAAAGAAAAAAAATGCATCCCACAGCATAACAGAGTCACTGGATCCCGTCACTGTCAGGGTCAAGCGTTCAGATCTGTACTGTTCTTCACCGTACATGCACTCGCCCTCTTGTCGAGAATTTGGTGTAGGTTGACGTATCTGTCCTTATCGCTTTTTCACACATCTGTGCAGGCCGGTGCCTATGGTTTCTGCATCGCTAAGCTCTCGAATGAGGTATTTATGCACGGCAATCCTACTATGACATCCCTCTCCATGTAGCTGTCTACAGGATGTTGTTGCTGACACAGTCTGATCTTGTCCTTTAATGACATTTACAGTCACCTGAGGAAAACTGGCTCTTGTGTTGTTCCTTATATATCGCACTATTTCACAAGCATAATGGTCATTAAATGGACTCTGTCGACCACCATTTTGACCCTCACTGATGTCTTTTCCAGTCGATCTAAACACAGATGTCACTGTTTTTATGTAAACAAATAAAGACACTTAGATCTTTTCCTCTTCCCACGACAGAAAATCTGAATCGGCTGGGCATGCTCAGTATTTTTGTAGATGCCACAGAGCATGACTGGATGTTAACTGCTTAATTGCACAATGTTGGGCACCTCTGTAGAAGCGTCTGCGTTTGCAATGTTTCTCCACTCATTCTTTCAAGGTTTTCCTTTAATTTGTCCCCCCGTCTGTATACATCTGTTAAATACAGGGCTACACCTAGCAGCATGATAAAATGTTTTCCTTTTTTCAGTTGTGTATTTGTACAGGATGAAACAAATGAGAATTAATGTTTTAATTAGTGGAATTTAGAAGTGATGGGCAGATTTTGTTAGCTGTTCCAGCAGGCTTGTAGCTTTACGTTTCGTGGACAGATGTGTGTTGTCAAAATCTCGTGTTAGCCAAACAAGGTGTGACTTAAATGTCTCACGGAGTGTGCAAAATGAGTGGAGTTTTCAAAACATTCTGTATGCAGTGCATACCTTTGTCCCTCATTACCTCAATTAAGACCCTTTAATATGTCTGTTGAAGTCTGTCGAGCTGTTAGGGGGGATTACACAACAAACCTAAGCTCTGTTTACACATGCAACAAGCTGTCTGACTGTTAAAAACACACCTGACATACCTGACTTGGATGGAAACCTGTTTTTATCCAAGACAGATCTCCTACGGTTCTCATGCAAACACAGACTTGTGTCATATAGTTTATTAAATTTAGTGACACAAGATAATTTTTCCTCCATTTGCCTTCTATCCTTGGCTGAATAACAAACAACCTGTCGTGGTGCAGACAGAGCAGAGCAGACACACTGTTCTGTTGTGTCTCAAAGCCACTTTACAATAGTTCTTTGTTTTTAAACTGATCAAATGACCATGTGAAGAATTTCTAATTTACTTCCATCCATGGAACAACAGCATGTAGAGACAGAACAGCTACACTGCATGTGTAGAAACCAATAAATCTACTTCCAAGCAATCCAGTGGGAGAACTCAGCTCTTGAGTCATTTAAGATTTACAGCTCGGGCACCCACAGATCACATGCATCCGAATCATTCTGCTTCATGTCATTCAGTTAAAAAAGAACAATGTCTTCTGTGATTTTTCTCACTTTTTTGTCGAGGACTCGCAAACAGAATGTGATATATCTGCACCCACCTTGCCTCTGTCAAGTTGAATCAGCAATGGGTGGCCGCAGAGAACAACAAGAAGCAAAAGAAAACAATGGTAAGGACTAAGAATACACTTCAGAAGGAATAACATTAATAAAAGGCAGGCATATCCTTTTGGACAGTATTGCCAGCTGAGCTAGCAGCGCTGCACCTTTACTGTAATCTCCCTCCCTTTCTCACATGCACACACGGACACACAATTTTCTTAAGACATGATTTGGTTCAGCTGCTCTTGCTGGTTTAGTGCCGTTTTTTCTTTTTCCAGTTCAAGTGCAGTTCAGTCCTCTGATCCCCTCAGCGCTCCCTGGGGTTCGTCCGGTGAGGGACGCCTGACATGATTAATGTGCAGCAGAGGTGGCTGATGGAAGAAAAGAATGGAGGAAAAAAGCCAAAAAAGCACTGATGTAAATGAACAGATAGAAAGTCAGTATAGGTAAAAGCCAATTCTCAGTACTTTTGGTGTTATCGCCTTTAAAAAACAGTTACAGCTGGCCTCTACTAGCATAACACACTCAGATCTCCTACTGAACTGCCTGCATTTGAGTTACATTGTGGACACTGTCACTGTCAGGTATTAAAGATGGGGTTGTCTGTGTTTTAAGCAAAACAAATCCATAATAACCCTTCAGCATGTTGTAATTCAAGAAACCCTTTTGCTCCATAATGAGGCCTCTTGCCTGTGATGGGAGACTTCAGACTTTATTCAGGCGAAAAAAAGAGCAACAACATCCTCAGTGGGCACAGAATGTGGTCGTGCAATGCAATAAACACAGGAGGTTACATCAGAAGAGTGAATGTCGGCTTTTAGATTGACTGTTTTTCCATGTTTGACGTGTGCCCATTAATGGGAGGGGTTTAGGACAGGAAGGACAGATGCAGGAAAAGGACACTATCTTGAAATTCTGTTTTTGTGTTTTCTTCCTATTGTACTTTTCAAAAGGAAACAACAATGCGTGAATAAGTGAAATATAGATCTCTGGTTCTGCTGCATTGATTTTGATCCTTTTTAAAATCTGCCCATTGTTAGTCTGACAATGCTATAGAAGCGCAATCCTAAGTCAGTGGAAAGCTGAGGTATGATTAGAATGAGGCGACAGAAACACTAAGCTGAGATAGGGAAATAATAGTGGTTATGTGGACGTGATATGCTGGCGTGTGATGACAGGTTGAACTCTGGTTTCCTGTAGCGAAAAATCAAACCGTCCATTTTTCTACATATACATATACTTTTCTACATGGAAACTGCTTTGTGTGTTAAATCTCCCAGGGATACAGCATGGCTTTGGAGATGTGGAGAAATGAAATGGTTTGTTTGGGTTGTCCGTTTTACAGTGTCCATTAGTAGTAGAAGACTTTTGCGAAAACATAAAGGTGAAGGAACTCCACAAATATGACATTAAATGATCCTTCAGGGTCACAATGTAAAGAGAACCCATTTGTCAACACCTACAGCACAGATGTATGAGCTTTTAATGGAGGATATTTCCTCTGAAATACCACGTAATGGCAATTTTTTTAGCAGTCCCTCCTGCAACATCCAAGGCAAACAAGAACAACAAGCAGGTGTAATGGTGGAAGTGGAGTTACAGGTAATTGCAGTTTCTACCTGTGGACGTCCACAGCGACATGCCACCGTTGCATTATGTGTGTGTTGGGGGTGCGTTGGTGCATGTGTGCGTTATG
The DNA here is from genome assembly GCA_024666655.1 of Dascyllus trimaculatus. Lineage (NCBI taxonomy): Eukaryota > Metazoa > Chordata > Actinopteri > Pomacentridae > Dascyllus > Dascyllus trimaculatus. The sequence goes on from CM045452.1 coordinate 25,295,364, forward strand.
TGGCAGAGAGAAAAGAGGCAAGGGTAGACCAAATGTGCCCCTCTAGCCTTTGTAATTATCTGCCAATTTTCTCCCCGTCAGTTGCCTTTATCATCCCTTTCAGATCTCACCTAGGGGTCGGAGACTGTCACACTGCGGCACCTCCATCTCTCAATGTGTGCCGGATGAAATGTAGAAGTCCTCCCATTGACCTCTGTCTGCCAGCTCCCAGCTTTCCTCTCCCCTTATTTGTTTCCTCGTAACAGGAGACATTTCGAGATAAGGATAATTATCAATCAGCGATCTCGGCAGCTATTTATGCAGCCACTGAGGAGGAGGCAGTGGATGGGTGTTACTTTCTGACGCTGACTCAAGATGGCATGATAGATTGTCTCTTTTTTTCTATCTGCAGATCTCCTACACTTAGAAAATGTTTGTGTAAGAGATTTTGACATTAGGAAAGTGCCCGAATAATAGGATTATGCTTGCTTTTCACATTAAAATACAGACTTTGGCATGTAATAGCTATTTGAAAATTGTAACCACTGTTAAATATGCAAATCTAATGCCCTTTATCACAGTTTTTAAGGTTTATTCTGCATATTGCCCAGAAACTTGACATTTTCTAGGCAGACCTTTGGGTCAAACTGATGTCAGCAGTCCTTTGACAAAAGATATATGCCGTAATAATAATAATCCCCCATTTTATGTGACATTTGGACATGCAAAAGAGGAACTGAGGAACATATTACTGGAACAGTTATTCATCCCGGCATCCAAGATGGTCCTACATGAGGAGGTAATCCCACTGTAAGCCTTAATTGTGTGGCATCCCTCATTTTAAAATGTCACAACTTTATTGCTCACAGAACATTTTCCGTCAGCCGAAGGGGACAGGGCATAATTAGCGAATATGTTCAAGCCCAGGAAAAACACGATTGAGCTAGGATGCCTCTCGAGGTTTTCAGCATCACTTGTTTTACAAGACACACGCAACAAACACTGCGTTTCAAACAGCAGTGAATGTCGAGGGGGAACACCGGGAGCTCTTCTGGGTTATTTAGCTTTTCTGTTGATTCTTTTTTTCTTATAAACATGCCAGCATTTTACAACCGTCGGGCTTTGTTTCAGATTAAATTGAGACAGTCGGTAGTGGTTTTCTTGAAAATAGACATTGACATGCCAATTATGTCAGCCTCACTGTGTGGTCAACCAAATGGACCCCAGCCGTGTCCATTAACAGATTGATTTCTGTTTTGGCTCAGTGGAAACACCAGTTGAACAGTTAGTTGTTGTTGTTTTCAGACTCCAAAGGTAGGAATCAATGTCAAATATTAGCCCAATCTTCAGTTAGGCTGCATGTAAACAGCCTAATGTGGATGGAAGTGATGCTAACAATAGTATTAATAAGCATTCTGACAACAATGTGAAAAGCAGATATTTATTTGTATATGTAGCTGATATCCTGACGGTCAATGCAACACGAACACACGGCGAACTTTCAAATTAACGTGTCACATTTTTTGACAATTTCATTTCGTCTAACTTGCTGTATTTCCTCAACCTTATAACTTTCTCACACATGTTGAACGCTTGAATAGCCGAGTTTAAGTGGAAGGGGTTATTAAAAGGCTCACTGCCTTTCAGGTAGAAACGCCTGTCTTGACACTGAGACTCAGCCAGCGGGACTTCTGACAGTTTGGATTACAACGGGTGGGTGTAGTCCGTGCGCAGAGGTGTTATTACAGCTAGAGCTGGAGACACATCCGCCCACCGCATTTCAAGTCAGGGTGACAATAGACTCTGTTTGGGAGACAGAACTCCACTTTTTAATTCGAACACACATCATACGGTCCTTTGAGGGAAAAGAAGCTTTACAACTTTCAGCTTTAGTAGTTTAAGTCTTTATAATTTACAAAGTTGAACAAAGTAAACAGGAGCTGCTCAGGAATATAAGTATGTAATTGCTTTTACCGTTACTATTATTTTGTGCACAGACTACAAACTCGACTCCATAATTTAGTTAGTGGGCGAAGGCATTTTTAAACTATTGTATCATGGACCTGAATTTCACGATTCTTGCACAATGCTTTAACCTGTTGTACACCTCCAGCTTGAAGATCCGTGTCGTCTGCACATTGTGCCACCACCATCTGCTTTTACATCTGGAACCCAGCGTTCCCCGCAGAAAAGCTGTCGAACATTATCTCATCTATATTTAGCAGGGCTAATATCAACTGGTGTTGACATTCCCTTCTCTCATTACACTGTTATCACAACCTTGCAACCTATGAATTAATTAGTTCCTGCAAGTCAATTAGCCTCCTCAGCAAATGCAGCCGGCCTGTCAAAACACCCTTCAAACCTGGAAAACTCCGAAGACTTTCAAATAATTACTAATGCTCAATTTAAAAAAAAGGGAAATGGTTTGTTCAGCTCACAACAAATACAGTTTACAGCGTTTGCTCTTTGTTAGAATTTAATGAATCAACGCACAAATAAACCAAATGCTGTTTAATGACTTTGAAATGAATTTAAATAAGCCAGAAACTGCTCCACTCACAGGCTACATTTTGGTTGCACAAAGCCCTTTAAAATTCCTCACTCGCTGCAGTATGACAGCAAGCCAAACAGAGCATGAGAACGAATGCTTTATTACTCACAGTTGTGGTGGTGGTCTGCATGGTGATGCATATAAGATGGAGCCTCATGTTTTGATATGCATACATGGATTTGGAAGAAAGCTGCTGCTTCTAAACTCATGGGATTCCGATTTTCGGCGTCCAACTGTGTCCTTCGGTACACATATTGAATAGAGGTGCTTTATGCTGCATGTATACGGTGACTTCACAAACTGTCTTTGGTTTCTAGTGAGAGATGACATCATTTAAATATATATATATATATAAAACTATGTCAAGGACGTTTGTTTCCTTTGTGGTTGGATTTTGTTTCTGTTTTTTATTTTCCTATAAGGGTGCAGAAGCAAACTCCAACTGGGTCATTTGTTACAAAAAAAAAAAGTGCGAGTCATGAGGTGACTTCTGCACTTGTACCCATCGGACTCAGAGGGCCTCAATGTAATTAGTGCTTAAAAAATCCAAACAGCTTGCGCATGAAGCCTGCGGTGATGGAGGGGAGAACAAAAACGGCAAGGGGGGTGAAAAAGTGTGAGAAAAATAAACCCGACCAGAGAGCAGAAACTCAGATAATAAACCCCAAAAAGCAAGTAAAGTTCCTCCCAGATCTTTTAGGGCCACCGAACGGCTGTTTTGGGTTTCAGGTCATGCTTGCGATGGATTTTTCTGGCTGTTACAGTCACTAAGAACATGCCTCAACTGCCAAGAGGTGGATGAGAAATGGAGCTGTTAGACCCACAACAGCATAAAACAACTATTTATATCACCGCTGGTTTCACGGCTGGATTTATGATTCTTTTAACCCGTCTCTCCAAAAGGCTGTGCTGTCTGAAGCTCACACGTTGTAAAAACACATTACCCTCTGTCGGATTCTCAGAAGTAGAAGATGGGCGCAGATTAAAAAAAAGTATATATACTGCCACAATCCTCAGTCTACTATTGTGCTGCATAGTACTGAATGATATTTTGATAGTGGGTCATCATTTCTTAACTACATGTCTACAATATTATTTCTCAATACTGTGACCTTTAATGCTTTTATTGTCTTTATTAATGGAGCTTTGCAAATTACATTAAATTGAATATAGTGTATACTGTATTTAATCCAAATACAAAGCAACATCTTATCTTATTTCACCTTCATTTATATTTCAGTTTGTCTTATTTCTGTCTTGGTTTATTCCGTTTGAATTTAATTTTATTATTGAGTTGCAAACCTTCTCTCTCATGTAAAGCACTGTAAACTGCCTCTGTGTTTGAAAGATGCTCCGCAAATAAACACGCCGTATCGCTCAGAGTAAAGGAAGAATATAGTGTGGAAAACAGCGGTGGGAGTGACAGACAGTAAGAGGTATTGATATACCTCCCAGCATAAGCTATAATAAATTCTGACCTGCTGTCTACCTGTCAAAACAGCACTGCTTGTCTCCCCACTGACATGGTGCTTTTTGTCGAGAACCGGCGCCGTAAAGACGTGAAATTCAATTTAAACCAAATTGTAGGGTTTTTGTTTGAGCAAATGCAATGTTTGTGTGGCGTGTGTGGCTTACGGTTTCCCAGCAGTTAGCAGCCCGACTCGATCGGACGTGCCTGTATGCATGTGCAGGTGCATTTTTTATTTATTTTTTTCGTGCACAACCATTTCTTGGGCCTCATGCGGCTTTTAATCCAATACATTGTCATAGAAGATTCATATCCATTCTCTTCCCCCCTACACTACCTGGTCCAATCTAAATGGCTCCTTTGTATAAACAGCAAATCTTCATCCTGGAATATAGATCAAAACAGGGGAAAGGCAAAGGCACACGGGTGAAAAAAGATGGCAGGGGGAAAGAGATAGATTTAGTCATGAATTTGAATAAGTGTGGAGGGAAATGGCACAGGTTAATAACAGGGATAAATCATATCTTTCTCACAGCTTGAGGCTGCGGCTTGTCGATCCTTCTGTGTCGTTAGTCATCCACTCTCAAAGACCTGACAAAAATACAAACGCATAAATAGAGGAGACAGAAATCTCTGGCAGCAATTCTGACCTTGCTTCTCAGAAAAAAATCAAACTAACAAAGTGACATCAAAAGCAGACGGAGCAAAAAGGCGTTTTGCTCATATCCCCATACCCGTTTTGTCTGTTTCCAGAACTCAAGAACGTATTTTTGTTTCGTTATTTCAAAACCGCAGAGCAAAATGGGGTATTCGTAATGAAAAGTGCACGTGTATTCAAGCAAAAGAGATGAAGTTTTTGTCGAGAGAATTCTATTTTTGTAAAATAAAACCATGTCCTACTGATTCATACCACTGAAGAAGAAAACAAGTTATATACAGTTCTATTATATAAATACTTCTTTACATACAGCATGATTCCTTCATGTTCCAAAGTCAGCCGGTACATAGGTCAATACTCGACTCGCCTATTAATTTTTCATGATCAAGGCTTCACAGGTAGCAAATTTCACGGCTCATCGTTGCAAAGATTGTGTTTCAAACAGGAGTTAGCTGGAAACACAATAGCTCCAAGGAGATGCGATCTCCTCTGGGGTAAAGTGAGGTTAATAATGATAATATGCAGTGGCTTCCTTGGGTCTCGGGGTCAGACTTTGTGTTCTCACATTGGTGAAGTTCCGCTAAACAGATTCATAAGCCAGATGAGTGATTTATGCAGGCATATCGCCAATAACTCTCCTGTGGCTGAGGATCATATGCCGCTCCACAAAAAAAAGCTTGATTTGCCGATACATGACAACATCCTGGCAGCACGTGGGCAATATGTGAGACCTCTTAACGGGTTTTTCACTCTGGTGCAGCTGGCTCAATTCAATGTCGAGCAAATCTTAGAGCACTGACAGTCAAGGTTTTCTTTGGGGAGGTTTGCAGTCTGCAGAAAGCTTCCAAGTGCCTTACATGTCGCAGTTTTTCCAGGAGAAATGCTGTTATCTATCAACATTATGAGGCCAGTGTAGTGTTAGACTCCAACTAAATGAAAGCATGTACCACAACTTAACTTGAGTAGTGGAAGCACTTATGCATGTGACTTACAACTAGTCTGCTTTACAAGAAGTAAACTGAAATCTCCAGCATGCAGAGCATCAATTTAGAAAACAGGCATTTAGTAGAAATTCTTATCAGCTGCCACTTCCAGTGAGTGCAACAGTACAACAAGTAATTTTAAGTAAGAGCACAATGAGACCACTCAGTGATGCATCATCAATCAAGACTGGAAATAGTAAGAAAAGTGCCGTCTGAGATAACAAAGCAAGCAGCGTGAATTGTATTTTCATGACCTGGAGAAAGTGTTAATTGACACATTTTTCTCCTGCGTTTAAAAAAAGAACAAAAAAAGTGTTACGTGTCTATAGAAGTTCCACTCAGGCTACAAAGAAATGTCAGGCACGCTGATTGGAAGTGAGACGAAGAAGAATGGAGATCAGGCACAAAAGTAGCACAAACTTTTAACAAGCGAGGAGTGTGATAAGATGTGACTCCGAAATGATGTTTGAGCCGTCGTGCCTGCAAGACAGACTTTCAGTCACACACACTCATATTCACAGTTTCCATAGCAACAACATCTTTGATTTTCTTTTTTTTATGGTGAAAATATTACTTTTTTTGGCAGATAAAATAAAACGTGAAGCTTCAGTCAATAGGAAGGGATTGTTGAATTTTAAACGTTGAATGTGTTAAAAAAAAAAGAAGGTGCGATCGCGCTAACTTCTTATTTTTTTAGTCTTTCTCTCACTGAGGTATCTGGCAAAGTGACGAACTTCAGATGGATTTCCCAGATGTGTTTTGCTTTGTGGTTGTGTGTTTTCATTTATTTGTTTTCGTGCGTACGGTAAAGAATGACAACTTGCATCACATCGAGCTATCTATCAAAGAGAGTCAGCTATGGAGCATGTATATATTTTCCAAGCAGTTGCCTCCTGCATGTGAATATATTATAATTTTTTCTTGCACTCATTGGCTCAATAACACATTTTCCACTTGTCAGACCTCTTAGCGTTGATAGTTAAAAGGAGCTGAACTAAAATTATTAGCGTGCATGACCGGATATCACAGCTGGACGTACAGTAAAGCTCTTGTAACTGTAAAAATCATGACATGAACATCAAAGACGACCTAAAAACACAATTTTGCTGTAACAAAGATACCAACACTGAGTCAAAGTGCACCTTTAATGAACCACATATCAACAGAGCGACTTTTATATGCCACCTGCTGTATGAATGCACACAGCTTTCTTCATCTTCAACCAACAAACACACAGATGTTCCTCTTGAGCAGCTGCTCTTCTGTTTGTACAGCACAAACATATATTGTCTGCAAAACTGACAGCAACTGCCAACATCCACTAGAAAGTCACGCTGGATTCACGGCGCTTCTTTCATTATGCAATTTCACAAAGACAGTTTGTTCTTAACTCACAGAATATTTAAAGCGCAAAGAAAAAGACGAGAAAAAAAATGAAAGATGAGTGCACCCATAACCACAACCAGATTTGCTCTGTTTTATTTTTAATCTGACCCCCTCATTTACTGAGTTACTTATTGAACACTTTTGAGAAAAGAATGTGGAGCAGAGTCGGTGATCTTTAGTCCATTTGTAGATTTATTGTACACTGCACACAGAGCAGCTTACAACAACACAAGCAGAGGGCTGTACTACAAAGCAAGTTCAACATAGCCGGGCTTTCTTTGTGTGAGCCGGTTCGACACAAACCACAGTCCCGGTCAGAGTTAACAGCTATCATAAAGGTGGTTATCAACTTATCAACTTTCCTTGTCTACTCAGGGTTTTGGCTTTAAACTGGAGGGTGGTTAATGCATACATTTAAACACAATATTGTATTGAAGGGGGCTACACGGTGGCTCGGTGGTTAGCAGCGTTGCCTCACAGATAGAAGATCCCCAGTTCGCGTCCCAGTTAGGACGCCTGGGATCTTTCTGTGTGGAGTTTGCATGTTCTCCCTGTGCAGGGTGGGTTTTCACCGGGTACTCCAGCTTCCTCCCACAGTCCAAAAACATGCTGAGGTTAATTGATTATTCTGAATTGTTCGTAGGTGTGAATGTGAGTCTGCTCTACCTGTAGCCCTGTGAAAGGCCGGCGACCTGTCCTTTGCCCGAGTCGGCTGGGATAGGCTCCAGCCCCCCGGCGACCCTAGAGAGGAATAAGCGGTGCATAGATAATGGATGGATTGTATTGAAGTACGTTTAGGTCTGAAACTGTCCCATAATACAGGATGCTAATTTGTGGCCAAATTAAAGTGAAATTAATGTTACTGATTGAATATCCTCTTTAATAAATACCAGTAGAATAATCAATGCTCTAATCTGTGTTCTATCAGCTGCAATACCAGCAGTGTAAACTTGACAGCAAATCAGGACCAAACATAAAATCATGTTTATATGATTTCTGCATCACCAACTAAACACATGGCAACACGATGCATACAGTGTGTGATACTGTAACTATGCAGTATCACACACAGCTGAGAATGTGTATCACTCATAAATAATTGTCAGGAAACGATTTGGTTAAAGGGAGACGCTTGTCAAGACCGCTTTAAATCCCAAACTCTGAACATAACCTGCTCCCGACCAGGTTAGCTCCGCAGCATGAGTTACCATGGTGATCTAGCTGGGTTAAAGGACAGCCACCTTCATGGTACTGAAAACTGTGACTTTTGGCTCAACATACCCATAACCCACTAATCTTGCTTCCTAGGACAGCCCTCTGGTCTCGAGGTCGAGTGAAGCATTAACTCAAAAAAGATTCTTCACCCTCCTGTCAGGAGCTGTAGTGCCACATCATCAGCCTCGCAGGCTTTAGTTTACATTCAACCTCTGTACAATCTTTGTTTTCAGTACGTCTTGTGATGTGAATGTTGAGGCCGGCAGAATGGCTCCGACCAAGCGTAATGAAGCATGTAGGGCTCACAGAGCCTCCTTATCAGAGCTTCTTTTCAAAATTTGCATACCGACCATATAAATTATGAGTCACAAGATCCAGCAATGCATATATCATAGTGCAGTTAATCAGTATGGTTTTCCCTTTTCAAAATAATTAACATCATTATGTTTTTGCTTCTATGATTATATAGTTCAGCATATCTATTAAATATATGTAAACAGAGAAAATAACTTGCTTGGGCGTACACTTGATTTTAATTTCTCACAATATTTCAAATATTTTACGTCAGGAATTCTGATTCTGTTCAGCAAAGGTTACCTGCATTCACTGTAGTTTAGCCATTTACTTAAAAAAGCCTGGTATATAAGGAGAAAGGGTAGAAATTTGGATTGCAGCTGATTTTATATTTATTTGTGGGACAGGGAAATAAAACATACCTTCTTAGCAATTTGCTGTAATTCACATGTTCATGCTCCACAGTGATAATATATGCAACTATTTATTGCTAAAGTGACTAAATTTCATTACATATATTTTGTACATTTAAAAAAACTCAATATCAATTTCTTCTACATAGACAAGAATCAGTGCAATATCAGTATTTTCTGCTTTCCACTGATGTTCCCTACATGCCCTTTGCTGTTGTACAACTACAATTTTCCCCGCTGTGGGATTAATAAAGGCTTATCCTGTCTTATCTTGGCTTAATTATTTAAAGAAATGACAAAATATGCTAAATGATGAGATTTGGAGGTGCTGGTGGGCAGATCTTGTTACCCTTGGACTTTCTGTCTTTGTCGTCCCTTCTAAGTATCGGCAAACAACTAATCATATCTGTTTCGTTGCTGAATAAAGTATGCAAAGGCGTCAACAGGTGCAGTTTAGAATTGTCCAGCGCGAACAGGCTGATACGAAGCAGGACAAGGAGAATGACACGGATGTGATAATTCGATGCGGCGATGTTTGATTAGACAAATGAGATGAATAAGACTGCAAACAGAGTGGCCATTCTTCTCCAAGCTGCTATTTCATCTCTTGAATGTCAATGAGGAGGTGGTAGGAGGTTATTTATAGTCAAAGATTGAATGCAGGGTCTATCCCTCTGCCTGATAATGCCCCCCTGTTTGTCCTCATGTGGAGATGGAGAGATGTTTACGCTTATAGCTATAGAGCCCGAGAATCACACCCAGCACCCCGACACAGACAGAGAGGATAAAAGAGAGCGAGAGGAAGGACTCAGAAACAGAAGGATGGAGAGCTGCAGCTATATTTGTAGGGAGCGCATGTAGCCGGGGCACACAGACACGAATGCACTCACATGCAGACAGCACAGTGCGTGTTAATGCAGGCCACAGTGCGTGGGCCATGCCCTTCCTGTGACGCCAGCTCAGTGGACACACAGCATGCAGGAGTCATCGCTGGCTGCCATGGATAATTACCATAATGAATGTAAAGGCCTAGACACACAGAGACTACTGCAAAAAATAGCCCACAAGCATATACAACACAACAATTGTGACTGCTGTCTCCTTGAAATAAACAGCAGACGAGTCAGGTTTTGATATGTGGCAGAGGATGATTCCCTCACAATAATTCTGCCGTCCTATTGACATTTTGTGTATTACTCACGGTCAGCAGTCAGAACTAATGATGATGGAAAAGCTTTGCAATATAATGTATATTGTGTGCACTGAAATTGCCGAAACTTGTATTTCTCCTCAAATGCTGAGATATTACCCCGGTGCTCTACAGGACATGCCTGCAATTGCCCTGCCAATGCTTCTCAAAGTGTAAATAATCTTGAAGCTTCACAGATCTTCGCGGTGCCGTTGAATAATGTATGCTCGAAATTACAGTTGCTGTGATAGCCGCCTCTGTTGTATCAGGGCATCCTCGCTCTCTCCTATTGATCACAGCCCATAATTCCCTCTGTCTAAAAAGTGGGATGTCACAGAGCAGACTCCGATAGTGTATTCCGCTTTGTCATCCTTGGAAAAAGGTCCCTCTCTCTCTCTCTCTCTTTGCAGCGGCTCTGCAAGTGAAAATTGCACACTCCACCAATCCAAGAGTAAAGCTTTAGAAATAATGCCTTTGGAAAAGCCTGAAATAACCACTCAGTATACATACATTGTGCTGCTGTTGCTGCTGCAGGCCATTTTCTCTCCATTTAACCAACCCTTTTGCCTTATTTACCATACATTACCACACCTTCCACAGGTAAAAGTTCATAAACAGACCTAATATTTATGTCTGCTGGCTGCTCCTGATCAGTTTAAATGATCAAACCAACTTTAGCTGTACCTTTTTATTTATTTTAATCAGAATAACTAGAAAAGATTACCTTACAGTGTGAAACTAACCAATGCTGTAAAGTGGTACTGATCTTTTCAACCAGGGGTGTCAAGTTCTGGTCCTCGAGGGCCACCACTTTAGACACTCCAGATAAAATCTAATGCATACACCAATCAGGCATAACAATATGACCACCTGTCTATTATTATGTTGGTCCCCCTTAAGTGCTCAAAAATGCTCTGACCCATTGGACATCGACAAGAGGACCTCTCAGGGTGTCCTATGGGGTCTGGAACCAGGACCAGGGCACTGGATCCTTTGGGTACTCTGGCTTGTGCAGTGGGGCCTCTGTCAGTCAAACTTGTTCCACTGCATCCTGTTGATGCTTGATCACAATGGGGTGTAGGAAGTTTGGAGGTCTAATCAACATGTTGGTCCATTGTCATGTTCCTCAACATGTTCCTGATTGTTTGATGTTTTTGCCATATTTTCCTGTGGAGGTAGGCCAGTGACATTTGGGATTTCCATTTGCATGAGGGAGTGTGCTTGCTGTGGGACAATGTTTATTTGGGTGTCTAAGTCTCATCAACACGGATGTTAAAATCCAAGGTTTTCCAGCAGAACAGCACATAGTACCAATATGATCAATGTTTTTCACTTCACCTGTCAGTGGTCATAATGTTGTCACTGATTGGTGTACACTTCTATTTTATATTTGTTTACATTTTTCATTTACTCTTCAGTAAAGAAAAAAAGTATATTTGGCAACAGAATTTCCTCAGATAATACTTTATAGTCATAGATATTCAGCTGCTGTCAAACAACCATGCTTCAACCCAATTATTTAAAGCACCTTCATGTTAGTAGTACAGTCACGGCATTGATAAGCCTATTGGTTTACCATTATGAATAAGGCAGTAATACTTAAGCTTTTCCTGAAGTCAAAGCAGATGGCCTTAGTCTGCTTCTGCAGGAGGTTTAGAGTTTTTTTCTTCCTGCGGTTGCAGGTGCTCGCTCCAAGGAAATCCTTCAATTCTTTAGGTTTCTCTCTGTAATATGATATTGTAAAGTCTTGCCCTTAGCATGTGAAGTGCCCTGAGATGACTAATTGGTGGTATATTTTTAAAAAACTGAATTCAGTTGAATAGAACACTGCTTTGATAGTCAGCTATCTGTGGTTTTTCAGCCACAGCTATTCAATGACTTGACATCCTGTGATTTGTTCTCTATAAAATAGATTTCTTTGTGAGTGGTGCACAACGGTGAGCCCTTCCCACCTTTCAGAATCCACACGAGGAATATGAGAACCCTGCACTCGCCACCACTGCTACTTCACATTAAAAGGGCTGAACTGGTGAAACACATTTATTGTGAAGCAGTCACTGGAAATGCAATGGATTTGTCACGGAGGTCAGCGCTGACATTCATCAAAATGCTTCTACAGAAGGAGGCAACAACAACCTCTTTTTTAAAAAGTGAAGCATTTTCAAATGTTTGCAGGGAATAACAGAATGTGAAGGAACAGAAGGACTTTCAAATCCTTTGGCAAGGTAAACAGCTCCGCTCGCTGCGCTCCGCACGGTGTGGTGTGAAAAACTACTTGCACTGAGTGCCAATTATTGATTGACTTCTTTACTAGTACCAAGTGAGCTTGTTTGGCTGCCTCTTAAACAGATACAGCAGTTGTTGTTCTGTTGTATTTCGGACGAAGTAGATGTTCAAGAAGTGTTTGCTGCCTCCAGAATTCTGAGTGTTGCAGTATTAAATCGCTTTGGCTGTAACAACTAGCAACTAAAGGTGTTGCCAATCCAACCAGCAATAAAATCTTAATGATTAGAAGTTTAGCTATTAGAAAAAAAACACATCATGATTTCCATCCCTCTCATGTTTTTCATTGCTAGTTTCTAATATGAGAAGTTTCTTTATGTGCCTCTTATTTTAGATACAGTAGCCAAATGCAGCTTTTGGTTTCAGCCATACAACTATACAATTAATTTCTTATTTTTAAAAGATTTTGATCCATATTTGCTATTGTGACTGTGCAAAAAATTCAGCTCTCGACACTCTACGTGCATGGTGGCCCTCTGACCAGTGTAGTGATGGCTATTTATAAATTGTGTTGAAGGCTCTGAAAGTTTTTCTTCTACTCTGCAGAACAGAAGAGAGCAAAACAAATACAGACAACACATTTCTCTCTGATAGTGGTGCGGTTTTATGATCTGCTGTGTTGTTTTCTGATTATACTCCTCTTGGTGGCATGGACGCTTTCCAAAAACTGTATATACCACTGAGCTACCGACTGTCTGGGGAGAGGGAAACACATGGTCCTTCAATAAAAGATAATAGAAGTGACAATAAGATTTACCATCTTCATTCATCTTCTTCATTACCATCTTCGGGATACTGGGAATGAGCCAACCCACAAGCCTCAAAGCCCACCAGGTCTCCTGGAATACTGGTTATGTAAGGCAGCTGGCAATTCATTACATTTAATAGGATGCTACACTGCAGTTGTGCTTCGGGGCAACTACTTATTCAGTCTTTGATAAGAGTTATAAAATCTACTCCTTATGAGTTCCTGTGTGGAGGAATGTTACAGCAAAAATCTCAGAACATCCCACCTTCCATAACAAATATACCTGATGCACAATAAATCCAATGTGCTGCATGCTTAAACAATGAAATAAAAATGCACACTTCCATATATTTTGCAGACAGAGCTTATTTCTCGATGTCTCCATGTGGTGCTGGAGAACAGTGTCGCCACAGTAGCCCTTCTTCCCTCCTACAGCGCTCAGCAGCAGACAGGAGAAAATTGGTCTCGGAGGACAAAAGCAGCATTAATGTACTGTAACCTTAAAAAAGGTGTAGAGTACAGTGAAGTCACTTTCTGAAGACACGACCCCGTTGAGGTGTTAGTGGCCACATAAATGTCGAGCAAGTATCTCCTCCCAAGGCCCTGAATGATGTCTGAACACGCCGCCTTGAACCAGGCATCATCATAAATTAATGATCGCGCCATGTAGGTGTGAGAGTGGGAGCTTTTTACCAAAGTGAGAAGAGCTCGGGGGCCAATTAGGTCAATGATACTGGGTGTGATTGTCATTGTGGTCTCGCTATTAGCTCAGTGTTGTTGTTTTGTGTGCAGTATTCAATGCAGAGCCAACAACACAGCACATTCACCACACGTGCTTTGCGGCCCTTTTTTTCTAAGCAGCAGCCAATAAAAAGGGAGGAAAAATGACTTACTGACTGACTGACTGACTGAAAATTGCTCTCTCGATGAGCAAATATCCATCCAAATGCGGCAAATGACATATAGAAAAGAGCGAATTTCACACTCCGACTTCTATAGAGCAGAATTAGGCTCCATCACAGCTGAATAAGTATGATGGGAAAGGACAGTGAGAGGCTTTCTAGTAATCGTTCATGTCAGGAGAGATTTCTCCCAGGCAGAAAATGTGGAGTTAAGAAGAAGAGTGAAGTGCGGGTAAACGAGGTAGGCGAGGCTTGATGAATTCCAGAAGAGGATGACTGACCACTAATTGAGGAAGAGGCACCCCTGTTGTGTCTCACCGCGTGTTGGCGAGACAATGGAGGGCAAATTAGGCTTCACGAAGTCATACAGGAGATATAAGGCGTGATGGAATATAATGGAGGCAAATGAAATGAGGTGATTTAGACTGAAAGATGCAGAGGACACAGCTCCTTAAGGGAGCTCGCAATCGCTGGAGCGTGAAAAGTTATAAGTACTTACGTGTTATGAGCCCCGACAAGTCAAACTCTGTGTTCCTTACTCCTTATCATGGACAGTAGAGATGTCAAATCCAACATTGCAGGTACAGTTTGACACAGAGGTCGATTCTGCACAGTCCAAGTGAATGTGAACGTTGGAGGGTGAGCCGTGAATATGTCAGGGTGTTTTCGCATGCGTGCGGAGTGCATGTTAAAGTGTAGTCAAGTTTATTTCTGCCGCACACTCCCCCAAAAAAATGCCGCAATAGGATTAGCAGCTTGAGAAATGAATAGATCTTGACCCACACAAGAAAGAAAAATGCACCAAAGTGAACAGAAAGAAACAGAAAAGAAGAAGAAAAATCCATTCTAAGGTGGCAGGTAGAGCGGTTAAGGAGTTAGGTATTACAGTGAAGAAGAAGCTGCAAGGAGAATAGCGGACAGTCCTCTAAATTAATCAGCAAAATATGGTATCATTTGTCGGAAACTTCCCTGTTGCAAATATGAAACGGTTTCTGATCTCTGTGGAAAGTGTAGCATGGTGGAGAAGTGGGCAGTCGGCCCCAATTTGTGTCGCTCCGTTTATTAGCATATACACAGCTTTAAGGCGGTGTAAAAACACAAACTCTCAACCTGCAACAAGACTCTTCCAATCATCTGAACGAAAAAAAAATACTCATTTCACAGATGTTTAAGCATGTTTCCTCAAAGTACAACTCAGAGCTATTTCTTCAGATGAGTGGCATCAAATCACTGCAGAGGGTGCGACAAGATTAAAGCGTGACTAAAAGAACAGCAGTCAGAATTCAAATCAACAAAAAATAATGTGGAAAACATAGTAGAATGTGGAATTTATGTTTGTTTCGTGTATTGTTTTAAGGAACATTGCAGATGTATTTTTATCAGGTGCCGTTTTTCATCTTTCCAGTGGAGGTGAAGCTGCAGTGGATGTTAGTCGCAGACATCATGGATGTCATGATTTACTCACTTAGTTATGCATTTCACTTTTATTGTTACACCACCTCAGTCAGTCAGTTTTTGTCTGATTATGCACAAAATGAAAATACAGATTTACTTACACTACAGAAGCACGTCAAGCAGAGAGAGAATGAGTTGGTAAACACTGAAAAGCCACATTAAAACCATTTACATTGATTATCTCGACACAATATATTAGGCAGGCACTGGACAATCTGTTCTTGAGGTTGATGTGCTGAAAGTGACAAAGACCGAACTATGATGGCTAGATGACTGGACATCTCCGAAGCAGCAGTTCTAGTAGGTTGTCCTCATTATGCAGAGGTTAGCACCTATGAAAAGTAGTCCAACGTAAGCCTATATGGTTTGATCCCACCGGAACTGCTGAAAATCTGAATAGAAAAGTGTGAGAAGGGACAGCGTAGCTACAGAAGGGTCATAGTGTCCATGTTGACCACCTGTAAAGCACCTGCAATGGGCATATAAGCATCAGAACCTGACCATTGACCAATGGAAGACGGTGGTCTGGTCTGATGAATAACTAATGGGATATACTATAGGGAAAAGGCAAGTGTTGTGTGACGCTCTGGGCAATGTTCTGCTGGGAAATCTTGGCTTAATTTCACACATGCCACCCACTTTAACACTGTTGCAGATCGCTTACACCTCTTCATGACAACAATATTCTCTACTGGTCTCTTTTTAGCAGTATAATGCACACTGTCACTCTAGAAAATGGTTTGAGGCGAGTTCGAGGCTTCAAATTCTCCAGATCTCAATCCAATCGTGCATTTTTAGGATGTGCTGGAGAAACAAGGCCGATCCATGTAGGCTCCACCTCGTAACTCCAAGGACATTACTGCTAATGTCTTATTGTCTGATACCACAGAACACATTCAGAGTTCTGAGGAGTTCATGCCTCAATACTGGATGGATAGATTGATGGATAGAAGGATGGATGACGGATGGATGGATGGATGGATGGATGGATGGATGGATGGATGGATGGATGGATGGATGGATGGATGGATGGATGGACGGATGGACGGA
Organism: Dascyllus trimaculatus; assembly: GCA_024666655.1. Classification (NCBI taxonomy): domain Eukaryota; kingdom Metazoa; phylum Chordata; class Actinopteri; family Pomacentridae; genus Dascyllus; species Dascyllus trimaculatus. The sequence continues at coordinate 25,311,941 of CM045452.1, forward strand.
TGGACGGATACTTTATTCATCCCCTCAAGCAAATTCAAGGTATCCAGTAGCTCACACATGTTACATTAAAGGAAAAAAAGGAAAATAATATATAAAAGAACACTTAATTAATGCAAATTATGCTGGTCGAAGAAATAGGGTGCAAAAATTGCTGCTATTTACAATAAATGTGCATAATTCTTGGTATCTTGGTGGGCCCGTTGTAGCTGATGAGTGTAGAATACACATCTGGTCTGATGAAAGGGGTGCTTTCATCTGCAGTGTAGTAGGAAAAGTTTCTGTTGTCTACTTTTGGTAATTGCATCCTGATATGAATTAAACACGCGATTTATATTTGCAACAGAACATTCTGACACCCGGCTTGTGTCCCCCCAGATCCCAAAGTGTTCCTCTGAACAATAAATCCTCACTGAATCACTGGAGACATCAGATGGTGTCTTTGTTCTAACTCCCAGTCAACTGTTGCCTCGTCGCTGCTATTTAGCTCGAGCATTGTTAGTTCCAGAACATTACAAATTGTCCACAAACAGCAGTGCAGCAGCGAGAGAAACAGACGAATCAGCCAAAGACCCAACTTTGTCTAAGCAATAATATCGACGCTTTAGTAGAGCAGCACGGCACAACGCTGTTTGCTGCAGTCACTATTAGCCCGAGGTTTTATCTGATAGAAGCATTTGAACTGTGCCTTGAAGGGACATCGCATCATTATAATAAACGTCGTCATAAAAAAAGACAGCGAGAGGTAGAAAACCCCACTAAATACATAATACCCATCTGTGCTCATTGCTCCAGCATGTGCATATGACTGTGTGTGTTTGTGTGTGAATGCTCAGCAGTAATGGTGCACAGAATGCAAAAAGGATCAAGTATTGTCATGGCGTAGCGCAGGACAAAGCCATTAAAGTAATCAGTCTGCGTTGAGCGGAACTGAGAGAACCAAATATGCAGGCTTTCGTGTTCCGCCAGGATATAAGAGTCGATTGTGTGATTATGTCTGGCCAAATGATGCTTTTTGCACCAGTTTTATTTGCCATTTTCATTCATTACGCTCCCTCACCCTTTCACACCAAATTGAGATGTAAAAGGACAACAAAATTTAGTGGGGGGGGAATGAAAACCTCACATTAGCACACTGGGTATTAACCATGACACCTTTTTTTGTGCTCTGCAAAAAAAAGAGTCAGAATTAAGTGGATAGCCTAGAGAAGACCTAAATAAATCCAGTGGCAGGTATTGAATATAGGAAACATGAGAATATAGTCACATAGCAGGTGAAAGTTGAGATCAAATGCAGACATTTAAGTTGGTTTATGTTAGAATTTGTGCAGATTTTAAGCTTTTTTTAATGCATCTGCACCGACTCTTAAAGTAGGACAGCGATGTGTTGAGCCACCTAATTATTTAAATGTTACTTCAAGCAGAACCCAAAACACTTAACATGAGTCGGCCTGAGGGCAGACACAGGAGGGCACAGAGATGGAGAGTTTTTCCATGGGACCATGATAGTCCAGCTCACCAGGTGTTTCGGGGAAAGTCCTGCATCCTTATTTTGCTGATTGTCAGCCGAAGGCATTTCTCCTACATACGGGCTGTCGGCGGTTGGTAGAGCCAACGGATAATTTGTACTAGCGCTGGCTGTGAAGGGACAATATTTTATGCAGTGCAGCCAAATATGTGCCAAGATTCATGGTAACTTTACTTGGCATGATCTCAATTTCATGTGTGAATTTTTGCATCCCAGGTATTTCCACATATGCATACAAATGAGAAGAGAATACTCATCTGTGATGTCAGACCAGAGCAAAGATCAGCAAGTTATTTTGCCACAGTGACTCGCTCATGTGTTTTCTGAGTACATATGCATTACTCTATGGACTAAGTTAACACTGTAAACCCTATTGCATCCACTTGTTCTGCAGCTACCAGCAGTATTTGCCTACTGAGAGAGAGGGTGAACTGCAAAACCTGCTCTAATGCATACAAGCAGAATCTGTATGACATGCTATATTCCACAGATCAAACATGGCTCTGCCTCAGAATATGGCATATTGTGTGTTTGAGTGTATGTGTGTGTGTGTGTGTGTGTGTGTGTGTGTGTGTGTGTGTGTGTGTGTGAAGCAGGTGGCAACTGAATTCTCATTTGACATTTCCCCAGTTGGAGCTCCCAGTATTAATGAAGTTCAGCTGTAACTGTGCGTCGGACACAAAGATCGCTGTTTACACCTGCCTTTCCTGCAGCTTTTAACATTCAGTCTGAGCTCATTAGCCTGAACCAGGGAGGAAGAGCCACCAAAGTATTTAAAATATGACGGATGTGCACATGCTGGAGAGCGGGGTTGGGTTGGTGCGACTGACATAGAAATGTAATGTAATGTAATGTAATGTAAATCTGGAAAAGCACATTTGACAAACAACTGTCATTGTCTCCATCAGGGTAATTATTGTGATAAATCAGCGCTTCTCCAGAGAAACGCTAATGTCCTCACGAATCACGACTCTTTTATCATACTTTATTTACTCCTTCAAGTGGGTTATTGCACCAAAGGGGTCCACGCTGACCCACTTACATCTCTGCATGATAATTTCTCATTTAAAACTTTAAGCCGAGTAAGGTTTATTATCAGACATTCAAAGCTTCTTTTTTTCACACGTTGCCTGGCTCTTCGGTGGTCCAGTTCTGTGTTAAATTATTTGACATGTACACCAGGATCAAAAGCCCTAACGCATCTTACGCGGCCTCTGTGTGTTATGCAAATGGAGGTGTTTTAATGAAGGCGTCATGAATAATTCAGGAGTGGTATTCCACAGCAAACACACCGCAGGAACAAATTCATAGAGAAAGAGTTTCGTTGGGAAAAATAAAAACCGATGTTGAAGGATCTCTCCCCTTCTGTTTGATATCCGGAACCGCTCATCACTCGCTTATTAACAAACATCGGCAACCTCATATAACCCATTTAATTAGCCAGCAAAGTATAGGAGATGCACTGAGTGGTGTCCGCTTTGCTTCCCTCTCGCTGCCGCCAGCCTTTTGAACTTTAATAAAACCCAACGTCGGGATAAGGTTTCAAACTCAATTTGTCTCTTCAGAGAGGCTGTTTGTACAATTGCAGAGTCTGATTACTGCCCACAAAGCAAAAGAAGAAAAAAAAAAGAAGGAATCATTATTTACAAGCGTTTTGATGCACTAAAAATAACATTAAAAACATCACTGTGGGTGAGCAGGTGGAGTGTGCAAACACGGACAAATAAAAAAGTCGTTTTTGATTTAGCTGTGCAAGTCGAGGGTGCCATTTTTCACACGGCTCTGTCGCGGAGTTTCTGAGCAGACTATTGTGTATGGAATTGTGGTTTGTGCCAAACTGTTGCTTTGACAGCCCTGAGCTAAACAAGGAAGGTGAGAATTATTCTCCACCCACACAGCACTTAGAAGTCTCTTATCTAATCCTCCAGCAGTAGTCTAGATGAGAACCTTTGCAGGATCAATCTAAGGGCACGCTGACCTGAAAGGGCCCAAACTGCATTCTTTTAAAGATATGCACACCTGAGCAGTTTTAAATCATTCATCAAGCAGTATTTTGTTGATGTAAGCGTTGTCATTATCTAAATAACAGCAAGTGTGAGCGCCAATTTCGCCTTCTCCGCCTGCTTTCAGGTAATGCAGTGCAATTGAACATCCCAGTGTCCACTTTGTCCGGTGCAGATGCCTCCACAATGGCGCCATTCTGGTCTATGACATGGCCAGGCTGACTTTGTAATCATATTACCAATGCATGTCTCATTAGTTTCTGCCACGGCTGAGTGTCCCCGCTTCCTCCCGCTCTACTCATCACCTCTCAAACACACACACACACACACACACGCACAAACATCCACTCAATTGCTGGCTGGCATTTGAGAGTGTCTGGGCTTGCATCTAAAGCAGTTTACTGGGGAAATAATAGCCCTCTAAAAGGATTCTCTGTATGCAGAATCATCCCATTCCATTTGAATTCTAGTGAGACAAATTAAATTTCAGCAGAAAGTGAGTATAGCACCATGTCGAGATGACAAAAGAATGAGCAGAAAACAGGGGAAGGGAAGCCTAAATTAGATAGGAGGGGTTCTTCTGGGTGATGCGGTGACCGAGACTGCTCCTGTTTGAGATATTGATTACATTTAGGCTTGTTTCATTCAATTTCTGGAATCGATGGAAGGTACAGGTTGGGAAGTTTTAATGAAAGACAGGAAGAGACGAGACAAAATTCATTTTAGACTAAAACAATCTCCTGAATGCATGTGTAGACACTCTTGCTACCCGGATGTGCTGTTTTCTTGTTAGGATTTCAGTAAGAAGGTGAGCATTCTTCCTGTATCCCTCTAAAAACTGGGAAAGCAGAGAAAGAAAATAACAACACTTTCACTCTGATTGGGTGTCAGTGTCATGGGCTGTCTTTCTTAGCTGCTTCCCTCCTTCCACAGAAACACTATCAGCTGAAGAGCGCCGTCAAATAACCTTCAATACCCCCTCTTCTCTCATTCTTAATTCCTTTGTGTTTTGTGTGTTGCTCTAAATAGTGCTTGTCTCTTTAAAAGACAGCATGTTTGTTTAACTCCTGATATTGATTCCTCTACAAATGCTTTCCCTCAAAAGCAACCAAGGCGAGGGTCTTCCTTAAGAGCATCTCCACACACACACCTGTCACGGTTCCCCTCTGTGTGAACCCAACAGCGTTCAATATTGATGAGCTCTTCATCGTCATCGCGCTACCTTCCTCTTGCAGTGAGTCGCTTTAGCGTGAATGCAACATGCAGTGCGCTGGAAGAAAGCTGCAAATCGCCCTCGCTTGTTTTAGCACGGCGTCCTGTCCTTGCAACTTGTGCTGGTTTAAACTTTCTACAACTTGAACTCACAGCATGCGTGAGGACGCTATCGATTTCCTCCCACCAGGCAATTTCCAGGGCACTCGGCCTAAATATCTGCCCCAATCAAACTGACCGCAAGCGAGTGATCTGCTCCGAGCTCAGGTCTATGAATTTGTCTATAAGTGTGCAGCAGCATCCACCGGCGGCAACGCGTCTCCGTTCGACATGCATTCAGGTGATGCTGTGACCTGTAATCGTTCCAAAAACAGGCCTATTATGACTTTAGAAAGGGTCACCTGCACGTCCTCGAAATAGATTTAGTGGAGCAAAAAAGCTGCTTGTGTGACACTCAGGGGAGCTTTGACTCGAGTAATCTTTTGTTGTTGTTTAGAGGTTTTAGCGTTCCACAGAGAAAGCAATTTTAAAACGGATGAGGGCGTAATCCCTGACAATACAGGGATTATCTCTTTAAATGACCTTTATCTAGCCATGAGGCATGGAGTGCTTTTCAACTCCACTATCCCGGGTCTGCTTTGATTACAACTAGAATGCCTTTTTTTTATAATCACCTCGGCTTTTCAGCTGCAAGGAACCTGTGCATTCATAATGAAAGACCTCCAAGGAGTTTCACAGATATGCAAGAAGTCCGGTGGAAAGCTGAAATTAAAAAAAAAAAAAAAGATTTTATAATGTTTTCTAATGACTTGCCCTTTAATAAATGCTCAGATTGGTGACTCAGGATTGTCTGTAACTCGTCATCATAGCAGGTTTGAAATATTCAGTTCCAGCTGTTCATTTTTGGCTTATTGTAGCATTTCTGGAACAAACAAATAAAGACGAAAGGCTCTGAGCTGTTTTATTTCAAAGGCTCAAAAATAATGGAGTGAATCAGCTGTGGCTATTTTAGAGGGATTTGAGGAGACTTCCACTGAATGACAGATGAGTCCATCATCGTCCATCTTCGTTAGTTGGGATTTCTGCCTCATCAGAGGTGCTACATTTTCGCCTCGGAGCTTGAAAGGGGAGAGCAAGTGCTGCTTTGACTCTGTTTGCTTCTGTGTGGGGATTTTTTCTTTAATACCCTCAGAGGAGCCTCTACAATGTGCCATTTGGTTATTAAAGTTTCAGTAGTTTGCATTTCCATCCACCAAAAGCTTTCTTCCTTCAATATGAAATTCAGTATTCATTTCAAAACAATGTTCAGTGTTAAATGGTGTTTTTATCTAAAGGAGTTCGCTAGTGAATCTTGAACATTAAAAAAATAAGCCTCCAGTCAATGAAACATTCAGCGCTTTATGTCCAGCACCACAGCTAAATCCTGTTTTATTACATCTGCTTCAGTAAGATTGTCGAACGGGTCAAATCTCAACTTTATTTGAGTTACATCCTTGATGAATATTTCAGCGACATGCATAATGCATGTTAAGAATGGCCGCGTGTGTTGCAGAGATAATAAAAATATTTCTGGGATTTGCAACGTGTCTGACCTTCTAGAAAGTCGAGCTTCATTCAGCCACGATCGTATCACTTCAGCGCTACTTTGTGTGTAGTTTGCGGAATAAAGGTTTGCCGGGATAATTGTCAAAAATAGCCAAATACCAAAGGAGGAGTTTTTCTCCAAACATCCTCACACTCAGTGGAAGGACACCTCGACTTGAATATGATATAACCACATAAGTGGGTGCTTTTTGAATTACAGAAAATGAGCAGCAAATAGAAGCTGATGAATCATTGCGCTGAGTTTAAAATACAGAAAAAAACTTGGGAAAGGAAGTGCCTGACGTTAAGAATTTCAAGATAATAAAAAGCAAAGTTGCCTGGTAATTCTAAAGGGATGTAGAGTGATTCATCGTGTGATATCCGGAAGAATAAAGGAGCATGATTAAAAAGTGCAATCCCTTATAAATGAGAGTATGACAAATTGCTTTACTTAAATAAATAAAAAAAACTTCCACTTCAGTCCTGGAGAGACCCTTAGGTGAAAGCTTTAGTCACCAATTAGAGTTTTGACAAGTTCCTTAAATAAATGTATTCATACACTCCAAGATAAGTTCACAAATATACTTCTCACTTCATCCTGTTGCTAAGAACTGATATATTCTAGCTGTTAATTTCCCCTCCAACTAACCAGATGCTTTGGGAGAGTTAGATACTTGAATTCGCCTCTGGGCTCATGTTGTTTAGGTTGTTATTTCCTATTTGACAAAAAAGAAGCAAAGAGAGATTTCATAAAGAACATGTTTGATATATTGATATAAAACAACATCAGCAATTTGATTATAAAATATTACAAATGATCAAGTTCCAGACATGTGAAGAATGTACAGTGAAACACAGAAAAGCACTTATGACTCGGTACTGGTAATCATGAGAGTGATTCTGTCCACAATAAATAACCATCCTGCACTCATCCAATAAGAAACATCCTGCGCTGTGTATCCTAAATGAATGAACATGTGTAGCAGATGCATGTCTATCTTGTGTGCTTTTTTCATCTTCTGTGTACAAAGAAGACATTTTCAGAGTTTTGTACTTAGTGGAAAGTCAGTTTTGATCTACTTTTTGTTCCAGACAGAATCAATGTGGCTGATAGGTACCAAAACCCTTTATTCTCATTAATAAAATCGTGACACACTAAAAATATCATTCATTCTCTTACAGCATGTACAAAGACTCATACTGATGCGTGTGGTGGGTGAATTCTTTTTGCTTTAAACCCGCCTGCTGTCAAACTTTTTCTTCTTGTTTGAATCTTTTTTTTTTTGTTCCCCCTATATTTGGCTATTCAAGCCATACTTAAAGTCAGGGAAGCTGAATTTAAAATGGATCTTGAAAAGGGATTTGAAGTAGACCGTTCAAATTGGAGCCGGGCTTTATGCAGTGACAGGGCTGGGTCCACTGGGCTCGCTAACAGAGCCTCTGTGCCTGCGGTCGGCATACTCTCCGATAAATGAGCCGTCCTCGTCGAATTCTTCTCCGCCGTCCGCGTAGTCGACCAGGCTGTCTCTGCTGACACTGTCCCCGACCGCGTCGTCTCTGTTCAGGGAGCACAAGCTACTGCCCTTCAGTGGCTTTTCATCGCTGTCACTGCCATCAACAACAACAGAGAGGGATGTGCGAGGTCAGTGGTGCAGTGCATAAACAAACACATTGTAGAGCACATCAAGCAGATGTTGGAGAGCAACAGATGTGGCAGTAAGGGGGCCACGGCTATACGTTCTCTGCACATAACAGACAGCGTTCATTACATGTAGACTATTAAATACTTGGCTATGCACAAGCTCCCACTCACAAAGCAAGTTTGTATGGTTTCAGTGCACGCAGCAGGCAGGGGTGGATGCAGCGGCTGCACAGCAGGAAAGGGAGCACTATAGGGAGGCGGGGAGGGCTTGCTACAATCACTTCGCTAATTGCTAATTGCCAGGGCTTCAGGACCAAAGGCAATTTCAAATCTCTTTAGAGCCAGCGATGGAAATTGCCAGAGTGCAGTGAGAAAGAAGCCGAGCTGGAGGTGTGTGTGTGTATGTGTGTCGGAGGGGGAGGTGGTTTGGGGTGAAGGCTGAGATTGAGAAAAGGGAGAAGGAAGAGGGGAGAAAAGGTGGGGCATATGCAATCCCAGACAAACAGCCTGTCATTCCTGGTATTCCCAGGAGGCCCGCACGCAGGCCGAGGAGATTAGATGCCAATTTAAGGCTGGGCAACTGGCCAACTTGCAGGTGTCTCACTACAAGACGCAGGGTCACCTCGAAGCACCGGGGATATTTTTCCTCCCTGTCCTCTTTTTCTAATTCCCTGAACTATCCATGTTTGGTAACACCTCTCCTTTCTGTCTCTCTCTCTCTCTCTTTGATTTTGTATTCACAACACGGAGCATCTGCGCTCACAAACACTGAGGTGGTCCATGTATGATCGCGCCATTTGAGACGCATTGTGGTTGACACCTGTGTCAAACACGGGCTCAACATTTTGAGCTGAATTTTTAGCGCAGAGACACGGTTCAGGCTAAGATTACAAATTGGGTCCCCTTCACCGGGATTCTTACTAACCAATCTTATCTATCCCATTTCATGAGGAGCGTTTGCGATGCAAGCCACGTAAGGTCCGCGTTTCAGCTCTTATCAAACCTTCTTTCTCTGACGACTCTAGAGCGCTGGAGATAAGTGGCTGTTATCTAAGAGCAGCGGAATGCCACAGCCGCTGTCGCCCGCCCACAGTGACTTTGAATACTGTGATAAAATGGGGGCTGAGTGCTTTTGAGCCCCACCTCACTCAAAACCTTGGTCGGGATCCAGCTCGGTCTGCGCTGTCCCTGTGAAAAAGGCTCTCCTTCAGTCTCACAAACAGGTGAGAGATGGAGCCACATCACTTGGCAAGAAGGTAATTAAATTTGTCTTGCCATTGACCCATGCTGACTTGGTTCGGGGGCGTCACGGAAACTTCAGGTGGATTTCTTTTCCCCCACTTTGCACCCGGAGCTGTATTTATTCTAGCTTAAAGGTGTCAGGAGGAAAAACTTCCTCGCGTCTGCTGCCTTCTCCCAGATCGCACATAAAAATATGAGAAGATGAGAACCAAGATGGAGAAAAACAAACAAAAAAAAAACAACATAAACTAGCTGAGGAAAAAATTGCATCACACTGTTGGCTAACAGCCTGCTCCAGCTATGACACCTGCTGTTCTAGCAGTGGACAGAGGGGCCAAAGCAGTAGAGAGCTGTCTCCAAAGAGAAATCATCTGAAGCATAATTACCACTTGTCGGCTCCCCAGACACGTGGCATACCAGTGGGTGGTCTATTGCCTTCAGAGATTCAAAGGGCACAAGAGAGCCCTGAATCCAGCTCCAAAGCCAGGAAAACAACATCATAGTAAGGCTAAGGGCACTCTGGGGGGACAGAACTCAGAACAGCCTCATGAAACCAACCATGAGAAGCATTCTAAACAGATAGTTGCAGCCAAATATCTGCACTGGCTCACAAACACACACTGTGGCTCCTGCCAGGGAAGCTCCACAGTGAACTTAGTATCAGAGCTAAATTCAATATTACAATACTTGCAGCTATAGGGGGTTTGAAAGTAATCTCTGCGCCTATACAGAAATCAGTGAGTCATCTGCATTGATTGACAACCCAGAAATACAGTCATTGTCAGCTATGGGGCAGTGAAAACTTGCTTAATACATCCACAGGCTTTTATAATCTATAAAGAGGGTCATGGATGCCGTAGACAATGTATTCCTTCCTGTTTAACAGAATTACAGTCCTGGCAAGAAGCGCAGGAACGCAATTGGCAGCAAACCACACAATTGTGAGTAATCATGTTCTGAATAATATGATGATGAGCAGAATCAAAGCAGACAGAAGAGGCTATTTTAGGTGAATATCCACACAAACAAACACGCCATTGTCACACTGTTGCTGCAGCGCTGTCAGGCAAAATAGGATTCAGTCGATTTCCCCCCTAAACCGTTAGCGTAGCAGCTGAACAATGCAAACAATGGAGATTCAACAGCTATTATAAAGTACAACAGCTGTCTGCTTCAGGCTAAAAGGGACAGTATATTTTTTGTTTACCTACTTGCTATGCTCAGTTTACGCCGGCTTCATTGGATGTAAGACAGTTTCCATCAGGAATTACTGTACATCTCAAATCTGAGCATCTGCAGAGGGAGCACCCCGTATTCTTAAAGCATGACCTCTGCTAAAGATATTGCACAGGATGCACTCTATAATTCATGTGAATCAGTGTTTAAAGGGAAGTCTAGGGCTAACTTTCTACACAAAGGGTGGCTAAACTGTATGTAACAGGTCTGATCTATGAAATTACTTTTACAAAACTGACTTTTATTATTTTATAAATGATGTATCCTTAATGCTTCTTTTGATTGTGTACTTATTTGGTGACAGACACACCAATAAGCTTGAAGGACTTAGCGGATGTTAAAATTACAGAAAAATGGGGCCCTGATAGCCTAATGGTTATGTCGCGTGACCCAAGTGCAGAGGCGTAGCGGCAGTCCCGGGTTCGACTCCGACCTCGGGCGTTTACCGCATGTCCTTCCCTACTCTCTCCCGTTTCCGATTCTATCCACTGTCCTATCTAATAAAGGCACAAAAGGCCAAAAATAAATCTTAAAAAAAAAAAAAAAACAGAAAATTACAAAAAAAGTAATACAATTGGGAACCAGAACTAGCTTCCAATTTCCAAATGGAATGCAAACTTGACAGCATGATGTATTCTCCAGTATGAAAATACTGTAAGTGGACAGATGTCATAGCTACCTGGACTTGTTAAAAAGTGTAAAAAAATGTTGAAAAGGTCACATGATATGCTTGTTTAAAAATAGAAATTGAGAGGCTTTTACAGAATAATTACACCATTGGACTGCTTACATAGTGCAATTTAGTGGTAATTGCCTTCGACACAGAGACATGAAATGTGGAGTGATTTTCAAGCACATGTAAATTGAGATAAAATTGAAAACATTACATGTAGGCTCAATGAAACACACACAACAAGAGGAAAGCAGTGCACAAATATGCGGAAACACACTAACACACAAAAAAGACCTGCTGATGCCTAAAGGAACAAGGTGACTCACACACTTCTGCAGAGCAAACACATGCACACCATTGGAATCTGACAGCAAAGTAAAAACACACAGTTCAGACTAAACAGGGGAACAAAGCTTGAGCTAACTGTTAACCGCTACTCCTAACTACACGAGTGGTTACCTAGCCCATTAAATGACGAGAGCACTGGCTTCTTGGTTGATCCCGGTAAAGCTTGTGAATGCATGGTTTGCTTTTAGGGGGGGGAAAGGGGGGAAAACATCACTGTGATAAACTTTGTAGATACAGAAATGTTATGTCCTCACCACATCACTTTCAGCACTGCAGCTTCACCCTGCAGTGCAGCAACATATCTCACCTGTATTCGTTGAAGGTGTCATCATTCATTGCCTGTGACTCCACATCAGGGTGGAGGTCCTCTTTTTCTTTCACTGCAGGGAGGGCAGGACAGACAGTTCAGCAATGTTGTTAAAGAACAGCACTTTTACACATAGATGCGATTAAATCTCAACCCGTCTAGAATGCTTCAAATTCAGATAATTGCACTGTAGTGCCATAGTTCCTGTCTTTAACATTTTACAGGGGGAAATAACTAAAACATCCACCTTTTGTTCGCTTTAATCACTTCCAATGATTTTCTGCCAGACAGTTCTTGAAAACAAATGCAGCTTTAAATGACCTGAACTTTGACACCACCCGAGTGTGTGTGAGACTTGAATTTCAAAAGTCGTAGCCGTAAAGTCTTAAATAGCAGCTAAATATCAAGTCTTAACACGGAAAGCCTCTCTTCTGTGTTTCTGCACAATGTGCTAGATGTCAGCTCTTTGTGTAAATATGCTTAAAAAAATACCAGCTGCTTTTGAGAGAGACAAAAGAGGGGTTTCATGAAAAGAGCTTGGATGGGCAAAGGGGGAATCCAAAGGAGCTGATGAAATATTCAGTGCCTCATGTCAGAAGCTACTGCGGGCAAAGTAGGGGAGTATGGTGGAGAGAAGACGAGAAAGCAAGTTGAGAGGAAATAAACAGAGTGAAGAGACGCTGTGCAGGTATGGACCACTGTGAATATCGACGGAAGAGCCAGGTAGGCCTGCACAGGTGAAAGGTGGGAACAAGGGGAACAAAGCCAGCTGATTCCCACTCTTCTGGCTTGATAAGGTATATAATCAGAGGCACCAAGCAGAAGCAACTAGGGCACACAAATTATTAGACATGCAGTCAAACTATAGTAGCTGCAGGAAGCTTACGGATGGTCTCAGGCTTGGGACAGTTGGCATGCATTGATGTCCGACATGCATAACACATTTATCAACAGCTTTGGGGTCAGGACTGAAGTCCAAATCACATAAAAGCATCTAATATACTAGTGGCGGTTAAAAACTTTAGAGACAATTGCGTTACATGTTACCAAATCAGACTTACAGTTGTGAAGAAAAGTCTTGTACTGTGTATCATGGCAGTCTTGAGTTTTCAGTGACTCCTATAACTCCTAATTTTCTTTCAGTTCTTTCAATTAGGCGCTTTTGGTAGCTATCCATAGGCCTCTGGTTGTATCTTTGACCATTCCTCTTGACAGAATTGGTGCAGTTCAACTAAATTTGTCGGCTTTCTAACACAGACTTGTTTCTTCATCCCAGTCAACAGATTCTTGATGATATTTAAGTTAGGACATTGGGGAGGCTAGTCTAAAACCTTAATTCTAGCCTGATTTAATCATTTCTTTACCAATTTTGATGTGTGTTTGGGGTCATTGTCTTGTTGAAACATCCAACTGTGTCCAAGACCCAAACCCCAAAATGGCCCCAGAGCATAATGCTGCCACCACCATGCTTGTTGGTAAGTTTGATGTTCTTGGGGTTAAAGACCTTCCACGGCAGCCTATTAGCATTTGTTGATGCAAAACATTCTTGACTATGGAAACTAACACCTTGTTCCAGCAGCTTCTAATTCATTGCAGACCTACTTTTTGATGATTCTTGGTTGACTCTTCAACATCCTGACTAATTATCTGTAATCAATAGGTAACAGCTTGCATATTCTTCCTGATCGTAGCAATGACACAACTGTGCCATGCACTTTATACTTGTTTAAGTCAATAATTTACATGCTTAGGTACTCAGGACAGGTACTCAGCTCCTCCGATTTTCCCATTATAGTGTTTGTGGCTGAGTCTAATGAGTGTATCAAATGGGCTCTATTTAAGTTGGCTCAAAGGAGTCACCAGCTGTAGTCAATTGTAATCACTCATGAAAAGATAAGAGGTTATGCTGCACCAGATTACCAAAACTGATGATTCAAGTATTTTTGACCCAGCAAATTTTGGCATATTTCCAGAAGATCTATAAGAAATCTATGACAGAAGCAAAATGCATGATTGTTTTTTTTGTGTGTGTGTGTGATAAAGACATGTATTTCAGTGATTCCATCATGTAAATTTAAGAGTTGTAGAAGTCACCGGAAACAAGAGTATGCAAACTTTTGTTCACAACTGTATATTATCTGCATGGACTGTAAATATTAAGAGCTAAATTTTGGTTCACTTCCCAAAGCAAGACGAAAAGGGGACCCAAACTCGGCCAAAGACTGACTGACCTTTTTCCATGGAGAACATGTCTTGTCGCTGGGGCGGCGGCGTACCTGCATACTTGCCGCCTTTGTTTTTCCGCACAAAGCAGGCCATGAGTGCAACAAGGGTGAGCAGCGCCACGGCACACATGGTCCCAATGAACCAGCCCTGAGTCGAGAAGTCGCTCCTTTGACTTGTCACACCTGCAAACAAAAACAGCAAGGAGACAGAGCTCAGGAATCGACTTTAAACACGGGTCTATAAGAGTATGACACTCCCCTCAAGCAGTCCTTATACAACTTTATCTTTGACTGAAAAAACTCATGATGGATTCAAGTTTAAGATGATGTTTCCACATTGTATTTGACTCACATTCCCTTCAGCTATAACACTCTGTCTGTTCTGAGAGAGTATTAAATCGGAAGAAAATGAAACAAACGCACAAATGAGATTTAAGGGGAAATGAATAAATTCACATATTCACCACAGTCAATCAATACGTTTGTCAAGCTGGCTTTGTTATGGCAGGCGAGGACTCGAAGTTGCTAAACTCTACTGACAGTGACAAGCTCCTCTCACCTTTGGCTCGTGTCTGGATAACATCTTCGAAAATACTAGCGTTATCAAGCAGCCCCTTGGCCATGAGGCGCACAGTGTACACCGTCCCGGGTTTGAGCCCCTCAATTACGTGGAAACTTTGAGAAGTGTTTACAGCCTCTGAAATCCGCCAGCTTCCTTCACCTACACATCCAAGCACAAGAAGTGCACAAGCAGCAAGTCTGTATTAGCATGCACGCTATCGCAGAAGATGAGCTGTTGCCAAGTAATGTTCTTAAGTTATTAAATATCTTTGTTGCACTATATATAACTTTAAATACAGAAATGCATTCATAGGTAATCGTAGAAAATGATGGACGCAGCCATGGGGGCTTATAATATATATTTTTAGATGTTAATATTAAACATTCCCCCAGTGTACCTACACATGATGCCACCTAAAAATTCCTATCAGTGTTTAGCAAGGCGGGGGACAGGAAAAGTAGCTTACGGTTATTCTTATAAGCCACATAAAGCTGCAAGTCCCGCTGCTCTTCTCTGGCAGTCCAGCTGATTTTGGCAAAGGTGTCACTCACATAGGAGCTTATGTTCAACAGGGCTGGCGCTGATAGAAGAGAAGAAATAGGAGGAGGAAAAAAAATAAGGAGGAAAAGGAAAAACACAGACAGGCACAGAGAAAAGGAGAAAAGAAGGCAGGAAAAGAGGATTAAGCAGAGGCAAATAGGATCGCCCGCAGCTCGAGAACAGAGCATCCAGCAAGAAACCCTTCAAGACGACAGTTCAAAAGGCAATTCTAGGCCCCGGACTTAATTGAGTGGAGCTGGATTCTGGCTCATAAAGGGTAGATATAGAGATGGTGGGCGGGAGTGACATCTCGTCTTCACTCCGTGTTAAGCAAAGCTGGCATTTCCCGACGCCCCCCCTCCCCCCAACACCATAGGCGGATATCAATAGATTGGAACGACTTCCCCATGTCCCCGAGTCCTATTGTTACTTAAAAGTTCAGGTACATCAAGACAAGATCACAGAGGATATCGCTGGCTGTGCATGTGTGAGTTTTGAGCTATATACCTAGAGGAGGATGAGCAGAATTGCCTGGGATAGAGCTGGGAACAGAGAGAGAGCAGTTGTGGCCTGGAATAAAAGAGAAGCCTCAGATGTTAGATTTCTGCTACAGTGCTGTCAGGTCTAATACTCTATATTTTGCAACAAGCGAGCTCTATAGACTACACAGACTAAGGATTGTTAGGGCAAGTGGGAAAACTGTATTAATATCAGTAGCTGCACAACAACAGTGCGACTTCTACTGTAGTAGACACACTGTTACTGTAGCAGGGGTTGCACTATAAATCTAAATTACACATATAAGCTGTCTTTCTGTGACAAGGTTTTTTTTTTTTTTACAAAGAAATAGTTTTTCCTTTCCTGAACTGATATTCAGGAATCACCCAAGTTATTATTTGTACAACTACAAAAGGACAAACTTTTGCTGAGGCTACGACCAGCTACTCACTACACCAACGCGCCTACAACCTTGTCTGTCTCTACCACCACTTCTACGCCTGCCTGACTACGGCAGCTGCAGGTGGCGGTACATACCGCTCTGAACAGGGGCCACAGCTGGAGTCGGGGACAAATCTTCAGAAGGATGAAAAGAAAATGAAATACAGCAGAAGATTACAGATATATGGAAAGCCAGCCTTGGAGGTTTATAGGGCAGGCACACAAGCACACGCACTCACACACATTTACAGGCAGGCTGGAGAACAGCCAGTGCATTCACAAACCGTAGATACCTCCGTGAGCACCGTGTTTGTTAGGGATGGTTTGTTTTTGCAGCCTGGCAGAGAGTCGCACCACTAGAGGGCAGTGAGTAGCAAAAGATCATATGCATTTGTTCGCTCAGTTATGTGATGGGTCGTTCCACCTCAATTCACCAAATGTAAAAAAAGAAATAATATCATAGTTATTTGAAGCACTTTGAGTAGAAAAACCATGATTTTTCTTACAGCCTTTTTTCCCCTAATAAAATATGCCTCTGACTGGCAGCATACTCTACATTTTTAAAGCTCCTATTGGTGCCAATCACAGAGGAAAAAAGTCAGCCTCTTAGGGTAAAATAAAGGTTTTATGGTTGGTGAAATATTGGAGTAGACAGAAATATTGAAGATTTAAGAATGTTTGACTCAAAAACCAAAGTTACCTTTAACCCCAGATTTTACACATGGGCAATTCAATCAATGTTCGCATCTGTCAAACTGAAGATGGTCAGGCATGGAGCATAATGACTCTACTACAACGATCAGCCACAACATTAAAATTGGACGGATCAACATCTCAGTATGTAATATTCTTCTACTTTGCCACGCACTACCCACATTAACATTGTTGCAGACCAAATACGCCCCTTCATCACAACAGAACTCCCAGTTGCCTCCCCCAGCGGGACAATGTACCCGGCTACACCCTAAAAACTGTTCAAGGAGCATGACAAAGACCCCAAGATGTTGACCCCCAGGATTCCAATCTGGGATGCATCAGAAGAAGCCCAGTCCAAGGAGGCCCCACCCTGGAGCTGTTCTAGCAGCATCTGTGGACCTACACAATGTCCAGCAGGTGGTTTTATTGTTTTAGCTATGTGGTGTACTTTCCTGCAATATATCCAGTGACAATCAGTGGATCATAACCTTTTTGGCATTTTCCTTGTTGAGTTTCCACATTTCTACCTGGCAGCTCCAAAATAATAGTTTCACTGACATCCACTAGCACACCCCTTTTATTATTTTTTGAATTAGCTGACTGGTTTGTAGTACTCATATGGTTAGAACTTGACCACGGTTACAGCCTCTCAACTGCTTTTGTTTTATAAATAGAGGAAATTCCACGTGTGATGAAAAACATGTACTTATCATCATCATACACCACTGTCATTATCACGAACAGTTACATGGTCATTATCAATTTTTCATTGAAGATTTGTACTTTGATACATGAGGATCTGGATCTGAATAAACTAAATGTAATTTGCGAACACTATTATACATGTAGCATTATTACTGTATTGTTTGTTTTGGATTAGGTTGTTTGAAAGTAGTCACAGATTTTTTAAACTTTTCATTATGTGGATCGTGATCTGACAAACTGCATTATATAATTTTCCATTGTTCCATTGATTTTTTTGTTATGCACTGACTGTGCAATCACTGGAGTGACCGTTTCATAACCTGTGGCAAACATTTAATTTGCACATGCGGTTGCCTGTGCTATTTCGACACATGGTGTTGTGTGAGTAACCGTGCGACCTGACCCAAACTTACATTAAAAACATCACAGTACAGCCTGTTCTGCTCTGATTGCCATATCCTGTGCTGATCATGGCGGCACAGAAGTCAGACCTTGATTATTATGTTTCTAAGTGCATTTTTTTGTGGGGGGGGTTTTTTATCATTAAGTTCAAGACATTAGCAAATATGTTGGCGACACCAACTTGGGTGTTCAAATGCTGCGCTCGGGAGCAAATAATTTAATCTCTGGAGAGGCTGGTTATTTTTGTGTGACTTTAGAGGTATATGCTCCTTTGTGCTTTTTTGTCTAGTTTGCTGGCTGCTTTATCTCTGCTGCTTTGTTATCTCATGAGACCCGATGGAGAAAAATAGATATTTTTTCTGTCTGCCACACTCTTCTGCTATGGCTGTAAGCTCTTCTCTCGCTTTTTCCTGCTCCTCTTCCCTCATGTTTCACCCCATTTTTTATTGTCTCGCACTTTAGCCACTCTCTAAGCTCTTCAAACAAAGACATGTGGACGCACACATGTCTGCTGATATCTGTACGCGTGTGTTTGGTCTGCAGTTTGTCTGGATTATATTTAAACTACCCAACTGTTTGTCCTCACTAAATGGTGACGAGCATTAAAGGCTCATTCAGTCACAAAGGTGAAATCTGAAAAGGAACACGTTACAGCCTGAGCTCACTATCTCATCTTTTTTATACCACTATCACTCCATCACTCCCCGTTAACGTCTCCAAATTCATGGTGCCCCTGCTCCGTGCTATTGCCATCCATAAATCTACTCGGCTGCATTGTGACTAACATGCCCCGAGGAGTGCTCTCTGAAACAAAACTATTTTATCTCCTCATCGAGCCTCTACTCAACCATATTTACCAACAATGCATCTAAAGGCTTTCAGGCTGGACATCCGCCTACAAGAATGCAGAATGAATAAATAAAAATAAAAGCTAAGGAGGAATAACTTTTATTAAAGCACTCAGAGATAGTGAATTTTCCCGTGCCTTTCTATTTTTGGCCTGCAAAGTAGTGAAAGGGTGAGTCTACGCAGCTTTATTTTTGAGTTAGGATACAAATTAAAGCCACTCTGTGTACATTTATTTCAATTAAGTATCTCTGTAGTGGTAGAATATACAGACTGAGAGCAACACTCAGATCCTGCAGCACCATTTTTGCATGATAAAAATGTTTCTACTTGACCTCAAAGCTGCAGAGATTAACTTTCCAGAAGTCTCAGATCTTTGGTTCCTCAGATGGAATCTGAAGTTCAAAAATCTGTCTTTGAATCCGAACTAATCTTTAAATTGCACATCAGCAGTGTGCAGAAAATAGCATTCCTTCCTCTAATTAGGTTTATGTGCAGGCCAGTATCTCTCACAAAGTGATAAATATTGCCAAGGTATTCCAAAGCTGGCGAGATGCCACAGAGCTAATTCATGCTTTTATCTGTGTTATCACATTATTGCAATTTAACTCTGGCCATATTTAAAGGAGCATTTAAATGATTAAAGATACTCACAATTAGCTGAGCTACACTTGCTCCCTGTGTCCTTCAGACAATTTCAAAAAGTCCTTTTTGTGTTTTTGTTTTTTTAAACTCTAAATGGGTAGAGACTGGACTCAGCTGCAGACTCTCCGGGTTCAGTTGGATCCTCCGCTGAAGTTTTGCTGAATTTTCACAACCTCTGTCATACCAAAAACCGGAGCTGCACATTTTTATATGCAAACTGTGGGAAGCATCCACGAGGATATTCAGGAGGAAACTTCATCCAGCATTTTCAAGCAGCAGCTTGACACTTAATTTACCTATTTCAGTCAGCTCCTTCATCCGTTATATATAATTTACAGCCTGAGACGGCGAGTGAAGATGCCTCTACTTTGCATTTGTTTGGAGTTTTAACGCTTTTTTCGTTTCAATTTGATCACATCAGCGTCGTAATTTGAGTGAAAAATGCTGAGAAATTTCTGAATATCTTAGTCTTTGGCACTTGAAGCTGGCATGTTTCTATAAATCCTGATAACTCATGTTTTCACAGCGTGATCTGAAAATGCTCCAAAGAGCTTTTTGGCCTTCGAGTATTTTGTTTTTTTTTTCAAACCTTTGAGGTGTGTTTGGGCTCATTATCTTGCTGCAGTCTGAGTCTCCACAAAGATGCAAAGCAGCGGCTGTAGCATGTCTCTAAAGGATGGAGTGCCACTTCTCCTCAGTCGCATATAGTCCAACAGTAGATAAAACACTCCCTTGAGTATTTCCACCACTGGTTCCCTCTGATACACTCTGTTATCATCCTCTGTCCTCTGTCCGTCTCCTTACATACACTCCTCTGTCACTGCCATTCATGTCCAACTTGGATTCATCATCAAATTGGGCTTTTTTCCACTCATCCACTGTGAAATGTTGGTATGTCAGCCCTCAACAAGCGTTTGGCCTTGTTTTCCCTTCTGAGAAGCGCTTTAGAGACGCTGCTCGTCCTCTGAGACCACTACTCGACAGCCTTTCTTTTGACAAAGCTTTCGCTGACTGGAGTCTTCTTTATTTAGCAAATTCTGTATTCTATGATGATGATGAAGTTTCTTTTCTGTCTCTC
This sequence comes from Dascyllus trimaculatus, assembly GCA_024666655.1. NCBI lineage: Eukaryota > Metazoa > Chordata > Actinopteri > Pomacentridae > Dascyllus > Dascyllus trimaculatus. The sequence goes on from CM045452.1 coordinate 25,332,351, forward strand.
ACTGAAAAAAGCTTGATGTATTGATCTTTTGATGATGTGCTCACTTTTTAGTCTCTGCCTGATCATGCTTTGGGTATGATCCACTTTCTACTGAGTGTTTTTTTTAGTGCTATGCAGTCTAAACCTTCAGTCTAGCCATGATTTGACACTTGGAAAACACCTCTTTGGTTAGAAAAACAGTTTGACTTCTGACACTTTTGCTTGGTTCTGCTGACATGCTTCCCACTTTTGCAACGCCACTTAATACACAATGTGTGGCTTGAAACCAGACGTATGAACAACAGACAAACAATGGCTGCAAGTTGATTTACTTGAAGCCTGTGATGAGTCAAAATCACCTGATATCCCCTTCATTTTGGTGCTACATAAACATATTCAAAGCTGTGAATTATGAATATTTTGGCACATTTAAAAACTCTGCTGTGCAATATCAATTGGTCTCTATATACAAGAATCTGTGCGATACCGGTGTTTTTCTACTTATGGACACATCTGTGCAATATAGATTAATCCATGCAATATTAATACCTCTCTATCAGTAATTATACTCATGAAAGAATCAGTGCAACACCACTGATATGTGAAATATTGTTATTTCTACATCTGGACTATAGTATTTAGGTATATTTTTGGTATTCTTAATTTCACTGAATTTAGAAATTGTTTTTGATTGAATCATAAAGGTAGAATATGTGATTTTAATTGAGAGAAAGATGTACACTAAAATCTGGTACCTTCTAGCTATTTAAATATTCCACCTAGTTTGATCTCAACAGTATTTCTCCAGGATCTCACTTTTAAATATGCCGATCAGCCACAACACTATGACCACTGACAGATGAAGTGAGTAACATTGATCATATTGATTCTTTGTGCTGTTCTCCTGGAAAACCTTGGATTTTACCATCCATGTTGATGAGACTTAGACATCCAAATAAACATTGTCCCACAACAAGCACACTCCCTCATGCAAATGGAAATCCCAAATGTCACTGGTGGGGGTGCAGGAATTGCAGGAATTGCACCCCACCACATTGCAACAACATCAAACAACCAGGAACATGTTGAGGAACATGACAATGGCCCAACATGTTGATTTGACCTCCAAACTTCCTACACCCCATTCTGATCAAGCATCAGCAGGATGCAGTAGAACAAGTTTGATTGACAGAGGCCCCACTGCACAAGACAGAGTACCCAAAGGATCTAGTGCCAACGTCCTGGTTCCAGACCCCATAGGACACCCAGAGAGGTCCTCTTGTCCATGGCCAGAGCATTTTGACCACATAAGGGGGACCAACACAATATAAGGCAGGTGGTCATAATGTTATGTCTGATTCGTGTATATTTCTTCTTCATTTTACTTGTCAGAACTTTTTCAGTTGTTCAAATGTTTCTAAATCCTCAAACTCTCTGATTATTTCCGGCTTCACATGAAAAGTTTCAAGGTGTTCTCCGACTTCTAACTACACAGTTACCAATGTTATACTCTAACATTGTTAACCTTACTGGCTCTTTGTGCTTTATGCTTTTGCCCAATCAAACTCTCCTTATTGTACAGTTGTAGGTTCTGACAAAGTGTAAATCTGGAGAGGCATGGGTATTGAACTCAGAGGAAGATCAAGATCTTTGTAGTTTCTAACCTCCATTGACCTCAGACACATCATCAGGGCCACTGGTTCTTTGAAACTTCACATTGCACATTCATAATGCAGCCTTTATGCACAGAAAAAAACAGTTTCTGTTGGCTGATTAGTGCTTCCTGCATCTATACTAAGCTGTTTCATTTATGTTCTGGTACAATTATTCATTAGCATAAATATTTCTGCTTTGAATCATTACAATGAACCATATCCACTACTGTGCTAAGACCTTGCTGATGGGATTTAAGCCACACTACCACCGCCGATTTCCTCTACTTACTTTCTGTGTTTACCGTCCTGCTCTCTTGGGCTAGGGGAGGTCCACAACCCGCCCGGGTGCAGGCGCTGAGGTGGAATCGGTAGAGGCTGCCCCTTTCTAATCCCCAAAGCTGCCGCTGGGTGGTGTCGGCCCCAGTGATGTTCACCTCCTGGGAATCTACTACCTCCAGTGTGGTCTCATTAACTATAGATAAAGAGGAGAGATGTCAGGTCAGTTCATGTGAGCCTGTGACGGATCGACGCCGAAAAAAAAAAGTCATCACAGTTGGGTCGTGTTGTAACGCTAATAGAACACAACCATAATGAGGGTCAATAGCCAGGGGAGGGGGGAAAGATGAAGAGATGTCATGCTAACTCATGCAGAAAGTGAATATAGCTGATACATGTCGTGACAGGTGAGCTGAGGAGGAATACATTATGAAGAAAAGGCGAGAGAGAAGATGAAAGGGGGGAAAATAGAGAGCTCAAGCTGATGGAGGCAGGGGGGTGGAGTGTAAACAAGTGGATGAAAAGAGGTGGAGGAGGAGATGAGGAATGAAAAAAGCAAAGCTGCTGGAGGAGGAAGAAGGGGGGGGGAAATTGAGGAGACATTATAAAGGAAAATATGAAAAAACTGCAGAAGACAGAAAAAATTAGAAGACCAGGTGAGAGGAAGGAAGACAAAGAGGGAAAAGAAAACAGAAGGAAATCAGAAGAATCACTAGTGGCGTAACATATCACCAAACATGCATAATAGATCAAAGTATGGTGTGTGTGTAGACTGTTGAAGGCAACACACTTCTGCAGAAACCCCCCTCAGTGATGTCATTACTGTGCCAGTGTTGAACTGCAGGTGAGAGCTCATGTGCCAGAGATTTCGTGCCACTTTGCAGCATAAAACACTGGATATTTTTACATTTTATGGTACCAAAAGAACCAACTGGAGATGCAGATCGTATATATACAGCGCAACATGTAATATCTTATTCAAGGAAACGAAGAGGAAACAAAAATTCGAAATACGCTGGAATCAGTTCAACGGAAAAACTTCCAACTCCCACAGATTGCACTGTGTGGGAAAAAACTGTGCAAAGTCTGACATCTGATATGGGAAGGAAAAAAAACAGCAAGGAGAGAGGGGGGACAGAGTGTATTGAAGAGCTGGCCAGACTCCGTGGGTGCAGGTGGAGGCGGCACAGGACTGTCTCTGCCTTACATTTTTTTTTTTGCACAAAAGACTTCAGAAATGTCAGCCAACGAGAGTGTAGGCTTTGAAAACAGAGAGTGCGATGAAAGCCCCTCACTCGCTCGTTCACCCGTGCTGTACTCGAGCATAAAGAGGGCTCCTTTTTTGCGAGAAGAAAATGCTTCTGGGCGTTAAATGCCGAAGGAATTTGCAAGAGAAGCAAGCAAACTTAAACGATCCTTTTGGGGAGAGTAAAAAAAAAAAAAAAAATCTGCAGTCCAGGAGAATATGAGATAAGGAGCAGTGAAGAAACTCTCAAAGTGAGCTGTGGAATTGGACTGTTGCAGACTGCTTTTGGAGGGTTCAGTGTTAAACAGTGCCACCTACTGTCTGCGATGGTGACACACAAGCAGAGAGGAAAGATTGTTGTTTGCAACATGCTGTCAGACAGGAATCGAACCTCTCGTGTGTGTAAAAGTAAACCACACTTCCTCCACCGTCACCTGATTCTTTCCTTTTCTCACTTCACCTCGACTTATGCTGCAGCTACACTCCCCCTCAACACGCTTCACACCACAGAAATAAAGCTACCACAAAGAGAAATATGTTAACGAAAAGCCTCACAGATAAACACAGCATGTGTACATACTGAGGTGATACTGCAGGAGGTAGCCGGAGAGGATGCCGTTTGCCTCCAGCGGTGGTCCCCACACCAGCAAAATGGAGTCTTCTTGGGAGTTGGAGGCGGTCAGGATGGGGACCTGCACTGGAACTGTAAAAATGGTGGAAATAGTTAAAGCATTTGCAGTTTTTTTTAATATATACTGTACATGTTTCTCTGGTAGCTTGCTCTGTATTTGGAGGTGGTTACAGCTGAGTCTATTTTGAATTCGTTTTAGGTTGAGTCATGCTTCTCCCTAGATAAGTTTCACATTTTTGGACCCTGTAGCAACCAATAACGTGATAACAGCCAATAACATGGTAACATTTTGCCAATAATGTAATAAGTTATTACATTAATGGCCTAGCATTAAAAAAAAATCTTTTGAAAATGTAATAACTGCAGCTGATAATATAATAACAGATAAATAGGACTGAATTTCTCGGAAATTTGCGCATCAAAAATAGGTATAATGGATGGCATAGTCATCATATACATTAGTCACGGATACGTCCCATGTAGCTCTCACTCTCCTTAGTTATGGTTGTAAGAGCCAATTTGAGAATTATTTGTGGTACAAAATCTACAGTGTGTGTGTTAGATATGTAAATTCATACTTTCTTTTCAGTGTCTCTGTTGGATGTTGTATAGTCAAATGAATTTACCACATTTTTTTTCTTGGAAAACATTTCATTAAAACTTTTTTTCAAACATTTCTCAAGGAAAAACCATTCAGTCCTCACTTAAAACATCCCCTTAAAAGCAGCTTCATCATGTCATTAGACTCTTTCTCTTGCTGCTCTAGTCAGTTTAAAGTGATGCTTTTGTGTATTTGGCACTCATAAGTGAATGAAGGGCGTTTATTTTGTCGTTTAGAGTCTGTTTTTCTCGCCTCACCTCCCTCCGGAGTGTTGAAGGTGACCGGATCGCTCCGGGGCCCGTTGCCCTTCTTATTGAAAACGTTGACAGTGAGTTTGTACTCGGAGAAAGGCTCAAGTTGCGGCACGATGGCGTGACTCCTCTTCCCAGTGAAAGACAAGGACTGGTGCTCGTCTAAAATCTTGTCGGGGTTCAGCAGACTGTTTCTCCTCACCCAGTGAACCTGTCAGAGGGAAGGGATGGCGAGGAAAGGAATAGAAAATGGTAAAGAATAAGAAGAACACAGTCATACTTGCGTACTTGTCATACTTTTAATAAAAGCACCTATGCAGATGAACACATTCTTTATAACTGAGCTGCAGACGTACAGGTGATTGGATTGGATTACAAGAAAGACTAAGAAAGGTCTGTTGAAAAGAGTAATCTGTAAACTTGTTCCTGCAGCTACTGCGCTCAAAACAGAGAGCACATTCAGACATTTCATTGTTCAGTTTGTCCTCCACAGATGGTGCATTGCTGTTTTTTGACAAAATAATTCCAACACTGAAGGCACACCATTCAGAAAACAGACATTAGGGAAGTCTGAAATACAGAAAGAGCAAAAACATCAGATTCCTTTATAAACTCTTTGTAACTTCAAGGAATGACCTGTCTCTGTGTGATCATAACTATGCTGACTGTGGCGCTGGCAGGTAAACATTTGTCAAATACAAATGATGTGTAACTTTATACTTCAAAAAACTTTCACATTTTAAAAGCCGTTAGTCAATCATAACATCCTGTTTAACTGTAGCATAATTCAGTGTTACACAGTCAAACTACTGAGGAAGCCTTGCTGTGGAAAGATTTAAGGCTGAGGAGCCTGAGAGTATTTTAATGTAGAACCTACAAGGATACAAGAATAACTGTTGTGAAGTCACAAAGCGGTTTCTTTGAGTCATGACATACTACATACAGGTGACTGAAAGGGGATTAAACAAGAAATTTATAACACAATGAAACTAAAAAAAATGTGATCGTATAAAGGTCTAATTGCACTAAGAAAGAGATTTTGATCTTTCAGTTCAATCTGGCAAAATGGAGTTATTCCTTTAGCCTGTTGTCCTTTCAGGATGTCTAAAAGTGGGCTTTACTTTTGAAAAATGATGGATAGCACTATATTTTAGATTACAGTTATAAGAAGTAGTAGTAGTAATAGTAATAATAATAATAATTATTATTATTATTATCATTATTTCTCCTACTTAGAATACTTATAAGTATGATTATTACTTATACTTACAATAACTATTGTTATTATTATTATTATTAATATTATGCAATAGTAGTTATGTTATAGTGTAAAGGTAATAATAATACTTTTAATAATAATTATTATTATCATTAGTGTAATTATTGTTATACAATTGTTATAAAATTGTAGTTTGACTGTTTAACGATATTACATAATTATAATTATTATTATTATTACTGTTATATCTCATACTATACCTGAGTACCTACTAATTGTCTATGCACTTTATATTTATTTATTATGCACTAAAAGATTGACCAATTTAGTTGTAAATCCCAATGACAATAAAATATTTTCTATTCTATTCTATTTTATTCTATTCTATTCTATAACTATAATCCAGTAAGTATTTAGTATAGTATTTCATAAGACTAGATTTTGCCTCCAACTGCAGCTGATTATCTTTCAGATCAAGTCAATATTAGGATAGAAATGCATTTGTTATTTCATTATTTCAAAATATTAGGAGCTACTGCTTGGAGATCCTGAAATCCACAGTTATACAAGCATGTCGGAACAACTTCAGGACCACTAGAACTTACGTGATATCCCCCCAGATGGCCTCGCACTGTGGCGGGGGGAACCTGGCTCCAGCTAACTCTCAGAACAGTGGTGTTGATCACCTCCACTGCTATGTCCCGCGGTGCTGCAGTAGGAACTGAAACAGGAAGGAAAAGTCAGAACTTCAGGCATGCTGGGAAGAGTACTTTTTAAAAAGAAATGACACAAACTGAGAGAAAATGCTTAAATGCAGTGAATAAAACAATAAAATAACCCTGTTAGATAATCAGGGCCTGATTAGAAGGCTTGAGGTGTTATTTTAAAGGCATAAGAGGTCATTCTTTTGGTTTGGGTTGCATAGCAGGGAATGGCTGATTAGCATAAAAGAATACAGAAAACACTCTCAGCTAGCCACCAACTGAAGCTGATTTTCTATTCATAGCGAGGGGAAAAATACAACACCCAACATGAAATGAAAACGCCGTCAACATTTTCTGCTCTACGTGCTACTGTAATGGTAAAAGGGAGGGATGGAAGCACAGCAGACGCGAGAGACAGAAGCAGCCATTGTGCCTCAGTAGGCCTACAGCGCAAAATGTGTTGTGATCTGTCAAATCTCCAACAGCTTCTGAGACAGAAGTGAGAATGTGACATCCCCTCTCTTCTACAAAGGTTATCTGCCACCTGCTAGGCTCGGCGATGGTGTTTTTTCTTTTTCATTTTCAGGGGGAGGGAGGAGAAGTCACTACTGCACACCTGCACGGGGTTAAAACCTCTGCTAAGAGGAAAGAAAAGAATGGAACTTAACCTGACACATTTTCCCGCAGACAATGCCAAAAGACGACTGAGGACACAGTGGGAAATGATAACAGGAGACGTTCAGAGTGTGTCACGAGCAAAAGCACCAGATAAATGCAGTAGTTCGGCTTCAGGGGAAGTTGAAAACAGATCGAATGCTGAGATCATGTATTTAATTTAATTTATTCATGACACGAATTCATCCAACTCACCATCTTCTCCAGAGTAACCTGTAACCACTTTGGGTTCCGGTGCCCACCCGTGGCTGTTCCTGCTGTGAATTTTGATCTCGTAGGGGATGAAGGTGGACGTGTTCCTCACAACAAAGGAGTGACGCTTGACCATGTGCTCCGTCCACTTATCCTCCACCCCCAGTTTGCGGTAGCTCACCTTGTACTCGAGGCCTGGGCCGTTGTGTTCAATGGGCAGCAGCGGCTACAATGTGACAGCATACTGACAGACTTAGAAATTGCTGAAACTGTTTTTGTGCTTGTTTTTCAGTGTACAGTCTGGGAGATAGAGATGCTTTATGCAAAAAAAAAATTTACAAAATCTCTTACCTCCCAGCTAATGTCCATTTGATGAGGAAGATGGCCTTGAATTCTGATGTTTTCGGGGTTCCTGTCAGGAGCTTTGGAGAGATAAATGTGGTAGTATAATCGCATCACTACAAATAAAAAACACATCACATGTTTTACTGGCTATTTGCTGTCCACACTACAAAACAGGCAAACATCTCCCCTTACTCAAACAAACACTTTGGTTAACTTAGTCTCCAGATTTCATAGTTAAGCAGCAGCATGTGCTGAAGATAATACTCGGGGCCTCTGAGAGCCAAAAATATCCACACCCCCTACTGAGACAAAGTCCTGTAGCCCAAAGCTGGCTTTTCCACAGCACTCCTCTTTGCATATTTCAAATGAAATGTTAAAAGTCGTGTGCTCTGACAATCGACAGATGATCACAGTGGAGTGTAATAAGGGGAAGCGCGTCTCACCAGCAGGGGGTGTTTTGTATCTCTCAGTGGGCTCACTGGGGGGTCCAGGTCCAACAGCATTAACAGCATACACTCTGAACTGATAGTTCAGGTGTCCGTGCAGCGCCGGCTCAGCTGTTGCCTGGTTACCGGCCACTTTCTGTAGCTCCCTCCACCTTCCGGGCTCCCATTGGCTCTCCTCGTACTCCACCACAAATTCTGTCCTCCCCGGAGGAAAGAGGAGATATTTAGTCACTGCACGGCTCATCATCACAACTGCACTCATCGACAGGTTATCGATGGTACAGATTAAACACTGCCTGGACAAATAAATGCGCTATTAAAATGCATAATTGCTTTCTGAGTGTTAGATGAGACTATCAATACTACTCTTCATGTCTTTAAGTATGAACCTGGAGGCAGGGCAAAGTAGCTTAGCTTAGCTTAGCGCTAAGTTTGGAAGAAAAAAAATTACTACTCAGAACTGGATGTTTATTGTCATTACTAGAATGCAGTTTAGCATGATTTAATTTATTACTAACTCAATTCAGCACCTTTGCACCTCATCAAACCTGCAGGATTGTTCATTGGTTATTGACTGAACGGCTTTTATCTGGTTTTCAAATTCATATCAAAGATGCTCTCTTGAAGTTTTTTAACATCTAATACCACCACGGAGCAGTTTTTAAATGTGTGAATTTCTGTTTTTGTTAGCCTTGCAAACAATACACAATCCGACCAATGGTGTCACACTACTCCACTGATCACCAGGTGCTGGTAATGTGCTGAGAAATAGAGCAATGCAGCAGGAAAAGCAGGAAAAAAATTCTAACTGCTTGCAAGTAAATAAGGATATAAAGAATGAAGGGTTAAAACTTGTAGAAAACTAGCCTTGCAAGAGTGGACAAAGTTCTGACGATACTAAAATGTTGGGTAAATTTTGTTTCTCTGCATCCCTGAATATCCCTGTTTAGACTTCAGATTTTCCACTTCCTCCACATGAACTTTCACCTGTCACAGAGCTGTTGTGATCACTGCCGGGTATCCATGACAGCACCACGTTCCTCGGACTGTTATTTTCAGATATCTCTAAGTTTTTTGGGGCATCAGGAACATCTGAAACACAAAATGTATACCCCAATATTTGTCACTTTAATAACCAAAACATCTAGAGTTGTTTGTGTCACTGTCTACATTTCACATCATTTCTGAGAGTGTCTAAATGACGCATTATTCATGAATTAATCCTACCCAGTACTGTGAGCAGTGCAGTGGCATTGTCCTCATCTAGGCTTGTTTTAGCGATGCATGTGTATCTTCCCTCATCGTTCAGGTTCACGTTCATGATCTGCAGCCTGCCGCCGTCCACAAAGTGTCTGAACATAGAAAGTAACACGACCCAATCAATCAAGTAGGAAAGATTCAAGGAGTATGTACAGTAGCTACAAGAAAGATGCACAATTCTCTACATTTTGAGTAATGTTAATGATTTTTGGAATCATGTCATCACTTACCTGGAATCTTCTGCCAGGGAATGTGGGATCTCCTCTCCATCCTTCATCCAAACCACCTTGAAGCTGCCCTGCAGACTTTTATCATACTCCGCCTGGCACGTCAACTGAGCCGTGGTTCCACTGACAATCTCCACATTCTGGGGTGCGACTACTATTTTCGTAGGATCTGAAGCAAAACGCCAGAGATAAAATCACACATATGGTGTTGGTTTTTGTCTTTTTAGGCTAAATAGTTCCTGTACCCTTTAAATAAGATTTGAATATCTAAAGTTGAGCCAAACTGCTCATTTCATGAATGGGTACTTCCTCAATTTAATTACCTTTTTGATGAGGGAAATGAGTAATCAATATTTTAAAGGTCATTTTTGTTTATGAAATGACCATTAAAATGAATTCCTGAATATGTTCCATCATATTAATATTTATGCTTCATCTATTTATAGCATCAATAATCACAGGAAAACATGTTGAAAAGAATTATACTCTACTTCCCAGATCTTAAACTGAAAGGTCTGATGTACAACCACATAACTGTCCTTGTTTAGCACACAAGCCGAAGCCTTTTAGTTGAACAAATCACCTATAAAATCCCAGGCTGCCTGTCATTTATAAAAGCAAAAGGTCACATGGTTATAGCATTAGCACGCTTTATTGACTTTAATTTTAAAGGGTTAGTTCACCTGAATGACAACATAAAAACTAAGCAGACAGATCAGTGTTTATTCCAGTGAACCACTACTCATGGTTAAAGAAAGCTGTAATTATGTTGCTCGGATACCTTTTACATCCAGAACTGCAGTGACAGCCGACGTTCCCTCCGTGTTCCTGGCATCGCACATATAATTCCCACTGTCACCTTTTTCTGTGCTGATGATTTTCAGCGATTGTCCGTTCTCTAGAGCAACAAATCGTTCTCCATCGATGGCTGTCTCATCTTTGGACCTGGAGGGAAAGTTAGAGTGTGTTTAGAACTTATCTGACATCACAAGTGCAATTTTGCCACAATTTCATGATATTCAATCATATCTGATGTGTGAGGAAGGTTTCTTCTCTGTACAGTATCATCTTCTATGTATTTTATATTGTATTTTTTGTTAGAATTTATTTATCTTTTCCAAGAATTCCACTTGACTCAAATTAAGTCTTGCTAATTCGAGTAAAAGCACCTCAAAAGGTAGAGTTTGAGCTACATCATTAAATAAATCGCAGCAAAACATGGTTAGGGCTCTTAAATAGAGTTAAAGGAAACATCACTAAGCAGAATCTGAAGTGCGATCTTAACACTCTGAGTGTTTCTGGAATGTCGAGAATGTTTTGTCACCGACTGTCTGAGATCCTATTTCTCTTTTGTGGAAGTGGAGCTGAGCTGCTGAGGTAGTTAATAAGATTTAATTAGCCCCAATTTCAGGGAACGGAAGAGGATTATCTCATTAAACAGACATACAGTAAGTGTCAGCATCAGACCGTCATACAGACACCTGAAGCACTGTGGGATTAACAGCGTGACTCAATGCCATGGTCGTGCTCTGGTTCATTCTTTAGAGTGTTCTAAGGTAATACAATACAGCAACAATTCTTATGTTTAGAATAAGAAAGCAAGATAAATTTTTTATTTCCATATCTACATATAACTATCGGCCATTGTATAACCAGTTTCTCACTACTTACCATGTGATGTTGGATGGTGGAGAGCTGAAAACAGTGCAGTTCATGACAACGTCCCCTCCAAGTACCACAGCGTACTCTGCATAGTCTATCGTCAGTATAAGAGGAGCCACGTCTGTAAGCAAAAAGAAAAGGAGGTGAGATTAAACTGTCTCAAAAGTCAAGTGAAATGAATGAAAATATAGACATGATTCAAACACAAACATCACAGCCTCTTGAAATGCCGCAAAACTGTATTGACATTCTTTAATTTTATCTGCAAACTACTGAAAAACCAGGGACGTAAACTTTGGCAGCAGTAAGTCTAAGACTACTTCACTCGACAGACATAGTATGTCAGAGGCTGATCGATATTAATCAATTAGTAAATTGACAGAAAACCAATTAGCCGTGATTTTGATAATTCATTTTAAGATTTTGTGGCTTGTTTTTAAGGTTTTCTATGGGTTGACGCCAACCTATTTAGCAGAACTCCTGCATTCTCATTGAGCCTTCACTTTTTTATACATTACATACATTTTATACATTATGCATTAGGCACAACATTATGACCACCGGCCTAATATTGAGTTAGTCCCCCTTATGTGCTCAAAAATGCTCTGAACCATTGGGCATGGACAAGAGGACCTCTCAGGGTGTTCTATGGGGTCTGGAACCAGGACGTTGGTATTGGATTCTTTGGGTACTCTGGCTTGTTCAGTGGGGCCTCTGCCAGTCATAGTTGCTGCCTGATGCTTGATCACAATGGAGTGTAGGAAGTTTGGAGGTCAAATATCAACACCTTGGCTGATTGTCATGTTCTTCCAGATGTTCCTGATTGTTTGATGTTTTTTCCATGTGGTGGGGTGCATTTTCCTGCCGGGGTAGGCCAGTGACATTTGGGATTTCCATTTGCATGAGGGAGTGTGTTTGTTGTGGGACAATGTTTATTTGGGTGTCTAAGTCACATCAACACGGATGACAAACTCCAAGGTTTTCCATCAGAACAGCACATAGTACCAATATGATCAATGTTATTCACTTCACCTGTCAGTGGTCATGATGTTGTGGCTGGTGGGTGTATAATAACTGCTGAAACTTTTATGTTGTTTCGAAAGACCCACCTGTTCTCTCTGACATTCAATCAAGTAGAGCCTTAAACTCTGACTCCATATTTTATTGTGTTGTAACTCTTTACTCTTATTATTTTATTGTTGTCTTTTTTCCATGTTTGTCTTTTAGTCATTCTATTTTTTGGGTTGCTATTTTAATTGTACAGCACTTTGCGATTTACACATTTGACATTAACATTAGGCAAAAATGCCAGAGTCCGTACTTCCATCTTCACAAATGTGAACACTTCTTGGAATTATATATATAAAAAATAATGAATAGCTAATCAGAGAAAATAATGAATAAGAAGAAGAAGTATTTTTTCATTGCGGCTCTGCTTGGCTTTAATGTCAGCAGGAAATAGAGGAGCAAACAGCACAGTGAAGAAAAGGAAGCTAAAAAATCAGACCTACTCCTCCAGATTATGACTCATGTTAGAGGTAACATTCGCAGTGTCAGAATGGAAGGAAATTCTTTAATCAGCCATGACTACTGCTTTAATGGAGGGTACTTTGAGTGATAAAGGTGGGTCCTTGGCATGTCGAGCCCATGTTCATATGTAGTTAGTGGAGACATTGAACTCTGACTCTGCTCCCAGGACTCACATTGCAGTGCAGCTTTTATTCCATTAATGTGAGAAGCTGTAAAGAATTTAAGTGCTTTTGATAAAAGCTCCATTATAACTTCTTAAGAATTTTACAGCATAGAAGCTCCAGTCAAACTTCAGCTGAAGGAGAAAAGTCCTCATTCATGCTACAACGGGCAAACCGTGAATGGGTAACATCTAAGTGCATCTAAGTTTTAGAAAGATGGAATACATCAGCAGAGGTTGCAGAAAATCTTCAGGCTATGTGGGTGTAAGTGCTCCTTCTTCTTAATAGTGGCAGCACAACGGTCTCTGTTACTATCAGCCAATAAGAAAATGGACCTAAATGAATTCTGGGATCCATTACTGTCACGGCCACAAGCTAATTTAGGCAAATGCTTGGCGGATGACAACAACCTCTAAGAACCCGTGAGATCAGATAAAACAACGTTTATAAAAATGAATGAGCCTCAGAATGGGAAGCAACCGCAGGATGCTCGAGTCTACACAAACACTTGATTGTGTTCCTGTTGTCGTACTCACTGGTGACCATGATGTTAACGTTGGCCAGAACACTGCCGTGTAAGTTGGAGGCTTCACACTGGTAGACGGCGCTGTCCTCTGGTTTGGCATTATGAAGCACCACAGTGTCATCGAGCACCCGCCTGTTGTTTAACTCATCATCTGACAGAAATGCAGAAATAAAATGTTAAAAAGTAAGAAAAGTAAAACATAGTGATCGGTGTTTTTTTTTTCAAGCAATTAATCAAAAATCCTAGTTTTTAAATCCATGTACACCGATCAGGCATAACATTATGAACACCAGCCTAATATTGTGTTGGTCCCCCTTATGTGCTCAAAATGCTCTGAACCATTGGACATGGACAAGGGGACCTCTCAGGGTGTCCTATGGGGTCTGGAACCAGGACATTTGTACCTGGATCCAACACGGATGTCAGAATCCAAGGTTTTCCAGCAGAACACCACATAGTACCAATATGATCAATGTTATTCACTCCAGCTGTCAGTGGTCAGAATGTTGAGGCTGATCGGTGTATATCATCCAGTATTGTTTTTTCTTAAACTTTTGATGAAGGAAACCAGAAAGAAGAAACTATTTACAGAATTTTGCAGAATATCTGTCATTAGGAATCATTAGTTGATAATATGAGCTTCCAACAGCAACAGCCACTGACTCTATGCATTACATTAATGCACAGCTTTTAAGTAGGATTATTGCTATTGTTGCAAGAAGGGGTATGGATAGCCTTCTGTGTGGAAGACAAACATCAAGATGACAAAAAAATGTGCTTGAAAAATGGAAGCTATTGATTTGAAACCACCAGAAAATATCTAAAAAAAATAGCAAGAAAACTTTGACAAATTGCTGCCTTCTGAACAAACCATCCCCTCGCTTCTCTCTCAGTGCACTCATCTATATTGAAGGTGCTTGTCTTTCCAGTTTAAACTGGCCAATCAGGAAACATCTATAATCCAAATGTATCTGAGATCCCACCTACTCAGTGAACCTACAAAAGAGCTGCTCTGGCCTCTGCAAGGAAGAAATTGAGGCGATGACTTCTGTAAACTTAATGTGTTTTTAACAGGCTGCTCGCTTTAATCAGAGCGGTAAACTTCACTTTAAAAAGTACTGCTTTTTTTCTGTAGCCACTGGAGTTGTGAGACTAAACAAAGTAAACAGGAAAACAAAATGGTGTGTGGTTCATGTCCGCCTCTGTACACAAAAGGTCGACATGTGGTCAGTAGCAGCTCATGCTTCCTAACAGTTTTCCTTTTGCACATATTTTACATTTTGCACATTATGCAACCTTGCACACACATTTTCAGGTAATTAATTTGCTCATTCCTGCACACTAGACGTATTTCTATTACTTTTAATGAGCTATAGTCCCTTGATTACACTTGCTGCTAATTTGACTTGTAACACTTACTGACTAGCTGGCTTTCAACACTGACTTAGTGTTTTACTGCTATGCGCTAAAACCCTAAGTCAGGTTGCTCTTATGTGAAAACCTACATGACAGTCTGATGTCTGCACTAAATCACTTTCTCAATACAGTGTTGCATTTCTTGCAGAGGAATTTAATGATATTCAAAATGAATAATTCCTATTACTTTCCATGGTTTAAATATATACTTCAATTCCATGTACTTTGTATTTTAAATTGAATAGAATTCCTTTATTGTCATTGCACAGTGTACAATGAAATTAAACAGCAGTCTTGTCAGTGCATTTGCAAAATCAGACAACATGAACAGTAGAAGATGTGCAAACATAAAATATAAAAATGTGGTCTAAAAATGTTTAATTCTGAACCACAAAAATCAAGCCATGAGCTTTGAATAACACTAAGCGGACAGTTGCTTGTCGCACTGAACTCCAGCTTCTGTGGTTGAAGTTGCTCATTGTGCTGTTGCCCTCCCACCCAGTGGCAAAAGACAAATGAAACCACAGGTACAATCACTCTCACTCACCTCTGAAAATCTCCCCGTTCCTCCTCCATGTTATGTCTGGCGGTGGTTTTCCACTGACCGAGCACTTGATGTGAACATCAGACCCAATCACAGTCAGCTGGCTCTGAGGAGGCTCTGTCAGCCACTTTGGTGGCTCTGGGAGATGTTAAGAAGAGCAACGTTGGCCTCAGTCAAAACAAATGCCATTCCCCGTGTCAAGAGCTCTCCCAGATGCACCCACAAACGCATGCATAATTAGCTCCTGATGTTGACTAACCTTCCACAATTACATCAAAGTAGTGAACAGCCTTTCCAGCAGAGTTTTCAGCCATACACATGTATTTCCCCTGATCCCTCTCTTCCACTGCAGAGATGGTCAACAGCCTTTGGAAGTTGCTCAGATTTGTCTGAGCAGGCAGCTCGTGTCCCATTTTGGTCCAGGTTATATTTGGAGTGGGACTAGAACATGAAACAATGATGTTAATATACTATACATAGGGATAACATGGTTGTAAAAGTGATAATACAGAATGCACACATACAGTCCCCCTGGTATGCATTCCAGCTGCAGGCTCTCCCCTTTCATCAACACCACCAGTGACTGAACACCAGAGGGCAGCAGCAGGCTGGGTTTTCTCACTGGGGGGGCTTCAGCTGCATTGAACATAGAGAACAGTCTGCCTCACTCATGTGTATAATTTTAATTAATGATCATTGAAACTGCACACAAGCTTGTCGTCAATCTGTCATCTGCCGCTTTTAGCAGCATGCAAATCAGCGGCGTCGCCCGCTCACGTCCTATGAAACATGTTTTGATGTGTTGTGTGCAGGCTTTGAGGTGTGACTATCATTCAGTGGCATCGGCGCAGTCACAAGGCTCATTGTGGGATTTTACTGAAACAAGAAACAAAATACTGTGACAACAATGCTGGCGGTGGATGTGATGGCTTGTTTTTACCAGCATGTAACTCAGTCCAGTGTCATAACAGTTTCCTGGAGCATAAACACGACAAGTCAAGCCCTGCTTCTTGGTGTTAATCTTGGATGTTGGAAAACATCCAAATGTCTTTTGGTTTTATATTAATGGTATGTTAAGATAGTTATCACAATCATCTATTCACGACATGCTCAAGATATGTATATCTTGGTTAAAGCTACACAAACTCCATTTTGAACCTACAGCTTTCGACCACGACGGCCATGGCGGTCTTCTGGACGATGGTGCGTATTGTGGGGAAGGCGGCGAAGCAACAGTAATCCGTGCGACTGTCTTTCTGTAAGGCATGAGAGAAGTACAGGTTGCCATCAGTTCCCATGGAAACCCTCTCATCCTGCTCAATGTGCTCGAGACCTGGAAAAACAACATTTCTGAATCAATAACGCGTCATCAGTGTCAAAAATGTCCGCATGTAATTACAGGTCATGTTTAATATTCGTTTTAGCTGGTAAGAAAGCACAAATTAGAAATTCATAAAGTACATTAGAGGGATAAAAGCAAAGATTCCAACTAAATCAACGCCAACGAGACTCAGTTTACATATGACATAATACCAAACACAGTGTAACCTACGATGTGATAGATGTTAATGAAAATGCCCTAAAGACTTTCCTAGTATCAACTATGCGAATTCATAAGTGCACAATGGCAGCATACTTGGTTTATATAGAGCCATTATTTAAGAAATGGGTCAGTGGCGCTCTGTGTCAGTCCTTGGTCAGCTCCTATGCTGTATTGAACAGGTTCATTTAAGAGACAGCCTCAAGACATTGGCTGTTTTGTCAGTGTTCAAAGCAAACGTATAAAAAAACATATTTGATTCTGATTTATGAACAAAAGATGTGTCACTACTACAAAGAGAGCTATATTTTTGTCATGCACGTAAACGGAATCCAGAGAGTGAAGCTGCATGTCGTCAACAAACGTGTTTGCTTTTTTAAGGCCATCGCTCGTCTTTAAAGTCAAGATCATATCTCGTATGATGTTTGATGTATTTATTGTTGTGACAGTCGGTGGAGACATAAATCCGTGGAACAAAGGCCTAAAAGTAGATTTAAACAGAACTTTAAACAAGACTCGTGCACAAGTGTTTTCCGTCATTGTTCCCCTGCCTGAGGGCCTGTCCTCCTGAACACTCAGAAGGCTCTTATGTTTTTGTTTCTGACATTAGTCAGGTTTGTTGGAGGCGGTTGAGGACCTTCAAGGGGTTTGGACTGAAAACTCAACCTCCTACTTCAGACTGAGGTGACCTTTAATGCAGTAAATCACTTTATGTGGGAAAAAGGGCCCTGATGCATAACTCTAGTGTATACCTTTCCTGAGCTGTCCTTACTGTCACTGCTAACTGATGGCCAGTGGGTTGTTAGGGCAGACATTTGGAACCTCTAGTACAAATGGTGTCTCCAGCCACTGTACCTTATTTCAGGCAGACTTTAACACTACCTAAACTATCCCACCTTTGAACCCTGCACACCGCAAATAAGGAAATGAATCTCTCTTGAACTCATAAGCAATGAATGTATCAGTTTGGTTCAAACCAACTACTTGTTGGATTGTCAAACTCCATCTGAAATACTCAATCTTGCCTTGAACAAGTTGTGTAATTTTCCATAACAGGCAATCACACCAGCCTCGCACTAGAATCAGTCAAGTGTGAAGAGAAGTAAAAGGATTTGAAAATTTCTCGTTTGTTCTCAAGCATAACACCGTGAATAGTTTTGAGCAGATTTTCCAAAATGCTATCATTCATGCGTCTAACCTGCTTCTCTAACTGTACACACAAGAGCAAGTGCACCACAAACAACAGATTGGCCAAGACTTGCCACCTTTCCATCTATGCAACATCAATACCTAACATGTAAACTACATACATAAGCAACTGCTTCATGACTTACCAAGAGACATCCAGTACAGCTGACGTGGAGCTACGCCTTGTGGAGGGTTACAATGCAGGATGATCGGTCCCCCCTCCTCAACAACAATAGGGTCAAGTGTTTCTTTTGGAAACTTAGGGATGCCTTATCAGAAAACAGACATTATCATAAACAACCTGAAATACAGTGGTATGATGACTTTGAAGAGCATATACTGACGTTCTGCAAATGTTACTTACTAGGAACTATGATCTCAACCTCCTCTGTCATGGCGGTTCCCAGCTTGTTGGAAGCGTAGCATCGGTATTTACCCTGGAACTTGGAGAGGTGCTTGCTGTGAAGCACAAAAGTGCCATTTTTGCGGTGCGTTTTGTTTGTTGTGAATTCTGAATAGTTAAAGTCTTTTCCGTCTTTCGTCCATCTGTATCTGTTGGAGCAAGAAAAGTATCCATCAGGGTTCCATAACTGAATCTTGATCGACGTGCTGCTGTTTTTGTCACAGTTCATCTTTATTTATTCGGTAAATTCATGTCACTTACTCTGGCTGTGGGTTGCCCTTGGCTTCACACCTGACAGTAATGGTGTTGTCAAAAGGAAGCGCGATAATGGGACTTGATGTATGAGTTACTATGGTTGGAGGCTGCTCCACTGTAATATGAAGACAAATGCACAAAATCATCACAGAAATGTTAACACTTTCATTTTTGAGAGAAGACTGCACTGGAAACGAGTGTTTTTTGTAGTGTGCTTTTCCTGTTCTTTCTTACTACTCTGAATGCATTGGAGGAAACAGTAATATGAGTAAGTTGTAAGCCAACAGCACTGCATAATCTGCAAATAAGGCCCCTTGGATAGACACTGCCCTAAAATGGCACAGCAGAACTTCAGCCTCTAAACAAAGAAATCTTTTCTGTAACACTTGTCACCTAAACAATTTACTCCAAGTTGTTATTTGTCAGTTGTAGCTCTGAAAAAAAAGTTCCAAACATTTACACTGAAGCAGGATAAACACCTTGAAATATAAACACATGCTCCGGCAAATTTTATGCACTTACAGAAAGAGAAAGGTGAAATTAAACATTCGGCGTGCCTTCATTATCAAATAAACCTTATAAATCGGCTCTTCATTTTAAAGCTCTAAACAAGTCAGCGCTATCTGATATTCCTACCTTCCAGTGGGATGTTGAGGCCCGCGGCCGTGGTGATCGAGGCCAAGAGCAGAACAAGCTGCAGGCTCCCCGCCAACCTCATCACCCTCCACTTATTAATGGAGACCACCGAGATCGGGAGAATGTGTTGATCAGCTGCCGTCAGTTGGAATTTGTAAGGCACAGAGGACCTAGAGGAGAAAATTAAAGTGCTATGTTCAGTAGTTCAACTTTGAACTAAAAACAGACTGGCCTATTTAAATTTGTAAAAGCGCTTAAATAAGGCTAACGACAGAAATATGGCACTGATTAAGCAGACCACATAAAAGACTGGTATGTGGAAATAAAGATATGACAGCATAAAAACCTGTTAAAATCTCATTTTTTAATACTGTTAACATTTCCATATGATGTTTTTAATGTTCTAAAAGACATACCATTAGCTAAATATGCAGTCAACACTACAACTGAGCATTTTCCACCTGGAAACTGCAGTGTTCAAATGACAGCCTCAAAAACACGGATACAGACTTCCTGGGTTTATTACATCACAAACCAAAGAAACCAATCTCGTCAACTTACACGGTTGGGGATTTCTATATCATTATTCCTCCAGTTTCTGGATCAAACATGTATCGATAAATTACTCCAGTATCTCAACGTCTGATTGTATAGCATTGCGTAACTTTAGTTTTCGAGCTGAGTTATGAGAGAGCTGGTGTGCTTGAGCTGCAGCAAGAGAGAGGAAAGGACTTAATTTATCCAGAAATTGTATCTGAAAAAAACTCAAAATATGTAATATTGATGGACAGAGATGAGTTTTAGAGGGGAGCTTTATACTCTTACAGATACTTTGCGGTGTTTTGATGTAACAACCCCTGTCACAACACAAATGTCCCATTTGTCATGTTTTGATCTTTCTTTCTAACCTTAACCCCATGTTTTTAAAATTCCTCATTTTTACTAATTAGAATAATAGCATTTCAGCCATTAAATATATTCAACTTTTCAATTGTAAAACTGAAGAAACTTCTAAATTCCTTTAAAAAGCCTCCCTCTTGAAGATTCCTTCCATTCAGCATCAGTTGTTCATCATTGTTGTAAAGTTGTAACACAACACAGCTGAGCCCTGGTCTGGAGATTATCTTTTGAACTGTAAAGCCTTGCTGGTGGCATCGCATGGCGTGCTTACAGTAAACCCGACTGGCACAAAGGCTAAGCTGCTGTCTGCAACGATCGCTAGATCCAAGATGGCAGTCTATAAATTGGTCTAAGCCCGTCAGTGTTTCACGGCTTAGATCCCACAGTGCTGAGACTGCGGCGGCAGCACTGGCAATGCCAAATGGGTTCACCCTCCAGCTAATCCTGCTATCAGGAGAATGAAGGCTGGGAGCTCCTGCAGTCATACAGTACACTGCTTAACAAAGGCTGAGTGCTACACTGAGTTCCTCTGAGGACACAAGGCTGCATGTGTTGTCCCTTCTTAGTGAGAAAGGTTAATGTGGTAATTGTTATAAACTAGATTCAGGATTAAGCTGCTCGAATTTAGAATCAATTAAGCAAATTGAGAGATTGCGGCAGAGTATTATTCGCAGTGAGGGACTTTGTGATTATCTTCCGCAGGTCTGAATAGTGAACAAAGCTGGTTAGACGTTTGCTGTTGTGGACTGAACATACGTGTTCATGTTGCTTTAAAGCCACTCATTCTAGCTTGCTTCTGCAGGCTCTAATTAACATACAGAGGAAGAAACACACATGTGCATGCCTGCACTCACAGATAATGCTTTGCACAACTAAAAACTTCACTGAGCGTTGAGATTTATGTCTCAGAGAGAAAACCACATCAGCACAGCAGAGCCCGCAAAGTCTTCATGAGACGGGAGGCCCGCAGTCCTCAGATGACATGAGTAGTGGGACCTTTTATCAGGATTTGTGCTGATCCTGACAACACAACAACATCAAGCACATAGCCAACTTTCATTCATGCGCAGCAAATCCACTGCCTGGTGCACACCCAGAGAACTTTATGAGTTGAGGCAAATCACACAACTTTAATATGCACGTGTGGATCTGCAAACCTGCCACTTCAATGATAACTCACACAAAGCTGACACGGTTCGCTTTAGAGGGAAAAGAGCACAAGATAGGGGTGGAGTCCCTATGTAAACAGATAACAAAGCATTTGTTTTTGGAAGCACGGGGATCTATTACCTGAACACATGGCAGATCATAGCCACAAATCCGCAGGGATTGTGTTACCAAAGCCAATGGCTGGCAGGGGCAGGAGGAGTGTGACTACTACACGACTAATCCATTGCCTACACACACTGTATACAATAACCCCCATACTCTCCTTTCACCTCAACTGCTCTCTTAAAATCTAATCTTAGTACAACTGCCCTCGGACAAAGCAGCAGCCCTGCAGAGTGTCTGCAAAGTACAGACTGCAAAAAGAAGCAGAAATGATCTTGTTTACACATACTCAAATACTTCGACAATAATTACAAAAATTCCCCGGGGACAAACAAAATCTTTTCAGGAAGTAACCAATACTCACAGTGTTTTGAGTCATTTTACATCTTTTAGTCCACCTCTAGCAGAGGCCCAAGGCAGCTGCAACTACAAGTCCATTTAAAAGTAAAACACCATCAGGGGATCATTCCAACAACTCTCTCTGAACTAACATCTCTGACATGTCCTTCCTCCTCCTCCACCTCACGTTCCTCCTCTCTGGCTGCCCGGACACGCCTCCCCGCCCGCCCCTCCACTCAAGCAGCTAAAGGAGCGACAGGAGACTCACTGAAGTGACATATGTCGCCAAAGCCTCTCACTTGGCAAAGAGGCTCTCTAAGCCCGCGACAATGACAGGGACAAAGGCTGCACTGCGGGGCAACTTAGCCAGCATTAAAGAATGGGTGGAGAGGAAGTACAGGCATGCCTCTCCCTCCCTGTCTCTCTCTCTCTATCTCACCCTTTTTCCATCCTACCTTTACACAAACTACCCATTTACACCCGGCTCCGTCTCAATGACTCTAATGCAACTAGTCCATTGAAAAGGAAACAGAGTCATCTCCTCTTAGAAGAACAGATCTTTTGTGGAAGCGCACTTTCATCTCCAACACGGCGCTCCAGGGTATTGATAGATGGAGGCTGGGGGTAAAAAAACATGTCTGAAATAGGCATGATGGTTATGATAAAAAAACACCATTTGGCTTTTCCTTTCAATCTTTTCTCAAGGTTTTTATCAAACAGGCGTAGTTTCTTATCTGGAGAAATGTAAAGAACGATTCAGCTCTGTATTTCTTATTCAGTCATTCAAACAACGTAAAGATCCCTTTTGTGAAGGGGTCCCTGATGTTATCTATCTGTAATTCTTTCAAGAGGCCTCATTTGTATTCTACAGAGCAAAGCAGGGGTTTTACAATATAGATAGCATACAACAGACCCTCTCCTGAGTTTCTCTCCTGGTCTGCATTGCATTAGGAACAACAGAAACTGTACCTACAACATAATTTGCTAACCCTAATGGAGACATAATGGTGGCAACAAGAGGGTAAGGAATGCTTGCACTGCCCTGTGGGCTCATCCAAGCAGCAAAAAGAGTCGTCACTCACTGCCGAGTATATTAAAGACTGAAATTAGCAAGCAAAAGCTCCTTGTAAGTCTTTGTAATGCCAGATAAAGCAAAAAAAGACAGCGTATGGTATTAAAGAAACCTTTACCGAGCAGTTCTAGAGGAAAAAACAAGCTTTTGCTCTGAGATTAGAAGTCTTCCAAAATTCTAACTTGCTTTTGTGTTTGTTTATTTATTATATGGCTGGAAAGTGTCATCAGTTTTAAAAGCTATACTTTTTTATGATGCCCAACTTTTTTTTTTTTTACTGTGACTGGTCTACAGTTCAGCCTGGAGTCACTGTTGGTGCAGAATGGCTAGACATAATTATGCACTTCAACGACCTGTTCTGTGTTTAAGAGAGCGCGGCTTCTGTAAACACAGAATACGCATTAGAGGCAAACCCTTTCACAAACTTGTGCACTCACTCGCATGCTATGTTGACGTGTGTGGAAAAGATTAAGACAGATAGAAAGACAATAGCTGTCACATGGAAAAACATACTGTACATTGTCTGATCTAAGCAATTACATAAAGAGTTTGGTGTAAGTAGTAGCAACCCAAAGAAAAGGACAAAAAGGAGACTTTAAGTGCAATATAGCATACAGTTAATTAATATAAGATCTTATCTAGAATATGTTTTATGGGATAACATTGGCTAATTCACATGTTTCTGTCCTGGCTTGTCAGAAAATGTATCACATATTTGGTTGCTATATATGTGACTGTTGATGTGTGGCCTATTTGTCCCACTCTTGTGATGAATATTCTAATTGTGACTCACTATCAGTGACTCAGCACAGTAAAGACACGTCAATTCTTGCGCAACAAAACCGAACGCAAAACAAATTGCACGAGTAATGGTTTCAGGGTCGCTGCTAATGACCAGCTTTATTATGTTTGCCATATTTGCATGACTTAAAGAAACAA
This sequence comes from Dascyllus trimaculatus, assembly GCA_024666655.1. NCBI lineage: Eukaryota > Metazoa > Chordata > Actinopteri > Pomacentridae > Dascyllus > Dascyllus trimaculatus. The sequence continues at coordinate 25,356,441 of CM045452.1, forward strand.
AACAAGAGACAGACATTCCAAAAGTGAATTACAACTTTACTATAATTCCCTTTGGTGACACACTGATGGCTCTGCCCTGCCCCATGCCTTTGTCGTGATGCATTTCCTCTCCAACAGTCTTTGCCTCCGGTGCATTGTAATAATTACAATCTTTAGCTCCTGACTTTATGCAGAACTCATACGTACATAGTAATTGTAAGACATTTTATAAGAAATTTGCAAAAAGCTCAACACACTGCAACATGAGCTGGGTTAAAACTGACGTAATGTACAGTATGCATGTGTGTGTGTAAAGAGCGTAGAGAATAGAAGACCAAGACACACCTGTTTGCTTTCAACCACAACATCTGAGGTTGTAGCTTAGTGTTACAAGGTTGTAAGACAATTGTCCCTGCCTGTACAACAATAAAAAAGGTGGCTTCACATACTCAGACATACTTGTGTGCACACAAAAGAATGACAAGTTTTTGCTGTCAGCGTGCACAATGACAACTATGAGGGGAATTACAGACGTCCACAAACATCTGCTGAGGCTTCAGGAAAGGAAACTTTTGTAGCCTTCAGACAAACTGTCGTCTTGAACAAACACTTGAGTGCTTTTACAAGAGCAAACTTTCCCCTCATGAATTTGTGTTAGCGAAGCACACAAACCCATTTAAACTTACAGAGTCGAATAACTAGTGGGTCTGTCCTCACACGAATAAAGAATGTGTGATTAAGCACATTTTCTCCAGAAAACCTCTTGCATATACACCGATCAGACATAAAATCATGACCACTGACAGGTGAAGTGAATAACATTGATCATATTGGTACTATGTGCTGTTCTGCTGGAAAACCTTGGATTTTAACATCCGTGTTGATGAGACTTAGACACCTAAATAAACATCGTCCCACAACAAGCACACTCCCTCATGCAGATGGAAATCCCAAATATCACTGGTCTACCCCTGCAGGAAAATGCACCCCACCACATGGAAACAACATCAATCAATCAAGAACATGTTGAGGAACATGACAATGGCCCAACATGTTGATTTGACCTCCAAACTTCCTACACCCCATTGTGATCAAGCATCAACAGGATGCAGTGGAACAAGTTTGATTGACAGAGGCCCCACTGCACAAGCCAGAGTACCCAAAGGATCCAGTGGCAACGTCCTGGTTCCAGACCCCATGGGACACCCTGAGAGGTCCTCTTGTCCATGTCCAATGGTTCAGAGCATTTTTGAGCACATAAGGGGGACCAGCACAATATTAGGCAGGTGGTCTTAAAGTGTCATAATGGTGTATAATATACTATATAACTGTAATTCATACCTGATCTAGGTATCATTAAATAGTTTTAGTTTGATCTACAGAGTTGGGAACAGAAAAGTACACTGAGATATAGGGGGCAATGTTTTCTAAATGTGTGCCTCATTTTTAGTTTGGACTGCCATTATTAGATCGCTGTATATGCTGACTGATTGCTTTTCTTGTGGTAAATATGATTTCTTCCTTTATGTTTTATTTTATAGCACAATCCTATCCGTAATCTTATTGATTGGAGAGTCAGCAACCCACTCTGGCTTTCATTCCTATTCTTTATGGTCTATTTATACTCTGTTTTCCTATAAGAATAAAGAAATGTAAGATGTTTGTCGTGAAGTTTGGATTGAGGAAGAAAACAACTAAACAATTCTAAAAACAACTCAGAACACAGACAACCCTATCTGAACCTGAACCTGTAGTACAATGTAAACACAACTGATACAGGCCTAACCGCCTGTAGCCATGTTTCCCCTTTAAACTCAACCCTCTATACTCAACACAACTTGCTGTCATTACTTGCCGGTGCCTTAACGTGTATCTTGTTTCTGTTTCGGTCCCTGAAGCACTTCAAAAAGCCAGTAATCATGTGTGCCTGGAATTTGCACAAACAGCTCCGTGACACACATGAAACACATCCACATCAAAAACCTGTGCTTCCACTGTTATGCAAAGAGGCAGAAGAGCTACACTTTTTACATTGTATACGAGTAGAACAGGTTTAAAGCGAATGTTTGGAGCTCACATGTCAACCAAACCGCAAAGCGACAAAAACACTGTTACGCAGGCACGTGGTGAGTTAAATGTAAAAAAAAAAAAAAAAGAAATAGCTTTTTTTCAGACTCTTTATTTGACTTAAACATACTATTTAATGCTCTTTTTCTGAAATCAATCTCTGCTCTGCGGCACCACATGGGTTTACAGCTCATTAACACATGTTCATGCCAGAGCAACCGTTTCTCTCCTAATGTGAATGTTACTTGCAAGAGCACATGTGCTGCGTGGAAGCTTGTGAACTTGCTGACAAACTTGCCCAGTCGGGGTTTGAATCCTTCCTACGCTGGAGCTGCAGCGATTTGTTGGATGACATGTGAAGAGTTGCCTCAATAAACAAGATCTCGACTGGCATGCAAACACATGGCACGCTATGGCAAACAAAATTCCTAACACAAGTCCTTGAGATTGGGGCCTTCCTGTGCAACGTCTCTGTCCTTCACAACTTGGAACATTTATGCATCACAGAAAACGTGCAGTTGGGATATTAAAATTACAAAAATGTCATTTCCATACATGAAAAGTCAAAGTCCTTGGACAGACAAGGGCAAGAGAGAAAAAAGACATGAATCACTACAGAAATATGTCCCTTGCAGTCGTGGAGTGACAAAGAGTGGCATTCAAGAGCTTAATCAGTTTTCCACAGCTAACAGCTCAGAGAAAAGACAGTTCAGAGGCAGGCAGTCACACTCTGCTTCCTCCCTTCAGACACGGAGGCCACAAGAAGACCTCTTCACACCTTCCCTCACCCCAACACATTGTTTATCGCTGTTGCAGAGAGGCAGATAAGGGAGCAATGCTGTGCTCTACGGTCGGCACTAAGCTAGTAATTAGTTTATGGGATAATCTTGAAGGCCTAAAGTGGTATTTAGTTGGGGTGGTAAAGTCTGTTTTTTAAAAAAAATGCCAACAAATGGAAGAGTTTCTGGTTGAAAACAGCCATTTGTGTGAGGGCAGACCTTCAGTGTTTTGACAAAATTTGCAAAAGGGTGAACATTTTGTTGGATGGTAAAAACGTTTTTTTTTTACAGTTGTGTTTACATGTATTAATGAAAGTTGAATTGAAATGCTCACTTAAATGTGTCCTTGTGGATTTTTGGGAATCACAGCAGGTTCATGTTTTCTTTTTTAATTTCGTTGGTAGGAGGTCCTTTTTTTTTACATTTGCATTACAAACTATGATTTGTATTTCATTTAAGACTATAAAACTTTGTTGGTTATGTAGTTGTTGGAGCAGGAGGATCAATAAATATCTTTCTGGTGCTGTTAATGTCTACAATTAGCCCCAGTGGCATGAGACACTCTCAGTAAGAATTTGTTGGCTATAGTCAAAGAGAGCTTTAAATGATGAGGTTTGTGTAAGCATTGTCACTGCATATTACTTTTTCGTTTAGTGGATCACGTGGATTGTGATGGCTCAACAAGAAAGTAAATTCCTCAGGACTTTGTAACTCCTTCAAAGTGCTTGGACAGAAAAGGCAATGGAGCTTCACGTCAGGACAAAACTTGCCTGTTCTTGTAGCACCATTGTGAACACTCTCACTCTCGTCCTCTCCAACCCTTCCTTTTAGACACCACCATGCATCATCTGTGGATTTCAAAAGAGCGATCCTCCTGTCATAGTGCAAGAAACTCATTTGGATCTTTCCTCAGGTGGCTTGCACCTGCAGCGTCCTCAGTCGAGACAAGAAAAGGGATGAAGAATAATCTTTCCAACATAACATCTGAATGTCTAGATGAAGAGACAGGACTTAAGTTCCATTATGAGTGTGTGGTACTGAGTGGCAGGCATAATCTCCACAGATTTATATTTATGTTAACCCTCCAACAAAACTATCAAAGGGAATTTACGGGGCGTCAGCTGAATTTACAAAACCATCACACTTGTGTGAAACTCATCAGAAATAAATCAGCTATCCGCCTTCTCTTAACGAGTTGGCAGTAAATCAGAGAGACTGCAGAGTTTCGGGGGCATCTGCTGCAACACGTCAAGAGACTGAGTCACCTCAAAGTGGCCCCTCAAAGCTACTCCTAGAGCATTGTTACATCCACAACAAGCAGTCAGTCAGACAAACATGACCTTTATTTAAACAGAAGAACTGAACTGAATGGCTTTAAAACCACAGTCTGTAAAGAATAAAAGAAACCAATGATGCTTCAAGTCCTGTTATCGTCATCATCTTTCATAACTGGGATCAAGTTCATCCAAATGTAAGTGACAGTGGATGAAAATGTGTTGCACTGACAACACTAAAGGCAGCTGAGGAATTTCCTGAGCATTTCCTTCTTGCTTTCACCTGGTTTGCCCTTAATCTGTTACATAAATGCTGCGGGTCAGAGCCAGCGGCACTCGATAGATCTACTGTCAGGACAACCACCATAGGATCTGTACCTTGCATCACCCCATGTGAGCAATAGCATCACTGCTGTCGAACACAGGCCCATGACAGGGGTACCCCTGTGAAAGTGTCACGGCCTTGCTTCATTTGCATTTCTGGAACACCATGAATGAAAGTGTTTGTTCTGGTCTGTGTGCCCAATAGAAAGGGTCCATTAAAGAGTGTTTTAGGGCTCTGCAGTGTTAGGTCGGAAGTTTGGGAGCCGGTGTATGGAGGGAAGTGCCAAGGGAGAGATAAAAAACAATGCTCTGACGGACTGACACGGTGGCCCGGATCGATCCGTATGCAGCTGATGCATCGCTTGACATCTTTCGGCATGTGTAATAAATGTTTCAACACATATACTCGCAGGTTGTGATTAAACTCAGGGTGGCTGGTCTCACATTCAGAGCCAAGTATCAAGCAAAGCCTGTTTACTGTAAGTCAGAGATTGCAACATGCCCTCTGGCAACTGTGTGGAATAACAATTCTCAGTTAAATCAGTTTTGCACGCAGAAGCAGTGCCAAGAGTAAAAGAGACATTCAATTGTTGCAACACTTGAGTTAAACTTAAGGATGAAAAGTGAGACTTTAAAGTAACACAAAAAATCTGTTAGCATGAGGGAAGACAGAGGTACAGTAACACCAAAATGTCAAAAAGAAGTGTATATCAGCATGTTTTTAAAAAAAATATGTGCCCAGCTTAAATTGTTTTACACAGCATGTTATCTAAAACTTGTTAAATCTTGCACAAGGCATTTTTCTGTAGGAAGAAACGTGTTTCCATTGAGCCTAATGCAGAGTTGGGTCAGTTTTATGGATACAGAGGTATTTACAGGATATTCACAATCATGTCAAATGAGGTAAAAACAGTGAAGGACAGTAGAGGAAGTATGCAGTTAATTTCACACATATATCATCATTAAAGTCATTCAACCAGTATGTCTTAGCCAGAAACCTTAATTGGAGCAGAAAATTGTTACCTGCATTTTAACATACCTTAAGGACAGTTTTAACTGCTGATCACACTTATTTTTGCTATATCTTTGCAGATAATAACCTGATCTCGCAGGTGGAGATTCCTCATTTTCAAAGCAGTTAAAGAATGCAGCTTCACATACCTTCATATAAGGAATTTCTCCACAATAAATCAAGTCACCTAAACACAAGTTTTTATCTGAAAGAACATTCAGCTGCCTTATTTTTATCTATTCACTGGAAATAAGCCTTTCAGACAAGCGGGGAGATGCTGGATGATTTCCCAGAACCTCTCTATGACCTGCTGGCAATGTAGATGCGTATCAACACCTGCGGGAAAGGTAGCGCTGGGTACCGGTCGAATAGAAAACGCTTGTAAGTGGAAGATTATTGTGAACAAGGTTGCGACCCCGACCAAGAATGAAAGCTGGGAAGTGCGATAGAGACAAAAAAAAACAGACAGACAGCGAGAGGAGAGAAGAGGAGAGGAGAGGAGGGGCCGGAGAGCAAAAGAGAGTTTTGGGGGTGATATCTATGGCACAGGAGAGAGAAATCCATGGGAATTCATCTCATTAGCATATGAATCAAATTCCAGCAGCAGGGAAAAGACAGACACTGAGTTCGGAGCCTGTTGTTCGGGAACAGACGAGCGAAATTATTACACCGAGAGCCGGGGTTTAGGTAAACTGTTGCATGGTGAGGATGTTAGAGGCCTGGGGAAAACACCATAAATATAAAATGACCTATATTAACATAACTCACTGTGAAAATCAAACAAGTTTATTGCGAGACTTCTGTGCTGTGTTCTCCACAGGGGTGAAACCGAAAAGAGGATGAAAGAGGCTGCTGCTTCAAATGGCTATATGAAAGAGTGCATTTTCAACAAATGCGTTAATTAAATCACATCGTATGCACGACTGCTCTTTGTACACTCCAGTATGATAATTTAATAAGAGCTCCTCTTAGTCAAATTATCAATGACAGAAAATTAATTGGCATCTACTGTGATGATCAAATGATTGTTTTGTCCTTTTTTAAAAATCCAAAATGCAAATATTTCTAGTGCCAGCTTCGACAAATATATTTTTGTAAATGTAAGGTGGACAAGATATTTAAAGATGATGCACATAAACGGTGTGTTTTAATGTTTTCTTGCATTTTATAACTAAATTACACGGAAATTAACGGAATGGACAAATGGAAAAAAGTATCATCTGCAAACTTTGCGCACCTAATCTAGAATCATTTTATGAAAATCACCCACTGTTGCAGTCTGTATCAGTAACTAAACACATTTATGTGAAGATTTTCTAAGTAACATTAGTTTAACTGGTGTCCATCAAGTGAACAGCAGTCTGCATGCTGTTGTTCAAGTATGTGTGATTGAGCAGCCTGGACATCTTCTAAATCAGTGGCATGACACGCACAAGGCTGAGCAAGCAGCAACCTCCGGGGCTGAAGAGTGGAAGTCCTAAAACCTGCAGTTCCTCAAACGGCCACTTGAGGTCGGCTCCAAAAAGTAGTCAATCCCCGTAGACCTCCATGTAAAAACGTCCAACTTTACAGCGGAAATACACGTTTATACATGGGAATGAAAAAGGTTTTAGGTCTCTTTAGCTAATTTCCCGTTTCTCTCAACAGTTGAGGGGGTGATTTTTTTCAACAAATCGCCCATTTAAACTGTATTACGGCTTAAAACTATGCATAACCAGGGGCGCAGTCAGAGCCACTATGTCACGGAGGGTTCGTTCATCTTTATGTACAGTCCATTGTAATTTATCACCATCACGTTGATACACTGGAGTACAAAGCAAAGTGCAACATATCTTAAAACTCATCAGTATTTCTTACTGTTTGCTGCAGATAAGACTGACATGTGTGGGTGATGATGTGATATTGCATCAGCTGTTACTTTCAGCTTTAAGTACAACCTGCACGAGTTGCAGCCATTCATTGTTTTTATCGGGACGGCACCTGATGAACTTATGGTAAAACAAAGTGTCCAGATAGGTGTGACTATGTAGTTTGACTAATATTATGATTTTGACCAGCATCGTCCCTCCATGAATCGAATGCACTGCCAGTGTTGACCACAGTTTCCCCTCAACATTGGTCATATTCCCGTTTCACCAGATGGGCTTCACTCGATAAAATTTGAGTGTGTGTGTGTGTGTGTGTTAAGGTGGACTATGTGTAGGAGTCTCTTGTGCTGAGAGCTGCAAGTTTGTTGAAGTTAGTGGACTCAAAAGTTTGCTGGTGTTGCACACTGTTGCCACTGTAGGGAAGCAGAAGAGCAGCACTGAGGCCCTCAGGAATAAGCAGAAATGTCACATCCTTTGGATTTCTCTAGAAAATCCATCCAGAGTCCAGGACATAAATATCAGCCCACAAGCAGCTACAGGCAACTCAGACAACTGGGAAAAGTTTCATTTTTTAACGACACTAGAATCTGTTGTAAATAGCTTCACATTCTTACACATGTTACCTTTAAGTATTGTATAAATCAGTTTGGAGCCACTCAAAATTGAAAAGAAATAATACACTTTTTACATTTATTCAGCAGCTGTAGGTACTCTAACTATTTTGTAGTTTTTGTATAAACAGATCTCACATAAAAGCTTAACCACCAAAAGATAAAATGAGTCTTTAAAGGCTGCTTGCACATAATGAATAAGCACCAGTAATCAAAATTGTAAGTATAAAAGTGTAATCTTACATTCTGTTGATGTAACTCGTTGACTTTTATTCAAGCAAAATCTAAAGCATTTACTTGTAATTCCCTATTTTCATTGGTAGTGTCTGTATCGTAAACAAATCTGGACACTTTTTCCATAAATGCCCACTTATTTCATTTCTAAAAAATCTCTGCAAATGCCTCATGTCAGCAGAGAAAAACAAACTCTCAAAGAGACATGTTTTGAGTCGGCTATTAGCCTGTCATCAGCGGTGGGAACCTGTGGTGTGGATCAGCCAAGCCTTAGAGTGGAGCAACATGTAGGGACATGGCAGCCATGCGTCATAGTCAAATTCTTTTCTCCTGTCCGAAACAGGATCCGTCTTATCATCACGCTTACACACACGGGCCTGTTGTAACGCCAGATTGTGCTTTGATCGTGCGACATGCCCTGATCTCGATCGAGTCTATCTAAAGTTTTTACACCTCGCTGCAGGTTTCCAGAACAAAACAGACTCTTTGCAATGCAGTGCAGCGATCCAGTGGCACATCTGCAGGAGGCAACCACACATAGAGAGGATGTTTACTTTATAGTCCGGCAACCGGGACATGCTGTTGCTGTCAACAAGGCGATGCGCCGAAGATGTCGCAACTTATTTCTGTACTTCTGCCTCAAAGTGACTGTTTGTCCTGAAAGACGGGGGCTTAACAGTGAGGGCCCTGTTCAATAGCGAGAGTCCAGATGAATGCTGCGAGGAGCATTTCAAGTGCCAATAAACCGTGTTCCTCACTCGCCAGGAGGAATGCAGGCTATTGTCAATTGAAGTTGTCCGAAAAGCTCCTGCGAGTGCAGCTCAGGAGGGGGGCGTTTGGTGGTGGATGCAGGCTGAAGGCAGCATACGTGATTGCCCCTCAAAGCCAGATCATCCGACTCATTCAGACAGGGAGCAAAGTTATTTGTGCCCCCTGTGTGAGGCGTTGATTTCACCCAGCATTTGTCAGCTGGAGCGGTCATGACCTTTGCTCTCGGGTAGTTAGGAGCCGCCAGAGCTGGAAGGCAGAAAGCCAGACTCCATGGCAACAAGAAAGTTAGGCTGGAAAGATTTGCTTGGAATTTTTTAGCACATTTCCGCAGAATAGAAAGCTCAATCCCCTTGGCAGATCAAAATTTGGCGCTAATAGATCTGTCATCAAGTGTTATAAAAAGTCAAGATGGCTGGGCTGAAGCTTCTGGCGGTGGTGTCTCTATTTTAAACCTACAGTGGTGAGTTCCTGTGTCAGTGACTCTTGTAAATATTTCACAAGCATTCCAAATGTGGGCTGGCTGTCCTCGAAGCAGAGCAATAAATTCCCCTCACCGAATACACACATCAGGGCTTCAGCCTTCTCTTTAATGGTCATCCCCTGACCGGCCGAGCATCATTAAATTACCGAGTGAGAAGTTTGGAGGGAAATCCTGCCTGCGTGTCCTTTTATGGCACGAAAGCATGGGAGGCTACAACACGACCTGAAACTCACAGCAGGAAGGATCATGGGAACGAAGGAGCGAAACCACCTGCTATCCTCTCTCAAATGTAAAAATTCTCTGTTGCATTCGTTTTCTATCAGCACAGATCGTGGACATGGTACTCGATGCTAACACAAAAAAAAAGATTAGACTGAAATCCAGTTTGCACAAAACATACAAAGACCAATTATGACACGAAGTTTCTGACAGCTGTTGTTTTCATCCTCGAGAGCGAATTCAGCAGCACACAGGCTTCCTTAATTTATTCATGTATGCAGTTATTCTCAGATTATCAGCTTAAACAGTATTTAAACAGTTAATCCACATGAAAGCTTTCCCAGAGTCTACTGATATGTAAAATATGTGATTATTGTGCTCCTCTCGAAGAGCAAACCCCATTTTTTTCCACATTCCTTCGTTTTCTGCAGGAGTGAGAGGATTTTTGCAGCCTTAAAAGTGCTCTGCATGAATCACTTGTAGTGCTTTGTGAATGATTTGATTCAGAATATATTAGTTAACACTTTAGCTGTTGTTCTTAGGGAGCTTTACACATGAAGCATTTAGCGTCTTATGCCTGTTTGACAACTTTTATAATGCGCGCTGATGAAAAACCTTTAATTTCTCTGCGCTAAGCGGGCTAACTGCTGGTCTGATTTTGTAAAATTGATTTCAGCGTTTATTCCCAGACTTTCTAATTAAGGGAATCTCCAACTGTGTCTGCCTCATCAACAAAGTTTCAACGCAGAAATCAATTCCAAATGAAAACATTAAATCCACTGGAACATCTCTGCGAGCAGCACAGAGGAGCAAAGTTATCTGCGATCAGGTTTATTCTACCACTAAATTAGACTATTAGGCTGTCTTCTATTCTTTCATGCAGCGGCTTCACGTTGATACCATAATTTTGTTGACTATAAGTGACTGGCGTGGAGTTTTTTACTCTTCTCAGTGCATCACTGATTAATGGCTGAGAAACTCACCCCCTGCCTGCTAAGGCTCTTACATGGCACTAGCTGCTCCTAATGGATAACAATGAGCTGCTAAGATGCTGACAGAAGCTAAATATACTCTGTTCTGTCACAACACATTTGGCAGCATTTTAAATCCATCCAGTGCACTAAAGAATGGCAGACTGTTGCATAAATGTGCTACCTGCAATATTACAAAAATAATACACTATTTGGTCCATAATATTTAAATACTATGAAGCTATGGAAGTGTGCTTTGCAGCTTTACAAAGCCTGAGTTTGACCTAATACTGCCAAAGGTCCCAATTATACAATTACAGGGGTTGCTGAGGGGCAATTATCTGTACTCCATCTCTGAAAGGCAGACTAGATGGGTGGAGACAGCATGCCTTGCATGTTGCAACATATGCTGGATGTACCTGCGTCCTCTGAGAAACTAGTAGGAGATGATTCGCCAGGACCCTGTTACATTTGTCCTCCCTCATCTTCGCCACCGGGGAGCTATTTGCTTTCTAAAGTTTTGATTTCCATTTCACGGTGTCAGAGCATTATGGCATCTCCAGCATGAACCCACTGTCAGTTTGCATTCAGCCTTCTCGCTTCGCAAGAAGTGCACTCAGACAAACCACTCACCGTTTGACATTTAGAATTTATCATCCTCTCCGTGCCTCTAATAAAGCAGAAAATGTTGGTGAGTCATGGATGTGGACGGTTCAATTCATATTTGTGGGGAACTCTTTACAAGACAACAAGCTGCGCTATGTAGTGGTTCTGAGAAAAACAAGACAAATACATTTTTACACTCAACAAGGCAGAGCAACAACTACCTGAGTGTTTCAGCGGACTGGTTCATCCAAGCAGAAAAGAAACAAGTGACAAATTAATAAGCAGCTATTTAAAAAGCAACTGTTTGTAACTGGTTCCAGCAACTCAAATGTGGGGAGTTGATGCTTCTGTTTAACATAAATAATAGAAAGCTGAGTATCTTACTGTAGTAGGCACTTTTTAAAGGTTTGATTGATCAACAAATATTCATTTACAGTGACATAAAACATAAAAATGTGCAAATCATTTTTGGCAATTTGCATGAAAATGACAATTTGTGCTTGACAAACCTAAAAATCTGCAGCTGGCTATAGAATGTATTTCCTGCACTAACAGTTAACATAATACAGTAGCTTTAAACTAAACTTGTCAGGCTTTCTTCAGTCTTGAAGTTACGCTTCAGGCAAGTTTGTCCGGTCCCAAAAATCAAGATTTATGCTTTGAAAATCTGTGGCACTATTTAGTGGTTATTGCTTTAGGATTTACATGCAGAGCTTCACCACTGATTTATCCTAGACAGACAGACCAACTTATAGTCACCCCAATGAAGCAAATGGTTAAATCCACATTTTAAAACACTTGGCTTCCGTTACTTGAGACAATACATCTCTGCAACAAGTGGATAGAATCTGAGTGAGCGTTCGCAACAAGCACAATGCAGGAAGCCTTTCCAAACAAAGTCAAAGCTGACCCTGTTCTCCTGTGGCAGCCTGCCGTACTGTAAATTCATTTATCACAAAGCTCGGCCCAAACGTCACCACAGGGAGCGAGGAGCCCACGATTCCCCCAATTACCACGTTTCAGTCAAGTTGGGTCACACAAAAGAAAGAGGCTCAACCCGTTTCACTGTTACAAATCTGTGGAGTCCTGAATGGGCCGACTTCACAGGGATGAGTGTGGCCAAAGCTCTGGGCGACTGACCCACTATGAGTCCTCTCCGCTGTCTGAGTGGCCAGACGGAGGGACAGACAGAGAGACACACTGACAGACAGATGTGATCTTGCTGTGAACAATTCAGAGTTTTAAATGAAATGTTAAGAAAAACCGAGCAAATGAGTTTAACATGGCTGCATGGCATAATTACCCACGTTTACACACCCAAACCCACTGACACAAGTCTATACAACTGTCAAGTGGAATCCAGCTCTGATTAACAGGCTTAAGGACATTTTACGATGTAAAATAAGAATGAAAGTCTCCAAAAGACCAAGACGTAAAAACTCTGCACATTTAACTAGCATGTGTTGCTTGCAGATCAGTTTTACTGTTTTGTCTATTAACTCACTGAGGATCCCATAGGGGCCAGGACCTGAACACCTCATATACTTATTATTGTTTTTATTTTATACTGTCTTTAGCCTCTTTAATACTCTATTTTTGTTATGAATATCAACACAGTGTTTAAGCTTATTTCTTTACCAGCACGATTTGCACGTTACTTTGCATGTCAAATTCCATATTTTTCTTAAATCTAACATGTGTGAGCTACTGAATACCTTGGATTTCCCTATTTCTATCTATCTATCTATCTATCTATCTATCTATCTATCTATCTATCTATCTATCTATCTATCTATCTATCTATCTATCTATCTATCTATCTATCTATAGCTGATAGCAGGTCCTGATCACATACACTTATAAAGACATATTACAGTTCTGTAAAAAGTAGCACTAAGAAGTATGAATTTTGTTCTGCAACTCACCCAGACTGGAGGTGATGAAAAGAAACAACCTATCCAGGACTTGTCTTCAGTTCCCTCTTGTTCGAGATCTAACTTTTACTACGCATTATGACTCAGTGCTGACTGTGTTGCGAACCTCCCTGTGGAACTTCGCGACAAGTAAAAGGTGTGTGTTTTTTCTACCTCAGCCGCCCAGCGTGTTTTTTTGAGTGACAGCCAGAACTGCGCAGTCAACAACTGCAGCTTCTCTGACTCAAGTCTCCGCAAGGTCGTTTCTCTATTTTAGAAGCTGCAGAGGTCAAAGGCCAAACGGCGACTCGGTGTGCGCGGAGCTGCTGCTGCTGTCATGTTCTAAAACTGTGCAGGAACCCCCGGACTCCTGGGTAAAATATGTGCGGACAAGAAACGTAGGGGAGGAAATATTTCCCTGCGCGTGTCCGTATGTGCACGAGCGGGCGTGTGGCGTGTCAATCAACTTTTTAACCCCATGCATGACTGCAGATTAGGTTTTGACACAACTTTGAGCATCAAACACTAAATTATCTAAATTCTGGTGAATTTTAAGGCAGCAATTTGTGGTGGAAATGTCTGTAGTTTGGTCAAACCTGGGGAAATTAACTATATTCTTATATTTAGATTTTGCTCTCCCTGCTAGATTTTTATCTGTTCTAAAAACATTGTTGGAATATTACTGTGAAATGTTAAAGCGAGTTTTTTTTGTTGTTCCCAGGATGTTAGAGTCTTTCTCAGTCGCTTTGCTGCATTTCTCACATCACCATTAACATTTGCACAACAGTTCGTGCACCCTTAGGGTAGAGCTGTGCACAACTGTAAACAATATTGCAGTACATATTAGAACTGAACATACAACATACACAGTGCTGTAAATCATTCATGTACATGTAGACGTTCTTGTGTGTCTGCCCATATACTTTCATCTACATCACAGCGAATATCATCCCTTGCAATGCAGCGACGAGGAGCTTGACAGATCTTCACGACTAGTTCAACATTTTTGTACATAATGACTCAAGCAATCAAATGAGGACTATTAGTTTTACAGGGAACGACTATTCAGCATTCATAAGTATAGTTCATTTTGACTGACATGACATAAGCAAATGATAATGCTATAAAACAGCAGAGAATTGTATGAAAGCAGTTGATGCATGTTCAAAAGCATTTGCAGTTTGTTGGAAGGAATAAGAAAGTGCTACTATGATGTGCACGAATGACTAAATGTTGCGGAGGTTGAACTAACAGTAATGAGAATTTTAATTCTGATCAGAGACATGCACCAAAGCGACTGAGAAAAACTACAATCCGAAAGAAAATTCTTGTGCCAGATATTGCTCAGAAAAAACAAAACTCTAAAAAAGGACATGAGAGAGATACATGACTGAAATAAAAATAAGTAAGCTGAAAATATTGCTAGACTAGAACAGAAAAAGTGACTGATACTGAGGTAATAAGTAAAATGACACATGATAATGAAATATTGCACCTGAAAAATGAGATGAAAATTAAATGTCGCACATTACAGTGACAACGTTGCACATGAAATGAAAAGCTACAAGTGATGTGAAAACTGATGGTACACAAACTATTGACAAAAGTAAATATTGCAGATGACATCGATGTTAGTCTTTAAAACTACGTGTTTGATTTCCGATGTTCTTCCTAAAGATGGGAAAAGATTCTCTAAAAACATTCTAGCAATGTTTGTAATGCTCAATCTGTTTCATTTTGGGGTTTCTTGGGTTCCACGGGTGGTGTTAATAAATTATATGTGGGTAATTTTTTAGCCTCAAGAAGCATAGCTCCCATTTTGGGACACAACTGTACAATATAAAACCTCAGTGTCACTGTCCACAAAAACTCATTGGTTGTAATTTATTTGCAAGGAGAAGAAAGCTTGTAGCTGCTGCTCCAGGACAATTCCTCCGTCCACACACCATCAGGTGGCAGAATCAGCCAACTGTGGCCTTAAACTGTTGCCCCATGAACCTTACTGACCCGACCTGGCACCGTCTAGACTTCTAGAAGTCAGACTGCCACCTGTGCTGGAGTGTAGTTTGCCTTTTAGACAGATAATACTACATTTTTCTATTGTTAGTTAGCTTTTTTTGTTAGTGTATTAGATGATAGTGCCTGTAATTTATCAGAAATCCAACATCAAACCATTAAAAGTCTTATGCCTGCATTATTACATATTACGTATGTTCAAATCAATGTATGACTAATAACCACAGAGGCTTGTTTTCAAAATATTACATCATCTTACCTCAAAACCACTTCTTTTAATAACCTTCCAACACTAAAAGGATTTCAAAACTATTTTAAGAATGGTAAAGTCACTATTACCCAAGAAAAACCTAAAGCAAAAATTCAGGCACCGGCCCAGCTACAGTTCTCAGCTAGAAAGTTCTACTAATGTTTTCAGTGGCAAGTTTTCTTTACTTCCAAGAATGTTCTTCTTAAAGTTCAGATCAAGAAACTCTAAGAGCATTCAGGGATAACACAGTTAGACCCTAATGGCCTCACATTCTTGAAATGCAGCATTGAGAATGTTCTTCACTTGTTGTTCTGCGACACTGTGAGAAATGCCTACTAAAATAGTGTTTTATAATGTGGACAACATCCCAGAAACATACTTAGAATATTGTTGTATTAGTATATATACTTAGAGGCCTTGAAAACTTCTTGAAAATATCATTTGTTCACGTTGGCCTGGAAAAATGTCATTTAGCATCCAAACATCGTCTGAATGTTGCAGTTTGTGTCTTTTTACACTTATTGGAACATTATGCCGATGTTAGGGGAACATTTCTTGCTAGTTTGGAGGTGACAAATCTAATGTAATGCGGAAACATTCAAAAGTATTCTGTGTTTCTTTCAAATATTTAATCTCCTGTAGATCAACTTTTCTCATTTAATATTATGCCTGCTAAGTCAACACACACAGGCATGAATTACTCTTTTGTCCTCTTTAATGTATTTTGTTTGAGTAGGTAACCTTGTCAAATGCACTTGTGGCACTTATTCACTGCAAAGACAAGTCATTTGAATTAATTTATGGGTTCTAACAGCTTGCATGTGTAAAACTTTCTGCACATTCAGAACATAACTCGCATATCTGTGCTTGACATGCAAAAGCTTTGTTCTTGGTGCAAATGTTTTAAATACTGAAGGAGATATATCCCCTGTTCACCTCTGAAATCTACCCCGATAACCCCACGCATATGGTACTGCATGCGCACACAGTGCTACTTCTACTTTGCAAAACAGTTGAGCCTCCTTATGAACCTCGGCTACATTTGTTATTGGTGATTTCAAAGTACAATCACTGTTCATTCATGCACATAATTGCCCTGTCCCATTATCTAAAGAGGATGAATAGCTGCTGAGTGGACTTTACTGTTCCTGTCCTCGTATATCTGCCATTCGCCTGCTCGAATTTTAAACTTGACACCGTTGGAGAAATGTAGTTATAATGTCAATGGAGTGCCGCTTATATTCTGCTCTTGCTGCTGCGAGTGCAGGTGAAAACTGTTTGCACAGCGCTCGTCCACACCCATCTGCATTCATGTAATTCTTCAGAGCCGTATCAGCTGTGTGAGTAAACACTATTAGCGCAGACAAAGAGGGAAAAATGCATTGTGTGTTTTTGCTGCACAACCGTTGAAGCATCTTGTCACTTGAAGGGCCTTTTTACGCGCCTGAAAGAATGTGAAGTGCAGATATGTGGAGCTTTCTTAGAGGTGAACACAAAGACTTGCACATGCTGTAGCTGTATACGAAAAACAACATGGCACGCTGTGTTTTTCTAAGCATAGCTGTAAATAATTCAGAATCAAATCATTGGAGTATATATCGATCAGTCTTAACATTATGACCACCTGCCTAATACTGTGTTGGTCCCCCTTATGTGCTCAAAAATGTTCTGAACCATTGGGCATGGACTAGAGAACCTCTCTGGGTGTCCTATGGGGTCTGGAACCAGGACGTTGCCACTGGATCCTTTGGGTCCTCTGGCTTGTGCAGTGGAGCCTCTGTCAATCAAACTTGTTCCACTGCATCCTGTTGATGCTTGATCAGAATGAGGTGTAGGAAGTTTGGAGGTCAAATCAACACATTGGGCCATTGTCATGTTCCTCAACATGTTCCTGATTGTTTGATGTTTTTTCCATGAGGTGGGGCGCATTTTCCTGCAGGGGTGGGCAAGTGACATTTGGGATTTCCATTTGTATGAGGGAGTGTGTTTGTTGTGGGACAATGTTTATTTGGGTGTCTAAGTCTCATCAACACTAATGACACAATCCAAGGTTTTCCAGCAGAACACCGCGTAGTACCAATATGATCAATGCTCTTCACTTCACCTCATAATGTTGTGGCTGGTCGGTGCATTAACAGCTTTAATAAGTTGCAAACTAAACAAAATCAAAATCCTACAAGTTACACTGGTTAGTCAATAAGCAGAAAATGAATCAGGAATTCTGAATTATTAAGGTCATTCTTATGCAATGGCATTCGTGTTATGCACCTGTGATTTCAAGCTCTTAACAAAGTGACACAATTTAGGGACAGGTTTTTACCCCAGAGCTGTGGCCTCCATCACACCCCTCCTCCCTGCTCCGACACACAACACACCACAGCAGGAGCATACGGACTCAAGGACTAATCCACACACCACACTCATCTGCCTCACCTGCAATTTTGCACGATATTTCTGTACACATTTGTACAGAAATAACTCATTTTACATTTTTGTACATATTTCATACATTTTTTATACATTTCCTATTTTTTTTTGTATATATTTATGTCCAATGTGTTATTTGTATATAAGGAGAGAAGTCACATGAGATTTCATTCTACATTGTGTAAAGGAGGAATAGATACTGACTGTGTAATCAGGTTAAATCACTTACTAAGGGATCTTCTCTTTGCAGACAAACCCTCTAGTTGTACTACGTGTTTGAGAATTTTAATTTACAGGCTTGTCTCGGCAATAAAGCTGAGGCCCTGTTGTGTTTTTGTGCCTCTTAAAAATACTGCCAGTCTGAGATTAGCAGTACATGAAAGTATGTAACTTGAATGTGACTTAATGCTCTTTATGGATTGCAAACACACTAAAAGCATTAAAAAAAACTTTCCCTCCATTAAATACAGCTCTTCACTGTCAAGTTGTCCAAGCAGTGCTCTGATCCCTCAAGGTCCAAGCTCCATTGTAAGAGCTATAGAGAAGGAGCTTACATTCCAATTACCACTCGAACCAGCATTGATCACTGAGTCCTGAACCTTGACATCGGCCCCCCATTGAGAGAAACAGCAGAGCGTTGCGTGGAGATCACGCATTTTCACCCATTATGAGGCCATTGTGCTGCGCTGACCTGTAATCTTGACCCTGAGTTGTGTTTCTGTCTGGCTCCGAGCTCTTCACTGCTGATAAGTGAGATCTGCAGATTCCTCGCCACGTTCGGATCTCAGTACTTATTAATGGAAGTAATTGTACTTTGTATGAGAAAAGCCTTGTTTCGGCCAAATTGAAAACGCCTGATTCCAGTGTTGAATCTGACAGGAACACTGCAATTTATTTCTATCAAGATGTGCTTCCCCCCCACTGGTAGCTCACGCTGACCTCTGTCTTATGCTTTTGAGCTACAGGAGGAAACATGTGAAAAATATTCCAAAGGGGAAGGAGTGTAGAAAATGCAGTTGCCATGGTAATAGATGTATATTTTATTGGGGGCCTCTCTTCCTGTAGTGTAACAATGCCCCCTAGTGATATCTTAGATAGCTGTGCACACCAGGGAAGCAGCGCCACAGTGCAAAAAGACTGTTTTTACTGCCTTAAATCAGTGAGTTCAGAGAGCTTTGAAATAATTTAGCTCGACTCAGATTCTGACTTCAGTAACAACTGGAAAACTTTGCTTTTTGATGTCATCTGTTTTCAGACAGGCTGGGGAAAAGGCAAACTGCTGAATTAAGCCAAAATGTGTCCAAAGTTGTTCATTACAGTCACGTGCAGTGGATGAACTTTATGTGAGCATTAAACTTTATTCCTGCCAGCTGCAGAAACATTGCACCACGACTGCTTCTCCCACTGTTTTGTCCTTTGTTGAATGTGGAATGTGTGTTTACATTGTTTTGTTTTTTTCTCCAGTCAGATAAACAAAAAATATTTCTTCCAGTGTTTCTGTTGGTCTGTTGTGGACATACTTTATTTATTGGATTTAAACACCAGAGAGAGCTTCTGGATTCTTTTCCATAGTGCTGTTTTTGTTGTTATTTCAGCCCTCCTTGCAGTGATATGTCATGGAATAAAATATATATTGGTAGGAAATATTATACACCGAGCAACTTTACTTAGCTTAGCTTGGTCTTTGCCACAGTTTCCAACTGTATGTTCATTTTTTAAAAATACAACCACCTAGGATTCAGTCCCCTCACATCGAATGACACGTATTAATATTGGTGCTGTAATACTGTTAGGTAATAAATCGCTGTGGCTGTAATCTACACTAAACACACTAACAAATTGTGCTGAGAGAAGGTTATGGATCCCAGAATTGCCATTAAACCAGCATTTCAGTGGGCTTCGATGCTGCCATCTGCCTCTGACTCATAGCTCTTTTTGCTTTCGCAAGGCTATCATTCAGAGTGGAAATATTAGCGGCATTTCAAGGATTATCCATAGCACAAGCTGAACTATTGCAGATGGCAGAAAAACGTGCAATTATGAACCCAGAACTTAGAACGCTTGGGATATTTCTCACAGTTTTCAATATCTGCATGCCGAGCAGAACTCAGGTGTCATCTGGCGCAGCGTCTGATTTAATTAACTCTTTTGGTGTCAGGTTGAGAAAAGGGGGAAGACGCTGTGCAGAGCAATGCTGTTTCTGTAGAAGAATGCTTCAGAGAACACGGAACATGCGTCTCATATCAGAGGAGAATGCTTTTGCCGCACGGGGCGTTTTAATGACTACACTGTTAACGTCAAGCCTCATGCAAAAAGTTTCTGTTGTAGCAGCAATGGATTATCTCGTGTTTGCTGCCCAACGAGATAACAGCTTCGCAATGGGCACTAAACGGAGATGGACTGGGAATAAATGTTGACTGATAAGTGCAATCAAAGCCAGCTTTTATTGACTGGAGACCTTAGGGGTGTGAAAGTGTGTGAGTGTGTGAGGATGTGTGTGTAATATCAGTGTTGCAGTGGAACACAAGGACTTACATCATCACCACTTAAACAGTATTATAGACAGCTTGCTAGACTATTGGTGCCCGGAGGGGGGAAATTTGAAATTGAAATGTTAAATGACTTTAATACAAGTGCACTTTGGGAATATGTGATTAAAGGTTGCATTTACGCCTTCTTATGTTGTTCTGTGCTCGGTTTTGTGCGTTTGAATTTTTTGCACCTTGGTGTGGTGTGTGTGTGTGTGTGTGTGTGTGTGTGTGTGTGTGTGCATGTGTGTTCTGGTATTAGTCCGTCTACAGTTGCATTTGTTGCTTTTGGGAACTAAAAGTCAGTTCCACGTAATGTAAATCATTAAATTTGACTATGAAGACACGATTTATGGTTAAGGTGAGGTTGAGGTTAAGTTTATGGGGTGTTTTGGATTATGTTGATTTGCCAGGAAATATGAATGAATACAGGACCATGCATGTGTCAGATAGATTGCAAGTATACAGTAGGTATGGATGGATGGATGCACACTTTATGCACTGCTGAAAAAAGTAAGATATAAACTTTGCAGGACTGTGTGTGGCTCAAAAAAATCAACAGTTTAGTTTTGTAGAATTTTAAAAGGATACAATATCAGACAGAAATAGCTAACAATCTAAATTTAAAAACTGCCGTCATCAAGGGTTTGAGATCGCTTTGTCCAGATTGGTACAAAGTCAAGGCTTCGCGAATTGCTTGCTTTAGGTCTAAATCCATTTACAACATCAGCCTTGAGAGTCACAGAATTAATTATTCGTCATCTAGACATGAATAAAAAGCTTGACAGAATGATATTTTTAAGGCTAATGTAGAGCCCTGGGATTACGAGGACAAATCAGCAGTTTATATGTAAGAAATCAAGTCAGAAACTTATTTTTTTGTATATGGTGCTACAGTAAATAAAAGCAGTACATGAAAATCAAAATATGACACAATCTGTGCTGCCAGCAGTTTTACAGCGAAGCCAAAGTTGTATCTTCATACTCTGCAATATAGATCTTCTGTTTTATGTATACTCATAAGTCAGCATGTTGACCATTAAGAGATCCTTTATGTTAATCAAGACGCTTGAATAATTCATGGGCTCGACGTCCTGATGCTAAGCTAAGGCAAAGGCATCGAGGAAAACAGATGCATTCACCCTTAACCAGCTAATGATCACCCATAAAAAATGGAGAGCCAAGCAGATCTGCTGCTCTTCCTGTTGGTCATAATGATAACACTTGCCGTTTTTCACTCTATTTCTGCATCATTTGCCACCTAAAAATGTGCAAGTTCACACTTGAGAGTTGCAGAGTTGTCGCTTGTTACCAGCTGTTTGGGGTTAATTGTGTTTTTTTGCATATTCTCCAGTGTGCTGAAAGGACTGATTTGTGCGCTGCGTGTTGCGTATCTCCACTAAAACACATCTTCAAAAATCAACTGAGGTTTTTTTTTTTGGTGTTTTTAGACTCCAGCTAATGTGCTTGATCCTTATAATGTATGCTAAATGCGGCGGATCGTTGTGTCATTGACAAGTAGAGAGTGAAAACATTCATTAGGAAGAGACTATTGACAATCCATAAAGCAGTCTGCACCTTGGACCTATACATATTTGAATCCCAATCACCTAGGATAGATCTGTTCATTGAACACATGAGAATACTGTGCGAAGTCAAATGCCAGAAGCGTTGGGGTGTATGTTGGTGGAACGTTGTGTGTTTTTGCACACGCAGGAGCTTTTTGTGAAGAGGGGGAAAAAAACAGGAGATAACTCACTCGGGTGACATCCCCATTGTTTGTTCCATTATTCTGCAGGTTCACATTCATATAAGCCTCTAATGCTCTCAAAATGAAAGCAAACACAACCACCAACTATCTTGTTTTTTCATGAAGGAGGCAAATATTTCATTTAAGGACGTACACTACAGGGGCCAGGCAGCTCCTAATGGGACAGGCAAGACGGGTGAAACTTATTTTTTCTGCTAATAACATTTGTGGGTAGAGCTTTTGCTTCATTTGTGTGAGCACTGAGCTTTTCAAAAGATCTCTGTAGATGTTCAAAGAAATACACCAATCAGGCATAACATCATGACCACCTGCCTAATACTGTGTTGGTCCCCTTATGCGCTCCAAAATGCTCTGAACCATTGGACATGGACAAGAGGACCTCTCTGGGTGTCCTATGGGGTCTGGAACCAAGACGTCAGCAATGGATCCTTTGGGTGCTCTGGATTATGGGGGCCTCTGTCCATCAAACTTGTTCACTGCGTCCTGTTGAGGCTTGATCAGAATGGGGTGTAGGAAGTTTGGAGGTCAAATCAACATGTTGGGCCATTGTCATGTTCCTCAACATGTTCCTGATTGTTTGTTTTCTCCATGTGGTGGGGTACATTTTCCTGCAGGGGTAGGCCAGTGACATGAGGGATTTCCATTTGCATGAGGGAGTGTGCTTGTTGTGGGACAATGTTTCTAATTCTAATCAACACAGATGGCCAAATCCAAGGTTTTCCAGCAAAACATCACATAGTACCAATATGATCAATGTAATTCACTTCCCCTGTCAGTGGTCATAATGTTGTGCCTGATCTGTGTAATATGCAATAAATACGGTGGTGTCTATTTGTCTATAATGCATCTTTTTGATATTCAGTTGAAGTTTTTCAAGAAGTTAAATTAGTGACGATTACAGGATTTCTAGCTGCTAAATGTAGAAATTCAATTAATTAATTTTGTATTAAAATGTATCTGTAGCAAAGGATAAAGCATCCTTTGAAAGCATCCATCTCTATTGTCTATATTTGGTCTCGAGAACATAAAAAGAGAAGAAAATGTGATCGTGCAGGTTTTTAAAAATGGGCAATTTCATGAGAGGTAGGCCAACCTTGTAGGTTCAGTAGCTGTATTGATTGCCAATGTCAGACGACCTAATATCGGGCAGCAGAAATTGAACACAACACGCTCACATGTATGCAGACACACTTCAGATGAGTCAATGGGAAGCAGGTGAAATGAGAGCTAAAATATTTATATGTAATGAATATTCTACCGAGGAGAACTTTGGTTTCGTCCACTACAACAGTTTTGCAGTTTTAAATATTTATAGCTGCTTCAATAAATGGCAACACAACCTGGACATGGAGTACATGAGTAGAAACATGAGGCCTGTCAGTCGTCATGGATGCAATCCGGCATCTCTGAATATGTATCAGAGCAGGACAGACCTTCCTCATCTGAAAAATACACGGCAAGTTATTCCGTTTAACAATCTCCCCTTCGCACCCTTTACCACACTTAACACCTCCCCTCCCCCTCCCCCGACTGGATCCAAAGCATTAAAGCAATTTTGACTCGGTTATCACTTTATGCGTTGCCATTGGCGGAATTTATATCCAAATCGACTGCACTGGAAATGTCTGTTCGGATTGGCACGAGGACGTGGGCAGTAATGTTTGCTGCCACCTGCTTCCTTCCCCCCAATGTTTTCCGCTCAGCAGTGCAAGGCTACAGGCAGTAAGTGGGATTCTGTCTGCACTGCGCGTTTAGGATTTAGAGACCTTTTACCGAGGCTGTAAAGGCATCAAGAGATGATGATGTCAGTGCAATTTAATCTTGTCAAAACTTCAAGGTTTTCCTAGAGGTAGAGACTATCAACAAACCACTGTAAGATACTGGGTGGATTCCCGGTGCTGCGTGAGTAGTGTGGGCTATTAAATTTGCACGCTATCAACTGCAAGGCGTCTGTTGTTACAGACCACAAACACTGCTAAAGGGCCCTTGAGTCAGGCACTAAACCCCAAATTACTGCAAGGGTAATGTACTGCTTAAGAGACTTTCTGGCCTCATTGTGCCTCTTTAAGTTGCCTTATGTTGACTCCGTTGTAAAAACTGTGATTTTCGAATATCTTTTACAGTGCAGCAGGTGCAAATACTGGTATTCAAGTAAAGGAATGACTCACTTGTGCAAAGCCACCTTTTTCCGTTTTAACACTTGTCACCGCGACTGGAATTTCAGTCGCTCTGTGAAATTATATAATGCAGTAAAGGGGAAGCCGCTCAATAAACATGTTCCACAGGCTTCTGCAGAGCACACCAGTGGTCACAAGTAGACCCTCACCAACACTGACCAAAAAAACACTTCACGGGACAATCGCTTAACAACACTACAAACCATATTCTCTGAATGACCATCAAGCTGAAACAATACCTTTGACGGTCTCCAGCACGACTGACCATTATGGGCTTCACCGAATCTGTTTGCTGTAAAAACGTAGGGAGCTTCTCCTGAAAAGAGGCAATTTGAAATATAATTCAATATATATCATCATTACAGTGAATTATTTGAGTTCCTTTGATGTAATTGCTGAGATTGTGGTAGATGTCATTAGTGGTAATCCCTTTTTAAAGTAGATATATTGTCAGTGCTGGTAAATTGTGATCTATGCTGCCTAATAAGCTATGAAAATGCATTTATTTCGACTCCGACTGTGAATTTATTACTAGTGAATATGACAAATGCATTGGTGCCATACGCATTCCATAGATGCACAAACGGACAGATGCTTCCACATTTCCCTGCTGAACGTGCTGGACTCACCCCAGGTCAGACCTCACCCGCTGCTTTCTAATTGCAGGTCTCCTCTGCAGCCAAGTGAATTTTCTTATTGACCAAAAGCTGGATTTATCTCAAAGTGAATCTTTCCCTTCAGTGGCCCCTAGCAAGGCCTCCTAATCAGCAGCAGTGGAGAGTAAATTCCTGATCCTCCATGGCCATGGAATTGCAGCATGCAATAAAAGGTATGCTGGCCCATTAGTCTTCTATGCGAGGCTGTTGAAAGGAGTCAAGCTAATGAACTCAGGCTACCAGAAAAAAACAAGGAAAAACTTAATGAGTAAGTTGAAAGAGAGAAAAAGACACCCCCAAGAATGCCTTGTGTGAAATATTTAACTGTAGAGCAAAAAAACCACCCAAGTAGATTGACAACTACGTAGATGTTTTTAGGTTTAAATGTATTATACAGCGGAACAAATGGGGATGAAACATGAAGAGGATTTATGGTTTTGTGAAAGGTGATTACGACACGACGGTGATGTAAGCTTACACGTATGCAGCAGTAGCTGTTACATTTTTCATGAAATAATAAAGCGGGTTGTATAGCATTTCCTTCAGTCTTGACAAACTGACAAATTGTCAAATTACATTCCATTTGTAAGTGACAAATTGCCTTCCATTTCTACCTGTGTGTGTGTGTGTGCGTGTGTGTGTGTGCGTGTGCGTGTGTGGCCTTTCATACAAGAAAACTCCATTTTCCAGTCTTCAAATGCAAGCATTTTTTCCTCCCCACACTGCCTGAAGAGTTTCCGACAGGTGTACAGTCAGGATTTGAGCAATGTTCTGTGATCAAAAAACATCATAATTAACATCTTAAATCCCATTTGAGGTGTGCGCATTTGAAATTTGCTTCTCTACTTTGTGGGAAATTGCTGTGTTTTCACTGTCTGTTAACCAACCTGCAGAGTGAGCAAATTAAGGCGGAGGTGTTTTTCCTCTGCAAAACTGGGTTAAACATGGGGGTCGCTGCATTGTGCGATAAGCGCGCGTCTTGCAACCGTTTGCTCTTTTCTTTATGCTCTCCTCCAAAAATTAGACAAGACCGAAAGTAATGCAGGAGAATTTACACCGAATCCTCTGAATGGTTGAGAAGTAAGACCTAATGACTTTTGCAGCTTAACACGTGCATTCCAGGCACAATGCTCGCTGCCATCACGCAAACACACACGCAGATATACCCGTGCGCTGCATGAAGTAATACCTTTAGGGGTTTGCTATTAAGATGGTTAATCCGTGGGCCTCGAGAGGAGCGGGATAAAATATTCCTCGAGGAAGCTTTTCACAACAAGCTCCTAGGATCAAGTGCATGAATAAATTACAGGCATAATTAAAGGAAATGTCAAATGGCTTCTGTATGGAGCATTATTAACGATGTTCTGGCCATGTTAAAGAAACCTGGGCCTGGAATGAGGATGATCAATGTAGGTTTAATGGGGTTCCTATTAGACTGAAGGACTACCGAATCTACAAAAAGACTGCTAGACTCCTCTGAGGCCCACAGCACACATATTGGCCTGTGTGGGAGGGGAAGTACAGTCCAGAAGGGTAGCATGATTGCTGCAGTGAAGAAGAGGAGTTCAGTGTTTGTGTCTCTGAGAAAGAGAGACCAGCAGACATAAGAAGAGAGACAGGCAGAGTAATGAAGGGCAGCTGTTTATCTGAAGGAGTGGGCAAGTTTGACTAGAAAGAGAAAGAGAGAATCGGAAGAGAGAGCGGTTTCTCCCCTAGTCTTGTCTAGGGAAATACATCTCTTCACAATGAACCAAAGCTGTCAGCGGATGCTTATCAAAAAAACAGTGAAACGTCAGCTTTCTGCAACTCACTAACTACTGCAATCCAATTTCTTTCAGTTGGTGGAGCCGGTGTTGAATTATGGTCAAGTCGAGCAAGTTTTCGCTCACGAAATTTCACTGAAAATTCGCTAATTTCTCCCAGAGGACCATCTACACAACACAAATCACTCACGTTATATAACCTTAGAGTCTGCATTTGGGTAAGTGGGGAGGGAAAAGGGGAAATTCTTGAAGACCAATAAAGGAAGAATGCATCCTCCAGGAATTTGAGACGTGATAGCTGGGTTATACATAAAATGAGTAGAAATAGCAGATTTAAATTTGGGAATTAACTGGTGCCTATGTAGACTAGGCTAAAACCTACAGGCTGTTTAAATCAATCCAGTCTACTGCACAATGTACAGTGCACCTACTCTTTATTATTTATTACCATTTCTTTCTGTTTTAAAATTATGTTTTTCATCATGTCTTGCTGTTACTGCACAGAATTGTGGAACAGTCACTTTGCATTTCACCGTATGAGCATGTGACTAATAAAACTCTTAAATCTTGTTGAATTCCGTATTCCCTGCAATGTGTTTTTATTACATTTTATATTATTGATGAATGTTTGCAGGGGAGCTTGCGACATGACTGTGTGCACTTCAGGGATTTAGTCGGAGCTTTTCGTCGCACTGAAATGCTCTGCCTTTAATGTATATGGCAGTGCGACCCTGACTCGTAAAAATGATGTTCCTGTAATACTAAACCGCATTGTAAGTCAGAATGACAATATTAAAATAAATATACAGTATAAAACAAAAAGGATGTGGCATCCTGAATCCTACAGGAGATTCAGCCTCTCTTTTTGCCCTTTTCTCTCCCCTGTATACATGTTGTTGTTGTGTTTTGTCTTTGGGTTTTGTATATTCTGCTATATATGTATATGGTGTGGTTGAGTTTTGCATCATGTATGGTGCTTATGGTAGAGAGGAGATTGTGGGTGCTGGAAGTATCTGGATGTAGCTCAATTCAGTTCAACTCAGTTTTATTTATATGGTGCCAATTCACAACATATGTGCTTTATATTGTAAGGTGCAGATTTTCCTAATTTTAAATCAAAGAAACCCATGTTTCCTTTGGATTCTATTTGAGTAAGAACCTAGTGACAGTAGAAAGGAACAAAAAACCTCCCTTTTACCAGAAAGGGCAATAAACAAACCTCCTCCAACAGAACCAGGCTCAGGGAGGGCGGCTATCTGCCTCGACTAGCTGGTCTTAGCCAGATAGCCGCCCTCTTTCAGACTGGTTTTGTAGGCTATCTGCCTCACCCCAGCTGGTTGTGGCAGTTAGCCACCCTCCCCGAGACTAGTTCTGTAGGCTGTCTGCCTCACCCCAGCTGATTGCGGCAGACAGCCGCCCTTGCTGAGCCTGGTTCTGCCGACTATCTGCCTCACCCCAGCTGGTTAAGGTAGATAGTCACCCTCCCCGAGACTGGTTCTGTTGGCTGTCTGCCTCCCCCCAGCTGGTCGAGGCAGATAGCCGTCCTCCCTCAGACCGGTTCTGTCGGCTAGCTGCCTCACCCCAGCTTGTCGAGGCAGATAACTGCCCTCCCTGAACCTGGTTCTGTCTGCTGTATGCTGTCTGCCTCGATCAGCTGGGGTGAGGATAGCAGGATAGGACACTGACAACAGGCAATACATTTTGGAGATTGGTGAGGCCAGTGAATGAGCTCCTTCTTCTTCAGATATATTTATGTACAGCTGTATGTACAGTATATCGTCTGTTTTGACTGTATTTTACCCACTCCATTACATTTACTTGACAACTAGGTGGCTTTTCTGTGGAGTGAGTGGTACAGTATAAAAACAGTTTGGGTCGTACCCACACCACCTCAATCTCGTCCAATCAGAAACCACTTTGAGTGATGTCATGCAGCCTCCGAGCATACACCAAAATGCACACAAAGAAGAAGCTGCATCCACATATTTCTGGATAATTTTAACACCCCTCTCTGCGGCTCTGTGTTTTCAGCCACTTGCAGCTCATTATATTGGTCTTCTGCTACATGTATACTCGAGTTCTAATGGCTCTCACCGACCCCACATATTATAACTGGCAGCCACTCCTACCTCATAAAGCTTGCACAAGTCCATCCAATTTTATGCTGCCTGTATAGTGTGAAATGAAGGCTTGTTGAAGTAAACAAGTAGATGGTGAGGAAAAAGTCGAACCGAAGCAAACCACATCCAGACACTTAATGACCCCCAGTGGTGAGGAATCTCTTAATGCCCCTTTACACAAATGTCAACTAAAGTCTAATAAATGTATAAGTAATAAATAGAAGCAGTTAACACAGCCGATGATAAAACATCCTTGGTCTCATTAGGGCGGTGAATATCTCGATTTTCTGAGAATAAAACAGAGTGAAGTCAGCTTTATTTATGCAGTCCAATATCACAAATCACAACAACTGCCTCAAAGAGCTTTAATTCAGTATCCTCCATCCTTAGACCCCTGATTTGAATATGAAAAAGCTCCACACAGGAAGAAAAATGGAAAAAAAAACTCCAGAAGGGCAACAGAGCAGTTAGTCATTTTCCAGGATGGACAAGCAGGCACTGCTGTGTGTACAGAACAGACCAAAACAGCAAAATTACAGTTTGACAAAGTCACATATTCTCTTTCCAAGGAGTTATATTGCATTAAGCAACACCTTTTATATTAACAGGTATTAATATTGGCACTGTTGTTGGTGCCGCTGAGAACAAAAGGTCTTTGCTCACTGTTAAAGGAGTAGTTTGTTGTTTATTTGAGTATTTTTTTTTCTCGCTGAGAGTCAGATGTTCATTATGAAACCAGCTGCCTTTTAGCTTAGTCTAGCGCAAAAAAGAGCTGGCATTTTTAAAGCTCACAATTAACACTTCTTTTGTTTATTGCGCACAAAAGCTGAAGTGTAAAAGATGCAGTGTCTGTCTGGCTCACGGTGACAACAATACCCCAGTGATCAGTCGGTGGAGTTTTAAGGACGTTGGTGGATTTTGTTACCCCTGCAACTAAACATCTCCTGGCTGTGGCTTCATATTTAATGGATTTACAGCTCGTTATCAAGTTTTTCATGCATCTTTCAGCTTGAAGACAAACGATTTTTGTTTTTTTTTTAATGCCCCAGCGTTCTTTTAACTGTTTTTTTTAGATGATATACAACCATAACCACTTCCAGGTAGAAGTAATACAGGTAATGCTATTTAAGTGTGTATCACAGAGCCAAAATAACCAATCTAGCAAGGCACAGGCAGTAAATATTTGACATTCTCTCAGAAAAATTGAGTTGGTAAGCTGAATGTCTCCTGTCTCTAAGTATAATATACTGAGGATTTTCTTAATGGTTTTGAATCTTATTTATGTCTCTACAGACAGCTTTATCAGTAAGCTGCTTCCAACTGTAATTTAAAGAGAAGACTATGTATTTAACACTCAAAAGCCTATATTTAACATAATGCCACAGGATATTATTTTTTTATTTTTTATTTTTGCCCAGGTGATAATTCTTGATTTGTGCATGGAGTAAAGTGATGTCACCTTTTTCTGATTGATCGCCTTCAAATCAGGACTTCACAAAACTTTAAAACCCAGCAAAAAGATGCTGTTCAAGAAAATGAAAGTACAAACAGTCATGCATACATCACAACAACATAAAGACAATTTTTGTTTTGTGTGTTTTGTGATATTAGTTGTGTTTATTTGCTTTTCACATCTGGCCGGGGACTACAGAGGAAAAATTAGTCTTATCAGTACACACTCACACTGTCCCTGTTTGAAATTAATTTCTGGAATAAATTAAAAAAAAAACAGCCTCCTGAGTAATTTAACAACAGGATCGCTTTAATTTTTAGTATCAGAGAAATCTTGTTTTCTCTGTCACTTCTAATCACCGTACACCTGGGACTCTGCCACTGTTGTACTGAGTGAAAATAGCACTGATTTAATTCTGTGAAGTCTCATTACCCTCATTAGCTCAGTAGAGCACCTTTGACTGAACACTTGATCTGAGAGTGGTTAATCTCTTATATTCTATGGACCGCACACTTTTTAATCAAATATTCTGATGCAGTTGATTCCAGTCATGCAAGCCACACCTCATGTGCTTCTCAACTGCTGGTTTGGATAAGCTGTAGATCTGTCCTGTGCACGGACATACAGTTTTACGCACCACATCTTTGCAGTCAAATGCTGCGCATGAGCCAAACCGGCTGCATCTTCTTGTGTTTTCGATTGACTTGTTTGCAATATTTTGGAGAAAGACATTAAAAAGCCGACGATGATACTCCCCTTAACTCTGCAACATTGCGCTTGGACGCAAGGAGGCGCACTTCTCCTCCAGGTGCGTCCTCCTCCTCCTCCTCCTCCTCCTCCCTCCCTCCCGCACCTTCCCATCCCAGCGCTGCTGCTTCTGGCTGCTCCATCGCCTTCCTCGCCGCCGTGCAGCCCACTCCTTCCTCGCAGGGAGAGCTGACTTGATGCGCATAATAAATCATCTCTGCAAGATTTCCCCCCTTGTTTTTTTTTTCTTCTTCCTTATTGGAGAACCAAATTCCAGACCTACGCGTGTTGGATTTGGAGAGAAAAAAAAGCACAAAACACGGGCGACAGTCGAGCCTCGTAACTGAGGGGATGTTGCAAATGTGATTCAGCACCAGCAAACAACGTGGGTGTTGTGTGTGCGTGTGTGTGTGTGTCTGTGCGTGTGTGTGTGTTTCTCTTTTTTTTGCGGGGAGTGGAGGAGAAGGAGGAGAGCAGCGATATGAAACGCGTGTGTTTGTGCCTCCTGCCGTTATCTGTGACTGACCACCGGCTCAATTTCACCTGTATGAACGACCTTGCAATTGTGACCGAAATTTTCCTAACGAGGTTTCCATGGAGGATCAGCCTGTCGTCTTTTCCGTGAGGGCTGAATTTGGTTCCTACTGGTCTCAAGATATTTCAGGATAAGAGGTAAGACAATACACATATGCACATATATATATAAAAATACCAGCCCAGATGATGCGCTTTGCAATTTTTACGCACGCAAATCAGATCATTTATTTACACTTTTATTATGATTATTATACATTTTTATGATAAAATATTCCTCCACTCTCATAGGCTGACATGTCGGCCTGTCTTGCTGTTCCCAATTTGCTCCATCTAGTCCTAAAGCCACATATTTGATAGTAATTGTTTGTTTTAGACTGGAGCAACGTGACGTGCCCTCCCAACTGCAGCCAATTCCTCCACACTGAGCAGTCTGATTATTTTTTTTCTGGAGAGGCATGCTTTCCTTTTAAAAAAGACACTTTCTTGGCGTTTTCTTCTCTTAATAAGGAGTTGCTTTGTGGCTCAACCATGCTTTTCTTTGTCAAAAGTGATGCAGTTAGACTGGGTGTTTTTTTTTTCTTTTGTAGCCTCTTGACTGCCCCTGTGGTTCCTACCTGGTGTGGTGCCACACTGCAGCCTGGCTCCACATCAACTCACCTTCTGAGATATATAGCCAACCTGCAGGGGCAAGACCAGTGCATTTTCTTTAGAGGCTAAATCAGCCTCAAGGGGCAGTCTTGCTGATAGGAAAGAGCCCAACATGTGTTATCAAGGATGCTCTTGAAAAAGACAAGAAAATTGTGAAGTATCCGAGCAGTAGGGGGACTTTACGCCTCCCGGGGTGCAGTGTTCACACATCTACCTTGCACAATCCAGCAGGTAATTTTCATACTTGTATGCCACAATGTCAGCTGGAATGTCTGTGATGAATGCAGCTCGGGCCTTCAAACTAAGTACACTCCCACTCTTCCAGCTGGGCAATTTGTTCAAGCAGCGTGTTACTTGGATGCAGGCAGAGTGTGATGGAGGTGGTAGATATCATGTTTATACATTAATTTTTGCCGTGCGTGTCAGTTAACCCAGTGGTGAGCTGGTTTCCAAAGGTAGCCTTCCTCGATTGAGAGTGATTCACCCCGGAAAGCTTTTCTCACCACCTTAAGTCATCGTCACTGTTAACACCATTATCCATGGGTGCAACATGAGAATGTGGGTGTGAATATATGTGTGTAAGTGGGTAGGCGGGCACCTATCTGTTGTGTGTGTTTGGTGAGAGCAACTCTGTACAGTGTGTTTACATATTTGCATTTGTAAATTATTTATTAGAGCTGTATATAAAAGGGAAGGCATCAGCTGCAGCACAGTGCCATCCCCGACAAAACCCCCTTTACTAATGCAAACCATAACATGCAAAGTCGACAGTAGTGTAATACCCACTGTACCTTTCGCACACCAATCCTCGGTCCTTGAGGTGCCAGCACTTTGCACACTGTGGGCCTATCACTGAGGTATGGCATACAGGACTCTTCTGGAGAGGAAGCGTACCAATCCAATTTTGCAGACTTTGGAGGAGGGGGGGAGAGAAAAAGGAAGCGAGCAAACATGAAAGGTAGAGAGAAGAAGAAGGGGAAAAAAATCCTGGCTGAGACCCCACGTGTCTGATTTGACATCCAGGCAGCTGACAAACAATTAGACCCTCCATAAGTAGCGCTCTGAACCAGGCTTGCCTCGGGATTAGGCCACAAATGAGCCGCACATCACAGCTTATGTCTTCTAAATGGAAAGTGTGTGTGCATGTGTGCGTGTGTGGAGGCTGGCTGTTAAATGTGTCGTACACGGTGAGAAAGCAACTTTGGTGTGTAGGTGTGTGTGGGTTGTGCGACATTTAGCAGATTGGTGTTATTATGTGCCCCTGCCCTTAATATATCTTGAACACCTCTTGAAGAAATGTGTATTCTGTGTGCGTGTGGACCAGCCTGTCTCACATGCATGCCTCCATGCAGGTGCAAGCTAATGTACATCAATCTGCATACGCTCTTCACACGTGTTTGTGTGCGACTGCTCGCTTTAACGGCTGTGTTTATTGCCGCCTCTCCGTTGTGTGTATGTTTGACATTTCATAATTGCATCATTACTCGCTCAGTCTCCTCCTGCAAGAAGCGGGCGCGTCGCAATTTGCAACACATGCTACAAGCAGACAGACTCTTGCCCTTGATTATGGACCTGGGTGGAATGGCTTCCTCATCAGGCTGTCTTGATTCACCCCAGCATGTGGGGAGACACATGCTGCTGTGGGTGAATCTAATTGATTGGATGGCACCCAATTCCCAGGTCCAAGTCTCCTCAGGCAGCCAGAGAGCGAATCCGTCCAAGTGAAGGATGAGCTTAGGCGTTGGTAGCTCCCCTAATAGATTGGCATGGACTTCCTCCCATATGCCTCTGGTATCACCCTCAGATATCTCCGGGTGCAAGTTGGCCACACCGCGGGGCACAAAGTGATATTGCAGGGATCTTTGCTGATTAGAAGCGTGAGAGTGTGGACAGAAGAACAATCCAATTTTACTGCCATCACATTTCCAACACCAAGAATCTCACACTTCCTCTGTCTTCTCCTGGTTGGTGATTAAAATCCAGAAATGTTTAAAGTGGGATTACAAAAATGTTTAAATTTTGCATTTTTCAACCAATTCTAATATCAACAGGTCAACCTCCTCTTTCCCGGTGAACAAAAGTGCCATTTCAAAGCTTATTGGATGAAAGTCTCATTTACCCTTGGCTGCCAAAGATGACGTTGCCATGGAAACAGCTTCTACTGTTATCAATCATCGAGTGTCTGACAGGTAAACCACCTTTTTATATCAGTAATGATTTTTTTTTTTTTACACTTGGACATTTACAGTTGTGGGATGATGGGTAAAGAGCCCCGAAATCATGTCAGAGATGATGGGATGGCCCCGGTTTAAAGGGACACTCCTTGGTATTGACTTCCATTCACAACACAGACACAATGCTCTCAATCTTCTTCGCAAAGATTGCAACTTCACAGAGACCTTTTCTTTTACACTGTTTTCCTTGGCACTGGGACGAAGATTTAAGCGGCACAAAATGCAGGGCAAAGGTTTTCCCTTCTATTGAGGAAATGTGTTTTCTTAATAATATTTATAGCTTTTCTATTCATCAAGAACAGACAGCAAGAATTGTTTCTCTGAACTCACAGCCGCCTGAAGAATGACTGCAGTTCAATTGACATATAATGTGCAACACTTGATTATTATTCAGAAATTATAATTCTCACTGGAATCATATGAAAATATAATTGTTTTTCATTGCCAGCTCTTCTACTTCTGCTCCCTGCAACACCTCAAGAAACATATTGAGTCACTTTTTCCGCATTTACTGATGTTCAAACCTCTGTATTTTCAAAAATCCTCCCTCTGACACTGAACATACTATTTCCACCAGAAAAACAGCGAATAATGGAAGCCTGACTCCATCAAAATGGCCCTTTTTCTGTCTTCATGCTCAGGCTGGTAAATGTTTCTCTTGACAGATTGTCTGGACAGTGGCTCATACCATGGCCCTCGATGGAGGATGGAGCCAGGCGACTTGTTCATTCCTGTCGACTCCATAGAAGAAGAAGCCACTCTGACCTGTGATGCGAAGGGGACGTCACCGCCTCAGTACAGGTAAGAGCTCATTCATAGCTTATTATTTCAGGTTTATTCAAAATTGTTTGGTTTTTTAAAACAAGTGAAACCTGATTTACCAGTCCAATATTTGCATAATCTCTCTGACAGTTGGATTTTAAAAACAGCATGTGCAGCCCGACAACTATTTAGTTTAGCAAGCATTCAGTCATTGCCATTTTTCGGATTACTTGGAGGTTACTTGCACTGTGTTCCAATTTCTGTCCTCACTTTCAGCACTGAAAGCATTTACTGCTATAGATAGATAGATAGATAGATAGATAGATAGAGAGATAGAGAGATAGATAGAGAGGTACAGAATAGGCAGAGGAAGAACCCACTGAATTTTGTTGTGGATTTAAAAGACTTTTCTTATAAATAACCCAACAGGACATTAGGATCTGGGTATCATTGGACAGTCCAGAATTCATTTGTAATTCAAAAATGGAGAAAGTGTTTTAGGTGTCAAAATGAAAACTGAAGAAACAATCCTAAACAAGCCCCATTTTAGTTTTAAAGGAAGTATTGTTTTAGTTTTTTTATTTGGTAATTCAAATAAATACCCCGCCAATGTTTTTGTTTCCAAGCACACAGTAAGAAAACTGTACTTAAAAAAAACCCAAATCCCCAGACGACAGTACATTGTGAGGATGGATGGATGGATGGATGAGTGGATGGGTGGGTGGGTGGGTGGATGGATGAGTGGATGGGTGGGTGGGTGGGTGGATGGATGGGTGGATGGACGGATAGATAGATAGATAGATAGATAGATAGATAGATAGATAGATAGATAGATAGATAGATAGATAGATAGATAGATAGATAGATAGATAGATAGATAGATAGAATGTGAAGTATATGTTTCACATGTAGGAAGGGTTGGGCTTTCTCTTCTATTCATTTCCTCCAAATTAGACTGAGTTGCACATAGACACTCTGAGCAGTGGTGTCATTATGGCGCTACTAATTTATATTGACTATCGCGCCAGCAACCTGCCTCTCGTCTCACCAGACAGTATCTTAGTGACACACACATGTAGCATCCTAATGATCGTCTCCTCTTATAAAGACACCACAAGACCAGTGCAGGTTGCTAGACGCCAGTTGGTACCAACAGGCGTTGATTCACTTTGGCGCTCGACGCTGGAATTGCCGTAGCACCGCCTGCACAGATGAGCTGAATGATAGCTTTGCGGAGTACGTACACTCATTATTTCAGCCTTTTCACATTCCCCACCCTAAGACCAGGTATTTCCATGTACTGATTAAAGGTGAGATGAGCATATTTAACGTGGCGTCTTGTCAAGCCGGCTGCGCTCGGCTCTGCACGCCCTGAGCACCTCTCCGGCTTCTCTCTTGAAGTGTAAATGGGCTCGCACTGCTCCCTCCCCCTTGCTTCACTTTTCCCCCCTTCTTCCTTTCCTCTTCCTCTCCTGTCACTCTCAAAGGTATGAGACTTTCATTGTATGCACACTGTAGCAGAATAATATGGGAGACAAACTAGATCTCGTATAAAGAAGTACCGCCGCCGAAGAGTTTCTTAAACTCTAAACCGATGGTGACTCATCCAACACTTACTCGACCTGAGGCTTGAATCCTGTGGCTCCGGGCTGCAGGATCATCCAAAAAAAAAACTCCAGTTTACTAGAGGAGTAATTCAGTTTTCCAGTTGCTATTCAATCATCTCCCCTATGTTCACGGCACCGCTGAACAACACAGGTACTTCAGAGCGGGTCAAAAAGAGGTGAAAATGGTGACTCAGGGATAAAGAGCTACGAGAGAGTGAGTGGACACAGACACCCGAACACACTGGCATCCATCACAAGTCGATCCAACCCTTTAGGTCTTCATCATAAGGAGCACTTGGGTTAATCTCAATCCATGCGGTGACACAGCTGTCGAGTGTAAGTGTGTCGAACGGCGGCCGCAACACTCATCAACATTCAGCGGCTCGGATAGATTCTTTAAGAAAATTGTTTTGAAGGTTAGACTTGAAAGCTTTTGGAAAGTCAACCATTATGGCCTCCGCGTTTTTCATTTCCACTTAAGGAAAAACAGAAAGGAAGAATGTGGCTGAAGGAAAGAAATAGTTTGGGGTTTCTTTTTTCTAGTGCTGAGAGAAAGACGATGGAAAATTCTTGAAAAGTGCGCCGTCCTTGAACCCATCAGTGCTCAGTTTTTGAATAGCATTTAAAAAGAGATGGAGGGTTACAGTGGCAGAGAATAAAAAAATAAATAAAAGAGGTATTTTCTGGCTGAATAATGGGACTTGTTAAAATCAATGAATTAACCTCATGATTTTAAGAGTTCTTTTGGGCGCTTCATTTGTTTGATAGCGCAATCTGAAACCTGCTGTGCGAAGTATTATTTTTTTCAGATTCCCACACCTGCTAAGTGTGGAAGAGATATAATAGGGGGTGAAAAAGAGTTTAAAAGGCACCCTTTGTTACATCAGCCCACTGTTACCTCTTGCCAAGTGCTAATGTTTTGTCCTAATGAGAAGTCAAAGGTGGAATAATGTCACATTATGTAAATATAATGTGACAGAGAAGAGGTGATTATGGCTAGACGGATGATTATATCTAGGATGGCTTCTAAAACCTTTATCTTCTTCTCCCTTTAAATAGCAGCGGACAGCTTTGTGTATGATACTCTAAGATTAAAATTTAATGATCCCTGTGGGGGGAAATGGGATAGCTGCAGCAGCAAGTACTGACAGAGCTAAATAAAGAATAACAGATTGAAAACAGAAAAATACAACATAAGGAAGGAATTTGTATTTCAAGTTTTGGATAAACACATAACTAATAACTGTAGAGCATGTGTTAGCTGATCATATGACTTATGTATGAGCATTGCAGCGTCGTGGATTACGGTGTTATTGGATTGCAGAGACAAAGAGTGTGCAGCAGCCATGAAACGTATGTCTACGATAGGATGAATCATGACACCATCAATCATCTATGTGACTAAGACTGCAGATACCATTCAAACAGCTGTCAGTATATTGAATTCTGACAGACAAGCACACATCTGTCAACTGTCTTGTGACTGACTGTATGAATGAAGAAGACCGATATGTTGCAGATATTATTAGCAATCAGGCAGACTGATTAATGATATTTGGAACTAGTGTCAACATTTAGAATAACAAGAACTCCAATGCAAGTTGAAATGCCTTTGTTTGTTTGTAGGGGGGAACAAACGTGCTTTACATGTGCTTGTAAAGGCCATTCATATCAGTTCCACAACTCTTCATGGACTTGATACTGACAAACAGTTGTTTGCACAGATGATTATGGGATCTGTAGCTGCTTTGAAATGGCCCCAAGTGATTTTGTTGACTTGCTCAAGTCAATGATTTGCTCTTTTATATCTTTCTTGAGCTCCTCAGACTTTCCCCGCTGTGGTGTTTGTAGCTGAGTCTAATGAGTGTATCAAATGTGTCCTGTTTAAATTGACTCAAAGGAGTCAGCAGCTGCAGTCAACTAATCACTCACGAGAAATTAAGAGGTCATGCCACTAAGAAAATGTGATCAACGCAACTCTGTTACATACAAGTAGTTGTCTGCATTTTTTTGACCAAGCAGATTTAGTCATATTTCCAGAAGACCTGTAATAAATCTATGAAAGAACCAAAATGTATGATTGTATTTTTGTGACAAAGGTGGATGGGTTTCAATGATTCCAGTTGTAGGAGTCACTGGAAAGTCACGCCATGATAAACATGATCTTTACAAGTGTATGTAAACTTTTGTTAGCAACTGTATGTTTTCCATTTTTACATGTTTAATGTAAAAACTTTCCAGCATTTATTCTTCAGCCTTAATGGGATATTGCTTCTGAAATCAGGTAATATTGTTGGCAGGACATTGTTCCAGACCACAGAGTCTCTGACAGAGAGAGGTGGCTGCATCAGAGCCAAAGTGGCACATTTGTAAATTAATTTATTTCAGCAGTAATTGGTTTAAAAAAAACAATACCAATAAAATTGCTAAATATCCAATTGGCCAGGTTGATAATTGGTCGACTGTCAAAAACCATGACCACAAACACTTAGAATTCCTCGACATCAGCACAAATCACATTATGCACTGTATATTATCCTTACTCCGAGTGAGTTACCACGGTGAGTTGTGCTCTCCACTCACCTCCTGTCAGACCACCTTGGTTGGGAGAAAGAAATGGACTGCACGTTTTGCCAGGGACTGATGGTGTCTTTGCCCTCACAGATGGTCATTGAATGGGACTCTCATAAATCTGGGCCTGGATCGTCGGCGGCGTCTGTCTGGGGGCAACCTCATTATAAGCAGTCTGGACCGTTACCAGGATGTAGGGATGTACCAGTGTATGGCCTACAACAGTGTAGGAGCTATCCTGAGCAGGAGAGCAAGTCTGCAGTTTGCCTGTAAGTTACAGCCACTTTCTACTAAGAGGAGGGATGAAAGTGCAAACCGCAGTTCACTGCAAATAATTGCAGACGC
This sequence comes from Dascyllus trimaculatus, assembly GCA_024666655.1. NCBI lineage: Eukaryota > Metazoa > Chordata > Actinopteri > Pomacentridae > Dascyllus > Dascyllus trimaculatus. The sequence continues at coordinate 25,396,162 of CM045452.1, forward strand.
GTACTAAACTAAAAGGGCGATATTTGCAGTATTTATCAGCGCGCTGCAACTTTTGTGTGTAGCTGCATTAAATGTTAAAGGAACATGGGAACAGTTTTAGTGGGGACTGGCCTTTACTTATGGTCATACATGCAAACTAAGAATAACTAGTTCACTTTGTGTTGTTTACCACAATCAAAAGCCATTGCTATTTCAACGGAGTTACTCTGGGGTAAAGTAGTCCACCAAAATGCACAAGGAGTGTTTGAAGAATATCTTAATAAGAACTGAAGCCTGAAGTGCAAAAAACTGGAACATAATGCGCTGCTGCTATTATCCAAAGAAAGAAAGAGCAGCGCGCATGAATAGAAGCTACAGTACAAACAAAAACCCTATATTAGAACCACAGCGCCAAAAAATAATAAGATCGACCGTATATAAAATGTCTTTCACATCACATATCAGGTAGTGAAACCAGTAAGCATCTCAAATGAATAACCAAATGAATACTTATTATTTATGTACTATTCATTAAGGCTTCCTTTCATGCACATCGCAAACAAAACCTCCTTTCACACCTGCACTCGGTGGTGGTATCTGGCCATGTGGATATTTTTGGTGCTATTTGACAAGCTTTTAAGGTACACACACCGCTGAGATCTGTAGTGCTCAAAAACATGAAATAATGACATTTAAAAACCCTCCAAAACAATGAAACAGAAATAATGACCTGGCTCCACTGGATGATGTGCAGACCTCGCTGATAAGAGTTGGTACCTGTTTTGACCTTTAAATAAAAAATGTTTGCAGCAGTCTGTGGATTCTACAAACTCATTGCGACAGGACTGCATAGCAAATATTTCTTTTGATTCTGACCCTGAAAACAAATGTCATAATAATCCTCATAAAAAAATCATTTTTTAGTTAGTTTTATCTCATTACTTCAATGTGATGCTACAGTATTTATTAGCATGACAAAAATGCACCCCTTGTCATAGCTGGAAACAGTGGAAATCGTGATATTTCATCAAAATCACTTTGTTCTACATATCTCATTTAAAAATTCACCAAAGAATAGACCATTTGCATTAACTAGATTCTGCAAAAAACAAATAATTCTGTGCTTCCTTGTGCAACCAAAAAGCTATGAGTGACTCAGCTGCAGCCAACAGTCACGTGACAAAAATTCAGGGACTCTGAACTGGGCTGAACTGCAGACTACAGTTAAACAGAGCAGTTGGGAGATAAGTATGGAAACAAATTAAAAAATGTAAGTTGAAAAAAACTATTATTATTATTTGGAGTAGTGATAACAAATGTCGGCATCTGGAAAAATGCTGCACATGTTAATTTGAAGTTTTTACTAATTAAAAATAAATAAATGATCAAATGTTTTTGTTGTATTTGTATCAATACAACTTTGACATACAGCACAAAATGCTAATTTGAGTTATTTGTACTTCTTGCCATGGTTGTGCTGTTTCCACAGAGGTGCTGGACTTTATGTTGCAGTGAAAAATGAGCCCACAGTGAGTAAAAAAGTTAAAAAAGAAAAAAGCAACAACTCAGAAACTACTTGGGGTTAGATTTATTCCAAATGCTTGCTTAGTCAATTCAGCTTCTCCTTGTAGTGTTGTGGGCCCCTGCAGCTGATCCCGTCATGCCAAACCCATGTGATTACACAGCTTTCAAAAATATGTACCGGAGTTATAGCCTATTCTTAACAGCCTGGTTCCCCATGTCATAAAATGAATCTATCTAATATCTCTTTTATGTCCTGGGTTGAAATTTCTGCCCAAACTCCTCATCCGTCTCCTCCGGTTGCTTTCTTTTTCTGCCTCTCTCAGGGCGTTGTGTTGCAGAAGTGCAATTCTTATTACAGTTTACTTTATGGGTTTGTGTCAGTGTCTTGCTGAAAGTTTTTTTTTTTCCCCTCAGCCTTCTTGATATGTGAGATCCTGCAGTGATCTTTCCTTTTCATTTTTTTCTTTTTTTCTCTGTCTCTCTCCCCCGTCAGACTTAGATCACTTCAAAGTTCACACCAGAAGCGCCGTGTCAGTCCGGGAGGGACAAGGAGTGGTGCTGCTCTGTGGAACGCCCACTTCCTCAGGAGGTAAACGCTCCAGTCTTAACCCTCAGACACTGCAGCTATCCAGAGTTCTAGGGAGGTGTTTTGACGAGATTAAAGCCTAATCCTGCCGCCGCCGATGAGCCTCTGCATAATCACATTTAATTCCTTTAATCACATTTGATATCACACGACGCATCCTTGTTTGTCTTCCAGACCTCACTTATGCGTGGGTCTTCAACGAGTACCCGTACTTTGTGCAGCAGGACAATCGGCGCTTCGTCTCCCAGCAGACGGGGAACCTTTACATTGCCAAGGTGGAGCCCTCGGACGTGGGTAACTACACTTGTGTGGTGATGAACAGCATCACAAAGGGCAAGGTTCATAGCTCACCTACGTCTCTGATCCTCAGGACAGATGGTAAGACACAGCTCGTGATGTGACAAGTGCCCCCTTTTTCCAGCCTTGTATAATGGCTCTTTCATTTTGAAGGTGGCTTTAATCATCACAGTAGCTTTAGTGCTCTTTGTCCCGTTGTGCCTCGCTGTGGTTGAATCACTCAGTGCTAATGCCTGTAAGTAAATAGTTGCTCCTCCATGTAGGCCAGCAAACAAAGCACCCAAATCTCTCCTTTGCTGACTTTGCTTTCTTATAATTCGCAGTCCCCCTTTAAAAGCTTTCCACCATGCTTTCACGTGAAATTCTCAGGCTCTGTTGTCGTATTCCCTGTTATGCTTTCATAAAAAAGAGTGAATAAAGATTGCCTTTGAATTAAACATAAGTCATACGTCACTGGACCATTACATTGAGTGTTCTGGTGGCTCAACCAGTTAGTTTCCACTCAGTGTACTGTACATGTAGCTGCATAAATCTAAATCCCATTGCATCACTTTCCGATCGTGATCTCCACTGTCTTTCCTGAATACCGATATAAACAATGAAACACCAGGGGTTGGGATCTGCCCACTCAGGCTTTGAAATGATAGATAAAAAAAAGAAGAGTCTGAAAAAGCAGGATTTCACATACACTCTGTGTTTTTTCCACCAAGAAGAGTTTTAAATTATTCCTTGCTGGTATTCCACTACACCCTGGTGACTGTACACTTAAGTGATGCACTACTTTAGAGTTTTTACCCACGAGAGAATGTTTGCTCTTGTGTCTTTTATTTCTCCTCTGTTAGTTTTCGCGTTACTGTTGTTTGGTCCGTAATGTCAGCCTTATTGCATGTAAGTCATGAATAATGGAAGACTGAGCGAGTTCTTGTGCTTGCTCTTCATAGGAGTGATGGGTGAATATGAGCCGAAAATAGAAGTTAATTTCCCAGACAATGTACCCGCAGCAAAAGGATCAACAGTTACGCTGGAGTGTTTCGCCCTTGGGAAGTAAGCTGGATTCCTTGAAGCATGTTTTCAATCTTCCGCACTCTTTCATTCCAGACAAGGAACCTCCGGATTTCTATAGTAAAGTCACTGTTGCAATTACATTTCCTAGAGTGTGGCATCAAGCCATGATTGGCCTAAAAGCCATGAGAGACAGCTTCTTTTTTTTCTTGTTGTCGGATTGGGTAAACCATTCATCCAGTGAGTTTGGCTTTAACACCCCATCAAACACTTTATTGCCGGATTGTTACAGGCTCTTGCAAACCTGAGCGACAAGCGGAGATTCTGAAGTTGAGTTTGAAAGGGAATTCGAATCGCAACCTCCGCTCAGGTTTTCCTTCCTCTCCTTTCTTCCAGCCCCGTCCCGGAAATCACCTGGAGGAGGGCGAACGGCGTTCCCTTCCCCAGCAAAGTCAAGATGAAGTACTCGAACGCCGTGCTGGAGATCCCCAGCTTCCAGCAAGACGACACCGGCGGATACGAGTGCGTCGCTGAGAACAAGATGGGGAAGAACACAGCCACCGGTCGACTGGCTTTTTATGGTACTGTGACTTCTGTTTTCAGAATCAGAAAGGCTTTGTTGCCAAATAGGTTTTCTTATAAAAGGAATGTAGTGCATAACAGTAAACAGCAACATATAGATGTGAAAAAAAGAAAGGTGTTGTAGGCAGTAGGTGTTACGAGACAAATACAAAGCAAGTGTTACAAGTCGAATTAGACGCTATGACAACACAAAACTGTTACTAGCAGTGAAATTATTAGGATATAGAGAACTATATATATTGAATTAAACAAAAAATGCATTCCTCAAGCAAAATTTTAAGTTTAGTCGAATGCTGCCATTATTTTGTATGGGACATCAAGAGTTGGTATAAATGTACAGTAGAAAAGTTGCTAATTTGATTATTATTTCAATTAAAAAGGTCATTTTTATGCACACACCTGTTAAAAAATAGTTTTTTTCCCAAATTAAAGTCACTGTTGCTTTTAATTTTGCTGCAGTTCTTGGTTATCAGTTATCGATTTCGGCTTAAGCTGCTGCATTTTCTGTACTGTGGCTTCTGTTTTCCTTGATACAACAACACATAACTGTCACTAGTGATACAATAATTAAGATATGAAGAACTATATATGCTGAATTATACAGAAGAAGTGCATTCTTCCAGCAATATTTTGAATTTTATTTAATGCTGCCGTCATTTTCATGGGACTTCGAGAATGGGTTTATGGGTACAGTGTAAAACATTGCTTATGTGATCATTGTTCTACTTTTAACAGGTCATTATTGCATGCAGCTGCAAAAAAAATACTTTCTTTTTCTTTTTTACTTCTGCTGCAGTTGGTTTCGGTTCAAGCTGCTGTATTTTCTGCACTGTGACTTCTGTCTCCCTCGCTATAACAACATAAAACTGTCACTAGCGGTAAAATTTTGCAATGTTTATATTGAATTGCACAAAAAAAGCATTCCTCAAGCATTTTTTTACATTTTCTTTAATGCTGTTGTTATTTTCGGTTGAAACAGTGTAAAAAGTTGCTAATCTGATAATTGTTCTAATTTTAACAGGTCATTGTTGCATGCAGAGCTGCCAAAAAAACAAAACAAAAACAAAAACACTGTTGCTTTTAATTTTACTGCAGTTATTGCATTTCTGGCTTCTTGGTTTCGGTTCAAGCTGCTGCGTTTTCCCGTGAATTTGCCAAAGAGGGGAAAGTGACACTTGTGAAATTGGAATTGACAGTATGTACAGTGCCTGTGCTTATTATGTGCACAGCAGCCTAACCATGAAATTTCCCTGGAAAACTGTAAATATGTAAGAGATGCAGGGAGCTGTGTGGCGGATGGGAAACAGACACGGGGAGGGGGGCGGTGTTTATTATACACAGAATTAAGGTGACAGGTTGGAGTGAGCGGTGATGTCTTCGCCGGTCGCTTTTTTCCAGTGTTTAATGTTGAGTTGCCACAGGCTGCTGACACATTTGAGTGATGAAACCGATAGCCTACATTCACTCGTCTCTCCTCTGGCCCTCTTCAAGACGAGCCCATTCTGCGTTTTTATGATTCCCGCTGATTTGAGCTGCCAATCTTCGCATGCATTCCTTTGAACTATTTCTGATGCGGCATGTTTAATGAGATAATGCTGCTTCCTTGAAATCTGCCCTCTGGTCCTTGTCAGATATTTCACTGGGGGATGTTTTTGTGTCCTCAGCCAAACCTCAGTGGATCCAGACCATGAAGGACACGGCCCTGGCCATAGAGGAGAGGCTGTACTGGGAGTGCCGAGCCAATGGCAAGCCCAAACCCTCCTACACGTGGCTGAAGAACGGCCAACAGCTCCTCTCAGAGGTAAATTGCCGCCTGTCGTCTGCCACCTACAAGTGTTTCATTTTAAAAGACTTAATCTGCAGCCTCGGCTCATCCTTTCATTTTGGAGAGCCTGGCGTAAAAAACACATCGCTGTTTTCTCCAAGTGCAATTCAGAGTGAGATGAGAGGAGAGTGTAAACATCTTGCTAAGGTGTGCCAGTGATGAGACATGGATGTAACTGTCTCTTATTCTGCTTTACCTTGGCAGATTACACAGTCTTAGAGAGTGGATCAGTGTAGTTCCCGAGAGATTGCTCCATTTCATCTGAATGGAGTCTGTGGTTGTTTTTCATTATTCATGCCGCATGTTTAAGCTTCTCCAGATTTAAGGACAATGGGCTTAATCTACTGTGAAATATACTGTATATAGCAGCACACCTTACTTCAGACCACCAGAGAAATACACATAATCTTGCATATTTCTGAGCTGTAAACTTGGCTGACTCTACCAACACTACAGAGATTTATTGTTTTAGCAATGCTTAATAACATTCAGGATGAGTTCTACCTGTTTTGAATTAGAATGAGGAAATATAACCAGTGCAATATTGTTATTAAAAACACATTTTTAAATGTCATGCTTCATTTACATTTTTTAATTTTTGCTGTTGCAATATTTAGAATGGTTTTTATCATTAAGAAGTTGCAACATTATGCAGTTTTACAATATATTGCTAATAAAAAATGCTTTAAAATACTGTGGTGTATATGCTAAGGTAAAATCTTATTTACTAACATGCATCACCTCCAACAAACATTTTGATTATGCGTGTCCTTTTACCAGGACACCTTCATTTATGCACTCAGGCACAAATCTTCCAAACCCACTTTTCCACTAGAGGTGATCTTAGCTTTGGAGGCAGCTACAAGCAGCAGCAGCCAACACGCTAAAGCAGGTTTACATGATGCTAAGAAAATGAGCAAGGCCGTATTTGGAGAACAAAAATGCAGCTCGTGCTCTGCCTGATTAATTATGTACAACATAATCCTGATTTGATCTACGCCCATTGACAGCGCCTCTAACCCGATCCAGTGTTTACTTAGATTTGCCAGAGCTCGCTGCAGCAAAGCAAAAGCTACCTCTAAGTCTTGAACAATAATTGCTTTTCTTTCAACCTTTTTCTTCACAGGACAGGATCCATGTGGAGGACGGGGTCCTGTCTGTGTCAATGCTGACGCTATCTGATGCTGGCATGTACCAGTGTGTGGCTGAGAATAAACACGGCGTCATATATTTTGCTGCTGAACTAATGGTTTTAGGTAGGATGGCATTTATCTCGCTCTTAAGTCCTCAAATCATTGTTGCCAAAGAATCTTAAAGGTCATCTTACTGTCATTCTTAAAGGTTGCCTGGATTAGCGGATAATGGGGTCAGTGTGGATGGTTTTGTGGGGTCAAATACATTTAAATACATTTCTCCCTTCCTGATCTGCTTCACTTTGATGTTGTGATTAGGATGGCATGATAGATACAGAATTCCCACATGGACAATAAACATGATCTTTTCCAGGAAGCCCTATTAAAAGATAGGTTTTCCTCATGAATCAATTTTATGCTACAAAATGGACTAAGAATCATCAATAATGCTTCAGTTTTATGTCTATTTGATGGTGGTTACAAATGTGTAAAATGTCTGTCTCCATTACTTCCCGATTTGATGAATTTCACAGATCAAACTGAGGCTTGCTTCAAATGCCCTGTGAGATTTGCTGCAGTCTTGTACTAAAGCCAGTTTACTGTTTCCCATCAGCCTCTCCTCCAGACTTCACAGGGAACGTCCTCCGAGCTTTGCTCAAAGCCAAGGCAGGAACTACAGTGACGTTAGAATGTAAACCCCAAGCCTATCCCATCGCCAGCATCTTATGGAAGAAAGGAAACCTGCCCATCCACACCAATGACAGGTAGTGGCACAACTGATCAGAATTATCCTGAAATGACTAATAAATAAAAAATGTAGTATTTTATTGTCATATAAATGATATCAGAATAGGTGCATTATTTTTCCCAGCTATGTTTGATCTAATCAATATTCTCCCCCCATGCGCACACACTGCTCTGCTGCAAGACATCCATGATCACGCGGGAACAGCTTACAGACATCAGTGTTTATCTCATGGTAAAATCAGTCTTTGTTCTTGGAAGTTGGATTGTAAACTGCTGTTTTCTGTTTGCGCTCTCCTATAGGATCACGCTCTCCCCAGATGGAACGCTGAGGCTTGCCAACGTGAGCAAGTCTGATGCGGGCAGCTATACATGCTTCGCTAGGAATAGATTTAACACGTCAAGTACAACTGGAAGGCTCCTTGTTACCGGTAAGCTCCGCTGTTAGATAGCAGGCTGTTTGTGCACTCCACTTAGTAAGCAGAATTTATTGCTTGGTATAGATTAACACAGGGAGGGAGCTACTGTACCGCAAGGACCCGGGTCAATAACTGGTGGGTAGAAAACACAAACAAAGTTTTGCTCTGAGCAGTGTGTCAAAACTTATAGGAGTCTCTCTGCATGGGGAGCTAAACTTACAGTTGTTGCATAATTAAGCAACCACCACGGATGATGCAGCTTTTGTCAATGGTTACCAAAAGCTAGTTGCAGCTTTAGAAAAAAAAAGCCTCCTGTCTTTCAGATGGGTGCTGTTGAGCTGTTTGTCCAGCTGCATTTTGCAGCGGCTGCAGTAATGCACTTGGAAGGTGTTTGACAAGAATGCTCGATCATTGTTTTCCTCAAAGCAGTTGGAACAACCAGTTTACTGCAACAAATGAATGTGCCCTGAGTGGAGGCAATGAAAGCATTAGTGAGGTGCTGTTACAAATGCTGTTATTGTTGCGTTTCCAGTGAAGTTGAGTGTCCTCCGAGTTTCTTATTGGTTTTATTAATGCTCTGAATGATATTGTCTGCCGCTTTAACTGCCAAGGCTGCTTATTTTTTCAAATTACTGGACTATTTTCTACCGCTATAATGCAGTTGGTGACACGGAGCCGTGACCCTAACATTGATTATTACGAGCTGAAGAACTGAGGGAACACTTTCTTTTACGTATGACTTTTTCATCCCTTGACAGTAGGGTAAGATATAAGAGTGCAAATCCTCTTCCCTTTGTGTTGCACCTTCTTCATTTGATTCCTGCAGATTCATTATCTTGACTTTTGAGGCACAGAAGGCTTAGTCAAAGGATTGCTGTAGTAGACTTTAAAGCAGTGCTTCTCATTTTTTTTGTCCTGGATGCACAAAGCAGCCCCATTACATGAAGCCATATCTGATCCACATTGTATTATAATTGCCATTTGGATTTCAGAAGATTACGGGAGCTGTATGATCCCAGAGTATTACGGCATTTTAGTAGTGACAAGCTGCATGTTATCACACGTGATTTGACTTGAGACTTTCATGAGACCTTCCTTTTTGTAACAGACAACACCGCTGTGCCCGTGAGTCACCGTGTCAAGAGCATGATCTTGTGTTGTTTCTATTTCAGAAAGTCTACAAGCGACTGCTCGATGAAACAACCCATGTTCTATATATGACTGTCACCTTCCCCTCTGAAAATATGTCTTTTATTTTTTCCTGGGGCAGATCCAACCAGAATCGTCCAGGGGCCGGTGGACATGGAGATCATTGTGGGCGAGAGCATTGTGTTGCCCTGCCAGGTCGCCAGTGACCCCGTCCTTGATGTTTCTTTCTCCTGGGCCTTCAATGGGCAGCTCATTGCCAAAGGAGACGGTCACTTTGAGCTAGTGGGCGGGGTGAGTGACCTGCAGTGGTACTTTTTCAGAACGTGCGAATGGACATTTGGCACCTCTTCCCATCTTGCTAGAGTCCATCCCTTGCCATTAGTTGAAAAGGGACAGCTTGCGGTTCGACATCATGGTATTTCTTGGAGAGATTTACTGCTGCTAGTTTGCGCTGCAGTTGGTGTGATACCATCCTTTTTGCAATTCTGAAAGTCTCCTCGGAGGCATAATAAGCTGTGGGAATGTAAAAACCTTTGGAAGGAAGCACTATTAGATCATTCGTACCCTCCAAGCTTCCGATTGTATTTCTTTTTTTCTTTTTTTTTTTTAGAAACACGGCCATCGCTGTGTCAAAATACAATTCCTACATGAAAATCGTCATGTAGGTAATGCGCTAGTTGCTCAGCCATTGTGACAGCTTGTCATCTTTTTTTGAGTACACTTCTCCTACTCAAGCTCAGCCTTCTGAAGTAATCTATTTTTTAATACTGTGGCTGGTCCTGGAATTCTCTTCAAATTCCGCTTTGACATGGCCTGCCGCGCAGCCCCTCGTAACAGGAAGCGGATACACATTATTAGAGGTGTCTGTAAAAGGAATCAAAGCATGGCAGGGACCCAAATGACAAAACACTTTCAGAACACCCTCACACCCTTCCAGATTACCCCCATTCTTCCTGTGTGTGTTTGACTGACAATGTTCTTATCTGAAAAGAGGCTCCTTCCACAGAAATGCTAGAATGTCCCCAGTCCAAAGAGATTATCAACTCAACTTTGCTGCTTCAGGGAATTTAATTTCCATAATTAAACCACATTGGCTCCACTGCCACATTTCGCTGCCAACGCCAAGAGAACGATTTCACCACTAATTTACCATTTGCTGCTTACGGGTGTCCTCTCAGATGAGAACACAGAGGGCCTTTTTTCCATCTCCATTCGAGCGAAAGCTGCCTGAGAAATAGCAGCTTATTTATGTAGTTTCTTGCAACAGGTCTTGAAGGTCACAGTGGTGACCTTTGAAAAGAGCAAGTGAAGTGGCCAAGACCTTGTCAGACATAAAAAGTCCATTTAATGTAAACCAAGTTCTTCTACATTCAGAAATTTTCTCAGAAATTCTCCCTCGCTAAATTCCAGCAGACGTCTATCTGCAAAACGCTTTTGGGAGCGCTATTTACTGCACCTTAGATATGCTTCACTACATTCTTTAATAAGCTGTCACAAGGTCTGTTATCTTTCATGCTACATAAAGCTTTCTTTCCTCCTTGGTAGAGAACAGCAGGAGATCTGATGATCAGGAACATTCAGCTTTACCACGCTGGCAAATATATCTGCGTGGTGGACACGGACGTAGAGAGCCTGTCAGCCGTGGCTGTATTGATTGTGAAAGGTAAGAAAACCTCCTCTCTGCTCTGCAGTCACTAATTAAAACAGGGCTTACAGCCAGGATTGTTTAATGGGCTCCTCTTTTAAGAAAGGAGATATTAAAACTGTAGACTTTAACTGCGTCTGATGGATGTGGCCACAATAAAAGCATATCTGTAGTGTGTAAGAGCTACCAAATAAAGCTGCGTTAGAGACATTTGGGAGACATCATGTGGATGTTTCTTGCTGAGAATGAAAAGGAATGCTGACTTTCAGGTCGTGTAATGTTCTTAGGTTTTGAACTCAAACGGCTTTGTTTTAGATGTGATTGCATTGCGGGCAAAATGCCTGAATTCTCATGAAAATCATCCTGGATATGATCAGAATCTACAGTCTTTATGGCCCGCTTATTTCCAGTAGCTGTCGCTTGATTACATCAAACAGAGGAGGCTTTTTTTCTTTTATATTGCGTTCAAGGATGTTTGTGGGAGTAGAACACTTAAAGAACTATGTTAAACTCGAGAACCACCAGCTCTGAATTTTTCCATAAGTTTTCTCTCCCTCTCTCTTTCTAATGACCAATTTTCAGTATTGTTGCTATGCGCTTGACAGTGGAATGTTTAGATGCCTGTCTGTGCTCACTCATGCAGTATGCATTGCTCCAGAGAGGCACAATCGTTGAGAGCGTCGGGCAGAACAAAATAACTTTTGTTATATGTTTCGGAGGAGTGGCAGGTTCTGTATTGTGTGTGGAGCGAGAGAAGGGATGTTTCTGGCGCTGATCAATACGCCAAATAGCCCAGCAAATTGACACTACGCAAATATGTTAAATGTCAAGATGAGGTGAGGGATGATTTTAGTGTCAGGATTTGAAAAGGTTGGATCCATATCTTTATCTTGTAAGGATACCCACCAGTTATTCAGCGTGACATGTTGAAGTTCTTCAAGGCAAATGGCATTAATAAGCACTCTTTTCCAAATGGCTGAGGACTAAGTGGAAATAATGCTGTTTTTCAAGTAGAGGCAACATCAAGGCCGGGGGAAATGGATTGGCATAGTACTGACTGCAGACAAAACTTGACTGTGATTCAGACCGTGCATTATTTACTCTTCCTGCTCACGACAGCTGTCATCGATGTCTCATTGTTTGGATCGAATGGCTTCAAATGTTGGGCAGCAAAGCATGAAGCTGGATAGAAAACCAGTCAAGAAGGGTAAAGAATGTATTTCTTTGATCAATGCAGAGAACTGCAGACGTCTAACAAATGTGTCGACGAGAGTGTTATTTTCCAATCTAAGCAGTATTGCGGTCGTTGTCCTGTTTGGAAACCGCTGCTGTCTTTGTGCTTGTGACCCATAAAGGACACGGGCAACTATTTGAATCAATGTGCAGCACCACACTACGCACATAAAGAATATAAACCACCCAACAAAACGCAAATGACTTGCATCTAGTGGGATGTATCCATGCAGATACTTTAGTTGTCTTTCTCTGAGATGACTGCTGCCGCCCTGATACAACAATCACCATTTTTTAAAGTTATCTTTTACTTAACTACAAGGAGAAATGTAATGATGTAAAAATACTACATTAAAGGAAAAAAGCCTTGTAAATGTAATACAAGGAAAAAAGCCTTGCAAATGTAATACCAACCAATAGTGGATTTGGGCGGCTGGGGCTCAGGTGGTAGAGCGGGTTGTCCACTGATCGCAAGGCTGGCGGTTCGATCCCCAGCCCCTCCTCCCTGTCGAAGTGTCCTTGGGCAAGACACTGAACCCGAAGTTGCTTCCAATAGAAGGCAGGCACCTTGCATGGAAGTCTGTCGCCACTGGTGTGTGAATGTGTGAATGCGAAACACATTGTGAAGCGCTTTGAGTACCACTAAGGTAGAAAGGCGCCATGTAAGGGAAGACCATTTAACATTTACCATTATGGGGCTGTTACGAAACATTCTAAAATTGATATATGCTGTATTATAGTGTTGTATAGATATGGGAAAATAAAGGCATCAGTCATTGTTTTTTTGGGTGTGAGTATTTTACAAGCTAGTGAAGATGCTGCTTGACTCTGCACCACCAGCTGCTCATTGGTGATTCTCTGCTACATGTGCTGCAGACAGCTGCTGATAAGACCGTAAACAGTGGAGTCAGCTGGACAAACTCTGTGATGACACAGTTTCTTAAATACCCCGCCTTAATTTACATTATGTTTTGCAAAAATAATTTGCCAAATGGACACTTATCAAATATATATCTGTCATGTATATCAATATATCGTTTGTGCTCTAATATATAATCAATAAAATGTCAAATTACTCGCTTAACAGAAAAACTGCCCTGTGACTGATATAATAATATGACAGACAATAATATAATATGACAATGTTAACACTGATGTATCACTGTAGAGTCCTTAACAAAAGTCTTGTCGCATAAGGACATAATTACTTAAAATGGCATATAACTTTATTTCTAATCAATCAATTGTGACAATAAATAGTTCATTTTAATGTCAAGGGCTTTCACGTTAACAACTGGGTGCGAAATGAAACTGTCAAAAAGTGTCCTGATGTTCACAGCTGGGTAAAGCCCATAACATCTTGTCCTGTCTTTAAATGATTCAACCAATCCCAGATTAAAGCTTCACCTGTGGCAGACACTGTAATGAACACATTCCCAGGTGCCTATAAAAAGAAACCCCAGCACACCAGGCCTTCATGTAAAGAGCAACCTGACCTCTGACAACATGCCAGAGATTCAACCACAGACCAAAGTGCTGATCATCAAGAGCCTGAAGACTATGTCTGTTGCTGAGGTGGCAGACGTCTTTAATGTGTCCAAATGTCAAATGGAGAGGATAAGAAAAAGATTTGAAGAAACTGGTGACTTTCATGACAAGCCCAGGTATCTACAAGAACAGTTTGTCGAATTCTCTCACGCAGTGGTCTCCGTGGCCGAATTAGTGCTCAGAAACCAGCATTAAACAGAAGAAAACAAAAAAATCGTGTTGCATTTGACAAGGCCCACAGCTTTCAGAAAGGATGGATGGTGGAAAAGTGGCAGAAGGTTGGTTTTTCTGATGAATCATCCTTTGAACTACATCCCAATCAATGTAAATGCTGCAGAAGACCTGTTGGGACCCGCATGGACCCAAGATTCACCCAGAAAACAGTCAAGTTTGGTGGAGGAAAAATCATGGTTTGGCGTTACATCCAGTATGGGGATGTGCGAGAGATCTGCAGAGTGGATGGCAACACCAGCAGCCTGAAGTATCAAGAAATTCTTGCTGCCCATTACATTCCAAACCACAACAGAGGGCAAATTCTGCAGCAGGATGGCGCTTCTTCCCATACTTCAGCCTCCACATTAAAGTTCCTGAAAGCAAAGAAGGTCAAGGTGCTCCAGGATTGGCCAGCCCAGTCACCACACATGAACATTATAGAGCATGTCTGTGGTAAGATGAAGGAGGAGGCTTGGAAGATGAAACCGAAGAATCCTGATGAACTCTGGGAGTCCTGCAAGACTGCTTTCTTTGCCATTCCAACTTCATCAATGATGGAATGGCAAAGTTATTTGAGTCATTGCCGAGACGTATGGATGCAGTCCTCCAAGCTCATGGGTGTCATACACGATATTAATTCTTTTTTGCAAGGCACCATGACTTTATGTTCTGATGTTATTGTAGCATGTTTGTGTATTCAAAATAAAGTATATGTATAATTTCTACATTATTTTGTATGCGACAAGACTTTTGTCCAAGCACAATCTGACCTTTCTGTCCTAATTAAAAGATAAAACTCAATGAATGATACAAAACCTTTTTTTGGTGTAATAAACATAATCTAGAGGGCTTTGCCTTTCATACAAGCCATTTCTGATTCCAATTGATCAACTACAAGTAATGTAGTTATTCGTTGTTCCTACAACTTGGATAAGCGACAAGACTTTGGCAGGGACTGTATAAGCAGCATTATACAATTGTTGCTGGTTGGGGTGGAGCTAATTTTAACAGCTTAATGAACCCTTATGTAGTTAATTAGCTACATATGCTTTAAAAGGTCACATTAAAAATGTGAGTGGTTGTGAAATAATTTGTGGCCTCCATTGTGAACTTATCCATTTTACAGGAATAATTAGTGCTGAATCCCACATTTTTTATTTGGATTCTACACAAATTTATATATTTTTTTTGTTTTAAATTTTCCCAAATCTTTGCTTTATTTGTGAAATAGTAGATGATTTCTATCTGTAGACACCAAACTGCTAATATACACATAATATCTGAGTAATTCAGCTGTTTAACTATGAACTACTATAGGTAAGTAGTAAAGTTAGGAGTAGCTTTAACATGCGGTGAAAAAATGACGTTTCCATCCGAAATGAAGTGGACTTGATAAAAAAATTAAAATTCCTATTATCTCCAGCACTGCCTGTAGGCCTCAAGGTCCTATGACACTTGAACTTGTTCTATGGCACTTATCCAGGTTGTTTTCTCCTGACTAGGTCCTTGGTTGTGTTGTACCTACTCTCAGGTGTACGTCGCTTTGGATAAAAGCGTCTACTAAATGTAGTTTTAGAAATTGTTGTCACAAAAAAATGTGTATGAAATGAAAGGCTCATGTAAAGTACAGTTAGTTGAAAGCATGTAGTTACTTTCTGGCACCTCTTATGTTTTTGAGAAACTGGAAACACACTATTAAAGAAATTAGTCCATTTTATGTGCATTATTAATGATTTAAAGCAATTTCATTACTGAATTTGGAGAGAGATGACGTGGTTAAATTGAAAAAAATCTTGACACAAAAAACAATTGTATCTGCTTGGCTGTGTAATATGAGAGAAGACATTAAAGGTGGTGTTCATCCATTTTTCTATAGAGAGATATTTGTTATCAGCTTATTTTGTTAGCATGTGAGGGATTTACTCCACCTTTAAGGCAGCATCTACCTTCTTTCAGTGGCTGCATTTCATGTACCCAAAAATGCAATTTTAATGTTAAGACAACGTTGGGAATAAATCTGTTTTTGCTGTGGGTTAAGTCAGTGTGGCTGCAGCAGCACATATGGACATTTATATAGTGATCACTGCTGTTACTGGCAATAGACATATTTTTGCAATCATGCATATTATCCAGCCGAATAATTTGGCAGGGTGTTATTTCTAACCCCGGTTCCCTCCCCTCCTCTCGCGGCGCTGAAGGTCAATGATAATCGCTCCTGACACAAAGACTCTTGAGTGATCATCTGGGTTCTTGTTTTTTTCCACAGTGGCAGTCGGGGAAAAAATGTTTTTAGATGCCACTCCATGATGCCTCACAAACACTCCACTGGGTGGTGATGGTGGATGTGGAGAAGGTCAGGCTGTAAGGATAACATCGTGGACATTAGCATTCAAACCACTTGTTGAGCACTTGGGCTTGTTTGACAGTTGCATCATCATCATCATCATTATCCCGAGAGATAGCGTGTGGGGAGATACACCTCGCGACAGTCACTGCACCACTGTACAGTTGTGCTCTTTCTCATCATTATTTCATCACTTTTGTGACATACTGCTATTTAGATTGACTTCTAACACGTCTGATAGAGCATCTTACAAATTTGGTTAATATGCAGCACAGATCAAAATAATATTGCCTTGTCTGTAAATACAGCCAGATATTAATTTTCCTCTTGCCAAGTTCACAATAAAAGCCCAGATAGTCTGTCCATATTAATAACAGATTATTTGAACTCCCTGGAGACACTGACAGCACCCTCTTGCCTCAGCCAATGAAATATAATTAAGAGGATAAGAAATTGATCCTTGATTGTGTGCCCCATTAATATGTATTAATGAGGCCAGTGTATTAAAGTTTGTGGGGTTTTTTATTTTTTTATCATGAGCTGCTAATGAGTTTTCCAAAGATCAATATCTTTAAAGCCAGGGCTTTAAGGCCAAATGTATGAGGGCAGTACATTCAAGGCTTCTGTAAACAAAAAGCTCAGCAGTTACTTGTTAAGCGCTCATGTGGAGTGCAGTCGGATAAATCTATGCATTTATGCACACGGAGCCTTCATGCTGCATAATGCCAAACAGAAAATTATGTGTTTGTGCTTCCAAAACATTGATTGTTGATTAAAGTAATCATTTAACACTTTAATAATTAGAATATTTTGCTTCAGATTAGAAAACCACTCCGGGGCTGGTGAGGAGTGTGAGCAGAGCGCGAGGCGTTATTATTCTGCGGTCTGTCTCACAGCTCTCTAGTGGTCTATTATTTCTGATGAGCCGACACGTTCATTAGAACAGGAAACTGTAGATGAGGCTAAAGTAAAACATCACACCGCTTAATTGGTGGGATAATGAAAATAAATGATAAAACTCGGGTTCTTCAGGGCTGCAAGGCCCTTTTTCATCTTTTACCTTTTAATTTGACTCCCTGCATCTACTTACATCGGCTGTTTCATCGATCAATTGCCAGGAGGACCATGAAAGGGAAGGATTACAAGTTAGGTGAATATTGGAGAATAAATCTTGAATTAACTTTTAATTCCTCGTGAAGGGCATTTCTTCGTCTCCACTGAAATGTTCTCCGGCTAATGTTGATCTTGAGATACAAAGAGCATATCGCAATCAAATGTGTTATTTATGCAAATGTATGTCCTGCTCATATTTGCTATGCAGAATGTGCAAGGACACACTTCTAGATCCTCGTTCTTAGTGTCGTCTGCAGCTCTATATGTGCGAACGCCTCATAGTGTCTGTTCCTGTGATCGAGCCAGGCCCCCCCAGCCCCCCAGACTCGGTGACGGTGGAGGAGGTGACAGACAGCACAGCTCAGCTGGCGTGGAGCCCCGGCAGAGACAACGGCAGCCCCATCACCAATTACCTCATCCAGACCAGAACTCCCTTCACCGTGGGCTGGCAGAGGGTTAACACAGGTACACAGCGGCACGTCGAGATGAATTTTCATCTTCTAGCACATCTTCGGAAAAGATTTGCAGATCCCCACAGGCAAATTCTGTTATTTCTCCTCCCCGTCTGGCGGCGGGGTCAGTGTGTAGGGTCAGCTACAGTAAGAGGACTCAGGAGATGGTGGGGATTCAGGGTCTTACTCCAGAGACCTAGAGGTCATTGTTGCTGCTTTTTATATTATTTCATCTGAACCACTTTAATGTATACACTTGCCACACTCAAAGCCAGTGTCCTTTTTATCTGCTTAGGTCAGGTCCATTCTGCTTCTTGTTCCTGCAGAGATTTAGAGCATATCTTTTACATTTCTGTGGACAAATGCATCTGCCAAAGAAGTGAATGTTATATAGTGATTTTTTAAAATGCATTTGATAAAGGTAAAGCTCCTAATAATGCCTATAAATCAGCCAGAGTTAGCCCAAAGGCTAATTGGTAGAATATCGTAGTGTTGATATATATCATTTTAAAAGATACACAACAGTGGCCATCACAATACAAAACAATGCAGTTAATTTAAAAGGGACAAAGTTAAAGCTGCCACAATGATTATTTTAATATGTTTGTATTAGATGACTATATTTTATAAGAAAAGAGCAGCTCTTAAATGATGAACCGACTACAAAGCTGTTTAATGCGTTAGAGTTCATTTTTTTGATTTTCCAGTGTGCAGCTATTTTGGTTACAGCTTTAACAGTCGGACTTTAGCACCAGGATTTTTCACTAAAGGATCAAAACTAGTACCTGGTGAAAGTACTGGAACATTTTGCATCTAAAGAGCCAGATATTTCCATCGGGAATTAGCAGAGTGCAAAACCAAAAGGCGGAAAAGTATTGGCCTTGAGTTCTGCTGGATGTTTGCAACTGCTTGCTTAGCAGTTGCCCGTATAAAAAGAAGACTGGTAATATTGCTTACAGACAGTGTTGTCTTCATAGTTGTGTTTCTGCTGCCCCCAGGAAGCAAACAAACTTTAAAACAGGTTTCAAGTTGCAGCACTTGAAGCTTTTACAGTCCTACCTGACCCCAGCTTATCTTATCTTTGCCCTTTGCGTTTCATCCATCCTTAGTGTTTAGCAGCTTTGACAGTCAAGACCAAAGCTCCCATTCAACATTTTAATTTCAAACCAGCCTATGCTACTTGTATTATGCCTTTCTACCTTTAGTTTTCATGCCCTCGTGTTGGCGAGAGTCAAGGCCGGAGGCATTATGCTCTCAGCTCGTCCATCCGTCCATCTGTCCTGCTCTCCTCCAGGGAGTTTCTTCAAATTTGCCACAAACAATCGCTTGAATTCAAAGATGGACTGATTAGAATTTTCAAAGGTCAACTGTGGCCTCACAAAAACAGGTTTTCTGCCAATAATTTAAACGCCAAATATGGTGCAATTTCACACAAATTTACGAGCAGGATAAGATAATGAAGTGGCAGTATTTTATAATTGGTAGTGATGTAAACAGGAACTTACACCGATCAGGCATAAAATTATAACCACCTGGCTAATACTGTGTTGGTCCCCCTTATATGGTCAAAAATACTCTGAACCATTGGGCATGGACAAGAGGACCTCTCAGAGTGTCCTATGGGGTCTGGAACCAGGACGCTGGCAGTGGATCCTTTAGGTACTCTGGCTTGTTCCACTGCATCCTGTTGATGCTTGATCACAATGGGGTGTAGGAAGTTTGGAGGTCAAATCAACATGTTGGGCCGTTGTCACATTCCTGATTGTTTGATGTTTTTTCCATATGGTGGGGTGCATTTTAATGTGGTTGAAGACCAGTGACATGAGGGATTTCCATTTGCATGAGGGAGTGTGCTTGTTGTGGGACAATGTTTATTTGGGTGTCTAAGTCTTATCAACATGGATGTTAAAATCCAAGGTTTTCCAGCAGAACAGCACATAGTACCAATATGATCAATGTTATTCATTTTACCTGTCACTGGTCAGAATGTTGTGGCTGATCGATGTAACTGGTTGGCAGAAGCATTCGTAATTCTTGTATTCAGTCTGTTGTACTTCCTCTGTGTTCTGCTTACTGTATATATCTTTCTATTTATTGTAGTTCCAGAGGTAATCGATGGAAACACACTGACAGCTACCGTGGTCGACCTCAATGCCTGGGTCGAGTACGAGTTTCGGGTGTTGGCCAAAAACAGCGTCGGTGTTGGAGAACCCAGTCCTGTCTCTGTCAAGACCAGGACGGAAGATGCGGGTACAGTACATTTCCTGTCTAGCTTTTTAGACTGTGTTTTCTTTTTTTCACAAGTGCTTTCATGAGGAGGTGTGAACAAGGTCGGCGTTTTTGTAGTTCCAGATGCAGCACCAGGTGACGTGGGTGGAGGAGGTGGAAGCCGATCTGAACTGGTCATCACGTGGGAGGTAAGTCATCAGTCTTATGTTCTAGTATGTTATTCAAAGTGCCTGCAGTCAGTCTTTTTTATCCTTGAGTGAGGTACTTAGTATTTCTCGCTAAATCAAAGCCGCTGCTCTGCTTGACTCGTGGGTCATAAATTTGCACTGCAGTCGCGGTAATTTCTGAGTTAAAGATTCTGCATGTAAGGCAGCGGCAATGTATACAACAGCACGCCGAGTCTGACAGTTATTGTCATTTAGGAGGCTTAGATCCGTGATGAATTACCGTTGTTCAGTCAAATTTAGGATGCTCACATCAAGAAATAAAGTAAAGCGGTCGGGTAGCTGAAAAAAATAATGTCAACACAGAAGAAGTCATTAGACGCTAAGCTGTCTCATTGTTTGAGTTTTCTCATTTCATTAAATGCGGAATAACTTCTCATTTTAAAAGCTGCACGGATATTCTGTAATGAGCACAGTTTTTTTTCTCCTTTTTTTAAATGGCATTTTACTGCTCATTTCATTTCATCAGGTGGGTCACGAAAGCAATTTGTGGGTCACGCTCTTCTTTTGGCACCGTGCGAGCCGTGGCGGTGATTGCGGGAGCCCGGCGGTGACGTGAACGTGAGCGGTTTGTATATGTTTTAATATCACTATAGTTTTGTGTTTCACTCTCAGCCTGTTCCTGAAGAACTGCAGAATGGTGAGAGCTTCGGTTACATCATCGCTTTCCGCGCCTTCGGAGAGGTTAGCTGGACCCACGTGGCCACCTCCGCCCCCGGTGCATCCCGATACGTGTACCGCAACGACAGCATCGCGCCCTTTTCCCCATTTCATGTCAAGGTTGGCACTTACAACAGCAAAGGACAGGGTCCCTTCAGCCCGGTGGTCACCATCTACTCTGCAGAGATAGGTAAAGGAATGAATGTGTGGCGTTTTAGCCAAGCTCCAGAAGCTTTTACTGTTTTGGAAGAGGACAAAGATCATCAAAGTGGTGTTATTGCATCTGCTGTATTGGGCTGAGCTCAACAAAGAGACATGCAGGAAAATAAATCTGCAGCGATCTTTTTTTTTTTTTTTTTAAATGAGGGAGACAATTGCAACACATTTATGTAAGAATAGGCTGCCTCCCTCCAAATATCACCACTCCTTTGAATGGCTGTGCCAAAGTAAAAACCGCTTGGCATTTAGATCTATGCTCCCTCTCATCCTGCTGAGAGGGGGGTCAGTGTGTAGTGCAGTGTTTGTCTATTTACCGGCAGCACCTGTGTGTGATGATTAAGCTAAGCAGAGATCAACAAGAAAGCCGTGCAGTTATAAATGTAAAAAAATGAAGAGATTTGTTCTGCTTTTCTGTGTGCTGTTGGAAGATGGCAGCAGGGCTCACTCTCCTGTTGTCTGTTTTCAGAGCCAAGTGGGATGCCAGCGGGAGTTTGGGCCAGAAGTGTCTTAGCCTCTGAGATTGAGGTGAATTGGCAGGCGCTCTCCTCCACCCCTGAAAGGGTTCTGGGCTATGAGGTACATTTTTACTCTTTTAAATGGAAACAGAAATCGCACACAACACAATTCAAATGCTTGTCATCACCCCCGGCGAACCTCAAAGCCATCACTTCCCAACTCGGTGTCGCCATGGAAATGGCTATTTCAGTTGGGCGACGGTTACAGCCAAAATTATACAGTCCTTTGTAGCAACACGACAGGAAAACATGTCAGAACGTTTTCAAGAGAACAAAAGAAAATTGCCTGTCCGCATGCCTTTTCATGTTGCTGTCATTTGCGGGATATCATGATACCGAGCTTCATGATAGCAGCACTGCACCAGACCTCATGTTAGAAAGGCGAGGAATGCCATCAGACCGCATCAGAAATAGCACAAGCTGGGAAAATGTAGAACGCAGCAGCACTGGGGGAATTGATCTGCAGTCTCGTCATTGTTCTCTAAATAAAAATCGGAATATTAAACTGTTTTTTAAATTTTTAAACCCAGAACAGTTGATTGCATTCTGTCTTACCTTCAAAATCTGGGACAGGCTGATTGCCTCGTCTGCACGCTGCTGACTGAATAATCAGGGTGATCAAAGGGCTTTAATGTGGGATGTTTTTCTTAGTCTTTTGCTCAGTAAAACTGGAGTTGCTGTAATATTTCCATTCAGGAAGGCAAGCTTTGCGCCGCTTCACATCTGAGCTGTGGTGTCAACATCAGCAAGCACTAAATAATGATGACAGAACAGTAAATAAGTGCGGGATGCATGTCGTTCGTAATGAATTATTGTCAGGCTAATGGGTAGGAGTGATAATAGCAAAATCGTCGCTTATTTATTTGATTGATAACTTTGCTTGGCTCTCAATCCAAAGTGTGTATCTATTTAAAAGTAGATTTTAATCAGTCAGATTTTCATTAGTGGGAAAATAAATATTTCACAGCATATTACACAACACTGATGTATCGTAGCATTGAAACAATTAGACAGTAAATCCATTAGTCGAGCCCCACAAAAAAAATCCCTGATTGCTAATTTTGATAATTGATTAATTAATTCAGTCAATAAGCAAAAAATGCTGTCTCGGTCTTAGCTCCTCACCTGCAAGGATTTGCTGCTCCTCTGTTTTAAAGTGCTGCTTGGACAGAATAAGGACTTTGATGGCGTTACCTTGGGCAGGACATTATTTATTGCTTTTGACGTTTCATTAATTAACCCTCTGAACCCCCAGCAGTTTCTGGGAGTTTTTTGCTCCTGTCACAGTTTTACCCGCTCTGGGCTCATTTTTCACTGCAGTGTAAAGTTCTGCAACTCTCTGGAAACAGCACAGCCATGGATTGAAGCAGAGAGAACTCAGAAATGTCTAGTGCGCAGTACAGCACAGTTGTAAAGCCATGAATCATAAAAACAAAAAAAAACTAGTTGAATTTTTTCGAAATATTTATTTTACAACATTTTTTTTCAAGTGCCTACATGTGTCACTAATACTGAGGGGGAAAGGTGGCTGCATACAGTAGATACTTTTCTACTAACATTTTTAATTTGTTCACACATTTGTCTTCTATTTGCTCTGTGTAAACACAACCTGCAGTTCAGCCGAGTTCAGTCAAGTAGTCCTTGAATTCTTGTCACATGACTGTTGGTCACAGATGAGTCAATGGTGGCTCCACAGTTGCAACCTGGAGTGTAAAATTTTTCATTTTTTACAGACTCTGGTTAGAACAAGCGGTTCATTTTTGGCGAATTTTTAAATGAGACATGCACAATATAATAATCTTGATTCAATATCCGAATTTAAGCTGAGATCTGTCTATTTTTCCCAATGGATCAGCAAGTCACAGATGGTCAGTTCAAGGACCGTCACAAAGGTTAAAATCCATCATTTATTTTCAGTTTTCACAGTTTCTGGCTCTGACTGATTTTGGCAGTTTCTTTTAAAGCCATATGCTTTTCAAACCCACCAGGGCTTCTTTGGTTCAGAGGGTTAAATGTATAATTGGAGATTAGTTGACAGTGGAAAATATGTGAAAACTGGTAAAGCACTTGCAGACCTCTGCCAAGCAGCTCATTTCCACCCATATTGTGAAGTCCATCCTATGTTTATAGTCCTACGTTCATTTTATATACACTATTAGATTCACTGATAATCAAAACATACCTTTGGTATTTTGAAACACATTGATATCATTGTTGTTGTTCTTAGTTTAATAGCTATTCTCGAAAATCGATATTTATCTGTAATGGCGGGATTCTTCTGGATCTAACTCCATAACTATTGAAGCTACAACAAATATGTTCACAGTACACTGATTCATCAGACTCTCAGCTACAATTTGTCGCTAATTAAATGTTTGTATCTTCATTTGTTACCTTACAGTGCTCAAAAAACGTGCAAGCATTGTATTTTTTTCTGTTCTGGATCATAATATCCATAGTTTTGCCAGGATCCAGATCAAATGTTGATTTTTATAGAGCCTGTTGTGAACGTATCCTGTATTTTTTTGACAAACAATCTGGCCTTTTGTTGTTAAGTTATATGCACATATGCCGAAAATGGCCCCATCTTGTAAAAATGATTTTAAAAAATCCTTCAAAAAAATTCCAGAACATCACCAAAATGTAATCATCTGTTCCTTGTCCCATTATCAGCATTTCCTGAGAATTTCATTATAATCCGTTCATAACTTTTTTGAGTTATCTTGCTAATAGGCAGACAAACAAACAGATAAACGCTAGCAAAAACATAGCCTCCTTGGTGGCGGGAATAAGGATTTTGTTTCTGCCCTGAATTATCGTGCCATTCTTTGTCTGATCAGTTCTAAAATGTTCCAAGGACTTGTAAAAGTACATAAATAAAGGATTTGAAACGTCAAATCAAATCTCTAGCTGGAAGGATAAAAGAAAACTATGATCTCTCTTAAGAGGATACACCCAGAGGCGATCATTTAAAAACACCACGTTTCTCTCAAGACATCAAAAACAGCTACAAATACCGTTTTGTGCTGCATGATACTGATGTACACATTCTCCTCCCGTCCAAAGCCGTGTATCATGATACATGTCCCGAAATGACAAGCTGCTGTGTCTCGGAATAGGTGGTTTACTGGGAGGACGACACTAAACCGGAGACCATGGGGAAGGTTAGAGTACCTTGGAACCAGACCTCAGTCACGGTGAGCGGCTTGGCAGGAAACACGCAGTATTTCCTAACAGTCAGCGCCTTCAACACAGCGGGCACCGGCCCATTCCTGCCTGCAATCAATGTCACCACAAAAAAGCCACGTAAGTCGGGAGCACACAGTATTGCTGCTTCGGTTTTAAATCTGCAAGCAAGCTGATTATTAACCGCAGAAGGAGAGTATGAAGTGTTCAAATGAAGTCTGTTCACAGCTTTTTAAACGTGTTGAGGCATATTTGCATGTTCGAAGTCAGATCGTAGAGACAGTCTGTTTTTCTAATCTCACTCTTAGAAGTAGCCTTATCTCATTAGAGAAATACCATAATTCTGGTATATTGTTGAGACAGCATTATGTTTCTGCGCTGACATATAGAAGTGAATTATTTTTTACATCATGCAGCGCCATCCCAGCCGCCACTGAATGTCGAGTGGACCCTAATTGGCTCTCACCTGTCTCTTTACTGGGAACCTGTGGTGGCCATGGAATCCGAGTCAGAAGTTACAGGCTATCAAGTGAGTTTTACTTCCTCTGTGTGCTTCACGGTAGCGTGTTTATTCCTTCATAATGTGTCGGACTGAGCAAAAAAAAAAAAGGCCGGACCTTCCCTCTAGACTGTCAGGCTGTGTAAAATACATGTTTACAATGTGTCACCCACCCTCGTTTCTCTCCTCCAATTTAGCTGTCATACAAGAGACAGAGACACAAAGAGGTAAACACGCTCATAACGGCCAACTCGACGGCCGAGCTGACCCTCCCCGAGGACGACGACGACTACATCATCCGCATCCAGACGCTGAGCGAAGGAGGCCTGGGCCCGGCCTCGGAGCCCATACGGATCCACCAGCTAAGTAGGTTTCATTTTATGAACTTTATGATTAACCCTATACTAGCGCCGGGTGATTTCCACCCTTGCCATTGTGGTTGCGTCTGAGTTTCGTGGGCCCTTGGGTAGCTTCATGCTGCTCAGGTAGGCGTGTTTCCCTGCTCCCATCCCTGGTTTTTTCAACAGGCAGGTGTTCAACATTAGTGGTGGAGTGTAAAATATTTTTTGGCGTGTGATATACTGTATGTATATATAATTTATCCTTCCCACAGTTCTCAGTAATGCAAGAAGACTGTGCCTTCACTTGATAAGTTCCCAGCTCCATTATTATTATTTTTTAAGGAATTTTTGTGAATAATTCTCTAATTTTTCACTAATTTTAGAGCCTTTTCATAGAGTCTCCTCATCATACCTTTTTTGTTTTATGAGATGTTGTATAGGGGAAAATAAAGGAAGAGTACTTCAGTTTGCCATGTATTGTTGTACTTTAATATATTTTTTATCAGGTATATTATATCAGGTAATATGATGGCGTCACTAACTGTTAGTGTTCTAGGATTAAAAATAGAAAATCCAAGGAATAACCTGAGTTTGTTTTGCTCTTGAGAAGTGCTGATGTCCCCCGCCTTATAAACCCACCGGGACCTCACTCCGTCAGAAAGTCTATTTTTGATTATTTACCTACTTTTGTAAATGAAGCCACTTAACACTTTTTAAATCTGACAGGGACATTTTGTCCTCCATTGACTCACCATTACTCATGTCCCCAGCCACCCCCATTGGGCTCTTCTGGGCTTACATTTTGCTGAAATATGCAGCGCAATCCATCTCTGTCGCAGACTCACTCTTTACTAGATGCCATTACTGTCCTCCAGGACTCCAGGGGATGCTTCTCTTCTCTCTTCTGCTCTAAATGCTACTTTGCATTGTTGAAGTTCTGTGTTGAATCCCTGAAAACAGCAGTTGAGAGAGAGAGAGAGAGAGATAGAATTCCACACTGGCTTTTCTTTTTCGATTTCACTTGAAAATGTGCTACTTTCTTTTTCCCGGAGAGTCTGTGGATACCTGAAAGTAAAAGGTGTGGGCAAAACACATTAGCGGGCAAAACAGAACATTTTGACTTACACTGCTGAAAAACAGGGAAAATAGCCTGGCAGCAGCGGCAGCCAAATAAAATATCAGAATTTAAATAAGGTGCAAAAAGCAATATGTGCAAGTTTTGCATAAGGACACTGTTATTTTACAGGTCTCTCCTTTGATGAAATGTCAACACATGCTGAAGATTGTCTTATTTTGGAAGACAGCTGTTGATTGACACCACTATTGATTCCAAAACCCTGTTGTTTGATTTATTCAGATGAAAATGTACAATTATAACGAATTATACAGAGATAATTCTGCAGAGCCCCACTGGAGGAATTGAAATATTAAAAATGGCCTTTATTCTGGCTTCTGGCTCCCGGCAATAAATAAAAACCTGAAGTAAATATCAAGGGGGACAAAGTGCAAAAATAAAAGCCGCCATGAGAGCACAGCGAGCTCCAGAGCAGTAGTGTGGTGACAATAGGAGACTCCCCAGGCTGCCTTTTACAGTTTAGACAATTAAGCCCATTTACCTCCCTGAAATTGTCCCGGACTCGTTAAAAAGGGCATTATGTTGGATGTAATCAAAAAAGTTTGCTTAATTTGTAAACACAATTACAACGTTTGGATGTAAAAGTAAACATAAAGATAATGAGGAAAAATTGATACTGTGGGATAAACCTTTATACGAAGAGCTACATGTTTAATCACATTATTATTTTATATAGCTACGTATGGACTTTATGACTGTACAAATAATAGTTTGCCATTATTAGCATAATACTTTAAATCACCGTCGGCTTGTTGATTTACAGGTAATGTCTGTAATTTTAAACATTTTTCTACCACTGCTGTAAAATTTTAGAATTATTTTCTGTAAAATTAGGATTATTTTGCAGTGCGCTTATGTAATGTCCTGAGAAACTAGCAGTAAGAGAAAACTGCGTAATAATGTGAACCCACAATTACAAAGGTTGAATGTAAAAGTAAACATAAAGATAAAACTAATAAGATTTACTTTAAGATCATGAGGAGAAAATGTACGTATGGGAATAAACCTACAGAGCTGCATATTTAATCACAGATAATAATCATTATTTTACATTAATATGTATAAAATGTTTTTTTTTTTTACTGTATAAATAATATATTGAATTAATCTGTGAAAAAAATAGCACAATACTTGAATTAACTGTTGGCTAGTTGATTTCCAGATAATGTTTGTAATTTTGAAAACGTTACTACTACTAGTGTAAAATTTTGTTATTATTTTTAGTAAAATTAGTTTGTTTTGTTTTTTTTAGGATTTAAAACTATATATATATATATATATATATAGCAGAACAACACACAATATACCCTATACAGACAAAAAGAAAAAATAAACAATCTACTGTAAAGAGACATTTTAAATATACAATAAAATACAACAATAAGTGAGGTATGAATATGAAAGTAATATTTAACAAGAAAAATTAAATAAATAAAATTGCACATGGTGATAGTACGATGAATAGTGCAAGCAGATGAATAGTGCAAGAAAACTACAACATGTTCAAGTTGTGCTGGTGTTGTGTGTTGTATAGTCTGATGGCCGTTGGAATGAACAACCTGCGGTATCGTTCCTTCCTACACCGTGGGTGTATCAGTCTGCTGCTGAAAGGGCCTCTCAGAGACCCCACAGTGTCATGTAGGGGGTGAGAAGGGTTGTTCATGATGGATGTCAGCTTGGCTAACATCCTCCTCTCACCCACCTCCTCTATAGAGTCCAGTGGACAGTCCAGGACAGAGCTCGCCCTCCTGATCAGTTTATTGAGTTTCTTCCTGTCCCTGTCAGTGCAGCCTCCTCTCCAGCAGACCACAGCGTAGAAGATAGCAGACGCTACCACAGAGTCATAAAAAGTCCTGAGAAGAGCCCTGCACACACCGAAGGACCTCAGTCTCCTCAGCAGGTGGAGGCGACTCTGGCCCTTCTTGTTTTTTATTACTGTAAAATTTTAGTATTTTTTCAATAAAATTAGGGTGTTTAGTTTTTACAGTGCACTGCAGTATAATGGCATTATAAACTAGCAATGAGAGCAAACTGCGTCAGTTTTCTTGTTTCTTTACTACATTTTTATACTAATCATAACCCATAACATAATTGTGTTTTTACTGCATTTTAAGCACCCCTGTGAAACATCACTACGCATATTACCTAAAGCCAAGTATCGTATTTTCTCTGTAGGATCAGTTTTTGGTTGTATATGTATGTATAACAGCTGAGAGCTTAAATTTGAGATGATAAATCAGTGTATCAGATGGTGTTTGGTGTTTCTCTGTGTTGCAGGTATGAGTGCCCGCGGCTCCACAGCCTGCAGTCTGGTCGTCTCCCCCCTCTCCCTGCTCCTCGCCATCGCAATATCTACATTCAGGTCAACGTTGTGACACGATGACAGACTCTGCTCTGTTTTTCAGCATTCAGTATTGGTATTTTTTTTTTCTCTTTAGTTTGTGAAAGTGGCCACGTTTTCTTCTCTCTTTTTCTGGAGATGACCACATGTTATTTTACAGTGTTCTTTTGCAAGTATGGAAGCAGCGCGACGGTGGAGCGGTGTGCTGTCAGACTTCTAATTAACAGTAAAAGCTTGTTTTTTTTGCTTTTTTTATAACATTGGTCTGTTTTGACATTATTTATTTTTTTGCCTGGTTGGGAACAATGCTCCATTTCAACCCTTCTTTTGACTCTAGAATGATACAGATGCCTTACTTCCATTCATGTGCCAAAGTAGTTTCAGCCTTCTTGTTGTTATTGCTGTGATCGCTACACGCTTTCCTCGACATTTTACTCCTCACAGGCTCTTGTTATTAAGGTGTCAGTGCACCTTGCAGAGGGCCCCGATGAAACGTTTCGTTTTATATGGCAGAGTTTTCCGTTCTCCTCTTCACACTTAGATTAGAGAGTAGGAACATTTCCATTCACCCGTGCCCGTGCCTTTGGAGATTGTCGTAACGACGTCGCTTATAGACACTAGTCAGTGATACTTAGTGTTTTAGAACATACTGCAGCCATTTTTTATCTTTACGTGCTCCATTAAAAGTTGGTTGTGTCCCAGGTGAAAGTCATAAAACACCTCATAGTGTCCGTGTTGGCCGTTTGCCTTTTATCATTTGATTGTGGAGAGCTGAATGTACCATGAAGGCTCCTTAAGGGTTTAATGCCTCCAACTAGTTGTTGTAATAGGCTGCTGATTGATGGATTAGACTCCACTCTGCATTCACAAACACTAACAATTGCCTGTATACAGCAGTAGTATCAGAGGTGTGCAACAAGCAGCGATTTCCTTTCCGTTTCCCCCTACATTAGCGCTGCACTAATCAGTCAACGGAAAGTCATCAACAACAATCATTTAGGTCATTCGTCAAGGAAACAAAGCCAAATATTCACTGGCTCCAGCTTCTAAAATGTCAGAATTTGTTGCTTCTATGTCATTTAAACTGAACCCTCTGAACCCTAAGAAGTCTTTGGGAATTCTTTTGCTACTTTTCCATTTTTTTTACTTCACTGTGGGCTCATTTTTCACTGCAATATAAGATCCTGCATCATTATGCAGCGGAAACAGCACAACCATGGCTGAAAGTAGACGAAACTCACTTCTGTGCAGTTTGATGCAGTTATAATAACATAAATCATAAAATAAGAAAAAAAATAACATGGATTTCTTTAATAAGTGATTTTAGAAATAAATGGAAAAACCCGGAAACAACATTTTTCCAGCTAGTCCCTGGTGTTAATCAGTATTGCACTACACTGCCTGTAGTTCAGCCCAGTTCAATCAAAAACTCCATGAATTTTTGTCACATGGCTGTTGGTTCCAGCTGAGTCAGTCATGGCTTTTCGGTTGTGTTAATGCGTGGAGAATTTTTCCTTTTTCACAGAATCTGATTCTTCCGAATGATTTATTTTTGGCTAATTTTTAAACAAGAATGTGGTTTTGATGAAATATCACATTTTAAAGCTTAGATTTTAGGAATTTTCCCGCACATGACACATGGTTAGTTCCAAGAAAAGTCGAAAGAAGAGTTGAAAATCCTCAGAATCTTGTTGTTTTCCCAGTTCTTGGCTCTGATAAATGGTGCAATTTTGGCAATTTAATGCCTTTTTAAGCCTGACAGTGGATTTTAGGGTCCAGAGGGTTCATGTGAAACACAACAACGTGTCCATTACAATCTGTTCGCCTCCAGTTTACCGTATGAAATCAAAATAACAATCAGTCCTTCAGTTACTTACATATAATTTCTTATCTCCTTTTCCTGTTTTTAGAGTAATGTCATGAAATACGCAGTTATTGTTGTGTCTTCGACTTCCTGCTGCTTGCGTTGCTAGGTAACATGTAGCAAAGCACCAAACAGCTAAACATAAGGAGGGATGCGTTTCACAAATCTGAGTTTTTAACCAGGTTATAGACCTTTTTACTACAAAACAAAATGCTATTCAGTCTAACTGCGAGGCCATAGGGGAGTTTATATCCTCATTGATTCTAAAAATCGTATTAATTCGATGCCTTCTTGCTGAGTTAAAAGAGAATACTGATGCCGCCCTCCTGTCTGCGTGTTAACTGTGGAGCTGGGAGTCGATGTGCAAAAAGCAGGAAGGGGGGGGGAAGCTGTGAGCTCCTCTGTGTCCAAAATTCACACTTACACCTACAAGCACCTCTGAAACTCGCTTAGTATCTTGTTTGCATACTTCATCGGAGGTGCTTGTCAGATGGAAAAGCCCCCACACCTGTCCAGCATCGGCGTAAGAGGGGGGCAGCTCCCGCGAATATCACTCTTCTGACAATCCAGCATTCACTTCACACCCACTTCACACCGCGATTCTCCAGGCATGTGGAGGTGAAGCTGTTTGGGTTTTATTTGCTACACACGCATTTGTGTTTACAACCGGGTGAGACATTACAAATGCCTTCATTGAGAGACTGAAAACGTGCCATTGTCCCTACATTCAGTCGCATTTCACCCCTTTTGTTTCCTCTGATGGCTGCATGTCGTTCAGAACACTTCCTGACACTTTTGCCTTCCAGCGAGGTCGAACATGTCACACAGCGTAGTTCTCTGTTCTAGCATCACCTGGCACTGGCTCCATAGTTAATACACAGTCGAGGGTGGTATCGATTCTCTGGAATAACTATGAGTAAAAAAAAAAAGCAAGCAGTTATTGCTGAGAATGATTATTTCACTCTCTCAACACAAGAAATAACACAGTGCAAAGAAATGAAGAGCTTGTCCTGGAGGTTTCAATTGCATTTTTTTCCCCGTCTTCACTCCTGTTATTGATGAAGACTGTGAGTTGTGGTTGAAAGCTCCGGAAAAATCTAGTAAGTGGACTTTGAGTTAACCGTTTAAGACGGATGTGCTCATTTATTATAACAAAGAGAACGTGCCTGGTTATCCTAATGAACCCCTGCTAGCCAGTCAGAATCCAGAATTCTCTGTCTGCATAGTACAGTTTATGGTAAACTGTCACATTCAGTAACTTCTAGTCTCAAGAAATCCGAAAACTTCACCCTGATCTCTGGAAAATGTTCATTTTCTGGTGTTCACTGACATTTCAGAGGCTGGTGAGTCAAAAAAGCAAGAAAATAGGCTTCCCAGCTATGTCTTAGATTAAAAATTTCAGTTATTTTCATCACATAAACTAACATCGTGCAAAGAATTGACAGAATAATCTGAACTGAGTTTCTGCTCGGCTGGTCTGGGAGGTTTCAACTGCATCTTTATACTCTGAGTTGTGGTTGAACACTCCAGGAAAAATCTAGAAAGTGGACTTTCAGTTAAGTTTAAGACGGTTGTGCTCATTTATAATTAAAAATAACCAGTGTCTGGTTATCCTGCCTGGTTGCCAGACCCAAAGGGACACCTGCTAGCCAGTCAGAATCCAGATTTCTTCACCTGCATGGTGGAGTTTATGGTGGAAATGCCAAATTCATTAACTTGTGGTGTAACACGATCCAAAAACGTCACCCTGAGGTCTGAAAAATGTTCATTTTCCAGCGTTTTCTGACATTTTGGAGACTGTTAAGCAAAAAAGCAAGCAAATAGGCTTCCAAGCTACTAATTAGAATAAATATTTTAGTTATTTTCATCGCATAAAGTAACATCATGCAAAGAAATGATCCGAGAATGACCTCAACTGAGGTTCTGCTCAGCTGGTTTGGGAGGTTTTGCAACTGCATCTTTATACTCTGAGTTGTGGTTGAAAGCTCCAGGAAAAATCTAGTACTCTGAGTTAAGTTTAAGACAGATGTGTTCATTTATTATAACAAAGAGAACGTGCCTGGTTATCCTAAGGGATGCCTGCTAGCCAGTCAGAATCCAGAATTCTCAGCCTGCATACTAAAGTTTATGGTAAAATGGCAAATTCAGTAACTTCTAGTTTAGGCGATCTGAAAACTTCACCCTGATCTCTGGAAAATGTTCATTTTTCATCGTTTTCTAACATTTCAGAGACTAGTGAGTAAAAAAAAGCAAGAAAAAAGGCTTCCCAGCTATTTCTTAGATTAAATATTTCAGTTATTTTCATCACATAATGTGGCATCGTATAAAGAAATGACAGAATAATCTGAACTGAGTTTCTGCTCGGCTGGTTTGGGAGGTTTCAACTTTATACTATGAGTTCTGATGAAATGCTCCAGGAAAAATCTAGTACTTTCAGTTAAGTTTAAGACGGATGTGCTCATTTATAATAAGAACTAGCAGGTGTCTGGTAATCCTGCCTGGTTGCCAGACACAAAGGGACACCTGTTAGCCGAATAGAATCTAGAATTCTTAACCTGCATACTAAAGTTTATGGTAAAAATGTCAAATTCAATAACTTTTGGTGTTACATGATCTGAGAATTTCACCCTGAGCTCTGGGAAATGTGCATTTTTCATGGTTTTCTACATTTCAGAGACTGGTGAGTAAAAAAAAACAAACAAATAGGCTTCCCAGCTACTAATTAGAACAATTATTTCAGTTATTTTCATCACATAAGGTGACATTGTGCAAAGAAATGACTGAAAAATCTGAAATAAGGTTCTGCTTCGCTGGTGTGGGAGGTTTCAACTGCAGCTTTATACTCTGAGTTGTGGTTAAACGCTCCAGGAAAAATCTAGTAAGCAGACTTTCAGTTAAGTTTAAGAAGAATGTGCTCATTTATAATAAGAACTAGCAGGTGTATGGTTATCCTGCCTGGTTGCCAGACACACAGGGACACCTGTTAGCCAATCACAATCCAGAATTCTTCACCTGCATGGTGCAGTTTATGGGTGAAATGTCAAATTCAGTAACTTGTGGTGTTGAGCGATCTGTGCATTTTCAGGCGTTTTCTGACATTTCAGAGACTGAGAGATTAATAGGAAGTACAACTGACTGATTCATCACTAGTGGAAGTATTCATTAGTTGCACCCCTCGTCTACATCCATCTGGGCCATGCACAGCCAGTGCCAGTTAGCGCGCATCATCAGCCGTCGCAGTTGGGACGAGAAGGTTTAAAGTGCTGCCAATTGTGCCAGTCTGATCATTGAAATCTAGCCACCAGCTTAGATATTATTTGGCTAAATGTACGGTCAGCTGTGTTAATATTTCGTGAATCTGTCCTTTCCTCGTCAGTCGTGTTAAGCTTCTTTAAAAACGTGATACGTGTCGTCATTGTTTACTTTATGTGTTTTCCAGTGAAACCCCCCCCCCCCCGGCCGCTCAGGTATTCAGACCTCTATCGTTCAAGCTGCTGGGGGAAAAAAAATGGCAGGAGCAGACGGATCAGAAATGTGTCAGCGCGGGCCACAAGGGTCTATTTAACAGTCTGACTTGATGAATGGAAAGCCTGATATGCGCCGTGATTTAGCAGACATTAAAACATCTTAATAAATTAGAGCAGGCCTGAGGGGTTCCAGTGGGGAAAAGGGCAGAGGAGTAATGGCACTAATGACACCCACACAAGACTAATATATCAGGATTTAGGGAAAACTAAATCAGGACAATCCCATCAAGATGACACCAGGAAGCACTGTGTGTGAGTGTGTGTGTGTGTGGATAGTGTATGGTTATTACCTGAGCCTGGGGTGTCACGGACAAGTGTTTTCAAGTAGACCGCACAGCATTCTGCTATAAAAATAGTTGAAACTCATTTCTTGCACTTAACCGCGGTTCAAGGATTTGTGGTTTCAGCATTGAGGACTTTTCAAATAAGAATAACACAAGGCCGATACGGGAGGTCGAACAGAACAAGTTTGACCCAGGGAGAAGTTGAAATGTCTGTTTTTTTTTCTGACAAACTGCCAGAGCAAAGGAACAGGTGGAAGAAGAAAAAAAGAAAGAATCCAAGGCCACATCGGGCGCATCTAGTCTTGTATGGTTTCTTCTTCTAACTACCTGAGAGCTGTCTTTGAATCCCCCGTCTGTTGTTTTCGTGGCTTTACGTGTGGTTAATCTGTATACATTCTTTTGTCACAGAATGTCATTGTTGCACTGGCAGATGTTTACACGGGGAAAATACAGAGCCGGCTCGCCCATTAGGCAATATAGGCAAACGCTAAGGGTGCCTTGGTCTCCAGGGGGCGCCACAAAATCGGGAAAATTTTCCCCTTCAATATGATTATATTAAAACTAGTTATTACTGTTAACTCTTTAAATGGAAAAGCTCACATTGATTCAAATGTAAAGCAATGCTCAATTAATATTACAGTTGGTCCTTGGTTTACAAAGAGATCCATTCCTATGGCACGTCGTAAGCCGCTTTTCAGAGTAAGTTGGATTCTATAACTAAATCATACCTAAATGTGTACCTTTGCTCACTCACACTGCACACAACACATGAAGGACATATAAAACACAGTAATTCAATGAAACGGTAATAAAAAAGAAGCGCACCAGCAACGAGTTCTCATGCGAGTATTATTTACTAACCAAACCACTTATGCCAAAACTAGGTTTTTTTAAGTAATTTATGGGAGTCGTTCGTAACCACGAAACGTCGTAAACCGAGGACCTCCTGTACTACAAAACAGTGCTGTTCAGTTTCTTTTGTAAGGGTATGTAAATCACCGATGGAGGGGGGCTCCATATAAAGTCTTGCCTAGGGCACCATATTGGATAGGGCCACCTCTGGGGAAATGCATCTTTTCCTTTATTGATCACGTGAACTGAAGAAAGTACAGTTCTTGGACTTGTGTCTTGGGTACATAGAAGCATTGCCAACCTCTTCGTTTTGTAACGTATCGGTACTGTGGAGATGTTTTTTGATTTCGACTTTGGGTTTCTTCTTTTTCTCTTTTTTAATGTTTGATATGGTTCCTGGTTGCTTTTTTTTTTCGCTCCTTCCAAAAATTCTGCACAAAGGTCAAGTGTTGTTTTTGAAAATATCAATTAAGAGCAAGCGTTTTGATTGATTTAAAAAGCCAGTGCGCTGAGATCTCTCTTGCCTTCATGCAGTGTGCCGACTGTACATACTGTATGTATTTTTGTTGTGATCGGAAGCAACAGCCTCCCCACCCCACCCCCCCAACTGGGAGACCAAACTGTGGTGTCCTACTTCCAATTGTAATTCTCAGTCAAACCCGGAATCTGAAAAATACATGAGCAGAGAGTAACATTTCCTAGCAGCTGCTATCACACACAGCCTTTTGGTGCAGTGACACAAACGCTACCTGTTACAAGGTAGCTGGTGGTGGATAAGTACAAGTATCTGCTCGTACTTTTTGTCTTTTTTATACCAGGTACAGCTTTACAATTAAAAAAAAAAACACAGGCAAATTTGATCAGGAAACAAGTCATTTTTTCCTTAAATTT
This sequence comes from Dascyllus trimaculatus, assembly GCA_024666655.1. Classification (NCBI taxonomy): domain Eukaryota; kingdom Metazoa; phylum Chordata; class Actinopteri; family Pomacentridae; genus Dascyllus; species Dascyllus trimaculatus. The sequence continues at coordinate 25,432,717 of CM045452.1, forward strand.
GTAAAAAAAGATCAACGACTACAGCTCTGGGTGACAACGCTTGGCCTTTCTGTTGTGACTCCTCAGTATTTTGACGTCCGGATGATCTCCATGAGATCGTGGCAAAAGTGAAAGTTTTCACATTGAAAAGTCATCAGCTGATCTTGATATGCTGAAGCTGTGCATGTATGATATTGTTTGGTGCATTTGTGTTTTCTAAATGAGGGACTTAATAAAAACAGTTCACTGAGGATTTTGTCTTGGATTTTTTTTTTTTTTTTGAATTATGTGTGGGATGGTGTCATTTTCAGCATCAGCAGTTTTAGTGTCTTTTACTGCTGGAAGAATTTGAGTGGTGCCTTGGGGCACCATCAAAGCTATAAAATGCATAATATTATGAAAAAGCATATAAATGGGAGTAAAAGGCAGCAGTAACATCCCTTTTGTGTGGATAGAGAACACATCCACAGAGGGTTTTTTGCTGCATGTACTAATTGTATTGTCATAGAATATTATAAAGATTATCAGCGCTGATAATCATATGTTTTGAGTACTAACGTCACATGCAATAGCTGAGAGAATACAAATTCTAAAACGAACACATCAAGCAGTTGCCTTTGTGCTGCAGCTTTTTGCAAAGAATACTGATTCATTTCTTGGGTTTATTTGAGCATGTATCTGCTCAGGTCCTGATACCTTCCACTAAAACAAGAGAATGACATGGAAAGCTACTGTGAAATATTGATTGAGCCAGTGTTGCAGAGATGCTTTTAAGATAATAAGAGGGAGAGGACCCTGTGAAGAGATCAATACAAAGGGGAAGTGAAGAAAAGAGAGGTTTCTCTCCACACACTACAGATCATCCATAATGAGCTGGTGTGTCAATACTTTGGCCATGACTCTTCACATGCTGCTGACCACTGAATCACAACACCAGGCCACTGTAACCGAGCTTTGCATCAGACACTAACAGAAAGGTATTTTGCTGTCACACCTTTAGCTCAAAACTGAATCTGGATTCAGATGTGGTTTTGATAGCTCTTATAGAGATATTGGCTAAGACATGATTGGTGTATATTACCTCCCAATGCAGCAGATGCTGCCTGTAGGGTTCTTGCTGCAGATTGCAAATGTCAATACTGCCCCCTCATGGTAGCAGCATCCCGGTGCACCACTGTGGTCAGGCTGGATGGGGTGAGGCAACACATGGGAGATAAGGGCTGTGTCTGCAGTGGCACCGCAGTGACTGGGAGCACTGGCGTCTAGAGCCAGTGTTGAAATGAGAGGATTCATGGCCAAAGCTGGAATCAATCTGAATGGTAACCAACATTAAAGCAAAGGCAACTGAAAAATGCAACAGAGCATATGTGTAAATTTCAAGAAATAAATATAACAAGCTACAGATATAAATTCTAATATGTTGTATGTGACATGTTTCATGTATTGGTAATATTTACAACACAAACTGAATGTAATGTTGTTGCGGGCTGTTCCACTCCTAGCCTCCAGGGGGCGCCGCTTCTCCTCCAGCCTCGTTCTCCGCAGCTCAGAAGAAAACACACCGAGAAAGAAGACGCTGCTTCCCGTCTCACACATGTACACATTAGCACCGAGTTAGAGGATGGATTCTTCAAAGAACCGTGATTCTTCGAGCAGTGGCCGTCAAGACAGTAATTCAGAAGCCAACGACGAGGAAAATGGCGAGCTGTGTCCCGGTTTCAAGGACGTGGACGCCTTCGTTAAAGTAGGTGAACAAACCGAGCCGGACTCAGGAGTTTAGGCTAACGGTCAGGGGGGCAACGTGGATGAGCTTGTTGGCTACGAGCTGGAACTTAATCACACTGGAAGAAAATGTGGTAGAAGGAAACATAAACAGCCAACTGTTTAGACGAGAGCTGATTTTATTCTGGTCATTTCTAAGGTTTTGTTTGGCATTATGGCTTCGCTTGTTAGCTTAAAAATGTAGCAGCATCAAGCTAAATGTTTATTCAGTTCAGGACTCTGAGTAATGTGTAACTTAATATTTGACTAATTCAGAATATTGACATAATTCTTGGCGTTAAAATTATTAATATTACCTCCTAAAGTGATGCCTATTCACTGGAGAAATAAAGCCAATATAAAGATAATTTACGACTAGAAGATGTTGTCATCAGATTGTGGATTTCAAACTGAAATTTCCAGAATAATGATCAAATTCAGTTATTTCATAAGGGTATTATCAGCAAAATAAATCAAACACAACATTAATGTAAAATCAACTAGAGCTGCAACTCACAACTATTTTCATTGTTGATTAATTGACTTGTTGTCTTTTAAATTTCAGAGTCTGATGAAAAATGTAGATTATCGTCTGCCAAAGCCCAAGATGCTGTCCTTAAGTGTTTAGTTTTGTCCTGAAACCCAAAGATACTAATTTGAATTTTCCATGAGGAGAAAAGAAACCAGAAAAAGTCCCATTTAAAAGGCTAAAATCAGAGAATTTTGATTTTTTTGGTCTTAAATTGATTTGTAGATTATCAGAATTGTTGCCAATTAATTTTTAACATTGACAACTAATTAATTTATTCATTTTAGCTCTAAAATGAGCAAGATAAAACTACATAGCTGCTGTAACTGACAGTTGAGAAATAACGTTTTTGTTTTGAAAACCTCCGCATGACAAGATAGACATTGTATGTTCTGTCTATTGAGTTTTTAGTTGTCCTCCGTTTAACTATGTTGAAGATATTTTTTTTTAAAATTGTGAGTAACAGCGCAGCCTGTCTCCTCTGCAGTATGGACTGGGTGCAGTACTATCAGCCACCAAAGCGTCCGCTGGCTTACCTCAGACTGGAGATGAATATGATTTCTACCGGAGCTTCCCAGGCTTTCAGGAGTTTTGTGAAAGTCAAGGAGATCAACTCTTGCACTGGTGAGGACACAGTATGTTGTTTCTTCTTTTGAGATAGTCAACTTTTTATCTCTCTATGCACGCAGAGTGTTTATTCTTTTCACTCTTTATTAGCATGAGTCAGATAATGCAACATCACGGCTGCAGATCTCACGTGAGAGACCAGAACAAGCTGACGGGGCTGGAGGAGAGGTTCGACTTGGTAGTGGACTCGAATGATGTTATCCTCGAGCGAGCGGTATGACCTATAGCTCTAGTGAACAAACAAGTTAATTTTTGAGGACGTCTTTGCCAACTGAGTTCTTGTATCTTATTTTCTCAGGGGATTCTGCTTGATGAAGCTGATGGGGTGAACAGGAGCCAGCAACCCGTCATGCCTGCAGGGTTCCAGCCTCCAAAAATTGTCGTTTCCAGCTGGAATCGCAAGGTTGGCTAATTAACCTCTCAGCTCTTATGCTGCAGATGCCAGTCTCGGTTCTGGGCCGCATTCAAGCTAAAACGTGCCAATCCTGGCATTCACTTTCTTAAAAGCGTTAAAAAAGTTTTTTGAATCACTTGATAAATATTTGAACCAGTGTTTCACACCTTTTGGTAAAAAAAGAAATGCTTTCATTGTTCAGGGTTTGGGCTCTGGCAGTCGTTCTGAGACGTTCCGACTGCTCCACGCCAAGAATGTTGCAAGACCTCAGCTGAAATTCAAGGAAAAAGTTGATAACAGCAACACACCATTTATTCCTAAGATCTTCATCAAGCCTAATGCAAAAAAGCCACTTCCATCATGTAAGGCGTACTCTTCACTGTCATATTGTTCACATTTAATTTGCCTTTTATTTTTAACACTTTGATATGTCTAACTTATTTGCTTTCTTGCTCTTCAATTTTAGATTTCACCAATAAACAAATACGTCAAGAGAGGCCTGAAGACCTCGATGTCCCAGCTGCTCTGGCTGACTTCATTCACCAGCAAAGAACTCAGGAACATGTTGACGACATGTAAGACTTGTCCCTTTGATAATATTAACATTTTGTCTTTTCCTGTTTCTTGTTTTCCATTTAAACTTGGGATTTTTATCCATGTAGGTTTGCACACCCGTACCAATATGAACTGGACCATCTTTCAGTACCAGAAAGCCTTCTATCTAAGCCAGAGCCTCAGGTAATGTGATGATGTATGGTGAACCTCTAGTATGGTTCTGTCATTGTTGGTTAGGTCTCTGTCTAATCTGTGGATTCTTTTCAGATGTACAAACCAATAGCTGAGACCAATTTCTCCTTCATTGATTCACTGGAGGATCTGGTTGCTCTGAATGAGAAGCTGTGCAAATTGTCTGAATTTGCAGTGGATCTTGAGGTACGAAGATCATATGTGTGATCTGATTTGATTTGTGAAAACATGCCAAACAGCAGACGGTACCTTTGTGAGTCACATAATGTAGACATTTTGTCAGGTCTTAATAGATTTGATCATTTTTGAGTTAACACTTTGCTCTCCATCGCAGCATCACTCCTACAGGAGTTTCCTTGGCCTCACCTGTCTGATGCAGATCTCCACCCGAGAGGAGGACTTCATCATCGACACCTTGGAGCTCCGCAGTGAGATGTACATCCTGAATGAGGCATTCACTGACCCGTCTATTGTGAAGGTAATGGAACTACTCCACAAATCATTTCTTGCTGTATCTTGTTTTGTGATTCAAGCCGTCTAAAGGGAAGATGAGATTACGTGTCTGATGAGATTTGTTTTCAGGTGAGCGACTGCACAGTCTGTGGTTGTATTTTTAAACAGAAGTGCTCATCCTTTTCTCTTCCATCAAAATCTTGATGACTCTGTTAGATACAGCTTCACAATCGAATGCGAAGAGCAACCACACCATAGGTTTTAAATAAGCATCTTGCATACTAAGTCCCTAGTTTGAAACTAAACATTGAGATGAATGTTAGTTACACTTGTCTGTTGTAGAAGTCCATTTAATCGTGCAGAGCTACCTCCTGGAGCACATGAAATTTACAATGCAAGGGAGTGTTATGACAATCAGTTCTGGTGCTTTCCTTTAAGTTTTATTTCCAAATAAGCAGTTTAGATAATTACGCTGAGGATATTTAAAGAAAAATCTATGGTTGTCTGTTTAGTGAAGCTGTGCCAAGCAGTGCCTTCACATTCCCATATCTTAATAATGAAAACTGACTTAAAATAGCCTCAATGGAATTTATATTTTTAAATCATCATCTAATCATCTCCTATTGAAATTAGATAGCAGCCAAAAGGAGAAAAATATCTCTACAAATGTAGTAAATATTTTAAGTTCGTGAAGTTGTTGGAAGTGTCTTAGATTAGTTTCAAACTTGTTAAATAAAGCTGGCAGGTGTCCTCAAGTGTGTGGGAGCCACCATGACTCACGCACTGCAGGACACCTGTGAAAAAGTGTGGTACGTGGGCTTGAACAACAGAACCATTTGTGAAAGTGATCCAAATGGAAAAATGTCACGCAGTGTGTCCCCAGTTTTTAATATTTTTAGTTCAAGTGAGTCTAATTATTCTTTATTAAATAAGCTGCTGCCTTGCTAGAGTGGTTTCAGCTGAAATCTGCCACATTTTCTCTTTTCTCAGGTATTTCACGGTGCTGATTCTGACATTGAGTGGCTCCAGAGGGACTTTGGCTTGTATGTTGTCAACCTTTTTGACACGCATCAGGCAAGCAGAGCTCTCAACCTGGCTAGACATTCCCTCGACCACTTGCTTAAACACTTCTGCAGTGTGGACTCAGACAAACGTTACCAGCTGGCTGACTGGAGGATCCGGTATGTTACTAAATGCGTTGTGTGATGCTTAGTTTCATAGATTCGATAACTTGCATAGATTTCCTTTTAATCTCCTTGCAGGTAAATCTATCATGTTTTTCAGGTTATTTGTTACACTGCAAATTGTACAGAGCTGAAATAACAACTCCTCAATAACACGTTCTTGTAGCCCCTTGCCAGAGGAGATGGTGCAGTATGCCCGAACAGACACCCACTACCTCCTTTACATCTACGACACTATGAGGGTGCAGCTATTGGACTTTAACCACGGCCAGCCAGGTCTGCTGCAGTGTGTCTGGAACAAGAGCAAAGACATTTCCCTGAAGGTGTGCACACATCTCACTTTATACTCCATAAAGATTTAAATTCCACTTAAAAATCAGCCTTAATAGTCCTATTAAGTCTAACACTTCCACGGTAGCTTTCATATTTTAAAAATGTCCACATCATAATCTCCTACGTTCTCTGACATTGGTCACGATTCACTGTGTGCTCCTTCCAAACAGAAATATGTGAAGCCTATATTCACAGAGGAGTCGTATTTGGAGCTGCAGAGGAAGCAGAAAAAGTCTTTAAACACCCAGCAGCTCACTGCCTTCAGACTGCTGTTCGCCTGGAGGGACAAGCTGGCCAGGCAGGAGGATGAAAGCACCGGGTAGGCTGCTTGGAACTGAATGGGCTGGCTGTTCTTTAACTCTACCGTTTCCATATTTATAGTTTGTGTTCTGCCAGATTTTGTTTTCTCAGGTTTCATTGTCATTTTGGCATGTTCCTTAACGTGTTTTAATATAGTGGTATTTTGTGTTTCTAGGTTTGTCCTGCCCACCCATATGATGAACAAAATATCTGAGGAGCTGCCCAAGTAAGTTGGTTAGATTTCCCACTTAACTTTTTGTTTATTTTTGGTGTTAGTTGTCACTTTGGTGCGGATGAATTCAGTGTTTTTCCTCATAAACTCTGCTTCTTACTCAGAGAGCCTCAGGGCATCATTGCCTGCTGTAACCCTGTGCCCCCGCTGGTGAGGCAGCAGGTCAATGAGCTTCATTTGTTGGTGCAGCAAGGCAGGGAAATGCCTCTCCTGAAGGTGAGTGAAGATGGGTTGCAGCCGCTTTTCCTCATTTCATCATTTCAGTGTTTGTATTGTCACATCAAATTCAAAGTAAATGCTGCAATGCTTTCAATATTTTCTACACAGGCTGAGATAGCAGCTCAAAAGTCGAAGGGACTCACACCCATAAAACAGGTTGGCTAAAAATCTGATTACACCAGATGGAATACTCTAGTTTTTGATTTCAGCAGTTTCAGAAACCACAGCTGGGGTAACATCTATGTGATTGTGTGTGATTTTCCAGCCAGAGGTCACGTTGTTTGGTCCTCACGACACATCCAGGGTTACCGAGAGCGATCTCCCACACTTCTCTCCCGATGGTAAGCTTGATGCTCATGCATGTTGTGCATTATACAAAAGGTTTGAGTCCATTAAGCCTTCACTGCAAAAACTCAACATCTTATCAAGTTTATTCGTCTTATTTTTAGTCAAAATGTCTCAACCCACTTGATTTAAGATAAGTTCACTTTACAGTAGCACTTCAGCAAGACGAAAGGAACTTGTTTTAAGACAAACTTTTCACTTGTTCTGTTGGCAGATTTTTTTTCACTTATTTCAAGGTAAAAGTGCCTTGAAATAATTTTTCTTTTCTTGTTTTGGGAGAGGCATTTTTTTCCAGTGTTGTATTAATGTGTGCTTTCAGAGTTGCCAGTTAAACAAGGGATGCTCTTCTCAGAGGATGAGCACAAGATGGATGTCGACGTACAGAAAACAAGTGGACTTGTGGCGATGGCTAAAATCACACTATTTCAGGTAGAGATCAGGTTTTAGTATATTCAGATAGTCCACGTGTGTGTAATTTTGATGCATAATGTGACAACTCTGCTTTATTTTGTAGGAGGTGGAAACAAAAGATGACCAAACATCGCTCTCCGTCGCTCAGATGAAAGCCAGACAGGTCACAGAGTCTTTTGAAAACCCTTTCAGAATGGTAAGAGGTGACCAAAGATTAACCCTCGTTATTATTTGCATTTTGTGGTCAGAAAGTCATATTTATGCACCTTTGGGTTTTCAGTATTTACCCTCTAAGGATGTGCACGTCAACAAGAACGCCAAGTCTGATCCAAATTCAAAAATATTTGAGGTAATCCAAGAGCTCCATTCATTGATCCATATCTGGACGTATTTGTGTTTAGCTCCTTTCTGTTTTAATGTTCATATTTGTACGATCTCACCCTGACAGATCAGTAAAAGATGGAAACTGCAGAGTACTGAACAGCAACAGAAGGAGATGGAGGCCAAGAAGAAAGCCAAACAGGAAGCAAAGGAACATGCAAGAAAAGAAGCAGGTAATGGGGTTTAAATTGCTCTGAAATGACACTTACATACTTCAAGTTTTGTGCCTCATTAGGTTTTTTTAATGCTAATTTCCACAGAGGAAAGAAACAAGGCTAAACAGAGCTATCAGGAGTCTCTCCAGAACGTCGCCACCGTTCGCCAGCAAGCAGCAGTGAGTCATTTGCTCTCTCATCCTTTCATTTCCTTTTTTCCACTTCAGATGGGCTTTGCACTCTGTCAACTTTTCTGTTCATGTCCCTGCTGGGAAAGTACAAATTTCCTGAAAAACACGAGTTCTATTCACCCAAGAGCCTGGCACGGAATATTAAAGATAGTACATTAATAGCAGGTTTAACCCTCTGCAGTGCCCCCCATTTCCTTTAGATGCACTGGGTTTTTTGTACATCAATATGGTGACTCACAAGCGAGGGAGCCAGTGCGTCCAGTCTGCAGCATCGGCATCATAGTGGCCTTTTAATATTTATATCTGTCACATGATGTGCCTGGGGAAGAACAACGCACAGCGTGGGACAGGAGAATTAGAGACATGTCTTCTACTCATCAAACACTTTTCTTACCTCCTGGGGAGCAACAATTGCTGCTTTTTGCCCAAAAGCCCACTTCCCTTTAGATCCATCTCTCAGGGGTGTTGCTTTATACCCGCTCGGTCACTCATACATGTTTTTGCCACCGTATTGTGTTTCCGCTTTGTTTCAAATACTTCGACAAAAGTTTCAAGCCTTTATCTTTTGTCCACAATAGAGAAGAACAGAAATAATGGTCACCACCCTTTGACTCTCTCACAGTTGCACCATTTTCCCCTCTGCCGTTTACTGTCTGGGGCTTGAGCCATCGTTCATAATCCATTGTGTGATGACTGCCTCAGCGAGAACTTGTTTTTTTCCGAGTCACTCCCTGCTGAAACGACGGCTTCAAATAAGCATGTTGGCACCGTCTGGTGGCATGCATCATAGTCAGAATTGTTGGCAGCAGCACTTGAAAGTAACAGTCGTCAACCTGCCAACTGCAGGCAAATATTGGCTGTTCCGGCTCGCTGTCAGTTTCAGCCAGCGCTTTGGCAGTGAACTTTTCTTGTCTAATTACAGTTTGAAAGAAGAAAGCTCTGTAGTATTTCAAAGCTCTTCCTACACTGATATTGTGATTGATATTTTTAAAAATTTGTCTGCTGCTCTAGCACTGCTGGTTGCATGAAATATCAATTAATTGTCACTGGGTCAAATTACCAGATGGGATGTTATCATGAAGCTACCACATTATCTGCAAAACTGTTGGCTGGATAATGAACGAATTTTAACCTAAGAAAGCTAGTTAACATTTGTTTGTTGGGGGGGAAAATGGTTATATTGATACCAAAGCTGGTATTCATTACAATAAATCAGGTGGCACAATCGCCCCTGTCCTCTCATATATCGTAATGATTGATAACCACCTCAACCTTTTCTAATAATTCTGACACTTTTCCGTAATTACAAGATCTGGGTCTCGATATTTTCAGATCCAGAACATGAAACCCATATCTTGTAATTGAGATCTTTCCTTGTAATTAAGAGATAGTGAATCAGCATTACCAGATAAGGTCTTCAAATAGTTTTTCTTTTGTGAGTGTAACACACTTTTATATTGTTACACTGATGGCTTCCGGGTGTAAGATAAAATAGTTTTCTGTGCATGTCTCGTGACACCAAACACCGTAATCTCTTGGATTTAGTCAGCTGAGAATTGTAATAATTCCATGTTGCAGAATGTGGAGAAAAATTCAACTGATAGATGGCAGCAAAAGCTTTCAACTTCAGGTTGTTTCATCACTGATAAATCAGTATAACACTAGATTAAGTTGGTTGGGAGGTATGTCAACCAGGTATGCAACACAGCAAATTTTTAAAAAAAAACTAACATATAACATTAGGTTCATGATTCCCCTTTAATTTTCCCTTGATTTTGTGGTTTCTTTGCCATTTATGGGACACCATAAATGTCTGCTTGAGTAATTTGACCTCCAGAATATTAAAATATAAAAACAATCAAGTAAAGAGAGCTGTTTGCAGCATTTTCATAATACTAAGCCATCAAGCACTGTGGATGATCTTGTTAGACTGACAATTTGCAAATACTTTTAATAAAATGTCTGTTTTTCATATTGTACAGACCATAATGTTACTGATCTACTTCATTAGGAATCTGCAAAAGGCGTAGGAAAGAAAAGAGAGCGGGTTGCCAGTGAGGTTGGAGAGCTGACTCCCAATCCAAGTAAGAAGCTGATGAAATCTGCTGAGAAGCCCCAGAAGACAGAAGCGACTCCACAAGAGAGCTTCAAGCCCTTCGACTACAATCAGTCAGACCTCAAAGTCTTTGCAGGTATGCATATGTAATTTTTTTCTTCTTCTTTTGTCCCCATTGCACACACAGCTACTTATCCTTTTTTAAAATTCAGTTGCATTATAAAAAATGAATTCAAATGCTCCTCTTTACTTTATAGGCACAAAATCAAAGGATAACACACAGTTCGATCCAAATCGGCAAGGCGAGGGTTTCAAGAAGAAGGTATTTGCTTGTTCACTATTTATATTTATATTGTTTTTTAGTTCTTTATATAAATAATCTTTTTTTTTTCCAACAGAAAGTTCCAAAAGGGCAAAAAAACAACTGTGGGGCTGGAAACCGCAGTATGTCCTTCCTGGCTGGAAAATCAGATAGGTAAATATATTGAGTATACAGAGGTCTCTTTGCCTCTGCAAGTTCAAACATCCTAGTTTGTTAACCGCTCTGTCTTTTCCTTCCCTACAGAGGATTCCGGCATAACTGGCCCAAAAGATAGACTTTCCTCAATGCCATTTTCTGTCTTTAAAACTTTTTCGTCCTGCAATTATCCTTTTTTTTCCCCTTGCAAGTAAAAGTCAGTATTTCAGAATATAATGAAATTCAAATTGTATTTTTTTCCATCTTCAGAACAGTTTACTCTGTAAATATGTGGAAGCACAGACCTCTTTATTAAAGATGATTTTTGAGGAAAAAGTTCTTGCCTAATTTTTTGATCAAACCAAAAAATTAGAAACTGGTTATACTGGTGTGTAAATACAGTGCTATCGCTATTACCACTGATACTAAGATAATAGGGTTCACTTCACATGATACTGTGTGAACTGTGGTGGATGTCAAGTCCAAAAAATTCTTCCAAAATGACGTCCCAAGTAACACAACTCGTGCTAATGTGTATTTGAAGAGCACGACCAACACCATAATGTACTGTATATTTTCAAAGTATGTGGAAACACTGATGTTACACTAATATGTGATTGTTTATGATGCTGCTATAACACCATCTACTCTTTAGGTGACTCTCTACTAGATTTGGGGACGTGCCTGGAGGGATTTCCCCCCGTTAATTTCAGAAATGTATTTAACATCTGTAGCTTTATCTCTCAGGGACATTCAGACACTCCGGCCCATGTGTCGGTCACCAGCAGCCTCCATTATTGTGACGTCCTTTCTGCAGGTCGTAGTGCTCCAAATCCATTCAGCTGCAACAAAACGACCTTTTCATTCCAGTTCTTTAACGACTCTGCTGCCCTTACCTGTCCATTACAGAACTGATTATAAAATCAGTATGGTCTGACACCTGAATTTATACCTGATATGCTTCCATTTTTATCAGCCAGGCTCATACCTCAGCCAGCTTCTCCATACTTTGAGTTCATTCCAAATCACTAATCATTCCTTATGCTCCTGAAATAGTCTGTCAGACAGTTTGCTGTGAAACACCTTGCATTCTGGTTCACGAATGAACTTCGCTTGACTTCACTCAAATCGTCGGAAAGTTTAAAATTAATGTTCTGTGACGTTGTTAAAACTTTGACTTTTGCTTCAGTAATGTATAACACTGTAAGTAACAGCCTCAACCTGAAACTACACGTCCATATTTATGGACCACTGGCGGGGATCGTTTGCAGAGTGTAAGGCTTCCTTATTCCCTGGAAGTAACTGTCACCTTTGTTTAAGCATCAGGGGTCTTGTTTGTACAGACAAACAAAAGCAAACATTCACGGTAAACTGTAATTTAAGCTCACTTCAGAGGACCTCTCATTCATGTTGGCTAGAAAAGTTGATTCTTAAAGTTTATTCTTGACTCAGTTGACAAATGAAAAATGCCATCAGTGTGGGAAGTGAATCAATAAATTAGGAGCCGCTTTGGTAACCCGCTTGGTAGTGGACATGCATCACGCACTGGGGCTTAGTCTTTACCCTTTTCTTGTCTTTCTTCAGCTGTGCCTGTAATAAAGGCAAAAAATAATCTTACAGGAACTAAGCACTGTTTTTATTTTCAGCTTAGCTTTTTCAACTCGGCAGACTTCAAGTATGTATGAGTCTTATGAAGGCCTTTTGGTTATCAGCTGGTTCTGGTAACTCCGGAGGCTGCATTTTACTGGCACAGCAATGACTTGCATGTGTCTTGTGCACACTGACGGTGTTTCTAAGTGCACCTATGCCAATAACCATCGTGTTTTCAATCGAACTGCTACCACTATGGTTCATTTGCTAGTCTAAGTCTACTTTTGCATTAACTTCAGCATGGCATTGCCCTTTGCTCAATTTCTTCATTTTTGCTAACCTTTTATCTTACTTCACCCTGCAGATATAATTAGGCTCTCTGTTATGCAAGGATTAAATATTGTGCGAACATTTTTACTGAACTGAATTGAACACCTGAATAAAAGACCTGTACAAAATTATATATACACATGCACCAATCAGGCAAAAAATTATGACCACCTGCCTAATATTGTGTCGGTCCCCTTTATGTGCTCAAAAATGGTCTGAACCATTGGGCATGGACAAGAGGACCTCTCAGGGTGTCCTATGGGGTCTGGAACCAGGACGTTGGCATTGGATCCTTTGGGTACTCTGGCTTGTGCAGTGGGGCCTCTGTCAATCCAACTTGTTCTACTGCATCCTGTTGATGCTTGATCAGAATGGGGTGTAGGAAGTTTTGAGGTCAGATCAACATGTTGGTCCATTGTCATGTTCCTCAACATGTTCCTGATTGGTTGATTTTTTTCCATATTCTCCTGCAGGGGTAGGCCAGTGACATTTGGGATTGCATGAGGGAGTTGTGCTTGTTGTGGGACAATGTTTATTTTGGTGTCTAAGACTCATCAACACAGATGTCAAAATCCAAGGTTTTCCAGCAGAACAGCACATAGTACCAATATGATCAATGTTATTCACTTCACCTGTCAGTGTTTGTAATGTTGTGGCTGATCGGTGCATAATGGAATACAGCAATCTAGAATCTCAGCAAGACTCCGTTTAGAATTGCCTGTGAATAAATAGAATTACTCATTTGATTATTTGGTCATCGCTGGACTTGCTTGTCTTAACTCAGCACAAGAACCATTATCAGCTGAGTGGTGAAAATTTTGATGATACCACATGATCTTCTTCAGCACACTGTCACAGAACTGTAGAAATTTAAGATTTCAGTTTTTCTTGCTGATGTTGGCTTGACACTAAAGGTTCATTCTGCAGCTTAAGGTGACAAAAAAACATTAAAATAAAGTAAATCTTGGGACTGTATTTGTTTGACTTTGCTTCCTGTGCAATTGATGGTTGCCTTAGGCAAGTCAGAGAACCTGTCTGGTTCCTTATCTGCAAAAACAACGATCATATTTGGGCCTGCATTGCAAGAACAGTTGTATCCATGATGGATTTCACTTAAAGGATTGTCCTGCTTTTGTGCGTTCTGGTTCACTGTCATGATTTACTGGAGCACTATAAGGAAGTAAGCCATCATTAAATCCTAAGTCAAAATGTCTTCCTTGAAAAACGTCTGTTATTGTGACTCTAAACTGCAGCTGATCTTTGATTAAATTGGCTTGTCGGGACGAGTTTGACTCATTGGCTTACCATTTGGCTTATTTTATCCCTGGGATACAATGTGCAAATGTTAGGGGCTGTCTTGTGTAAAGAGACAAACAAAAGTGCACTTTCACCTTAAGGAACATCCATTCATTGTCTATACACCGCTTAATCCTCTGTAGGGAAGCAGGAGGGCTGGAGCCTATCCTAGTCGACTCGAGCGAAGGCAGGGGAAACCCTGGACAGGTCACCAGCCTGTCGCAGGGCTACACATAGAGACTGACAACCAAGCACACTCTCATTCACCTTAAGGAACTTTACAGTCCAAATAGAAACTGTCAGCAGTGAGACTCTATTGCACATTTAAAGTTCTGGTCATGCTTTATCAGTTGGCCCATTTATGTTGGGTTAAGTTATAGCATTTTCTATCAGTTAAATAACAATACTTTTTCAGCTGGCTTAAATGTTTGCAAGACTCAAAGTAATGCTTGACTTTGATTTAACAAAATCATAAAACAACAACAATAAAGCAACGCTCATGAAAATATCAGCACGAAGGGCCATTGTTGAAATAAATTCATCCAAATGAATAAACAACTATTCAGGATGTCTGGATCAGCTTTATCCACTTTTTGCTTTTTATAAAAACAGCTGAAGATTTTAACTTTGTGATCCTCTAATACTTGCTGAACTGAAACCATTTTATGACATTAGGGCAATATTTGTGTTCTATGATGTTGCTTTTATGTAAATCTGAATCTGAAAAAAATAGTAAAGATCTGTCAGATGAAAAAAGTGGAGTTAAAGGGTACAATATTTCTTTCTGAAATGCAATGAAGCAAACATATTAAGCAGCAGAAAAAAGTACCCTGAAATGGCACTGTACTTGAGTAAATGTACTTAGTTACGTTCCACCACTGAGGGACTTAAACATGAATACATGCATTTCAAGAATCACAGCTGAAATGCCACCACATCTGTGATGCACATCATGCACTGTGGGACCTTTATGGTGTAATACATGAAGATATTTTTGTATTTCTTTTGCAGGATCCAGCACATAGCATCTGCTGCAGTGTGAAAATCTAATGATTTACCATGAAAAGCATGACTGGAGACGGCGCTATAAAAAGGAACTAACAGTTAAGGCTCACAGAAAACTAACATATAAAAGAAGATATATGGTGAACATAAATACAAATGCAATATGAATTATTGTATTGAATTCTATCCATTGTTTTTAAGCAGGTTAATATGTATTTGTTGTTCCATCTCAAAGCATCTCTACGACAGAATGGGCATCATGAAATACCCAAGTATGCACTATAGTGGAAATAATAACAGGCAGGTGGAGATTGAAATGACAAGTCAGTCACAAGTCTGCGACACACAGAGGTAATGAGGCTGTCAAACTTGTCCACTCCTCCTGATGGACTTGATGCTGAAGTTGGTGGACATTTACTGGACAGGACTGTGTTGTCAGACGAGTCCATCCAGAGTGTCATGTTGCAGGTTGTCTGCCGGACCACGTTGTCTGAAACAATTTCTTAGATGACAAATGGTGGAGCTGTGAACATTTAAGTGTGCCAGCATCCACTGTGCCAGCTGTTTGTTCTTTCTTGTCATCTGTGTCATCGTGACAGCTGAACAAAGCTGCAGTTTAAGGTGGACTTTTACAGTCACTGGTCAGAGGTGTCACACTGTCTGATCACTGTCCTTTAAAGCAACATCTAACTAGGTTGTGGATGAACTTAGTGGTTGAGAATTTGTCACCAGTGGGCTTTTTTCTGTTTTTTGCGCAATTGGCTAAATTTACTCCTCTTTTAACTGTAATGATAGGTTAAGATTAATTATTGATCCCTCAATAGGAAAATGTATAGCAGCTAGGTACAAGTGTGGCATGTAAGCAGCAAGACAAGAAATACAAAAGCACAATCAGGATAAAAATAAAGTTAAAATAAAGACTATGTACAACATTCACATGTACTGAAATGGCTTAATGACTATACATATGGATATGTGTCAGTATGGCATGTTGGATAATGTACCCAATTGAAGGACACACAGGGTGTGTAGAAATGTTCTTAAATTTAATAGTTATTAAATGTAGTATTTCTTTTAGTGAAAAAAGAAGACTTCTTTGCTTAGCATACATTTTTTTGATTTTTCTGAGGTTTTACTGCTTTTTTATTCAATTTTTTCTTCAACAAAACTAAACTTCATTGACTAATGACTGAAAAAAAACACTATATGCACTTCTTTTGCACAAAGCACCAAGTATAAAGAAAGAACTTTATATATGTATATCAGTGTATTAATTAAAGTGTATTGAGTGTATTAATAAACATACTTTTTAGAGGTTGGACATTTTTGTATTGCAAGTCCTTTTTGAAAATTAATCTAACGAAATATTCTAATAATTTGAGATATTGGATTTCTCATTTTCATAATGGTCACGTGTTCAAATTCAGATTTCAAATGTATGTTTATTGTCATTGCATTTCTACAATGACATTTTGGTGGCACTTTTAAAACGACAACAAACAGCTTTAAAAAGAAGTACAAGTGACTGATATGAGTAAGGTGCTTAATGCTTAAATGAAGCAGAATAGTTGTAAACATGAAAACAGATTGTATTATTTATTGCACGCTGCGTTATGTGTATTGTCCGTGTTATTTTATATGATAGAATATGTAATGAGTTACAACAAAAATAGCTTTTTCACGATATTTAAATTTTTTGAGCTGCATCTGTATGTATTTATATATGATAATATGAAGCCATACCCAGATTGCCACTTTCACTCTTGTGTAAAAGGTTGATGAGGGGTGACATATTTTATTTATTTTTCCTAATTAAAGACAGAGGTGTGCTTGAATTTTTCAATTAATAAGAGGATGACCTTACCTAAAAAAAAAATAAGTAGTAAACAGCTGCTCATCTCCTCTGCTCCCTTTCAACCCAGTCTCTTGCTTGCTGGTTTGCGCAGGCGCAGTGACACGCCGCCGTGGGGCTCCTCGGCTCGTGCAGCAGGGCGGTGCCAAGCGCAGAGCCGCTGCTGTGAAAGTCAAACAAACTATATGCGAACCGGTAAATCCTCGCACATTATTGGTCCGAGTAACGGCGAGTCGCCTACGTCAGCGGCGTCCGATTCGTTATAATCCGAGGCAGCAAGTTGAGCTGTCAGGCGACGGCTTTGTCGTAACTTCTCACATTGCCACACTTACAAACACGTTAGTATTACTTGTGGCTGTGGGCAGCTGTCATGGATCACATAAAGGATGGATGGTTTACGGAGTCGTGCGCGTTATGGCCCGGCCAGGCGATGAGCCTCCAGGTAGAAGAGGTCCTCTACAACAAGAAGTCCAAATTTCAAGATGTTATGGTTTTCAAGAGGTGATTACTTTTAGCTCCATAACTTGGCTAATATTGCTAGCTAGTAGCTAGTAGCAGTGAATGAGCTCATTTCTTCAGCTGGTTGGGTACATGTGAGTGTTTCACGTTGCCTCAGGTGGCTAAAAACGGGCAGCTAAGATTGTAGCATTATTTGGGGTAACTCTGGAGAGTGACTGTACATACAACCAGAAGCATGTTAGCAACATTTCTGTGGTTGCTGTTTTAAATGAACTGTAGAAAACGTGCAAAATATCTGCATCCTGCTGGAGTTATGTAAATCCTACCCCAGTTATGTAAACATACTGAGTTAGTCGGTTTGGCCTCTGGCTGGATGAGCTGTCAAACGTGTTTCACACTTTGCTGTACCATCATTTTTCAGTAAAACCTATGGGAATGTCTTGGTGCTGGATGGAGTGATCCAGTGCACAGAGAGAGATGAGTTTGCCTATCAAGAGATGATTGCTAACCTCCCCCTGTGCAGCCATCCTTCCCCAAAGAAGGTATGACTCAGATTTACTGGGAAATTTATGAGGCTGCTGTAATATGAATGTATCCAGGATGGCAGTCAGCATGTTTGCCTTTCTTTGTTTTTTATGTTTTGTACAGGTTCTGATTATTGGTGGAGGAGATGGTGGAGTGCTCAGGGAAGTGGTGAAAAATCCACTGGTGGAGTCGGTGATTCTGTGCGAGATAGATGAGGTGGGAGCAACAACACTGACAATGATTCTCTCCAGAGAGCTGCACTGATTTATAGATTTCTCCCTAATGCTGCACCTCAGTAGCACCAGCTCACATCAGTGCTGATGTTGTCTGCTCCATAGGATGTCATTAACGTATCGAAGAAGTACCTCCCAGGGATGGCCAAAGGGTTTTTCAGTCCCAAGCTCACCCTCCATATTGGCGATGGCTTTGAATTTATGAAGCAGAACCAGGATGCTTTTGACATCATTATAACTGATTCCTCAGACCCAGTCGGTAGGTGCTTTAATTTTTTATATTGCAAATGTCATAGCAACTTTCTGTTCCATCTTTTAGTCCCATTCTGAGTTCTGTTTTTGCTGCAGGACCTGCAGAGAGTTTGTTCAAGGAGTCTTACTATCAGCTGATGAAGGCCGCATTGACAAGTGGTGGAATTCTTTGCTCCCAGGGTAAGTTTAGATTTTATTCCAGTTTTGCAATGAAAATTTGGAGAAGGAAAGGTGCAGACTGGAGTATGAGTCAAAACTGTGCTTCTAAATGCCAACCTGCATGTGGTTTTCCAGTCTACCAAAAACAATGATTATTAATCATGGCATTTATTAATCTTGTTTAGCTTTTATGTTCATATTTACATAGTCAGTTTTTCAACTATGTCAAGATGGAACAACGTCAAAAGAAATAGACAGGAAATGAACACGCCCTCTTCTGCTCTTGTGTCAATTTCACAGGAGAGTGTCAGTGGCTCCATTTGGAGCTGATAAAGGAGATGCGAACCTTCTGCAAGACCCTATTCCCCGTGGTGGACTACGCCTACAGCACCATCCCAACTTATCCCAGCGGCCAAATTGGATTCATGCTCTGCAGTAAAAATCCCGTAAGTGCGCTTGTCATTTTCCGTTTGTCATCCACCACACATTTGATTGTTGTTGGATTGCCCGCAAACTTCACTGGCTTGTTGTAAAACCGTCCCGATAACCCTTTCACTGTTTCTCTGTGATCAGTTATGCCCAAATCACTCAAGTCCCGTTTCACTTTCCGATTAGGAAACAAATTTCAAGGAACCGGTGAAAGCACTGTCAAAAGAAGAAATGGAAAATATGAACCTAAAATATTACAACCCTGAAATTCACAAAGCATCATTCGTCCTCCCAGAGTTTGCAAGAAAGGTGAGTTGTTAGAATCAGTTTTTAAATATTTAATTTGTATGCAGCGAGCACTAGGGTGCAATTCAGAAATGTTGTTGCATAGTAGCCACTTTTCACTCACCACCTTCCTAACCATTGACAGGTACTCAGTGAAGCATGACCAGCAACAACAGACCGTGTTGATCCTCCACCTGGCCCTCACACTCAACAGATAGGAAAAACTTCTTCTACGCCTCCTCAACTTAGTTCAGCATTAACCAAGAGAGTTATCAGCTGTTGGGAACTTGCTGGAAAAAAAATGTCTGTTTGGTTCAACATTTCCTTTACATCTTACGCACTCTTTGTGTTTCTTTGTTTTTCCGATGTGTTTTTACTCTCGTCATCGTCGTATCAGCATTTTGGGTAGAGTAATTCGGCGGGCTGGGCCGAGCGGGATGAGCATCGCCGTCAAACCTGACCTCACTCTGAAACATTGTACTGTTAATTCTATTCACTGTATCTACACCTTATGCAATATATTACATACGATATAGAGTATATATACTGTATATATGTGATGTATTGCTGCACATTTATTCGTCAATGTTTATTATCGGTTTTGCGCTCATTTGAAGGATTATGCAGTTGCCATCCGTCACAACTATTCAGAATACTGATGTTTCTGCTACACATGAACCCTATAGTGCCTCAGATTGATTGTGTATTGCTGAAAAAGTAACTTGCTCTGTATCTTATCATAATGTACCTGACTGAGAGTGTCCTAGACAAATGCTGAAGAATTAAACACCCCTTTAAAATGTCACCAATTGAAGATTAAGTAGCATTTAATTGGCTAAAATTAATATGAAAATGTAGTTTTCTGGTGTTAAAATGCAAGTTAAGTTAAAAAAAATGTGGCATTAGAACTTTGCAATGCAAGTATTGTCTTTTAAAATGTGAATTCATTATGCAGTTATAACTCGTGTGTTGGGTATTGACCACTGGTAATAAGCTTGTACTGTAGTAAGTCCACGTTCTGAGTCTTACTGTAGGTTGCCATGAAGTTTCTCTCCCAGTGGAAATCTCATGTTTCAGTGCGGTTTGTCGAGCTAGTGTAAAACATTGTATGTTAATGCACAGTTGTTACTTAAGTCCACATCTGAATCTTTGTTGGAGATGTAGTGTCGTACCTGAGCGATGAATTTGTGTTTTTATAAGAATTATGAACTGTAATAAATTGGTAAAGTGGATGTTTAGGATATCATTTGAATCTTTACTTTGCACAAATAACAGCAAGACACCGGGGCTTTGTTGTATTTTCATTTGCTTTGGTGTCAAATTCTGGTTTTCCTGAAGGGTGTGTTTAATCGAAAAACAATATTTGATCATCTGGCTGCAGAGAAATGGGGGGAAAGTGCTGAGTTTTCCCAGATCTCTTGTCCCAAAACTGCAAGTGCATATCATAGCATGACATTTTAACCAAATGCAAATCAATGTGTGTTTTTTAAAGCTGCTGCTCACTGCTAATCATCAACCATAAACACAGCCTCGTTGGTTTTGCTATGATCAGTGCTGTAGTGACATTAAAGTGCAGCTTCACTATTCACACACAAGGTGGCATCGTTGAATTTGTTATGTTTCATTCATTCCCAGCTCTTGTAGTGGTAGAATTTAAATGAATGCATTTAAATCAAACTGGTCAGATTCTTTGAATTTCAACCAAAAAAAAGCCCCTCGGCTGCATTACATTGTTCAGTGTTTTGCGGTGTGAAATGTGTCACCGCAGTGATGTTGCTGTTCAGTTGCATCAACTCCAGTTAATGTTGTGTAAGACCTCACTTGTTTCCTATTAAGATGTGGCCGACCTGCAACAATGCAGTACATCATCCTCACGCTGCTGATCCGGTGCCTGTATTCTCAGCTGCACTGCAACGCTGTTTGTGTTCCTGAGTGTTGAAAATGAAACATGTCCCCACTGACTCCCTCGAACAAGTACCCATGAATATTTAATTTGATGTTGGTGGTTTGTAATGATGATTTCTGCACTGCTGATGCTGAACTTGAAAGTTAATCTGCTAGAATTCTCATGTTTCCAGTGAAGACAGACAGACAGAATTACCCACATGTCCAGATTCACCCATTTTTTTATTTATTGGAGGGGTTGGGTTCAAGTTTTATTGATAGAGTGAAAGGGGGTAGAGAGGAGAGAGACATGTAGCAGAAGGTGTGAGTGGGACTCGAACTCACGACCCCTGCTGACGACCTGCGCGCTCATGGGGTAACGCCTTAACTCAGCGAGCTCTATGGCGGCCCACATTCACCCATTTATTAGATTACAACAAAATCCCCACCTGATCTGTCACTCAGTGTTTCTCAGTGATCCCTTTCAGATAGTTGTGAAGGTGGTGCTGGACCACGCCACGCCACAGAATGTCGTGAAAATGGAAACTTCCACGCGCATTAATGGAATCTGGGAGCACCTATGCCGGCCGTCATGCTGACGTGTCTCACTGTTTGAAGTCTCTTGCGGGCCAGACTGCAGATGCCTTTCAGTTGTTGTAGATTCTTCAAACGCACTGAATTGCCAGTGTATCCGCTTCAACAGTAATCTGTGGATTGGCTTTGGGCCTTCTTCAGATCAGAAGAAAACACCCCAAAAAACTGCTCTGAGAGCGCGACGGATCCATTTGAACACGTCAAACGCGGCGTGCTGGAGCATAAGGACTGTATGTTCTCTGCCAGCAGCACGACAGTAAACCCGGTAAACGCTGTTAATTGTGCTATTTCAGCTGTATGTCATGGAGGTTTAAGGCAACTTCTTGAACATGCCAAACAATTTAATCTCCCCCTCTATGTATATATATATTCTTTTTACACCTTAACGTACATTTAGTGGTGTTATCTAGCTACAAACACACCGTTTCTGTGTTGTCGCTCTAAATACCACACATTAATTAATCTTCATGTAAGCTGCAACATATGTTAACCTGATAATTTGTAGGTAAACTTGGATAAAGAACAAATATATTTTTAAAAACATACTATAATGCATTCTTTTTTAAAATAATATGAGTTATATAAATCAAAAAAAGCAATGTTCAGAGCAACCCTCCAAAGAGTGCTGTGAAAAGTCTGTCTAAGAAATAAAGGTGTTTTCACTTTTAAATGTGCTGGTAGATGGAAATGATTTTGAATAGATTGGTGTGTACACTGATCAGGCATAACATGACCGCCTGCCTAATATTGTGTTGGTCTCCCTCATGTGCTCCAAGATGCTCTGAACCATTGGACATGGACAAGAGGACCTCTCAGGGTGTCCTATGGGGTCTGGAACCAGGACGTTGGCACTGGATCCTTTGGGTACTCTGGTTGTGCAGTGGGGCCTCTGTCAATCAAACTTGTTCCACTGCATCCTGTTGATGCTTGATCACAATGGGGTGTAGGAAGTTTGGAGGTCAAATCAACATGTTAGGTCATTGTCATGTTCCTCAACATGGTCCTGATTGTTTGATGGTTTTTCCATGTCGTGGGGTGCATTTTCCTGCAGGGGTAGGCCTGTGACATTTTCCATTTGCATGAGGGAGTGTGCTTGTTGTGGGACAATGTTTATTTGGGTGTCTAAGTCTCATCAATACGGATGTCAAAATCCAAGATTCTCCATCAGAACACCACATAGTACCAATATGATCAATGCTATTCACTTCACCTGTCAGTGGTCATGATGTTGTGGCTGATCAGTGTATAAATCATAAAGTAATGTACAGAGCAGCCCTCCAAAGGGTGCTGTGCAAAGTCTTCCTGAGGAATAAAGGTATTTTAACTTTCAAATGTGCTGGTAGCTGGAAATGAGTTTAAACTAACAGATTAGTGTGTATATTGTGAGGCAGTGCAGCCTCCTGTAAATCTCAGTGGAATGTGTCACAGTCATTGGTTATGACAGAATAAGATTCTAGACATTATTATGACTTATTTAGTCAGAACAGCTTTTACAAACACATGTTTTGGGCCTAGTAGTATGACTTTGGTTCTATTTTGATTCTATTATGACCTAAAGGACATTATTTTGTTTGTAATTCAGAAATCTACCGAGTAGCCCATGTCAACGTGAACCAAAGTTAAGCATCTGAGGAAGAAGAGCTTGTTTTTTTGGCTCCACTGGATGATGTGCATTTCCTGAGGACACCTCCCAAGTCAACAGGAGTGTCAGACCGCTCAATTGTAATCTGCAGGTGTCAAACAGACGCGCAGAAGCTTTGTGACAGGAATCAGGTGTTGCCTGAAGTCAAGCGCCAAACACCGACCAAAAGATAAACCAGCTTATTGTCAATTTGTGTTCCTTTTAAACTCTTTTGATTGCTGCCACAGTGAAATGTGACCACTTTGTTTGGAGTGTTAAAGTACAATCGGACGCATCACACAGATGATGAGCTGTGGAATTGTCCACCCACCTGCCTGAAAGGTATCGTCTGAGATCGTCTGTCACAACTATCAATACATTAGTTGATGTCAGAACCTGTTTTTTTGCCAGCTGACGTAGCCATTTGCTGCAGATGTTCCCTCACCGGTGAATTGCTCTCCCCAATTTGTCAAAGAGGTTAACTTTGAAACGGTTCCATTTGTTGTATCCTGACCCCTCCATATCCCCTCCTCTTTCATGCTCGTGTACACACACACACACCCGACAACATGCACGTATACACCCTCCACCCTCCGTCATACACCCACCACCCTCTACGTCAGCGGCAGGCGGGGGAGAGGCGTATAAAAGGGAGAGGGACTTTGGAGGTAGAGGAGAAGAAACATCTGTGGCTTCCAAATCTCATGAGCGGCCGCCACCAACTGTACTGCACTTCCTTCACCGCTCTCCTCTGGATCTCTGGCTGAGTCTGAGCTGCTCAGACTTCTTTCTCTTTCTCTCACACACTCACTCTGCCACACACACACACACTCCTACCTTTTTTTCCTCCAGCCTCCTGTGACTGTAGCTCTGGTCTGTCACCTGCACTTCTGTCACAGCATGCAGCTCCTGGTGGTGTTATCAGCTCTCATGGGGGTTCTGCTCAGCGTTAGAGCAGCTGCCGTGCTTCCTGTGGAGGATAGGAGCCCCATCCATGTGAACAGGGTGAGGAGAGAATCATTTTTCTCTTAATTTCAGGTCTTATTGTTGGTAAATTTGACCGGGAAAATAGTTTGAATAATTCAAATTTCACTGAAAATGAAGCTTTTAGTTGAAAAAAAAATGTGCATTTTGAAATATTTGTGTCATAACAGACATTTATTTTGTCTTTTTAAAGAAGAAACATGACAAAAATAATCATTCTCTAGACCTGAGCTTTAGAGCAAGGTGTTAAAAATTCATATTTTCCATGATCGTGGGCTTCTAAATGACATTTTCTGCTTTTTTTCTGGTTTCCAGGAGCTGAGCAA
The DNA here is from genome assembly GCA_024666655.1 of Dascyllus trimaculatus. Lineage (NCBI taxonomy): Eukaryota > Metazoa > Chordata > Actinopteri > Pomacentridae > Dascyllus > Dascyllus trimaculatus. Next base: position 25,457,295 of record CM045452.1, read on the forward strand.
AGAGCGCAAGGAGCTGATCCTAAAGCTGGTGTCCGGCTTATTGGACGGAGCCCTGGACACCAACATGCTGCCGGGGGAATCGGCCCCTGTGGACCTGGAGGAGCCGCTGGAGTCTCGTCTGGAGGAGAGGGCTGTCTATAACAGGCTATCGTTGCCTCAGCGCGACCGTAAAGCCCCCTGTAAAAACTTCTTCTGGAAAACTTTCACCTCCTGCTAACAGTGCCAAAAGAAAAAAGAAAAACAACAACAACAACAACAACAACACCCGGCTCTGCCTGCCTCCTCCACTCCTTCCCCCCCCCCAAGCTCTACATGAACTGTAGTAGACCTCAGCTGTACATATCATCTTCACCGGTCAGACATGCAGCATCGATGGACTTCACTGAGACCGTGTGTCTGTTTGAATATTGATGATTTATGTATGTATTTATGTATGTAACAGTTTCTTTCAGGGTCAACAATAAAGCATGGATATAATATTTGAGATGGTAATAACAGTTAATTGCCTTTGCAAGGAAAAGATCATATTTTCCACCTACTTCTACAATATAAATGCAGTCCAAAAAGGATTAAATAGGGCTGTGTTTTTATTATGACTGAGAACTTTTACTGCACTAAAATTGTGGAAGGTGTTGCTGTATGCAAATATATTTATATCTAACAAAAACCTGAGTTGCGGCAAATGGCAAATGAAAGATCTTTAATAAAACACAATCTAATATTGTCTCAAAACTTAAAAATCACAGATTCTTTTAGTCTTTCTAGTTCGTCATCAAAAATATATAATTGCTCCTTGCATAAGAAAACATTTGCCATACAAAAAATTGCTCAAACATGCTACAATCTCTCTCTAAATTAGATTTCTCATTACTAATATATTATAATTCCCTGAAATAAATCAAGAAAATAATGCTGTGCCTCAATGTTTTGCAAATAAATATATATATAAAGACATATTTCAACCCAACTTGTGGAAGAATTGTACGTTTTATTGCTTGCCAGACGGCGCTCCTTATTAATTCCTAGTCACAGGTTGAGGGAGATGCACCAGTGACTTATCACAGGTCATTAAACGCGTCGGTACGATAGGAAAGTAAATCAATCAGAAGCTTCCCCGATACTCACAGTTACAGTTCAGGAGCAGCCTCTAAAAGTGAAAAACTGTGGTGGAATAAAACAGTTTAAAAATGTGGGAAAATGAAGAAAGCGCAAAGAAAAGAAGGAGGTTTATATTGTTGATTTTACTCTGACTTCACTGTTTAACAGAGAGCGTACGGCTTCTGTTTCATGAGGAAATAATGAAGTGATCCCAGTGTGACCCTAATCAGCTCCCTTTATGATTCCTGCAGCAAACAAGACTCTGAGTTAGCTGCCGGCTGCTCACTCCTCAATCAGCCACACTACAGTTACACTTCTATAGCCCCTCCGGCACGAATGATCAGTGTGTTATGTCTGTCTGTGAGTTTTTTTTTTAACCACTTACTGAGGAAGGACGTGGAGCGCATGCCGGCCAAAATCAAATCTCCACTTTCAGTCTTGAGCCCACAGTCTCTGTTGGAGAACTGATGGCTTTCCTGTGGTAAATTATGCGGGTGAAATGTCCTGCTGTTTGAGCCAGTTCAATAGTTGTGAATAAATTACCAATCCTGAGCAACAACAACAACAAAAAAAATCACTTTGCCTTTAACAAAAGACTGCTGAATTATAGAAGCAAACAATCGTAGAGACACTTTGGCAGCATTATTTACAGTAAGTCTGAGCAGAGAAATAATGAACATTTTCTTGGCACTTCTTTCCTGTACACTAACTCTGATACTGTTTCAGGGGATTAAAATGAAGTATGTGACATTTCTTTTTCATTTTGCCGCCTTGTTATACAGCATAAGTGAGTACACCTCTGTGCAATATCACCTAAAGGTCAGATGATTCATAATTGTGACACCTCTCAATAATCACATCACTTTCTAATCTGAACAGTAGGTGTTTGCGCCTGTGTTAAACTGAAAATTTACCATTTAGATTTACTATAAAAACAGGCTCCCACTCAATGCACCAAATGTCAGTAAATCCTGAGATTCACGTCATATTTCTAACTTTATTTTTAATGTTAGACTTAATCCTCTTTGGTATGAAGGATAATAAATTTCAGGAGAGATGTTCCGCCATTCTTCATTTCTCTTTGCTGGAGGGTTTGTGTTGCTCTAATTTGCTCTTCAGAATACCCCAAAGGCGTTCTTACTGGATATAAGTCAGGCAACGTGCTTGACCAGGTCACAGTTTTAACTTTTTTCCCTCTTTAGAAACTAAAGTGTGATTTTGGCAGCGTGCTTTGGATTGTTAATGTGTTGAATTATGCTCTTCTGTTAAGCTTCTGCAGACTGGGAGTCAACTTGTGAGGTAGTGTTTTGGTATACATTGATCAGGCATAGCATTATGACCACTTGCCTGATATTGTGTTGGTCCCCCTTATGTGATCAAAAATGCTCTGAACCATTGGACATGCGCAAGAGGACCTCTCTGGGTGTCCTATGGGGTCTGGAACCAGGATGTTGGCAGTGGATCCTTTGGGTACTCTGACTTGTGCAGTGGAGCCTCTGTCAATCAAACTTGTTCCACTGCATCCTGTTGATGCTTGATCACAATGGGGTGTAGGAAGTTTGGAGGTGAAATGAACATGTTGGGCCCTGGTCATGTTCCTAAACATGTCCCTGATTGTTTGATGTTTTTTCCATGTGGTGGGGTGCATTTTCCTGTGGGGGTAGACCAGTGACATTTGGGATTGCATGAGGGAGTTTGCTTGTTGTGGGACAATGTTTATTTGGGTGTCTAAGTCTCATCAACAAAGATGGCAAAATCCAAGATTTTCCATCAGAACATCACATAGTACCAATATGATCAATGCTATTCACTTCACCTGTCAGTGGTCATGATGTTGTGGTTGATCAGTGTATCTCCAAGCAGTCGTGGTGCTATCTATAAATGTCCTCTCTCCAATACATTTTGAACTCATGCAGCCCCATATCATCCCACTCCCACCTCTGTGCTTCACTGTTAGGACTATGCATTCACTGTGGCAGTCTTTCCAGGTTCAACAAATAAAATATTTTGGTTTCATCTGACTGAAGAATGTGCTTCCATCATTCATCAGGCTTCTCTGCACGTCCTTCAGCAAAGTTTCGTTTTGCAGCTTCGTGCCAAGGAGCAAGCATCATGCTGTCGATGGAGGTTCATGTAAAGCAATGTCCTTCTCATTGGCTGAGCTGTCACAGAAACACATTGAAAACCACTGCCAAGCACTTAAACTGAAGTATGTTGCTGTCTGTTATCAGGCATAGATTGTGAAAGCAGTACACTGCAGATCAGGCACTGCAGCACTGATTAGTGGTGCTACGGCTCATTCTATACTGACGCAACTGTGTTTCCACTGATTTGTCGTTTGTCGCTTATCTTCCTGTATCATTTTCCATCTTTGTGAAATAACGCAATCAGATTTTTAAAATTTCTCTGAACACTATTTTCCATGTGGAGCCATGATGCAGACATGAAGATAAACCAGAAGAAAGTTCTGGAGTTCAAGGTCAGTAAACAACAATGTTCATGCAGTTAGGCTAACTGAAAATCACAGGTGTAGTAGATTTTGTTTCAGTTATCACAGGTTTTCTAGCAGGTATATTCACTTTTGTTGCGCTGAGATGTACTTTGGGGCCTGTCTTTGCGATCTAGTCTTTCTAAGGTATTTGTTTTTGATCAATTATAAGGAAAAATACTCCTTGTAATTAAGTAGTTATGCAGTTTAAGTGATTCTGCATTGGGGTAGGTTTGTGTTGGTTTGTTCATCGTGTCTGTTGTGTGAATAACGAAATTGACAGCACATAATTGAATTTAGATTAAACCTCAGAAAAAAAGTACATGCTCACAAAGATCTTTTTAGGTAAATAGCACAAGGACTATTTCTGTTTGGCTCTAAATTTAATTGAGACGTGACTGGTGTTTGAGAAAATAGCTTACAGTAGATGGGTTAAAGCAGCTTCCCCCCTGGTGAATGCACTGTTTGAAGTTTTCTGCCAGCAGTAATTAATGCCTATTGCTTAGAAGTGCTTTGGTGGTGGGCAGTAATTAAATGAAAGACTTACATTAAGAATATGTGAATTGGTAAATAACCTACATGAATGCACCTCCACAGTCTCACAGAAATTCCACACAGCCAGGGGAAAGGGGGAAAAAACTGCGGAGTGGTTTCCATACACTCTTCTCAACTGGGTTATTGTCTCTTCATCTTCCTGAACAGGAAGAATAGCAACTAATGACATGTAATCATAGTTGTTTCACAGGTGCAAAGACACGAGTTAATGCTCCCAATTCTGATTCAAGTACAGGTGGAACACTGAAGGCCATGATGATGACATTTTTATCCTGTTATTGCAGTTGTGTGCGTGTTGGAGGCAGCTGGAGAGAAAAGCTCCTCGGTGGTCGAGCCTAGTTTTTGTGGGATAAGACAATACAAAAAATCCCAGTTATAATCCCAGTGAATTTTAAAGCTGTGTAATTACACGGTTTTCACAATCACTGGGAACTCTGCTCTCTCACTTCCTGCAACGATGCTGAATAGACAAAGGCTTGCTTGATTACAGTGCATCAGCGACATGTTTAATTTTCAAAAAAGCAAATCAAAATAACACATTTTTATGGTTTCGCACCGAGCAGGAGAATCTCTCGACTGTGTAACGCTCAGATTTTTTTAGAGGAAAGGAAAGACAAATTCCAAAAAGAGAAAGATTTCCACTCCTAAAAAGCGCCTGGTGCCAATCAGTATCTCTGGTTGAGAAATACAATGCAATTTGATGTCAGTCGAGGTGCAGTCCACTCCTGACTTTGTGCCCCTGGGCTCAAATGAGCATGTAGAGGAGCAACATCAAAGCTGATGCCTGCGAGCAAAGCGTTTTATTGGCTTTCCTTTTGATCTGAAGGAGGAGGGAAAAAGAGTGCTCGGGCCTAACTGTGTAATTCAAATTTAAATGTGACTTCATATGTGCTGGCGTTTAAAAATAACAAAGACTTAGGTATTGTTGGTGCGCCCTCATAGGAGGAAAAAACAACTTCAAAGTGAGCCCCGCTATGGTTATATATGCAGAGAACAGTTGTAAACTTTAAGAAATGTGACTATATATAGCATGATTTTGGCTGGTGGTGCTTTATTATATGTGGCATAAGGTTATGGCTTTATCAGACTGGATCATTATTTCTATTTCTTAATATAAAAACAGGAATCATAAACATCTGAAATATGTCTTCTGATTATCTAAATTAGATTTCTAAGTATGCACATTGTATTAAATCAGCTGGGACATTTAGAAAAGACAAAATAAATTTTTTCATTGCAACAACTGATCAAATCTTTATAAGGGGGTCAGTCGTAGCTCAGTCTCCCAGAGGATTGTCATTCATCCCTGTTATTAATAGCTTTTTAGCATGTTCTAGCTCATCGATTTGACTTCATGGCCCACAAATTTACTGTATGGTTTGTTCTCAACACTTCATCAACCCTGTTTCCAGTATTTTTTATGCCAGAGTTAATTGCGTCTGGGGCGCAGTGCAGTCAGTGTTTTTGGATTTAGGGGTGGAAATCGCAAATCACTTCACTGATTGAAAAATCACTTCAAAGATTCGTAGTCAGCAATTCGTTCGCCTTTCTCCCCCACACGCTAAGTAGTCACATCCCTGTTCAATTACACTTTAGTAGAAAATTTTACAAATTCATCACATGTGCTGCAGCACGTATGTTGAATGCACTGCTGTTTAAATTGTGCGCTTCAGTAGGTTCAACAGTAGGTGGACAAGCTGTGGTTAATGGGCAGCTCAGTACACAATACAGTAAGTAAACATGTAAACACCTGCACAGCTTAGTGTTCAGCACTGGTCCATGTCAGGGCTGGATTAACTTCCTAGAAGGCCTCAGGGCCTTGTTGTTGTTGGGCCCCTGATGACCTCCGATATAAACACCGATCAGGCATAACATTATGACCACCTGACTAATATTGTGTTGGTCCACCTTATATGGTCAAAAATGCTCTCACCCATTAGACATGGACAAGAGGACCTCTCAGGGTGTCCTATGGGGTCTGGAACCAGGACGTTGGTATTGGATCCTTTGGGTACTCTGGCTTGTGCAGTGGGGCCTCTGTCAATCAAACTTGTTCCACTGCATCCTGTTGATGCTTGATCACAATGGGGTGTAGGAAGTTTGGAGGTCAAATCAACATGTTAGGTCATTGTCATGTTCCTCAACATGGTCCTGATTGTTTGATGGTTTTTCCATGTCGTGGGGTGCATTTTCCTGCAGGGGTAGGCCTGTGACATTTTCCATTTGCATGAGGGAGTGTGCTTGTTGTGGGACAATGTTTATTTGGGTGTCTAAGTCTCATCAACACGGATGTTAAAATCCAAGGTTTTCCATCAGAACAGCACATAGTACCAATATGATCAATTCTATTCACTTCACCTGTCAGTGGTCAGAATGTTGTGACTGATCAGTGTATATGGCATTTTCATTATTTCCCTAGGCAGAAACAAACCATGTGATTAATCAAAATGAAAGTTATTCAATGCTCACGTGGGCAGTAATAAAATAATAATGCCAAATACTCTGTCTTACCAGTTTCTCAAATATGAATGTGCTTTTTCCATTTTTTACTGTAACAAGACACACCTGAACTCAGCCGTCAAGGAATAATACCAACGTTTAAAACAACTGTGTCAAACTATATTTGTCACAGATTCCCCCAAGACAACCAGCAACACAAGATAGTGTTCATTACTTTCAGGCACATGCTTGTGTTTATTGCAACACTGATATTAAGCAAAGCATGTAAAGCTCCACTCCAAGCAATGATGAGCAAATTAGAGATCTGAAGCAGATTAGAAGCAGTTCTGATTTTGGACAAACTGTAGACTTCAGGAGCATCGATTACCTTTTTTTTTTTTTTTTTCAGCTGTGACCATAGCTGCTGTGTTTTCCGTGACAATGAGCTCGAAATGATGTCCCAATATCTCCTGCAAGTTTGTGCAGTGGAAAACAGTTGTGATCAACAGTAAGTGAACAAATGAGTGAGTGAACTGAACATCAGACTGGAAATCCAAGACTCAAAGAACTGTTTGACTTCCACTACACTGTAAAAAAAAAAAACAGCTGTAAAGAAACAGTAACAATCTGGGAGCAGGGGGAAAAATGTGTTGAAAAGCAGAGCAATACTGTGAAAACAAACAAAAAAATGTTCAAATAACAGCAAATATCTGTAAAATTGATATATTTTTAGCTGATTTAAATACTGTAAAACATATAATTTTATGGTGACACATACAAAAAATAATTACCATTTGTAAAAATACAGATTTTTGATGTTTTGTACCATTTATGCCTTTTTTTTTACAGTCAACATGGAAATGAATACTTTTTCCCTGTGATTTTGCTAGATATTATCTGTTATTTAACAAAACAGGGGAAATCTGTAAACAGTCCTAAATATACATGAATTTTCTTTTAAATAACAGCATAATCTGTGAAATAATGATATTTTTAGCTGATTTTTTTAAAGACAAAACAGTGAAATTTTAAAGTTAAGCTTTGCAAAGGGAGGAATTACTATTTGTGAAAATACAGATTTGTATGTACTTGTTTTGGGTTGTTTTTAAGAGTTAACATGTAAATAAACCTTTTTCTCTTTAATTTCACTTAATAATATGTGTAATTTTACGAAACAAGAAAAATCTGTAAAATATTGGTAAATTGTTGGGGTTTTTTTCTTTTTTACAGTGTAACACAGCAACCTAGCAGTTAGCCAAGTACTTACACCAGGGGTGCTCAATCCTGGTCCTAGAGAGCCCCTATCCTGCATGTTTTAGATGTTTTCCTCTTCCAACACACCTGATTCAAATGATCAGGATCGTTATCAGGGTTCTGCAGAGCTTGATGATGAGCTGATCATTTAATCAGGTGTGTTGGAAGAGGGAAACATCTAAAACATGCAGGATAGTGGCCCTCGAGGACCTGGATTGCCCGCCCCTGCTCTAGAACCAAGTATTTCACATAGATTTGCAGCTTAAAGCATCTATAAATTATGTTTTTACTTTCTTGGCAAACACCAAGTTAAATCTTGATACTACACATACTAAAAATTGACTTTATTCTGCAAATGTACACACTTTTGTAATTCTTTTTAGAAAGATATCACCCACAAAACACACAGTTGTGCCTTCATTGTAAGCTGTGTCGAACTTGATGGCAGCTACGTGATCTCACTATATTTGTCTCTGTATTTCAAAGATGCCAAAACTAATTTTCAACCTCCACTAGTAAAAATTTAGGAACCCTTAACATCAAATGCTTCTTTAACCTGCCCACTATCAGTCTAGACAGACCAAATTAACACCCAGCGCTCGGCTGGATGCTCCTGAGGAAAGGTGTGAACAGGCAGGTTGTGTGGCGATGCCCCGCTGAAAGGAAAGCTGTGTTCTTTTCTGTGTACAACAAACATACAGAGTTATGCTGGAAAAAACTGATCTACATAAAAGAAATCAGGATGATATTTTGAAATGAAATGTTTTGCAGATTCATGATAGCAGCACATGTGTTTAGTAGAATATGTTAAAAAGTGTGTACTGATTCAGTGTGCACCAGAGTAAACTGGAAATATAAAACAATATAACCTCATTAAATTTGCATCTCACATTACATCACACTGGGTGTACATGTTTTGAAAAGCTGGGATGGAAGGTCTGTACAGTCCATCGACATGTGCTTTATTAACCCACAAGTCTGCCTGCAGCAGCCTTATTCATCCCAGTCAGCCTGGCTCAATTTGTTTAGTGGTGACATTTTAGATTTAGGTTGTATCCAGAGAACTGAACTAATGCAGTGTGGTTGAGCAGCTGAGCCATTCTGAAGTAAAATAAATATATAAATAACCTTTTTAAAAAAAGAAAAAAAAATGTTGTTGCAGGGACACAATAAGCCCAGGAGGAATAATGGACCTCTGCCTCTGTGTACGCGACAGGTTTGCATCACTCTGTTGGGAGATCATTAGTGCCTCAGAGGGGACTGCTCTCCTTTCAGTGCAAAGTTCTGTGATTTCACGTCCTCCTGCCGATCAGTCACCGCTTCCTATTTTTAAATCAAGATTTTTGCATAGTAAAGGTTTGTAGGTGTTAAAGGATGAACAATGAATTCATGCTTTTCAAAGGCATCATAAAGAGCGGCACCATCAGGATTATGGAGTCCTTGACTTCTAACTGATACCCATTCTGCACTGAACAAAGTGTCCTAGCACACACAACACACAAACACACTGAAGTGTCTGTGAATATTTCTCCCAAAGAGTTCCCCTGTTCAGGAGCACCAATGGGAATGAAGAGATTGTTTTCCCCAGCAGGGCCTAATGATGCCTGATGGCTTATTCAGCCGCCCAGTGCCAGCGCTAAAAGCTGATCATTACAGAGCCTCTGCTCTTTCAGTGCTAAAGCCGTGGCTCAGAAAATGAGCTGTCACCAGCTTGAGGAAGGATGTAGGGCGCTGCTGGTCACTATAGTGACCCCGTTCATTCTGGATGCCAATACTTTGGGAAGCTGGGCAGGTCTGTGGCATGACAGTAAAACACAGGGTTTCAAGGCTTTTAGTCGCTAGTTAAATGCAGTCAAATGCAAACCACGGGTTACTTTGTTTTTGTGCAAGAAGCAGAAATTTTAACAGGTACAGTAACAGTAACATTAGATCTTCTTTCCAGTAAAAAAATGTAAATAACAATAAAAACAACAAAAAAGTTCTGTGAAGCTGGAGGCACAGTGTGACTAAATGCTAATACCAGCAAGACAACATGAATATAAAGACAGTGTGTTGATGTTTGAATATGTCATATGATTTGAATAATATAAGATAGCAATGCTTATCTGGTTTAGTGTGTTACAGTTCTAAAGGAAATGTCAGTAGACGTTTGGATATTTTTGGTTATAATATTGGACAGGCTGGAAATCTGACCTGCTGAGTAATTTAGTTTAATGTGCTTTGGTATTAAAGTGTAAATAGTCTGTGATATTTAGGCTCCATGCAGACATGGGATATGGAACATTGCTGGCTTCATTAATCCGTTAAAATGACTACATTCTAATCATTCAGATAGCGGTCACTTTCCCGGTAATGTTTCTCATGACTTTATTCAGACAAACAGAGTGCAAGATTAGACAAAACACCAAGTGATAATAATGGAATAACAGACTAAATGTAAACTAATAGTAGATGGTCAAGAAACTGTAGACCACACCACACCTGTGGGAAAACATAGAAGAGGGCAAGGGTGTTAGAACATTTCTAAAGCTTTCCCAGGAGCAAAGTGGCCTTAACAAGGGTGAAACAGAAGACATTTGGAACCACCAAACCACTTTTCCTTGAATTGGACATTTGACAGAACTAAGTAACTGAAGTAAGAAGATCCTTGGTCAGGAGGTGCCAATAACAGTCACTCTAACAGACTGAAGTCCTCTGTTTAGGCGGGAGAACATTTCAGCAGCGCTCCATCAGTTGGGCCTTTTTGTTAGAGCTAGACAGAAATCATACTTGCTAAAAGACACATAACAGCCTGCTTGGAGTTTGCCAAGATGCTTCTAAAAGCTCCTGACCGCATAAAGAAAGAGATTCTCTAATCTGATGAGTCAAAAACTTGAACTCTTTGGGCAGAATCCCAAGCAATATATCTGAAAAAACACCAGACACTGCTCAACATCTGGTGAATACCATCCCTACAGTGAAGCATGGCGGTGGCAGCATCATACTTGGGTGCTTTTAAGTAGCAGCGGCAATGAGAATAGTCAGAACTAAAGGAAGCATGAATGCGGTCAAATACAGATAAATCATTGAAGAAAACTTGTCCCAGAGTACAGCTGAGAGTGAAGCAATGATTCAACTAGCAGCATTCAGCCAAGACAATGCTGGCATGGCTTAAAGACAAGTTTCTGACTGTCTTTGAGTGGCCAAAATCCAGACTTTTGAAACCTGAAGATAGCAGTTCACACAGATACTTACCTGACAAAGCTTGAGAGTATCTGTCAGGATGGATAGAATAAACTCACCAAGTTCAGTTTTTCAGAGCTTGTAAAGACTCACCAAAGAAAATGTTAAGCTGTAATTGCTGTCAAAGGGGCTTCTTCAAAGTACTAAATCAACGGTCTGAGTATTTCTGTAAATGACAGGTTTCAGTTTTTAGTTTTATATATTGTGCAAAATTAAAATAGTCTGAATGCTTATGTAAAGATACTGTACATTTCATATTTGAACTGAAGTCAAGTTAGGCAGCAAGGCAGAGGACTGTTGTGCAAGCAATGATGCAGAGACACCGCAGTGCGGAGGTGGGGTTGGAATTGAGTGACAATACAAAACATGTAAAGATTAATTGTTTTGTGCTTCATTGGCCAGTGAACACTGACAAGCAATCTCATCATTTTATCTGCTTAGACTCTCTCTGTAAGAATGTGTTATCCCAGCCAAATACGGGTGTCTATGTGTCCTGATGCAGCGAAGACCAGATTTCAAATCCCTCATCCGACTGCGAAGCCTCAAGGCCAATTTCCAGTGCAGACATAAAGTGGATGAAAACCTGTCAGTGTTCGAAGATTACATTATTGTCTGTGCAACACGGATCACGTGATGAGGAGAGTGACTAGATGTAAAATGCAGATTGTGCTTCAAGAGAGAAAAACAACAGAAGTCACAGATTGTCATATACACTGAAAAGAGTGTAAGAAGAAAAGTCTCTTTAAGCTGCAGTTGAAGTAAAGTACAGTTCAGAATGAATCTCATTTATCTTCCTGCGTTGGGTAATTGCAGTTTACTTTTCTGGATTCTATCAAGTTGAAATTACACTTTGTCCCTTTAAAGTGGAATTTTAATTTAAATAAAAGTGTGCATCTGTTGCCATAATGTGCAATTCTTTAAGTAGGATTACACAATAAAGAAACAGAAAGAACAGTAAGTCTAAATACAAAGTCCTGTTTTACACTTTAAATGTGGGTAAAGAGAATTTAAAAAACAAAACAAAAATTGGAAACTTCTTAAAATGAGATAAATTGAAGCGGCTGAGAGTTGCAACTGTTGATTTGAGAGGAATTAAATGAGTACATCTAATTAAACTCAATTGCGTGTTACCAGTTAAAGTAATTCATTTTGTATTGTATTTTTTTGTGACTCGGAATAAGTGCGAGCCATCATGATAACACAGCGAGAGGTTGCGTCATTATTCATTAGAAGAATAGGGCCGCGAGGACGGATAAAAGCATCACAAGATGATATTGACTGTCTTGTTTAAGCACTGCAGTGAGCACAATACCGGTCTCTAATCACAAGGGTGACACTCCTGTGATTAGCTGGCAGAACTGTCCTTGTTTGCCTCAGCCTTTGTACCTGTAATAGATTTGTTGCCACAGCAGCAAATGAGGATCTCAAGTAATGTTATTTTCTCCCAGTATGTAGTGCTGCTTTTGACTATTTTGAGGACAATTGGGCCCTTGTGGGATGGCAATACACCTGATTGCAGTTGCTCTAACAACATGAAATCCCCTTATGTCAAATGGTCAGGCTACAATGCAAAGAGGGGGAAAAAAAGTGATGTGAGCCATCGAAAGCCTAAATGTCACCGCAGCAATATGGATGACAGTGATGGTTTTCGGTTATTAATGGCATGTAAAGTCTTTTGCTGCTGCTTACGACAGAGACATGCCATTACTCTTATTGGAAATCCATGTTTAATGTTCAGGCTGGCCTTCATTTTTCTCGGGCCTAACAGACCCGAAAAAGTTTAATCAATTACACAAGAAATAACCCCCTGTTAATATCGCTATTGAAGTTCTTGAGTCACGAACTGTCAGCACTGTTATATAATTCCATGTCAGTGGTCACGATGTATTACGTTATTAAAAGAAATATTCATTGTCGATCATTTGTGGGCTCCACAAAAACTTAATAGAGAAGTGCAGTTTTTTGTTTACGTCTTGATTCATTGTTTGAGGCATTTTCTGAATTGTAAAAGTCTTTCTTTCAAGTTAAAAAGCCTCTCTTGCCCTTAAATTGTAATTCAGTAGGTTTGTAGGGGGGAAAAAGAAAGACCTGTTTGAAACATAATGAAGGAAAAAAGCACGCTGGCGGTGAGGCGACATAATGAAGGAAAGGATTCTGGGGCGAGAGCAGCACCTGTGTGCCATTTCTCATCATTGCATTCTCACACCGACGTCACTGACTGCTTTACTGCCTTATGGCAGTCGGCTGAATCGCTGAAGCCAGAGCCTGTTTGAATTAGCAAGGAAATGACCATATTTGTTATCTGTGAAAAAGAGCCAAGCCAGGCCAAATTGAAAGAGTAATGGGCCTGACGTCAGGAACGGAATCCAGCACAAAAGCCTCAACATCAATTCATCAGCAGACATTCTTGGTGATTAGCATCTGGGGATGCTGGGAATCAAGGTGAACAATAAACAACACTCTGAACATGTGGGTTTAGCATTTAGGGCATTTAGCAGTAAATGCGCCGAAGCACGCACGTCCCTTCATCCTGACATATTTTGTGGAGTTTTGCAGATAATTGATTGTTGTTTTAAAGGATGAAATCGCTAAGCCTTCAAAATATTCTTTACTCATTTAAATGTCGACGTCGAGCCACAGTGTTGTTGTTGTTTTTGTTTGTCTAAGATAAGACAAGTGCGAAAAACTATAGAATAGAAAAATCAAACGTTTAAAGTAATATACATAGGAACTGTTGATATTTTACAGATTCTTCTGCATTGAGAAATTCAGACATTTCACAGATTCCTTTTAAATGTGGAAAATAACAATAATGCACAGGATTATTTTATATGTAGATGTGTTCCAGACATTGCATTCTATATAATAAGTTGCACAAAAGTCACCATAAAACTGCTAGAAAGTATAAGTGTGATTTCCTTTTAAATTACTGAAATATGCAGCATTTACCAGCATTAACTACCTTCAGTAAACAATTGATTTTTTTAGTCTAATTTAATACAAAAATAACTTGGAGGTCATCAGTGGTAGAGATAAACAGATTATTCAGTACCAAAAAATAACTTTTACTTTATTTTTCCAAATAAAAAATAGTATATGTGTAATTGTAAGCTTTAAGTATCAGATCTAAATATACATTTTAATGAACTGCAAACAAATTCATCCTGCTGAAGAGGCTTTGGTCTGCTCATCTTTTGCTTTACCATTTTTTTATTTCCAAAATTCAAGTATTTGTCACTTAATTTTGCAAGATTACTAGGACCTATTTTTCCTCCTCATGACTCTTTATGTGGCGGATAATTAATATGCTCACTAAGTATTTGTCATTTGCACTTACATACATTTTTGAAGTCTCATTCTAACTTGTTATATAATTTGAAAGCTTCCCCTAGAGAAAGGTCTTCATAGCGGACAAACAAAAAGACTTAAGTGAGTGTGGATAAGAAATCTCCGTGACACATTTCCGGATGTGTTTTTTTGTTTTATTCCATTTGCTGTGTCCTCTGCGCCCACAGACATTGAGCAGGAACAACGGCAGCGCTAATGGAAACATTACACTGAACCTCCCGCTCTCCTCAGAACAAAGAGAAATGTTAATACATATTGAGGACACTCAATCAATCCTGTTTCGCTCGTGAACATCTGGCCTCGAGGCTCAGGTCTGGGCCATTGTTTGAGGTGTGACATCGGAACTGCGAGACTCTAAGAGAAGTGATGGCATTTGAAACACTTTCTCTGAATTAAATGTTCTTGCCGGCAACGTCTCTGTGCTGGAAACTGTTAACCCATCATGAAATCACAAAGTGATGACTGAGTATGCGACCCTGACTCAGACATCTGGGCCTGCACTGCTTAAACACGAGTTATTTGCGGCAGGTAGTGGAGCTGTGGAAGCCTAAACTCTATCGTTTCTGCATAACTACAGTGGACGAGCAAATTACAGTGGATTAACTCCACATTGTTCCTTGGGGTTCAGCTCAACTGACACATTCCCACTTATTCAAGTCCTTAATTACAGTTTACAGCCGGTGGGTGGCTAGGACTGCAATGATTGCAGCCGGTGGAAAAAAAGGAGAAAGAGGATGAGAGTGAGGATGAAGATGGCGGAGGCATGTCATAGTGAGGGTAAATAAACCAAATGTGCTCTTGTAATTTGTTAGCACAAGACGTTCAGAGAGAAAAACTGCAAGGAGCGTGTTGAAGGAGCGGCAGAGGGGTGTGTGAGTTACACAAAATCAGAAAAAAGGGGAAACTTTTCCTTCTTCACCTCCTTCCACCATCTGATTTCTCCCTACAGCTCCACCGCTGCCTTTTGTTGACTCTCCACATACAAAGAGTTGCTGTCTTTTCGCCATTTCAATTGATCTCAAGTGGCCTATTCTTTATTTAATGACTGGCTGACTTCCTATAAGGAAGCACTTCATTACTGCATGGCACAGCAAGCAAGTGGACCAGTGCCTGTCCGTCTTGTGCACATGGACATGGAGATTTGATCATGCTGAAATCAAAACAGCCTGAGCCTTGCGCCGCTGCACGTTTTGAGTGCTTGCTCAGCTCCGTGTGTGTGAGCGAATTATCCACGGCACGTGCACAAGTGCAGCACTGACTTCAGCCAGTGTCTTGCAAATGGCCTTTTTTTCATGACGCACATGTACAACACTTGACCCAATATTCATACGTATTATGAAGCTTTTATAATAATTGTTTGTGCTTGGTGAAGAGGATTTCTAGTAGCCTGATTTGAGTCACAACTGAGCTTTCTTGCAACTCAGAAGGCATCCATTTCTTTAGCAGTTCCAGCTCCAGCAAATAAATAAACAAAACGATGAATATTCTGTACTAGAACGTATGCTATATCAGTATTTTTTTTAACTTACATACAATCTGTGCAATATAGATAATAATCGTGCAATAGTAACACTTCCCTCAATATTTCTAGTTATTTAAAAATCTGTGCAATGCGACTGACATGTGCAATACTGTTATTCTATAATCAGTACTTATGTATATTTTTGGTTTGATTTGGTTTATTTTTTTATTTTTGCACACATCTTTTGCTGCTGTAACACTGCAAAATTTCCAACTGTGGGATTAATAAAGGTTTGTCTTATCTTATCTTATCTTATCTCACATTAACTTGTCTTTTCTTATCTTGTCTTAACTTATCTCATATTATCTTGTCTTATCTTGTTTTAACTTAGCTTGTCTTATCTTATCTCACATTAACTTGTCGTATCTTACATCATCTTGTCTGATCTTATGTTGTCCTAATTTATTTTGTCTTAGCTTATCTTATCTTGTCTTAACTGAACTTGTCTTGCCTTATCTTGACTTAATTTAGCTTGTTTTAACTTATCTTGACTTGTCTTATCTTATCTTTTCTCACATTATCTTATCTTATCTTATCTTATCTCACATTAGCTTGTCTTACCTTGCGTTATCTTGTCTTAACTTATCTTGTAATATCTTATCTTGTATTATCTTATCTTATCTCACATTATCTTCTTATCTTGTCTTAACTAATCTCACATTATCTTAACTTATCTTGTTTTAACTTATCTTATCTTGTCTTATCTCATCTCATCTCATCTCATCTCATCTTATCTTATCTTATCTTATCTTATCTTATCTTATCTTATCTTATCTTATCTTATCTTGTCTTATCTTATCTCATCTCATCTTGTCTTATCTTATTTAACTGCAGACAAGGTTCTTTTAATGCAATCCACTTCTAGAAACAACAGCTGCTGAACCTTAAATCGAATGTACAACGTGCATTATTCCACTGATTTTAGAAAGAAAAAGTACAAACAGGAAAATTTGCTCTGATAATTGGAGCACTTAGATTTGAAGTGATGACCTATAATGAATTAGGGGCCTGGTCCGTGGACACGTAGACGCTTTTGCCTGAGAAATTACGTCCATTCCATTGAGTTTTATTTGAATAAAAGGCTTCCCGCTGTGAATCAGAAAATGTCCTTATCTCCCAGTAAAATCTCAGTGACTGCTGTCATGGTGAGAACAGTCAGATTATTCACTGTCTGAAGGGTTGCTCCGGTTTTTTGTCTTCAGATGATATCATCACCTCAGTCTGTCTGCTGTCTTGTTTGACCTAAAGACAGACTTGTTCAGACACCAAGATGCAGAATGTTGCTCGTGTTTTATTCTTGGTACAATGTGTGTGTTTTGTGTCTTATTTTCCATTTTTCTATTTTGGCCTGCTATAATATTGCCTTAAGCACCTCAAACATTTCACTGTTGCCCAGCATTCAGAACTCAGTTTAAAGCTTTAATGTGTTAATTGTACTGTTCTTTTTTTTCCCCATTTCAACTGCACATTCTGTACTATTGAATACTGCCTCCAGTCTACAAGCTGGTACAATAGAAGGAAAGGTTTTTCGCACCTTGTGGCATGTGAGAGTTACGACCTTAAGGTGAGAAAAGGTTACAAAGCCGAGAAGCTACAAAGAGCAAGCATCGGAAAATCTGAAAAAAAATATGCTGGTGTCAGTAGCTGTGGGCATTTTGTAAGGATGAGATTACTTTTTTCTCAGAACAGGCTGCGGAAAAACCACCCTGGAAACACCAAGAAAAAAATCTTTTGTGCTCAGTCAATAAAACAAACAAGGAGTACATTATGAGGGATTGGCTGTCTTGTAGCTTTTAATTACTGCAGCTGTGGCATTTTAGTGCCAATCACTGCAATGACATTTAAAATGTAGACTTACTCTCTGTGAAGGCAGAAATGTAAAACATTGCTTTCAGCCAAAAACTGACAGCAGTATATTTACAGGTGGTATTCTTTTTTTTTTCATTTTGTTTTTAGACAACCTATAGTTTGGGTAAATGGTAAGTAAATCTTCATCATGTCTCAAAATAAAGATCAGTTTCATAACGACAAGTTGCAATATTTCACTGAAGATGCAAAATTTCACACATATTATTTCATAGTTCCCGTGAAATAAAGCCGACTTAAACTAAGCACAGCACTGCAGATTTAGCTTTGGCATTAAATAAGAAAACGTCTTTGTGCTACATTAAAATTAATGTTATAATGTATAATTTGATATTAAATTAGATAGATGTGGTCAACTGTTGTTATTGTAAAGTTGCTATATGACTTTGCTCAGTTATTTTAACACTGACAATCTATTTTGTACTTCTGTAAGTGCATATATACAGTATATACACCAATCAGGCATAACATTATGACCACCTGCCTAATATTGTGTTGGTCCATCTTATGTGCTCAAAAATGCTCTGAACCACTGGACATGGACTAGAGGACCTCTCAGGGTGTCCTATGGGGTCTGGAACCAGGACATTGGCACTGGATCCTTTGGTTGTTCCCCAACATGTTCCTGATTGTTTGATGTTTTTTCCATGTGGTGGGGTGCATTTTCCTGCAGGGGTAGGCCAGTGACATTTGGGATTTCCATTCACATGAGGGAGTGTGTTTGTTGTGGGACAATGTTTATTTGGGTGTCTCAGTCTCATCAACAAGGATGTCAAAATCCAAGGTTTTCCATCAGAACAGCACATAGTACCAATATGATCAATGTTGTTCACTTCACCTGTCAGTGGTCTGAATGTTGTGGCTGATTGGTGTATATATAACTGAATGATACAAAGTCAGTAGGAGTGCTGTCTCCAATTGAATTTGACATTTTTGGTAGTTTAATTATTTCTAGATCACAAACCTTGTACAATACAGTTTTGGAAATGTGTGCACCACTATGTCTTCTCTTCATCTTGCATTTATCTTCTTTCATGCATTGTTGAGTGATAATTTAGTTTGTATTATCCACTGACTTGTACAACCTAGGCACCAAAAAATGACCATGTAGTCTCCAATATACCATATCTGTAAACATATTTTATTGTAAATTTTTAAATTATTATAATTTGGAATATGCTGTATCATGGAACCACTATGTTATAGTGCTATGAGTGTTGAAGGCCCATTGCGTAGGTTATGTAAAGAAAACAACATGTAGTCTAGTAATTATTTCCAAAGCTGCATATACAGAATGAATACAGCATCTAAAAGTAACAATGAAAGAACAGAAGACCAAATTTGAGGACACTTTCCTTTTGAAAATAGCAAATATTCTTTCCTGAGGGAATCAAAAGAAGCTGTCTGTGTGTCAAACATCTTTAAACAAAGAGTGCAAAAAGCACTAAGGCCAAAAATAACAACGTCATCTGGATCCTTGTCGTGTTATTGTGGGTGATGCAGCTCCTTGGAGGTTAAGCTTAAGTGGAAATAGTCCACCTTTACCTTTAAGATCCCACTGAGCTCTCTGGAAAATAATTTGAACTCCCAGAGTAAAACAAAAAATGAGAAACTGGATGTAGATAGTGCAAACTGCACAAACACCACAATAGTTCTTTATAGTTTTTGCATTTCCAGGAATGCTGGGTGTCATTTTTGTTGGTGCATCACGCTGGATTATTTAAGCTTGAGTGGCAGCTGGACGACGCCCAAGAGGAGAGAACATCTGCCATCAGCACGTCCACCACCGTGGCCTAACATCTCACCAGGGAAAGGTCACGGCCGGAAAAGAGCAGAATCAAAAAGGTCATTCAAAAAGGGAAATTAACACTGATGTTTACGTGGATAATTATTGTAATTCAGTTCAAATACTAGCCATTAGTGCTTTCGTGTTAGGGAAAACAGGGGTTTGGTTATTATAAGCTACTTATGGTGAAACTGTTGCCGGTTTAAAAGGCCCCAGTCACTTCTGAATAACATCAATATCCATATTCCATCAAAAACAGACAGCCTGAATACTCTGCAATTCCCTCATTATAATAGCTTTTACAATGAAGTCTGACCCTAAAGCATTTGGCAAAGTGCAGACTGCAGACAGGGGGAAAAATAAATGAAATAAAACATGATGCAATTTATTGTTGACATACCACTGACTGATTTCATCCCCTGATACAGTAATTAGGTGCAAACAAAAGGGCCGGGCCGGTAAATGTTGTGGACGATGTCGTATTTATTTTTCTGAGGCTTTTATTTAACAACCTCACAGCTCGACCGGCGTAAGAGCAGGGTCTGAAATAATTAGCAGCCTGAGTCTGCTCTGATCAGCCTCACTGTCTGAACGGGATTCACAGGGCGCCGAGGTGTTACACAGGTGATCGGTGCTGGCCAGTTTTATAAATGTGCATTTTTTTGAATTGGAACGTTTTGGTTTTAAAGGTAAAAATCAACATGTTTCACCAATCAAACATAAGAAAAGGGTTTCTTTTTTATCCATTTTTGTTTTTAAATGCAATGAAAGTAAAGGGAAATAGAACTGTCACAATGATTTAAGTGATCATTTCCTCTCAAAATGAATGAATTAATGAGACAAAGAGTATAACAGAATGAATATAACTTACTCTGACATACACCAGTTGGATAGATTTCTGTGTGGAAAGATGACAAACTGATCATGTGCCTGTCTCATTTTGCTTACCTAATTGTCAGCCATGTTTACCATTATCTTACACATATTTTTTACTTTTATATTTACAATTTTTCAGTTTTAAAGTTAAAAAGCAACACATTATACCAACAAAATGTAAGACAGGGGATATAAAGAGGTTTTTTGTTTCTTTCTTTTTCGTCAGTGCAATGAAAGTTAATGAAATAGAAAAGTCACAATTATGTAAACGATCATGATTTCATACAACAATGAGAGTTTAACAGTATAAGAGTGGATATGAATTGCCCTGACATGCATCGGATAGATTTCTGTGACGGAAGAAGGTGGGGAATGTTGACAAACTGATCATGTGCCTGCTTCACTTTGTTTCCCTAAATGTCAGCCATGTTTATCTTATATATATTTTCAGTTTTAAAGTTAAAAATCAACACAATTTACCAATAAAATGTAAGGGAGGGGATATAGATTGTTTTTTTGTTTGTGTCTTTGTTGTCAGTGCAATGTAAGTTGAGAAAATATTAAAGTCTCAATCATGTAAACCATCATTTCTTCTTAAAATGAGGTGATAAAACAGAAGGAGTTTAAAAGAATTAATATAAATGTCTCTGACGTACATCAGCTAGATAGATTTCAGTGACTGAAGAAGGTGGGGAGTGATGACAAACTGATCATGTGCCTGCCTCACTTTGTTTACCTAAATGTCAGCCGGCCAGGACAGCCGAGTTCATTTACCTCCAGATCAGTGAGAGCGAGCTGCTCCAAAACACAACTGCGTATTCAACATGCTCAGGTGAGTGTCTGTTATTCATTTGTGCAACACCGCCCTTGAAACTGCTGCCATCACGCCTGATTTTTCCCAGTTCTGTGTTTGTCCTGTTTTCCCTCCTCCACGTCTCTCTGAGCGTGGAAATGAAAGGGTCATACGGCAGCTTCACCTCCCCCGGCTTCCCTCAGCCGTACCCCGACAACCAGCTCATGGTGTGGAACATCACAGTCCCAGACGGCCACAGGATCAAACTCTACTTCACCCACTTCAGCCTGGAACCCTCCAACCAGTGTGAATACGACTACATCCAGGTACATGCTCTTGTTATCTGCACTGAAGCTGGAGTAAGTTGCTCACTAAAAAAGCCCTCTGACCTTGTCAAACCAGGTTTTGGCGGAGGGGAACGAAACCTTGCGGTTCTGCGGCGAGGAGGCGAAGAACTCTGAAAGCAGCCCCAGGAACACCATCATCCTGTCAGCCGGGAACCTCATGTCAGTGGTCTTTAGGAGTGACTACTCTAACGAGGGCCGATTCACCGGCTTCCAAGCATTTTACACCTCAGAAGGTGATGCATAAAAGCGACATTTGTTGCCAGGAGCCAGGTGCATTTTTGGCAGCTGTAATTGCACTGAGTGGAGTGTAGTGGAGTTTCGGCCGGATTCTATCATACTGTAATATTTTACATATTATTTCAGATTTGGAAATAAAAAAAGGAAAGACTTCAAACTTCCTATGCAATATAATAATGACAAGCAGCTGCAGAGCAGGCCCTACTCAATGTGGTGCCCTAGGCGAGGTTTTTATATGGCGCCCCCCTCCATTGACAATTTGCACACGCTCACAAAAGAAATCGAATAGCATTGTTCTGTAGTAATATTAGTTGGCAATTGCTTTACATTTGAATAAGTGTGAGCTTTTCCATTTTAAGGGTTAACAATAATGGCTAGTTTTAATATAATTATATTGAAGGGGAGTTTTTTCCCAGTTTTTGTGGTGCCCCCTGGAGGCCACGGCACCCTTAGCATTTGTCTATATTACCTAATGGGCCAGCCAGCTCTGCAAGCAGGAATAAAGGGCCACATAGAGCAAAGGTTACTCAAGAAGGCACATCATTTTACATTTATCTTAAAATAACAGTTTGACAAAATGCTCAACCTTATTTCTCATGGTGCTTTTTTCAATACATTGAAAGTGTGCCACTTGTCTTGTACATTATTTTCATCACAGACCCCCTTTTTCCTGGGATTTAAGTGTTTATGGCTCGGAAGTGAACAGACAGTCTCTGTGCAATTTTAATCACACCCCTGAGTACGCTGCAGCGTCTCCATGTAAAATATTTGTGTGTCATTGTTTGGTTTTAGCCCATTGACGTCATATTTTTGTAAATTAACACAGACCGGCCTCATTTCAGTGCCTGCTTAACTTCTTAAAGCCATTTTGACACATGCGCTCGAGGACAATGAAAACCCAGCAAGTAATCAGAGATAATCTGACATGGTTTAAAACACACATTCATTCAAAAACAATACCACATTCTGCATTTTAGGAATACTCAAAAAACCACGTATTAACTTGTGTGATGCTTCACTCTCCTCTGTGTCCGTCTCCCGCAGACATCAATGAGTGTCAGTCCAAGGTGGATGGGGAGAGAGTGTGCGATCATTTTTGCCACAATTACATTGGCGGCTATTACTGCACGTGCAAACAAGGACACCTTCTCCATGACAACAAAAGATCCTGCACAGGTAAGAACGACTAAAAGCTCAAGAGGTGTCTGAGCTCAATCAGTCAGAAGCAGTATATTGTGAGGTGCAGTGTTAAAAGCGCTTGACTGTGTATTGATCCCTGTAAATAGGGTGTGTGTGGTGTTTCTGGAGGCAAGCACGCTGCTGCTCAGTGCCTCTCTGGTAGACAACAGAGAGATATTGATGACAATAAAGCAAAAGCAGCTTCCATGTGTGTGCATTGAACTCTGCTTGTGACATTTAATTCCGCAGCATTTGTTGATGGTACAAACACAATAACAGCCAAATGTTTCAGTCGGTGTGGAATTAAGGTATTTATAACGACAATTAAAACACAAACTGTTGCTAATTTGAGGCTTTTTGAGAGATGTAAATCAGATCAGATATGCTGTACTGTACACTTGCAACTACACCTAATTACTTTTTCAGAAAAAGCCATTTGTCTCTCGAAACATTCACGCAGAACAAGTCCTCAAAAAAAAAAAAAAAAAAAAAGAAATCTCTGACATTTCACAGGGCACGCAGTTGTTAGTGTTACATATTGGATTTCATTCTGTCATAGCCGGCCTGTGCTAACTAATTTCAGACTGGAAAGGCATACTGATGCATGAAGTAGTTGATCTCTGCCAGCTGGTGTAAGGCGGGGTTAATTACTGTCGATTCCTGAGGGAAAGCAAACTTCAAAATGGTATTAAAAATTGATACCTGTGTGCAGTGCTAATAGTGTACTGACACCAGGTAATTAATCACAATTACGAGCTGATGTGCCTTAAATTATTATTCTTTGCCAGAGGAAAAGGGGGTGACAAAACAAATCACGCAATGAATAGGCAAAAAAAAAATGATTATCTGCCTTCAGTCTGTACTAATTATATGAATTACAGCAACTCTGCCTCTCTTTGCAACGCTCGTTTGTTTTTGTCTGCAGCAACATCTGCACACTTGCAGGGGCAATAGCGCGGGTCTAAATGAATCCCATCATTCAAGCTGCCAGGAAATGTTTCAGTTGAATCAAAACTATTATTTTCCTCTAATCAAGAAACTTTTTTAAAGTCGACACTTATTAAGTCAGCAGTTGCAGCTATAGTGGGTCACGAGATTTATTATTCGTTTTCTAAAAATCGTGCCCCCAAAATGAACACAGTTATATTGAGGGAGTGTTTTTTGACAGTGCCGTGCCAAAGCCAGGTTTTGACATCTCTGTCGGGGGTCCTGACCAGCCCAGGCTACCCGGGCCCCTACCCTCCAATGAGTCAGTGCGACCACGTCATCCGTCTGCCGGAAGGCTCCAGAATAATCCTGGACTTCCTGGAACCCTTCGACATAGAGGGGCACCCAGATGCTCCTTGTCCGTATGATATGTTAAAGGTCAGTCATGTGACTTCAGATGATGAATAAGCAATGTATTCCTGCTCATGCTCTCATGGAGGTAGTCTGTCACAGACTCGTCTTCTTTGGGTGATATAGCGTATGGCCACGCAGTTTGCTGCATATTTAAGTTTGGCCAGACATCGATCAGTCGGGGAAAGTAATGAATTAACTTAGTTTCTTTCCTGTGTGCACAGATTTCCACAGCCGGACAAGAGTATGGACCCTTCTGTGGCTCGACGCCACCGGGCCGCATCGACACAGGAAGCTACCAAGTGCATGTTGTGTTCAGATCTGATGCTAGCGGGAAAAACAAGGGATGGAAGCTCAAATACACCAGTACCAAGGCTGAATCTCTTCCTGTATCTTAAAACAAATGGCCGATTGAATCTTATTTCAACTGTCTTCACTTCTTTTTGTGGCACAACCTTTTGTAATCAGCTTTTTATTGTGCTTTCTTGTGCAAATAAAATTTAAAAGCCAGTTTCAAGCATATGGTCTGCACTTACACCGATCAGCCACAACATTATGACCACTGACAGGTGAAGTGAATAACATTGATCATATTGGTACTATGTGGTGTTCTGATGGAAAACCTTGGATTTTGACATCCGTGTTGATGAGACTTAGACACCCAAATAAACATTGTCCCACAACAAGCACACTCCCTCATGCAAATGGAAATCCCAAATGTCACTGGCCTACCCCTGCAGGAAAATAAACCCCACCACATGGAAAAACATCAATCAGGGACATGTTGAGGAACATGACAATGGCTCAAGATGTTGATTTAACTTCCAAACTTCCTACACTCCATTGTGATCAAGCATCAACAGGATGCAGTGGAACAAGTTTGATTGACAGAGGCCCCACTGCACATGCCAGAGTAGCCAAAGGATCCACTGCCTCTGTCCTGGTTCCAGACCCCATAGGACACCCTGAGAGGTCCTCTTGTCCATGCCCAATGGTTCAGAACATTTTGAGCACATAAGGGAGACCAACACAATATTAGGCAGGTGGTCATATTGGTATGCCTAATCGGTGTTTATAGCGCTTTTCTACCTTAGTGGTACTCAAAGCGCTTTACAATGCTTCCCATTCACACATTCACATACCAATGGCGACAGAGCTGCCATGTAAGGTGCTTGCCTGCCATCAGGAGCAACTTAAGATTCAGTGTCTTGCCCAAGGAGTCTTTGACATGCAGAGATCGAACTGTCAACCCTCAGTGGACAGCCCACAATACCACCTGAGCCACGGTTGCCCTTTTTAAGCATTTTGATTTGATTGAAGTATCCCTCAAAATACTGTGGCTAAATTCAAACAGTTATTCTGCTCTAGCCTAGCTGGAGACCAACATACGTTGATGAATTAATGCAGGAAAGTATCCTGGAAGTCAATCAGTCCAATCTAAGAAGCAATAAATGCTCGTAGTTTAACCCTCATACATTATGCAGCTTGTTCTCAGCCATCCCAGCTACTCTCCTGTATCAAAACAGTCATTATAGGGTGCTTCAGTCCCATGAAATTGCCTCTCATTTGATGCTTTTTCATGCACTCCTCCGTGTATGCGGCCCACAAGTGGCGCAAAAGGACATGCTTAAATGTGTGAAAGAAAAACACTTGGCGTTGATACATTTCTGCTGCTCTAGTATTTTCTTTTTCTGCTTTGAAATGACATCACTCTTCTGCGAACATCTGACTGTTTTTTGAAACAGTAGTACGTATGTCATGTTTGATTGAACTGCTCTGCTGCCACACACTTTGTAGTTTGAATGCCACCCACGACTTGGCAAGGCAAAGTACGTACTGACCCATACATCACCTTGGCATTTGCAACCAAACAAAATCATACTGACGTGGATGTGTGCTCCCTGAAAGTCATCTGACCACATGGGATGAGGTTTGTGTTCCAGTGTGAAATGTCCAGACAGTCCCGAGGGCACCCAAGTGCTTACAGAGCAAAGCTGCCGTAACTACCTGAGCACTGTTAAGTCATAATCTAATCCACGTGGACAGTGTGACACATGATAGATCAATTGACTGCTACTGCACTGTTATCACACTCGCTCCTAACTGTTCAGCCTAGCTGGAGCCAGTTCCACAGGAATTACGCACACCATGAAACCCATTAACCAGCTGTTGGAAAATATCTGGCAGCAGCACGCTTCCAATAGGCTTTTAGCTAATATGCGAATCACAGTCTTACTCTTGCATGAACTTTGCAAGTTAGTGCAGAGAGAATTGTACTGTTTTTAGTTATTGGAACGATGTTTTTAATCATGGAAATCTTTGCTAATCAGTATTTCAGGAACTTGTATCTATATAAGAAAAGTTCAACAAGCTAAGGTCCTGTGTCACTACATAAGGCTCATTTTTGGATTCTTCAGAGGAAATCTTAAGACTGCAGAGTCACATCTGGGGCAACAGCACTTTCACGAGCTTGAAGGCTAATTAATTTAAGAAAAACCACCAATCAACATGTATGAAAGGTACCTTAAGTTCCATATTGCATGAACTCAGCAAGTTAGTGTAGATGGAAAAAATAGTATGGTTATTTGTTATTGTTAATCATGTTTTTAGCCATTGAAATCTTTGCTAATCAGTATTTCAGGAAATTGTATCTATATAAGAAAAGTTCAACAAGCTAAGGTCCTGTGTCACTACATAAGGCTCATTTTTGGATTCTTCAGAGGAAATCTTAAGACTGCAGAGTCACATCTGGGGCAACAGCACTTTCACGAGCTTGAAGGCTAATTAATTTAAGAAAAACCACCAATCAACATGTATGAAAGGTACCTTAAGTTCCATATTGCATGAACTCAGCAAGTTAGTGTAGATGGAAAAATAGTATGGTTATTTGTTATTGTTAATCATGTTTTTAGCCACTGAAACCTTAGCTAATCAGTATTTTAGGAAATGGTATCTTCACAAAAAAAGCCCCAAAATTAAGCTCCTGTGTCACTACACACTTCTCATTTCTGGATTCTTCAGCGGAAGTCTCAAAATTACAAAATCATATCTTTCACTCAGACGGTGCATAATTTTAAATGCTTTTAATATTAGTCATAAAAATGTGGGGCAACAGCACTCGCATGAGCCTCAAGGCTAATGTATTTAAGAAAAAATCCACCAATCAAAATGTATAAAAGGTACCTAAAGTTACATATTTCATGAACTTAGCAAGTTAGTGTAAAAAGGAAAAGAATAGTACTGTTATTTGTTATTGTTAATCATGTTTTTGACCATCAAAATGTCCGTTAATCAGTATTTTAGGGAATATAAATCGTATCTATATAAAAAAGTTCCCAAACAGGGGACCTGTGTCACTACATAACGCTCATTTCTGAATTCTTCAGAGAAAATCTCATGACTACAGAGTCACGTCTTTTACTTACATTGCGCATAATTCTAAATGCTTTTAATATTAGTCGCAAAAACATGGGGCAACAGCACTTTCATGAGCCTGAGGGCTAATTTATTTAAGAAAAAAATGCCTCCTCCACCATCCAACACGTATGAAAGGATCACATACTTTACAGTCGTATACATCTTCTGATTGTAACGTGCCGTGCATGTTTAAATTAAATACAAACTGTGGAATGTGTTGGGGAACTGGCAAGGCACAATTCCTATTCAATATAAAACTTTGGTGGAACCATGTGACGTGCCAAGGCTCAACTTTTTTTTCCCGCCATTCATGGACACAATACTGAGTGACTGAGAGAGGCTTATAAATGCTGCACTTTTCCCTGTACCTAATACTAAAGTACAAGCTCATGCTGACAACTCAATCTCAGCACATCACACACAGGAAAAAAGATCTTTCTCCGAATTCAAATGCATCATTTGCGTTCATTGTTCGAGAGACAAATGAGATGACAGGCATTGTAACAGCCATCCAGTACATGAGTCACATGGACGTGCACACATTGTCCGCACTGTCTTACATCACACAGCCACTAGACTGATACATAACTTCCACAATAACATATAATGGATCGTCCTGAAGTGTGCTCAAGCAGTAATATTGGTTCTATGTAACTCTGATGCTCAGTTACATGAAGACATGAGCTGTCATTCTTACCCCTAATGCCGAGCATAGTATGCTCAGCGAGGTTTGTGTGAATAAAGTGACATACATCTAATCTTGTCTCCTTAATGTTAGAATGATGAATTAGCCTTTTCAAATGTATTTGCTTACCCTTTGCCTTTTTTAAGGATTTATATGTGTAAGTCTCATCATGATCCTGTCTGCTATTTCTGCCAGTGCTGTACACGTACTCTGGTATTGTGTTTCTGCGCTAATGGATCAGAGGTATTTCTACCTTTCATTCTTCCATGTTAAGATTCCATAAATAGTCACACATCAGTTAGTTATGGCATTTCACCCTGAGGCACACATTTATGCAAAATCAAAAGTAAAATGCTGCAAGTTTTGTATTTATATTCATTGTAAGGGAACCTGTTTTCTAAATATTTTCAGTTTACTACGAGTAGACTGCAAATTTGAGTGAAAAAAGCATAAACATTAGGGAACGTAACAAGCAAGAGCAAGTTAGCAGGTACAGGATTAGCCTGGTTGCTAGTTGCTACTTCAAACTGTCCACAAGTTCCCCTGGACTCAGGATGTAAATGTAATATCAGTAAATTATTTCCAGCAAAAACTAAATTAGGTATCTTGCAGGACATCCATAAGGTTCCTCTAGCTACTTCTTAGTATTCTTAACTATGATCAAACCGATATAAAATGCTGTGTAACTTTCTATCCTAACTGGCAGTGTTTAAGCAGATAGCTGGAAAACAAACTGAAAAGTAACATTTGATATAAATTATAGAAGCAGTAGTTCCACATTGTTCTTTCTGGCTGAATGTCAGATGATAAGATTGATATCACCCTCACATCTGACGGCTAAATATGAATCTAGACAACTAGCTCAGCTTAGAGTAAAGGCTGAAAACTGGAGGAAACGGCAAGCCTGGTTCTGTGCAAAGCTCAAAAGGCAATATGTTGCATTTCATTGATTTAAATGTACAGTTTGTGGTTTTAGAGGTAATTATTTGCAGATGTTTTATTAATATTATAATCTTAATATTATGTGTAAATATACGTGCTTAAGAGGTGGTAGTAGGTTGATTTTGTTACCTTTGTACACAACCAGGCGGTTTCCCCACTGCTAAGCTAACTGGCTGCTTATTTCTGATTCACATTTAAAGGACAGGCATGTGACAGGTATCTATCTTCTCATCTCTAAACAAGAAAACAAATAAGTTTTTTTTTCTCTTCAGAATGTTAAACTACAACTTTAAGTTTCACATGGATCTGTTTATCTGTCGTGAGTTTCACAGCATGGCTCTCATCAAAATAAGGGGCCTGTGCACAAGTGATGCAAGTGGTTAATGTCACCGTGTCTTTGATAAACATGACTTGTGTTTCCTCCTGAGGCATTTGAGTGGTTTGCGAGTTTTACAAAATGATGCAAAATGTCAACATCCTTAACATTCATGTATTCCAGCAGTAAAGATTTTTATCAGCAACACGGGGCAAATCCCATCCTACTGACCCCGAGGCAGGTAGTGTCAATTCTTATCAGTCTCTGCTCAGGTAAAAGTCTCGACCTATTCGCTGCCTTGAGCTGGCGTTTCCGCACCCTCCTCCGTGCTCTTTTCGCTGGACTGCTGGTCGCCGTCCAGCTGTGTGTTGCTCCTGACGGACTGCACGGCTTGAATCTGCTGCAGACGTGAGGCCAGTTCAGCTTCACAGGCCTGCAGCAGTGCAGTTGTCCTTTCTGTGTCCCAGCCCAGCACCTGCTCCATTGCTTCCACTCCTCTGGTCACTACCATCTAATGACACATGAAGGGAGCGTCATTTCAAACACTGGAAATGTGAGACTTTATAGTAACTTATATTTTTTTTACACACATGGATTGCATCTGTTGTCAGGGAGAGGGTTGATTTGGGACTGCAGTTTGTGTTGCTGGTGTATTGTCCTGAAATATGTTGTGCTTTCCATTTCCCTCTATTTAAATATACAATTAAGGATGGTACACAAAATGTTATGCTTGCATTTTAACTATAAAACATGCCCTTTGGATTTTATGTATCATAGCTGTGTCGTTACCAAAGCAATGAGCAAGCATGTGTTTGTAAGTAGGTCAGGGCTTGCAGCTTGCATTTGCTTTGTCATTTTTACATTTTAAGCTTGATGGGCTATGTTACATCCAAGCAGGAACAACCACGAATTAAAAATGAAGCCAGAGCTCGAGCATTTTAAAGTGTAGTACCAATAAATACCACTAAGTGCCTGCTCATTAAAATGTACACTCCCATTTAAAAATGTCAACTTCTCCCATCAAATTCTAATTCCATAAATACTTTGTACGACTTATTGTGATGCCATTAGCTGATTTCACTCTCTCTGATCATTGTGATGATTGCCATTTTTAAAATAAACCCATGACTGGGTAGATATTAAGCTGCAAAATCAGTTATGTATGGGGCATGACTGCTTTGATTATGTCTGGTCTGAAGTGGTTTGCATGAGGCACGCCAGTAGGGTATTTCACTGCTGAACTCAAATTGCTTGCATGTTTTTTTTTTTAATTCAGTTGTGATGCAATGACTGTTATTTTGATGTCATTTATCAGTGGAGTAGGCAATACATTTTCCACAGATACTTTTGCTGGCTGTTAGCTTGTTTTAATCAGTTTTCAGTTCACCATAACTGCGGATGGTTGTTCGGCTCTTCAAAGGATTCTGATATCAAGTTCTTTTCTGGAAGTAAGTGCTTACTTTTTTACTTAATAGTTTCCAATTTTGATGCACTTAATACGTAATTTTTACCTTAGGCAGAATGTGTACGAGTGCTCCAATCAGGTTTCAAGTGCGCGCTACCCTGTTTCCCATGTGTGCACGGTGGCGGCTCCAATCAGAAGAGATGACCATGAAGCTGTTCTCTAGGCTTCAATTTAGCTCCAATGCAAACAGCTGGGTCATGTCATTGCTTTCCATGTCCATCTTTACATATAGTGTGTTGCTGGCTATAGCATAAGACTATATAAGAATATGATGAAGTATAGGGCATTGGTTATGATGTTTCAATGCACCCGAGTTGCTCAGATTTGTCTAAATTTGCTGTACGAATATTTTTGAGGTTCTAAGAAAAGCTGGATTCTCTGAGACATTTGCAATCACATGCTGTGTAGTATGTAGAAAAGTCAAATTCTAAGTATTTTTATTTGCAGAGGTTTCAAGGCAGACTGGATCAGTGGTGCAAGTGGACTACCTGCAGGTCCTCGGTGGAAAGCCGGGTCTCTGGGAATGTTTTGCCTTTCAGGACCATCAGCGTCCTGGACATGAATCCAGATGCGGCGTCCACCTCTATTCCATCCAGCACATCTATGTCTCCAGCACCTGGCATTGTGAAACAGGTTTGGTTTGATCATAGTTTATCACTACAGGAGTTGGAATTACTAAGCAGCAACAACGGTTCCACCTAGTGACCAAAAGGTAAAAGTGCAGCTCTTCTCCTATTAACAATTAAATACAAGGCGCCAAAGAGAATAAACTAACTACTAATATATCAGTAAGCACTGAAAGGTGTACAAAAATTACATGTTGAGCAATAATATCTGAGGTTGTTTTCACCTACTGTCATTTTAAAGTTAAAAAGTTGGATTCATTTTGTTGTGCACAGACAAAAGCTAAATAAATCGACCATGGATGCATTAAAACACTGATCAGGTTTTCTTAGTTCTTAACTACAAACACATCAACAGGTCAATAATTATTTCTCAATGTGTTGTTTCTTCAGATTGTCTGATTGTACCAGGCCGGCATTCTGTTTAAGGTTATGTCAGCAGTGTCCCTGATCCTTATCCAAAGAACAACCAGTTTCTGGGTCATTACCTTCCTCCAGGGCTACACAGTCATAGGATAATATTGATTACTGAGCTGGGTGTTGTACTCATGCTTATAGATCACAGCTACTCATTGGGAATTTCTTTTATAACAGCTGATGATATATGAGCACCTCTGGCATTTTAAAACTCACAAACTTACAGCAAACATTCTACACAAAATACACTTTATATTATTATAATAATACTAATAAGGCTAAAAAAATAATGCAATAAAGAATAAAAACGGAATGAACACAAATCAGTTCTGAGCAATGCCAGATATTATCCAGTACAACATTTGTATGGTGTCAACAACCTCAGCTCTTTGGGCTACTTGAGAATTTCTATTTAAAACACTGGTGGCTCTTCAAAAGATGCTGAAATAGGTCAGCAGAGGCAATGACTCCCAAGGAGGCGATATGCCTAAAAACTGCTGTTGATTTTCTTGAAGTGAACTGAAACTAGTATTACTGTGAAATAGTCTACAAAGGTCTGTAAAGACTCCTTATCTCAACTACAATGCAAAACAAAAATGACTTATTACAGAGTTTATATTGTATAAGAGAGCCACACGATGAACTATAAATGTTCTTTAGAGAGTAAAGCAAGAACAAAATGTCCCAGATATTTTTAAGAATAACTTTTTCAAAAAGATAAAAATGAAAACCACCACATGAAGACACAGCCATACCTCCCTGGCTGGACTGGCTTGGTTCTTCCTGCTGTCCGTCCTCTTTCTCTGCAGCTTTGAGGTAAAGCTGGAGCAATTCCTTGGACTGCCTCTCCTCTTCTCTTCGATCCAAAACCCTCTGCAGAGTCTCCTGGAGGTCCTCAGCTTTCTTTTCTTGGAAGCCCAAAGCAGAGGCCAGCTCAGAACACGGGGCATCCACCAAGGTCTGGAACAGCAGGTGACACAAAGTATACTTAAAGCAATAATACACTGCTGCTGGAGACCATCTTTTGGCTCTGGATTAAAGCACCTTAGTACATAATTATATTGCATGCAAGTTTAACAAATGATAAGCAGTAATAAACCACGGTTTCTGGGGGGTCATGTCACCTAGTGTGGCAGTCTTTAATAATTTCTGAACAACAGTGGAGGTCAGTGGCAAAAAGGAATCAGGTACATTGAAATTTGGCTAGAACAACTATTCTCAAAAAAAATCTCAAAAATTAATTCTTGGTTAAAAATGTAATGCTGCTTATTACAATGTTTATTTAATCTAACAGGTCACATGACTACAGTTTAATTGAGGTCACACCTTTGGTATTATGGGTCAGATGTAATACGGCTGCAGAGGGAAAACCATGTGGCTCAAAATAACTATTCTGCACAGTCTGAGAGGTGCATAATTTGTGAACTTTAACCTTTATTTGTTTCATATTTGTTTGTTATATTTGTTGAAATGGTTTTGTACGGACGGTTAAGGCATGTTGCAAGCAAGCATATTTGGACCTGTCTATCGACTGAAACTAGCTTGAGAGATTTATTGTTTGAATCTGTCTAATTAGAGACACTTTTTTTGGGAAACTTTAAAAAACAACTGAAAAATGTACATGTGAAATATTAGTTGCATGGTCTTTATTTTTGTGGTTTTCACAGTGGCTGCTGACTATAGGGGGAGATAAATACTCAAAAGACATCTGTACGATGTGTGACGTTTATTTCATGGGATTGGTGTAGTTACAGTTGGTACCTGTAGATCCGCCTCAGACATGAGAATGATGCTTGCCATGTCCTGCTTCAGCTGTTGAGCCAAACCCCACCAGGGAGCCGCTGAACTGGAGGCGTCCACAGCATCAGTCTCCAGCAGCATTGACTCTCGAGCCATCCAAGCTGTGCCGCCATCCACTGCAATGAGAAGTAATCATAACCAACACTCAAAGATGCACATTTCACTGACATTTATTATAAGAATCAGTCCAGACTGTTGACAAATCTCAGGTAGAATAAAGCTGCTTACTCTTGCGAACTGGAGACCATGTCTCTTTTTCATGCAACAGCATGAACTTTGTGTTTAAGGGTAAACACAAAAAGTAGGCTTGATCCTCCACTATCGTCCCATCATTCTCGAGGACCACTGTGACCAGGTCAGTGGGGCTGTACCCAAGAAACTCACACCCTGTGAGGACAACAGAGAAATGACTTTCTTCATAGATCTTATGTGAATATCTTTTTAATGAATGCCACAGAGAAGAAGTCTCCAGCCGTCTAGTTTTGAGTCACAGCAAAACAATCAGTATTGCAAAGATCTCACATACCACCTAGTCATCACATGCTTCAAGCAAATACTTCTGCAGTTTAAACACAACAATCACAACAATGCATCTGAGCTGCCACCTCCTATGTCATCGGTGCAGTTTCCATTTGCCATTGAGGACGTCAGAGCTGTTGAGTGGTTGCACTGGTTACTCTCTCAGCCATCCATTGTAGGCCTCTTGGAATTCTGCATTTTTTATAGCAATGATAAAACCATGCATATGGTTTGTGTAAGTTCCTTTGTATTCAAATGTGTTTATTTTATGTGTATGCTGACTAAATCTGCTTAAATAGATGGAAACAACACATTTTCTCGTGGTTTATATCTTTACAAAAACGTCACAACTAAAGGAAGATTTTCAAATTTAAAAAAAAAATCCAGGAACTGTGTTGTTAACATTTAAAATACTTTAAGACCAAACATACATCTGTATTTTCAGCGTAAGGGTTGTTTGAAAAGACAGTGACTCAACCTTTTAGTTCTACACCCACTAATATAATGCAAGCTGAACATCTGTAATGGACCGAGACCTTCAGAGTGCAATGATCTGGGCAACGCCTGCTGACTAGCATCCAAGGAATGAGCAGAAGAAGAGGGCTGACTTTCTATGCTGAGCTGCTGCAAGTTTGGACACGATGAAAATGGAAACGTTGCTACACACAGCTCCTCCGTGATCACGACAGACAAGTAAGCTTAAGCTGTGCAGCAGAATCACCATGGATGCAATACTAATGGATGACAACGGTCTTGAGGATCATTATCAGTACAACAAAAATTGAATTTCACTTTCACGGTATTAACCCGATTTGCCTCATAGTAGCAGTGGAAATATGACAGGTAAATGAGATTAAACGTCGAGATTTGACTAATATAACACATAGTTTTTTATCTAACTGGCGCCTTAGTCTACAATTAGACAGTTCTCGTTCCACACGTTTAGAAGTTATAGCCATGGCAACTCACCTTTTTGTTTCAGCTCGTCCAGAGAAGGAACTACAACCCCGTAGGATTTTTGTCGTGTGAAATTACACACCTTACACGGTTTGCTATCTGTCATTCTAGTCTGTGTATGGAAAACTCTCTAATTTGCCTCTTTCTTTTGCCTTAACACTGACAAATACCTACAAGCAAGTCTCGACTGTCTCTTCGAACGCGGAACCGCCGCTGTGGCGCTATGCAGTCTGGGATATGTAGTTTTACATGTTAGCAAACGAGAATACGGCGAAAGAGGAAGACGTTCTCAATTTCCACTGGCTATTTAAATTCCACCTTCTAGTAGTTACAAGATTAAGATAAAAAAAATATTGCATTTTTTTTTCACGGGAACCAGCCGTTAAAAATAAAATTGTAAGTTACACTTAGAAACCAGTGCGGAAGTGTGTGTGGAAGACGAGCTAAGAAGCAATAACAATAATAGCCACTAGATGCCGAACCAAATAAATGAATGAATGAATAAATAAATAAAAATCTGGCTTAAAAGTTTCCACTTTTCCCTATTAATGAGTTTTAGTAGCAAATAGAGGCGGTTTGTTCATTCTGCTGCACTG
Organism: Dascyllus trimaculatus; assembly: GCA_024666655.1. Taxonomy (NCBI): domain Eukaryota; kingdom Metazoa; phylum Chordata; class Actinopteri; family Pomacentridae; genus Dascyllus; species Dascyllus trimaculatus. The sequence goes on from CM045452.1 coordinate 25,493,380, forward strand.
ATTTTAAACACTTGTGTTGTTTTATTTGTGTTTTCCTGATCAGGTTTGGATGTGTAGGGAATTTATTTAGAACAGCTCCCGCAGACTGTGAGTCTTTTAACAGAAGTCAGAGGTATTTCTGGGGGATCACGTTACGAAATGTTGAACAGCACAAAGACAGTTTCTGGAAATATATGTCCTTTACTGAAAAACACAGAAAAATACTGGAAATGAAATCACTGATAATGTCACATTTCGAGTAAAAAGTTTTTAAATAGAAGCCACTTCTCTTCATCAAGCACACACATCAGTCCAGTCAGCAGACAACGACACAGTGAACCAAGAGGATTGCGCAAATCTTGTCACTATGGAGGTAAAACTTAAAAGAAGGAACAAATGCACCCTGACAGTGAAGCAGCAGGTTCGTAAAGAAGAGGTTCATGAAGAAGAGATGCAACCAGATTGCCATCCTCAAGAACAGAAGCAGAGTGAGCCTATAAACCCCTGGGGAGAGTTACCAAAACCCCAGGAGATCAACCTGACCTGTGAAGAACAAAAGAACTTTCTTGTCTACAGTGCAGTTGATGAGGCGAAAAACAAAGGGTGTCAGAGACAGAAAATAAACAAAAATTCCTTTTCCAAAATGACATTTGGTTTAACAATGGTAAACGAGCCACTTCCCTCATTCTTCACCTTTCTCATAGAACCTAACACTGAAGCAGAAAATGACATAGCTCATGAATTACAGCCCACAGTCAGTCGGGAACCAGAGCCCCCAGTCAGTCTGGAACCAGAGCCCTCAGCCAGCGCAGAACAAGGGCCCCTGGCTAGTCTGGGTCCAGAGTCAGACGAGCCAGACCCGAACCAGAGCCCCCAGCTAGTCCGGAATCAAAGCCTGCAGCCAGTCCGTGTCCAGAGCCCCCGGCCAGTCCTAAACCAGAGCCCCCAGCCAGTCCGGTTCGAGAGCCCCCGGCCAATCGGGAACCAGAGCCCCCCGGACAGACCGAGCCAGAGCCCGCAGCCGGACCTGGGCCAGAGCCCCCATTGAGACCCAGTCCAGAGCCCTCAGCCATTCCTGATCCAGAGCCCGCAGCCAGACCTAGGCCAGAGCCCCCAGCAAGATGCGGTCCAAAGCCCGCAGCCAGACCGAGGCCGCAGACCGCAGCCAGACCAAGGCCAAAGCCCCTACCAAGATCGAGGCCAGAGCCCCCAGCGAGAACCAGTCCAGAGCCTGCAGCTGGTGCTCCTTTGTGTATACATGAACAAGACAAAGCTGTCTTGTACCATCCAGTATTACATCTAGAACCTATACTAGAAGTTAATAAGACTGAGTCCACCGGAGAGATTGCTGATCTGTCCTTGATTCTCTATAAAGAGAAGCTTAACTATAGAGATGCTTTAATAACAATTGAACAGAAGGAAGCATCTCTTAAAGAACTCAAAAGACAACAGAAGGAGGCTGAAACCTTCCTGGCAAAACAGGTGGACAAAAGCTTAAAACTGAAGACTCAACTATAAAACATTCAGCTGGAATTTGAAAAACAAAAGCACCAGTGGGAAATGGAAAAGTGCCACCTACTGGTCTCCGTACCATTTCTCCTCTGAAATCTGAGGGGTCGTTGGGTCAGCTATCAGAAGTACAGCCCTGTTTTTTTTTTGTTGTTTAACTTTCGAACTTTGACCATCTTTCATCATGGTCATCAGGAGCAGCAGCAGACAAACACCGGTGTGATTACAAGTTGCTTCAAAGACAAGCAGCCTCCAAGATGCAGAGCTGTTTCTTTCTAATTCATTAGTCTTTCCCAGAGGAACTTTCGGGAACCTAAAGGGGCCTTCTAGGAGTCAGAAAGGTCAGTATCAAAATAATAAACAGAATAGTATCACTGTTAGTTTCTTAATGAGACAGTAGAGCAGACAAACATTCTGACAATAGAAAATTTTTCAAGCATTCTACTGTGTCTGCTTCCCTCTAGTGGCTTAGACATGGAACATTACTCCTCAGTGTCGAGAAACAAGCTTAAAAGAGTGACAGTTGAACATAACATTTGCTATTTCATTTGCTCATGGATAGTCAGTTCTTTTTTTTCAGACATCCTGTGACTTGAATGTATATTGTCAACATTTGCACACAGGATTCATGAATTATGTCAAAATGAAACTATGTACAAAGTGAATAAAATGACATATGGTTTACTGAAGAATAAAAACTCATGCTTTACTTTGTCTTGGTAAGAGGAGAGGCTGCAACATAACTGATTACATTAATCAAGGTGAGAAGATGCGAAGGTATGAAACAGATTTTCAGCACATACAAGGATAAAATATGTCTGAACTTGGAGATATTTCTTTAGTAAGTACACTGCTACTAAAGACTGCATACTAGTGCAATGTTTAGGTACTTGTATTTTATTTTTTGATCTCTCTCTCTCTCTCTTTCTAATTTTTTTTTCAATTTTAAAGAGCTTTATTGGCATGACTGTTATTTTACAATATTGCCAAAGCTATTAAAAATTCACAAATAAAGTGCAATTATAACAAGTTATTAATAACAAAAGATTAGAAACATTACTATAACAACTGAAGAAAAAAAATTCAGATTGTGAATCTGAATTTGAATCTGAATTCAGATCTCTCTCTCTTTCTCTCTCTCTTTCTCTGTATACACACACACACACACACACACACACACATACACAATATCTACATATATCATACATATATCAAATCAAATCAACCTTTATTGTCATTTAGCTGTACGTAAAAACGCAGTGCAGGCAAAATGAGAGGGCGTTTCTCTAGGAATCCCAATGAAGAATAAAAATAAGAGCACACATTTAAACACACATCACGCACACTTAGATAATTTCCTTTAGATAATTTAGATAATTTCCTTTATCTTAAGTTACTTTTTGCATTGAAGTTGAAAGTTTATTTGTTGTTTCAGTCACAAAAGTGCACCTGAATGAAACACTGTATAAACCATGTTTCAGGAAAAGCAATCGAGCGGGGTTCAGTCGAGCAGCCACTTTAAGGAAACAACGGATAGGAAGATGGCATCCACCGACCAACCTGACCCACCAACACAGGTCTCATTATACACCTAAAATATTCATCTCTTAAGGTCCAGATACAACCGTAAACTCGTTTTGTGTATTTGCATTGCGTTGCTTTTAAATGCCACCGTTTTGCGCTAGTTACCTTTAAAAAACGCTCAGCTAACACAGGCTAGCATGCTTGCTAGTTAGCATGCTAGCTAGGTTACGTTTACAAAGTTGCCTCTCAGACATGCATGTGTTGACAAGTGGGCGGAAGGGACGTTCTTGAGGTTTACATACGTTGCCAAAAATACTGTGACTTTCTGGCCTAGCCAGCTTGCTAATTACAACGCCTAAATGCAGCTACGTCCTTCTATCTGACCATGCAGCCTTGTCTGTGTCTGATTATGTGCAGATAGTCATATATGGAAGGGAAAGGTCACTGTGAGCCAAACTAGTGTGGGGGGTTTGTACTTTGTTCTTAGCTAACTCAGAGTTGGTTTAAGTTGCTGACAAACACTAGGCCATTCTAAGACAACAAATGGAATGCAAAGTGGTGGCATATACAGGTCGCCAGTGACAGCTTTACACTTTGCTGCTACTTTTATAATGCTGTTAATGCAAGACAGCACATGTACACATGGTGCCAGAATGAAATGTGCATAGCTGGGGAACCACAGTATTTACATTTAGACTTCATGTTGTCTAAACCCAGAGACTAACAAAGCCAGGGGGAGTCATTCCATGCCAATTCACCTAGGGCCTCCCAGTTGGGGTCATGAAATTTCTTGAAAAAAAATCAGGAAAAAAACTTCTACTTCAACCATGGAACCTTGTGAAATCCCACAACTCTACTCCAAATAAATTTTGAGTTATGAATTTTTGAAAATAGGCCCTCTGTGTTAAATTTGATCACTTCATGGCAATTCTTTTAAAGCCTCACCAATTGGTTATTTTTTGCAGAATTTGGCAGATTTTTTTTTAAACTCAAAAAGTATTTGGAGAAGAGATGTGGGAGGTAGAAGTAGGTAGAAATTTTTTGCCTGATTTATTTTTAAAGAAAATCCATGACATCAACCTGGAAAAGTTCTGAAATCTGGACAAGTTGGCATGGAATGGAAATTAAGGAAGAAACTAAATCCTCTTTTATTCATGCTAACATTTAAATACAGCTGCTTAGACAAGTATCAGTTACTGCATTAGCAACAGATAGCTTTCTGTAAATATCTATAAATAGAAGACTGCACAAATGTAATTCAAAAGGTTGATGTTCCAGATTCCAAATACCATGAACACTATCAAGTAATTATTAATGGCAGTCAAATGACACAGATGATATTGTCTTTTACTTTATCACCAGACTAAGCTAACAGGAAATTAAGCTTTTAAATATATTTTAGGGGTGTTTGTATCTTTTTAGTGAGTAACCTTTAAACCAACAGTATCTTTGTTCTCCAGTAGATGGCGCTCTAATACAAGTGTTTTCTTTAATCTTCTCAGTCCGGCCTTCTACCTGGAGATGATGGAACCACCCGCCCAAGAGAAGCACTGGTAAGGATTCAGTATTTAATCGGAATCATCAGCCACAAAAGACGTTTAAATCTGCCTGTTTGATGTAGTGCAAATGAGACAGAGATACTGTCACATGTAGGCTCAAGTCATATTCAGAAAACACAATAAGTTATTTAAAACGCTTCAAATACATTTTTAGATATTTATACATATGCTGCATGCTATAATTCTTTACAATAATGCTGCAGAGTTTTTGAGTTTTTAACACGTAATCAGGTGAATTTTCCAGTCGGTTCCTTTGTGCCAGTGGAATCAGCGGCCGTAGTATTTGGAGATGGAAAAAAAGTCTTCAAATCTTTGGTAACACACGATGCATAGTTGAGGAACACTGAGAATGTTTTTTTTTTTCCTTTCCTTAAGGTCTAGTAACTTAAAGACTTTTATTAGGCTAATCGGATGATATTACACATTCCCCAGGGAGAGCCAGTGTTAAAGGCTTCCAATTAGCAGACAGTCACTTTAGCATCACACTGATGTCCCCAAGCCATAATGAGAGTGTACTTTATGTTCCTTGTCTTTGGAGAGCAAAAAAGGATTGAGAAAGGTCTATTTTAACAGCGGCAACGGTTCCACGGTTGCTTTAATCATTTATCGCCGAAAAACTTTGACTACATATCTTTGTTGTCCTTTGTTTAGCTCTGTGTTTGTTGGTCTGTGTCAGGACCCGTAATTTGGTCCAGGAAGATTCTGAAATGGTTTGTCCATAATTAACATGAATAATGCTTTTGTCCCCAAAGAAGAGTATTTTAAAAAAGTGTCTCTTAGAGAGATGTGGTTTCTTATTCCGTCTGCCTCCTATGCAAAATAAATCAGCAGGTCAAGTTGTTAATACTAGCAAAAGGCAACAGTTAACAAGAATAGACATCAGTTGTTTCTTTTCAATAATGTGTAAAGGGAAGTGTTTATAAGACATGCTTGGCCCAAGTAATGACTATAACCAGGAATGTTGTGTTATTGCTAAGTGGGATGAAATACATCCCAGGTACATTCACTGTCCTTGTATGGGCAGAGCATCCAGGTTAGAGAAGTGCTGTATTGTTTAGCCTACATGTCTCAATGTCATTCACCACCATTCACTCTTCATCTTCCCCCCATCATCCCTTCATGCCAAGGCTAATTTAATCCTGGGGTTATTGATTGTGGGAGCATTCTCCCAGGCTTTCTTTCAATTTACTTCAATTTCATCATCCCAGTGCGCTTCAAGACTGCCTCCTCAAAAAGGGAAGAAATTCTTGTTATGAGGGTCCTGATTCGAGACTGGTTGACAAGTCCCACCACCACCACCACCACCCTCACCCTCACCCTCACTTCCAACCCCTTTTCTCCTTTCTCCTTTTGATGAGCTGCTCTTTCCCAGTTAAGTGGATTATTACAGTAGGGATAATTCTTGTCACATGGCATTATTTGGATGAGGTGAATAATTGAAATTTGTGTCTGAAAGGATTTTATCTGGATGAGAGGAAAGGGAGTGCTGGCAGGGTTGGGAGGGCAGAGAGAGAGAAAGAGAGAGAGAGCCCACGTTTGTATAACATTAATGTGCACATGTGCATGTCAGACAAGCCAGTGTGTCAGACTGGGGACACCAGTCATGTTAACAGGTTCTGACTCACCTCGCCCAGATCAGCAGGCCCTGGCACACTGCACGGCATGGGCTCTCCTCCGTGGCAAGAGGGCCCAGCTCAGGGGCCAGTGCCACAGCCTCTGCCACCAAACAAGCCACAGGGGCAGATCTGGACCTGCAGTAAGGGTGGGTGAGCCTGTGTGAGTGTGTGCTGCATGGTTGACTGGTATACCAGTCACTGCCAGCCGCTGCTGTTGCCTGTGGCACTGCTGTTTGCTCGCTCTCACCCCGACTCTCCCCCGTCTATAATCCCAACCCCCCTCCCACCTTCCGCTCATCCCTGCCACGGCCATTACCCCTGCCTGTCTCTTGGCTGGTATTTCCCTGGTCTTTGTGCTCTCTCCCCACAGTGACACCCTGTGCTCACTCCTCATCTCCTTCAGTCACTCTGTCCTCACTGCCTTTAAATCCACCCAAACACACGTCAACAAAATATTTATATGAGTACAGATTTCTTTGATCACACGACAAAACAAGAAATACATTGATATAATATCCTGTAGCATAGAGTTTATTATGATTTGAGACTAGATGTATTAAAATACATTTAATGTTGCAATTTCCTCCTCATAAAACCTTGCGTTGACCCCTTGCATTGTAGTTCAATAATTAATCAATAACACATTTTCCTTTTCAATTTTACAAGATTTTTTAAATGTAACTTATTATTTTGTTTTCCTCAGATACCGCAGTTTATATAGTAAGAAGATGAGAAAGAACAATCATGATCAGAGAATCTCTTATCGAATAATGTTGATGCTTTTTCTGATGAATCAGTTAGTTGTTTTGTTAACAAATTTTCAGGAAACATAAAAAATGCCCTTAATATTAATATTAAAAAAGCCATTTTATTATCAAAAAATGTTGACGGTATTGTCGTTTTTCCTGGCTAATTGGTTATTTTCCTTATGAATTTTCAAAAATTTTAAAAATGCCCTTAATGTTAAAATAAAAATGTGTTTCTAATATCGAATAATGTTGATATTAATGTTGTTTTTCCTGATAAATCAGTTCGTTATTTTGTTTATAAATTTTCAGAAAACATAGAAAAAATGCTAAGTGATGTCTTCAAATTCCTTGCTTTTTTAAAAATAAAAACAAAACTGTCCAAAAAAGAAAGATTTTTGTGTTACTGTCATACAGGACAAACAACAAGACATCACCTTTATAGAAGCTAAACAGAGAGAACCTGACCAAAATGATTAGTTGTTTATATAAATTGTTGCTGGTTATTATTCTTCCAATTGATTAATTGTTGCAGCTCTAATGAAAATATAAAGTCAGACTGTTTTAAAATATGATTCTTGTCATTCTCATCAAGTTCACAATATCTGTACCTGTGCTCATATCAGAATTACTGAGTGTTAGAGTCAGTTTGTCCTGAACATTCGGCTCAGAAGGGGATAAATGTTGCTCCTGATGAGAAACTTTTCATTTGCAGCCAATTTACAGAAGAGCTGACCCCTAACTAAACATTTTTGAGTAGCGTTAGTAGGATTAAACTTGTTCTTTACTCTCACTGCTCTGCACAAAATTCAGTGATCCTTATTGAATAAGTGTGTTTGTGTCTGGGTATGTAAGCGTGCTGTTTATGTGTGCGGGAGGTGCATCTGTAGTATTTGCACAAGTCTTGTGTGTGCATGCAGGCTTAGATAGCGTGAACTGGATGTGTGTTATGTGTTTAGGTTTGGGGATTTTAGTACAGCAGAGGGAGGGGAAAAAGAATTGTAAGAAGAACATCCCCGGTCTCACAGCAACTTCAAAAGCTCTCCTTCCCCAGGATATTAAGCGACTGTGATGAAAAATTTAGCAAGCGTTAAATAAGCTGCTTTGAAGTGATCTGTTTTGGCTCAGCAGTCTCCAAATTTCCGTAGCCCCTCTGCAATAGCCATCTTACTATAGAGGGGGAAATAAAGGAACAGTGTGTTAAGTGCAGCAGTTGTGGGGGAGCTGGCTGGTTGGCAGAGGACATGCCAACAGTAATTGGTGCAGCCAAAGACATGAAGGCTCTCCTGCCACAACTGTCCCCCTTTGTCGCTCTCTGGATCTTTTTCTCCCTGTTTCACCTCTCCCTCCCCGCAGGCTCTTTTTGCTGAGCCCCGTGAGTCGCAGGCAGACAGATGTTCCTCATATGTTTGCTCTGAAAAGACTTTTTTTTTTCCTTGACTCGCGCGTGGGTGTAACACAAATGTAACACAGCGGTGACACCAGGAAGTCAGAGGTTACTCTCGGGTCTTGACTCAGTTATATTTTCTGTCCTTAATGACTCTCCCCGTGGAACATGTGTTTATAAAGAGATATATCCTTTTAACACCAGTCTTTCCTATGTGTGTGTAGTTTTTCCTTCACAGGATTAGTGTAATTTAAGCTGTTTCCCTCCCTAAAAAACCCCTGAAAATACAATACATTTTCAGTGATTGCACCTTTTTACACCTCAGCTACCATAAAGCAAATATAACAAGAAGTTAATCTCTTATTTGATAATTCATATTTCAATTCATTTCACATTCATCACTTTTAAAACCATTACTTTAATTTTTGAGAACTCCAGGTTTCAACACGCTCCAAATTAATTATTGGGGCAGAATAAGAAATGGGAGTCAGTAATGAGTCTGGTATGGTAACTCCATTCTGTCAAGAAACTAGGCTACCATTTAGTTAGTCAAGGGAACCTTCTCTGAGATTTTCCTTTTTTCCTCTTTGCTCATTACTTTAATTGTAATTGTAATCCTTTATTGGAGCTGTCTGCAGTAAAGGAGAGTTATGGTCCGAGAGGGGGCGCGAGCCATAGAGATATTTCATGATTATTGAGGAAGACGGTCACTAGGTGGCAGCCACTAGTTCGGCCTCGCTGTAATTACTGAGTGGGAAGTGATGGCGAGAAGCTCTGTGCGTGTGTGTGCATGCAAGGGTGGGAGAGGAGAGATTTCTCAAACTGTACCGCACTCCTTGAAAGAGAAAAGTCGAGTAAATCCGATCACCTGCCGTCTCATAGTCACTAGATTCTGCATCCTGTCTTGTTGACTGTAAACATGCTGCACGCTCTGCAGAAGCACAGATCAAAGGCAGATCTTGAAAGCATCAGTCTTCATTTTTTTGTGGCTAATTCTGAATAGGAAGAATCTTTTTGAATGTCATCTGAAAACTGTATTGACAGTGTGGGCTAATGTTGAATGATGTATGTATATAAGTGTGTATACATGGGGATGATATGGTGTCAAAGTGCGAACTGTGCTCATAGTTTTACAAAAGAAACCTCTGTACACCACCACAGTTTGTTTCAGTGGCTGAGATGAAGTTTTCTCTTTGAAAAGCATAAAAGCTCAATTCTCTGTTTCGCAGCGCTCATTGTGCATCATGCGCTGTTTGTTTCGGTGGTTAATGACACAGGAAGGGCCCTCCATTTTATTGTTGCTGTGTTGCACTTTTTCCCCTCCTCGCCCAACCCGGCAGCGAGCCTCCTTAGAGGACTCTGTATGAATTCTCACTGTCATGTCCAAGGACGAGTGGCGCAGGGTCAGCTAATTGCTTTTATGATTATGATTTCACGTCAGATTTATCGTGCATGCTCGGAGCACATCTTCCAGGTCCTGCCGACGTTGCTGGCTTGGATGGGGAAAATGAGTTTACAGCTTCTGGCTGTGACTTCTTGTTTAAGTGCAGGTCACACTTTTTGAGTCATTAGAGTTGAACGCAGGGGGTGAATCACACAGGCTTTTCCTGTAAAAGCCTCTGTTTTCTATGTCGGTAACTGTACTTGTTTTTCTCATATTTGCCCACAAAAGAGCATTTTCTTACTTTGTCTTCAACATGTGCTAAAGTTTGGAGGTCATGAGTGGGGAATGACACAGACAAGGATTTGGGTTTTTCTGTCTTTTGAACTTTTTATGAGCCATAAATCTCTCATCTTCTTTTCTGTTCACAGATGAAATCATTACGCTTATTCCCCTCATAGTATGCCAGAATTATCAGTTGACTTCTTTTTGATGTTGGTGACTTTTTTTCCCCCAATGGTTCCACCCACCTCTTTGAAAAGGATGAGCACAGATGAGTCCAACCCATTTTATAAATTATTTTCATTTTGTGGTTTCTGCCTCGTGTGCTGAGCTGGACTGGATCTGCGTTGCCAACCCAGACAATAGCATTTTTATTTAGCTTTTTGATGAAAGAACTGGAAGGCCTCTTAATTCACTGTAAAGTTCATAGTAAATGAAAAAGAAGCTGTTGTCACTGCATGCCAATAATACACATATTTTATGTAGATGGAGTTTCATGTCATAACCCGCAGCTCTTGATTTGTTGCAGTAATTTGACCTCGCTGTGACCTTCCAGGCTGGGCCGCAGTGTGACTTGTGACAGATGCAGCCTGGGAATATGGTTTGGATAGTGTTCCAGTGCTCAGAGGAATGTTGAAGCTAGTTTTACGCAAAGTTCATTTTGGAGACATATGTAAAGTCTGTGATTAAGCTGAATTCAATAAACTTTAATGAATACTTAGGACTTTATTTGTAGGGTTTTTGTCTCAGCGAGTATATTAATGTAAACAGCATGGTAACAGAGCTGTAATTTCCTATTCTCCCACAATTTAGTGAACTGTCACAATGTGTTTACTTAAGAAATGATAGAAATACGACACCAGTTTAATTACAGCATACTCATTTTGCCTCAATATACTTGGGAAAGTGGCCTTATTGAGCTGAGCTTCCTTTATACTCTCTATTCTGCTTTGTAATTACTTCAGCTTGATTTATCGTCTTTTCTTTGTGTTTATGGTTGTAAACTGCTCGAGTGAGTAACTTGGTCTGAGAGTGGCTTGTCTCCTTGCAGCGAGGCTGGAAATCTCCCGATGAATCTGAGATGTCTCTGCTGTCAAGACTGCTCACATCGCTCTCAGCCTCCAATGTCACTTTCAAGGCATAATTACACAAGTTGTGTTGATTAGTATGAGAAGCAATTACGGTGGCTTTCCGCCGCAAATGGAGAATGTGATGGCTCTTGATTGACAGGAAGCATCCTGGCTTTAATAAGTAAATGACTATGGTAATTCAGGTACTGAGACCCTTTGATTTGTCAGCATCTTTCTAATTTTTGTGATGTCCTCTGATTTTAATGAACATGAATTTGATTGAATCTTCCTTCATTTCCCCTGTCCCTGCACCTGTCTGTCTCCCCTCTCTCCGACCAGCTAGTGCTCTCACAAGGGAGCCATATGCTTTCAGAGCTATCCCAAACAGTCCTGCTGCCTGATGCTGAATTAGTTCTCTCTGTATGAAACCACTGTGTGAAAGAAAAACCAAAAAAAAAACCAGGAATTAATGAACCCCACGCAATTTTGGCACACCATTCAAAATGCCTTTTAGAATACCATGCTTTCACAAGTGTAGAAATCAGAGGAAAAATTATTTGTAATTGACACTTTGGGGAACATTTTTTTCTCTTTTTATCTGGCTTCCCAGTAAGTTATTAGCTGTTAATTTGTCGGCAAGCTCCCCTACAGCGCTAGATATTTGTTCAAATGCTGGGATCCCCTCAGTGCATTTGTAACTACACTTCTGAAAACGCTGCCCTGTCTAATTATGTAATATAATACTGCCTTTTAGGCAAGTTTCTTTTAATTGAATAATATTAGTGCTAGCTAAGGGTATGCTACTGGAACAGCAATACTTAAAAGAGCCATCTATAAAATACATAATGGTACGGTGTACTGCAGTAACACAGCAGTCCAAAGCTTTTACACAGAGATCTGTGTATTTTAGATATTTGAATATGGGCCAAGCGTTTCTGCTGAAATTTGATTGGGCCAAGCCTCAGTCTCATATTTCTTTCTTTGTTAACCACAGTTGGCCTAATCAAGTAATTCCCTGTTTGTCTTAGTAACCCCCTATAGAGTCATACATGCATACATATAATAAAATAATTTGCTCTTGCACTCCCTAGCCCAGCTGTAATTTATATGAATTGAATGAGTGCTGCATTGTGGAAAAGCACGAGTGGACCAAATGCTCGTTTGTCACCTCTAATAAATGTTGGAATGTAAATTATGAACTTATGCTTCAGATGTAAATGCACTTTATTCCAGTCCTTTAATGTAAACAGCCCACTCCAATACATTAAGGGGAAAGGGGGAGGGCAGAGGGGTATTAGATTTGGAATTTTGACTGTTTTCACAATCAATAATAAACACAAAAGAGCCTAGATGGGGAACGTTATAACATATCTGAAGTCACCTTCATAAATTATTGCATGAAAGCAGGCTTGTACACCAAAAATGTAAATACATTAATGTTATTAATAATGTAGTGACTAATAGTTCTATCAAGACTGTAATAGCAGTTTAATGGAATATGACAGCAAGAATGTATTACACTTCTTACATTTAGACGGGACCTCACATGACATTTATCAGAGATTTCTGTAACAATTTTTTTGATTATTTTGTTAAGTTAATTGCTTCTTTTCCCCCCGAACGTCTTCTCTGGGAGAGGGGCAAAAAACTGGTAATGGATATTAATTAATATGTGTCAGTTTTCTGGGTTTGATTAAAAATAATGAAAGCAAAATGCTAATGGGATTTCAGAGTTTCTCTGTGTGTGGCGCCCTGAGATTGTGGCTTTATCTGGGGAATCTGAAAAAAGAGAGATAGTGTGCTACTCTCTAAGGCTAAAATGAAAGTGACAAATTACAGAAACTGAGATAAATCGTCTTAAAACCTACTAAAATAGACCAGTTTTCTGGAAATAATGCAGCCTAAGTTTAGAAGTGTGTTGCAGAAGTGTACTGCCTGGAAACAGTTTTCAGTGGGTTTCAATAAAAACGTGAGCATTGCTTGCAATTCATCTCAAAATTACGTCATCCTCACCTGCAGCTGTAGGAGTTTTTTTTCTGAATGAAAGGAACACGTGAATCATTTCTGACAAGTTGCTGTCTTGGCAGGTTGTTTTCCGGCCACTGTGATGTCTATCTAATATGTAGTTGTTTGCCAGAAAGTCACTGTTTGGACTTGTTTTTCAGAATCACTCTGAAAGGCCAAAAAAACCCCACTTAAAAGATCCTCAGGGGGGTTTTGGCCTTTCATTTAAATTAGACCCTCCTCATGCATCTTTAAAATTGAGCTACACTTCACTTGACACTGATTATAGCTGGATGTCTATGCCTTCATCCAAAGTCCACTACAGTCAGCATGCAGAAATCCTCGCCAGGCCCTCTTTGTGTCTGCATGCACTCTTCAGCAGAAAGAGGACTTTTTCAGAGCTATCATTAAGGTAGGGCACAAGTGTTGATCAGCAGCGGAGCAGAGGTTGGCACAGTAAAAACGCAACTGTAGCCACTGGCACAACTGACAATTACCCAACACCTGGACTGGCTCCCCTCCCTTGCATGTGCGTCAAGACTGTCGACTTCTTGTTAATGCAGTGATTAACAGGAAGATTGCATTTGTTTTCCTGTGCAGCTCTCCTGGCAGCAGTACTTTGCTTTCTCTTTGATTAAAATAGTAGACGGATGGATGCAACGTAGCTCTGTCATGAAGTTCAAAAGGAAAGGGTGAGAAGGAGATGACAGAAACGGTATAAACAGGGGAGAGGCTGAGGCCTTTCTGTCCGCTTCAGGCTGTGTTTACTGTGGACTTTGGGATTTTAAGCGAGGTATCGGTGGCCTGCAATCCTGTGGAAGGAGTCAGCCAACACTGACAGTTGCCAGCAGGCTTTGGTTGTCCCCAAATATGATCAGATTTTTCTATATCTCCCTTTAGAAGTTTCATTTTTAAAATTTTATTAACTGCCACTGCGTGACTTCCTTTCCTGACTCTGAACATTTATAGTCCAAAAGTGCGTGGAAAGTGGTTTCAGGTATCATGGGGATGAGAAAAGGGGAAGTGAAGGGGCTTCGTCAAACAGCCTGTACTTTTGAGCCGCAGAGAGTGGCATTGTCATGTGTTTTCTGTGTCAAGGTCGACAGAAAATGTCAGAACAGGTGTGCGTCTGCTGCTGAGCTGCTTGCCAACTCAGCCCCTTTGCTGTAACACGCCACCCCGTGTGACATTATAGTGGTTCACCGTGGGTTGTCTCCTCTCCTCATTCTTTCGAAGGAGCCTGGTAAAACATGTATTTCCCCCTTGTCCCACGTGACTCGATGTTGAAGACGGGTGTTGACGCCTAAACTTTGACCACTGCCTCAGATTGTCACGTAGTCACAAAAAGCACGGGTGATGTGCAGCAGTGGAGTGTGACATTCCTTTCTGATTAATCCTTTTTTCTCATACAGTTCTGTCGTTTCTGTCTATTAAATCTTGCCGTTTTAGGAGACCAAATTGTCATCAAGATTATATCTCTTTAGGTTAAACATCGAACATGACCTTAGGAAGAACAATGAGTGTCTCTGGATCAAACCTATTTAAAAAAAACTTAACAATTAGATATCTAAAGAAAGCACGTAATTGAACAAACATTATCCGTGACCTGAGCCAGCTGGATGGTGTTCTGATGGAGGGGGTGTGTTGATTTAAATTACTGTCTAGTATAGTTGTGTACAATCTACAATAGCAAACCATGCTGCAAAACCTGAAAAATCTGTCAGAACTTCGCAGAGGAGGAGGCTCATGTTTAGGTGGGGCATGGATAAACCAAATGTTACACATGCTTTTGTCACTCTGAAGCATTTTATGGCCAATGAATTCTCCAGTGTGTAGATTAACTGGTTTGCAAAGGTTAAAAAGAAGAATTATTATACAATCAGAGGAGCAGCCTTGTTTGTGTTCTGTCTTACATCTGGTTAAATACAAAAAGAGACAAGTGCTACCTCTGACCCTGATGATTGTTGGTTTTTTTGTTTCTTGATGTCAGCATCACACTCTTTTTATGCTTATGCTCGGCGTTAGTGCTAGTTGGACGCCTCCAGAAAAAGACTGAATTTGCCAACATTTTTCTTTGTCACTTAGCATGATCAGGAACAGACTCTGCTTGCTCTCTTTCTCCAAAACCAAATGAAGGCCTACAGCCTTAAGTTTCCTCCCTCGTTTGGTGATTTCAGTCTGACTTGTCTGCCACTGTAGATGTGTGGCCCATTGTCTTGGCAAGTGTGTCTAAATGTTTCTGACAGGTCTCAGTGAAAGACAGGCCGCAGGGGTAAACTGCCAGGCTTTCCTCCCCCTCCTCGGTTACACTCGCACCAACCCTGGCCAGTAGATGGCGATGTTCATCTTCTCTGACTCTGCTCCCGCCTTGATGCATCTCCCTTTACGCCATCCTTCCCCTCTCTGTCTCTCTGTGGCACTCGCTGAGGAAAGAGGGGTCTCACCCTGTGTGGAGGGTCATGCCACCAATTCCTGGCCCCCTTTGAAGACCATGAAATTGCTGATCCAAGACACATGATTAGTGCATTCAGCCTATTGACTGGAGAGGGGTTGACACACGATTACAATGTCACTGGAATGTCACAATCTGTCTAGCTGTCTTTGTGAGCATACTCTCATCCGGTGGCACGGTGTACCCAAGAAGGAATAATTTGATCAATAAAAGGACACCTTTCTCTCTATTGTCACTGGCCTCTCTATTCTACTTTTATTAGTCAATTTGGCAGGGCTGCAAGTCTGCACACAAAACTGATGCCAACTCACTGCATCTTCACTCCCTGCTTTATTTGTCTATCGTAGTGCTTCAGTTCAACTCGCTTTGTTGTGTGTATTGCAGGGTTTGTGTGTGTGTGTCTGTGGGTGGGTGCTTCCTCAGTGAGAGGAGCAGTTTGGATCAACAGAGGAGGATAGGCTTGTCACTGTAAGTTGGTTGTGACGGAGGCAGCTCTTCTCCTGACACCACAACACAACTTCTGTGGTGTGTCGCTTGGACACAAGCTTCACGTTGTTTGCTGCTGGTGCCGCTTGCATTTTGCCTCAATCAACTAATTGAATGTGAAAGGCCGGCAGGCCTTGATGATATGAAGGACAACACAAAGAGCAGTGGCAGTTTTAAGACTTTGTGTTTCTTTATTTTATCGTCGTCAGTTGCTTCTCCTATTTCTGTTCACCAAAGAGTGATTAAGTCTTGCTTTAAGTAGATCAGATTGTGACAAAAAAGTTTTATTTCACAAAATAAATATCTGACATGCCGGTGCTATTTTTGTTGAAGTGTAGGATTTAATATATACAGTTTGTTTATAGGAAATTCAACCTATCTGTTTTGTTTTTAACAAGAGTTTTCATGAGAAATGTGTTTTATAACCACATTTTTAGCACCTTCCATTCATCTGAATTAGCATTGTGAGTTATCTTCTGTTTGCATAGTTAAAAGATGCATGAAGCCGCTCGCCATCGCTGACATAAGCTCACATTTTAGATGTCATTTGATGTCTCATTTTTGAACTAAACTTTCCACACGTGGAACATTTTTAAACCGCAGCACGGCCACACTTTTCAGTACACTCCACTGATATAAAGCTTCATTTGCGAGTATGCTCATCTTCGCAAGCGCTCATTCCCCACACTGAAAAGCACACGGAGCTGCTTGTCACAGAATGTCATCACTGACTGCAAAAGAAAAAAAAAAAAAAAGAAAAAGAAAAGCTTCGAATTACAGGAAAGAGGCACTGCATTAAAGAACAAAGGAGATCGATGGCAGTACATTAAATTTTATGCGAATGAAAAAAAAAATCAACTAATTAAAATTGATTACTCCTGCTTTGTAAATGTGTTTCTGAATTAAATTATTGTATGAAAACATTTTGACCAATCGAGGAGCTGAGGAAGTATCCATTACTGGATTGCAGCTGAGAAGGGGCTGGAATGTTTTGTGGTAGCTAAGTAGTTTGTTGTGCTTCGCTGCGACTCCCCTCATGCACCCCCACTGCTAAAGTGCCATGGGTTAATCTCTGATGACCCTCATCTCTCAGAGCAGCTCCAGACTCATGGTTTGGCCCTTTTACCTGAATTAAAAGGAATGTGTGGGCTATATAAGTATTTTTGTTCAAAGTGGGTGAAAGTGAGGTGTCACTGACGGAGTCGCTCCTCTTTAGTCATCAGGGCTCTTGGGGCTCTCAGGGCCCCACTGGGGATGTCCTTATCTAAACAGTCATCTGTCTCGCTAGTTTAGCAAGGGCAACCCCAGGCAGCAGCACTGACAGTTGCACATTAAGAAATGTCAGACTCGGCTTTATACCGAATCTCTCAAGCTAGTTTTGAATTGGCCGGGTGCCACATGTTTGTCTTCAAGTTTAGATCTCACCAGAATAAAAGAAATGCATCGCTTTGTTGCTGCCTCGTGTTATTTTTAAAACACTTGTTGTTAGCTTGAGCAAACTGTTTCCCACATGCTTTTTATCCTGCATATTCAGTTCATAAAAGAAGCTGAATCTTTTCTTAAAAACTAGTAAAACACCCAGTTTGATCCTGTTTTTTGTAAACATATAACTTAAATTGAGAATATAAAGGAAGTAAAGCATCATCATCACACACACTCAGCAAACTGAACCATAAAATACACTGTTGAATGTAATTTTACAGCATTGTAAAAAATGCTTATGAAAGAACAGGGCAGCTTTTCTTTTTCCTCAAAAGCTCCTGTATTATATGCATTTGTCTTCACACTGCAAAGTTGTTGCACTTTCATAGTGTTCTCACTGAATTATATGTACCTTTACCCTCATTTTTTCTCACCGTTAAACCCATTCAACTTTTCCATATTTGCGATGACTGAACGCTGATAGGGAAATGCTGCTGAATGGAAAGTTTGGTCTGAACATGCAGTGGTCTTGAAAAAAGCTTGATTTCCGTCCACCAACCTCCCCACCCCCCCTTTACAAAAATTGCATAATGTGCTTTTGATGTCATGATTGTAGCCTTGCCTGTGGCTCTAACGCTGACACTGATACAGCACTGTATGTTATTTTTAAACCTTTGCATGGCAAATGTCAATGAAGTTTTCCATGACCCTTTTTCATCTACTGAAATGTTGACTATGACCTTTAAATTTCAAAAGTTAGGACCATTCAATAAAGATTGACCACATTCACATAGAATTATACACAGAGCACCAACCTCGCCGTATTCACCCTTGCACTTATTGCACTGTTGTATCAGATGTAAAAGTAGGTCTCAACGAGTTTCCTAGAAGAAAGAATCGGCGTTTCACTCGTGATCTTTTATCAGATTTTACTAAAGTTGAGGTTTGGTAATAGCTGTTCATCTGATTTCTCACACTGTAGCTTCTCTTAAAAGCACCGCACAATAATAAAGAAAAGAACCAAAAGACAAAAGGTTCTTTTTGTACACTCATTGTCGGAGCGGTTGTTCTCCTGCAGGGCCCTTGAAGCTCTTGCAGTGTCTGAACAAGTGCGGATGTTAGCTAAATGGTTGGGTCTGCACCTCACTTCCTGATGTCTCTCAGGGTCAATAATTCCCTATAGCTGCTCCCACGAGGCCTTGCTTCCTCCACTAAAGGTCACATTAAGGCGGGAAAGATGTCACAATTAGAAGGGCATTTAAAGCTGCTCTTTTAAAAAGATTAAAAAGCACTGTTGGCCACATCAAGCAGTCAGGCGACTAAAGGAAATACAATAATTGCATTAAAACTTAATTCCTTTCTGGCAGGGCTCTCATATCAGAAAGGTATTGGGTTAAGTCATTTAAGACAGCTGCCCCTGATAGCAAATCATCCATGAAAGCACCAAATTAATATAGAGCTTCATTTTTCGCCGTCTCTCACTTTCTCTTGCTTTTGGTCCTCCAAACGTGTGTTTGGGGGGGAAATTTGAGACTAGCCTAACACAATTTTTGCTCTTGTCTATCAGTCTGTTATTATATCAGGGGCACTTCTCCACAAATGTACAGGCCAGGGCAATTTGGAATGAATTGATTCACACTGAGACCGAATCCTATACTTGCTAATGATTTCCCTTTTAGCCCCTCCATTGCATCCCCCATCCAACTTCTAGGTCCATCATACTCTCCAAATCTCTTCATTGTTGCAGGTCAAAACGTCTTCATATATTTGCGGATGACAAGGAGTAAGGAGTTGCTAAGTGCATGGCAATGTAAAGAAAAAACTGAGAAGTAAATGTGAAAATTTTGATTTGTCTTTTTATGCAGTGGTTTGGTCTGTGATACTTTTGGATGGTAAATTAAGTTTTGATATATTCTGGTCTGGTGGCACATACAGTATGTTCATCAAATTATTAATAAGTTTATTCAGTAGCAGCTCTGAACTAAGCAAAATGCAGTAAACCTTAAAGAAAATACAGTTGCAGTTGAAACACTGCATTTTAAAAAAAATATAGCAATTCAATTTATGAGTAATTGCCTGTTAACCGGTGTTCTAAGTTGACCTGAATGATTTAAAATGAAAGCCAGACTCTTAAACTCTCTTCTGAGGCAACTGTTGAATTTGTTGCAGATTCAACTTTTGCTTATTTCAAAGACTGAAACCAGATCTAAATACAGAAACCAGCCAAAAGAAACAAAGACAAGACATGCAATGCATTGCTTTTTCACACTTTTGCTCACACTTCCTGCTGCTGAATCCCCTCAATGCACATCTGTAAAATATCCATAGATCTTATGGTACATTGTAGTTAAGTGCTGTTACTAGTAGAAGCAAAAATATACAACTGGTTACATGGTTTCCCTCAGGCGTCTGTCCATGTGGTTCGAACATAATTGAATTTCAGCCTCATTTCTCACAATTCAAGGTATCACAATTGTAATTTTCAGACAAGTGCAGTGCAAAGTCTTGTCCAATTCAAACTCAATAACATTTCTGTAATCTTGTCCGTTCATCAAGTTCACTCTCTTTAAGTGTGTTGGTTAATGTTATCTCTTCCTCTGATTGAGTTTTCACCTCTTTTTCAGCTTTACCTGACGCTTTATTGGTTATCTGGTTTGCAAAGATTATTGCTGTTAACGTGGAGCACTCTGGTGCATTAGCAGTCGAAGCTTTACACAAAGCTTTGCAAAAGACCCTAATTGTTGTTTTAACCAAAAATGATTCACAAGTTTTTCTGCAAGGAAGGGAATTTACCTGATTTTAATTTCAATTATTAATGCTGCCAACCCAAATGTGCCTTGTACTGTTATCCATCTTACCCTCCTAAAAGCCCAGTTGTGTGCTACCCAACACTATAACTGGGGTGATCCATAAGTCAATAACAAGACTGAAATCTGTGCAATGTGGTTATAATTGATTGAGATGTCTGGATGGAACTTGCGCAAAGCATCTATGTCATCTGCTAAGAAGTGCACTTTTCCTCTCCCTGAAGATCCACCACTACAGTTTTAACCAAATGGACGTTAGCCTCATTAGTTTGCCGCTGAGCTAGCTGCGGTCCTTACTAACATGTCATACTTATGCCTGTTAACATTGATACAATTTTCTTGTCAATATTGTGCTACTGAAATTTTAAGGGAATGTAAACAAGGACTGCTCATTCAGCATATTCCTCCTCTATTAGGTCATTACCTCTCACAGGGCCTGCATCACCCTGTTATTTGCCGGGATAAATATTAGAATATTAGATTTTAGTGTGTTTATCATCTCTGGTTTCGGCCTTTACCACAAGTTGTTTATTTGGCTCACTTACTTGTATAGTGAGCGCTTTGCCAGGAGCACAGTGATTTTGTCTTGTTATCAAAGGGATATTTTCTCTGTGTTTTGACTGTATCTTTTGGCCCAGAACATCAGTTGGGGGTTCACCATGCAAATGGTTTAATCTGGTTGTCACAATGAAGGTTCCGGGTGACTGACTTTAATAAGCCCACAGCATATAGAGATCCAGGAAATTCCATACCTCTTGCGTAACCCTTGTGTACATCAAGGTCACGGTTGTGTCCCACTGAAATGGTAGATTAGTGTCTAAATAAATTGTGGCAGCATCTCATGGGAGGAATCTGGTGCATTTTGATAAAATTCTCTGTTGAAGTTTTATTACTGCAGAAACATTACAGATGATTTACAGTATAGTATGCTTCACGTCTGTGTTCTTTTATACGTATTCATAGTTAGAAAAGAAGAGGTAAATGGAATATCATAGGTATGCCTGTGTCATAATTCTCCACTGTTCTGTGTGTTTGTCACGGAAATGGAGCTTTTTAAACAGCTTCCCTGCCACTCCTCCCCTTTGGACAAGTTTAAACTGCAATTCTTTTGGATTGGAACAGGTTCATAGTATATGCAATGCATTACCCAAAATGAATTACCACTGGCAGGGCGCTCAATCACTTTGTATCTTTCAACACTAAGAGAAAAGAAGAGTAATCAAAACCTTTCAACCTATTAGAGGGATGACTTTTACAATTGAATCACGGGGACCACAGGTGCGATAATAAGTCATCGAAACCTCCCCTCCAGTGTGTTTCCCCTTTCTCTGTGTTCTTTCATATTTATCTATTTTAGGAGGCGCCACTTCATGGCGCCCACTTCAAATTTATGTTTTAATGCCATTTGAGGAAGATTTTTTTTCTCCCTCCAATTCTTGGAAATGCATACTGGGGTGGAAAATTAAGGTGCATCTCGAAGGAAAACATAATAGAATCGATGAACGCAGTGCACTTAAAACTACTGATGTTCTGATGCTATTTAACGTTCTAGTGCATTAACGTTTGAAGTCATTACAACATTCAGGCTGGGTGATTTGATCATGGCAGGTTTTTAACTGGAAGAATTACAGAAGTTTTCAGCCTAGGATTCTCAAGTTATTAGATACAAATGATCACCTCTGCATTAAGTATAGATTTTCTTCCACTGCGCACTTAAGAATGGAAGTTTGTCTTTAAGAGGGTAATAGCAAATTAAGCTCCATACTCCATTTGTCCAGCACTCTTGATGGGCTAATTTTATAACTGCTGATTTGGTCAT
This sequence comes from Dascyllus trimaculatus, assembly GCA_024666655.1. NCBI lineage: Eukaryota > Metazoa > Chordata > Actinopteri > Pomacentridae > Dascyllus > Dascyllus trimaculatus. The sequence continues at coordinate 25,515,423 of CM045452.1, forward strand.
TCCCCACATTTAGCCGGAAAGTGGTCAGGTGGTCTTTTTCCTCACTGCTGGGTGTGGGAGGCATAAAAGCAATTATCAAATGGAATCCATTTAAGGATTTAGTTTTTTTGGGTTGGATTTATTATGAATCTTTTTTTCTTAAGGAAGGTCTAGACTGTTGTTTGTACTGTTTCCTGCACCAGTCTCCTGCAGATCTTATGTTCTTTCTATGATATTATATAATAAGGAGGAATTAAATCACATTTCTCTCTTCCTAGATTACCACTGCTGTAAAATTTCTACAGAACACAAAAGTACGTCAGAGTCCGTTGGCCACCAGAAAAGCCTTCTTGAAGAAAAAAGGTGAGTGATTTTTCATTTGTTTCATTTGTGCAGTTCTAAAAAGCCAATATATATTTGTTGGAAAATTACATTAGGATTATAATCCATATGTGTTTATTTACAAAATGTTGTTTCAGATGCTGTTTTTTCCTTTTTGCTATTGTTTATCTGGTAAGATTAGTCTGTAAGGGTCAAAGGTTGTGGCCGTGGCTCTTTGCCCTGGGGCATCTAATAGGGGTCGATTTAGCTTCAGAGAACATGATTCAGGTCCTGTGAATAAATGACACACCAGTTGGGATGCTCCTTTGGGTTCAGGAAAATTAATATTGACAAACTCCCTCTGCGTTTTCAATGGAATTATCAATATTGCCTCCCAGCATTTTAACCCTTTTACTTAATTTAACTGTTATCGTAAATTTGAGGCACGACACAGGCAGGGTTTTCTAAGCTCGAAATGTTTGCTGGCTCCTCACTTTCCTTGCAATTCATTGAGATATTTCTAACACATGGCAGAATATTGTTTGTGCAATAAAACTTGCAAAAAGCTTTATTACTCTGAACTCATTTAAGTCAGTTCAATATAATGTGGTGGTGGCATTGTGCAGCGGTATGCCGTGTATTTCTTCCAGTGGGTATGTTCAGAGAGAGTGTGCAGCTTTGCCTCAGATAGTCTTTTGTGGTGAGTATTTTTATTTCAGTTCGTTTCAAGACAGTTTAGTACTTAGGGGACTGTAACTCCACAGTGCTGAGGGACTTTGCCTCCAGCATTAGGGTAGCCAAACAGTGAAAAGTGAGCCTAAAAGCTCTGTGACTGGGAAAGGTAACCTGAAACCAAATCCATGGTTGCCGGCTGCTACTACACGCATCTCACATGGCTCTAATGATTCTTGATATCTTTTGAAATTTCTTTGTCTTTTCTGTCTCATTATTGACAACTAAGACAATCTGCTGTTGGTTATTTTAAATGTAATGAGGCCTTCACTTACCAAATGATGTCATGCCGCGGCCCCCACGTTCTCCTTACTTTGAGCTCCATTGCAAACTAACTCCGCTAGCTTCACTATCCAGAATGGTTTTGCTCTTGCTGCACTTCAAGTCTATGAAATATGTATGACGCTTTAATGCAGATTTATTTTGGAAAATCGGTTCCACTGTAGATCTAAACAAGAACTCTCGATTTGCATGAGGACATTGATCTTAGGGAGAGAGGGGGGCGATGTGAGCAATGAAACACTAAGCGCAAAGTATGTTAGAGTAGCACTCTGCAGCATTCTTAGGATAACTCTTGACTTATTTTGTGCAGTCGCACAGAGGCGAACCTGGAAGTATTTATAATTCATACTTCACCTTACTTTCATTGAATCAGTTTTGTTCTTTAGATTTCGCTTCACCTCGTGTCACATTACTCTGAGCTTAGAGCAATGTTTCTATGATGTACATGTAATGGGAAACTTTTGTCAGGAAAAAGCTCTTATCAGCTCCATCTTGAACACTGGAATGGTGTCACTCAGTGATTTAGGAAACAAATAATCCAAGTGGTAAGAAACAGGTCAAGTTTATATCATTATACAATATCACTTAGGTGATTGGACCTTTGTTTTTCATGATGAGTTAGATAAACTAAGTAAAATATGACGCATTTTGGTGCTGGTTCATGTTTTTGAAAGTATGTCCAGTCAGAGTTTCTTCATGTTTACAATAGTTCCATTTTAAAATGACCACTTTCCCTCCATAAAATGCTCATACATCCAGTATGATACGTCCAGATTAGTAATTGGATGATCGTGAATGCTTGCTTCCTTTTCGCTTGAGCCACAGCAACAGGCCAATACTCAGGCTTTCCCTGTTTCTGCACCCAGCCTGTGTTGTCCTTTCAACATTTTGACACAGAAACTCAATCATCCTCCTCCTCCCGCAGTCGCCACAGCAAATGTGTCAGTCTTAATTTCTAATACAGTTTAATGTCATATTTATGTAAATACTTTTGGATTTTACTCTATATTAACAGCCAGAAATGTCAAAGCACACATAAAATGAAACAATACCATCTCCCGGTAGAGTGGAATTTAAATTGGATTCCTCTTGCTGCCAGTACTTATGCTGGACAGCTGATGAAGGGGAAAATAGGGCCCACTTTGATTGCATGTTGCAGAATCTTTACACAATAATCTCAGTCGTGCATATTATTTCCCCGCGCATTTGTGCCCTAATCTGCACTGAAGGATGCCTCTCTGGTTACATCTTCTTTTTTCCAAAGAGATCCTAATAGTGTGGTTTATTTCAATATTCATTGAAAAATATAATTTTCTGTTTTCCTTCAACAGTCAATTTCAGGGTATGAATTGGCAATTATGCAGTCCAATATTTCTAGCTGCCCTTCTTGAGTCCTTGAAGTTGAATAAACTGGCTGAAATATTGAAACTTTGTCAGCGTGATGTAATATAAATCAAGATTTAAAACCCAGAGATGCTTTTTTCCCCTTTCTTTTACAGAGGAGTTGGGAAATGAATTGCATTTTAAACTGTCATCCAGCAATCTTGAAGCAATTTTGCTTTACTTGTTCCTTGCCAGGATCAAGTAAATTTTATTGTGTTTGAATGAAATATAATGCACTACAGTCTCATCTAGTGAATTGTGCCATCTATGTCTTCTACAATTAACAGATGTAACAACTAAAGCGCATTGGGCCCCATTTTGGCACCGCCATTTAGCCCAGACAATTAGCAGTTACACACATAATTACCAAAAAAATGTAATCCTCAGGACTAAGTCAACAAGATTTTCCAGCTTTCAACATGTCACTTTGACCGTGGCCCCAAAGCTGACATCACTTAGCCGCTCCTAGATTACCCAACTGAATGCAGTATGTTTGGGAACACATACATTGTCGCAATACTGGTAAATTCTGCATGTGAAACAGGCACAGTACATTCTCTGTCAGTGACACATAAATGATAGCTTGACTTATTTATTTTTTATGCCGTCCCAGTTGTTATTGAGTTGAATAAATAATGCTAATAGATTTCACCCTGAGTAGAGGGCCAGTGATCGAGGGTCACGGGGAACACAGGTAGGCTTTTGGTCTATTACCATACCTGGTATGAAGGTAAGGGTAAGGTTCATCATCCCAGATATTAATAGGATGCTGTTTGTAAGTGGGGTTATGTGACTCACCTCTCGGACAAAAATGACAATGACCAAGGCCTGCATAGAAGGTAAAGGGATTGATGTGGTTATAAATTACTCCACGGCGCCACCTAGCCTAGGCCTTGCCTACTTTGTCATCAGTACAAGGCGATAAAGCAGGGAAATGAGAACAGAGTCCCCTTTTTTAATACATAAATGAATACTCTATGAGAGTGGTCATTATTTAGGGCATGCCATTTTCAAGCAGTTGAACGGAACAAAATGACATGTAGAATCCCCCTCGCCACCACGGCATGAGAAACAGGTTGAACTTTTTCTTAATAACCCATTGACCTCCATCTATTTATGACCCCTGCCATGCATTTTTTTCTAAATACAATATTCAAAATGTAAGTAATTTTCACTCAAGGGCAACTTCATAATTCAGGCCTTGGAGGACAGCGAAAAAGGCATTCACCTTTTACCATCCAAAATATTTTAGTAAGCAATTCTTATAATTGGCTGTCCGGACTGGGTCTTGACCCATAAAGTCCAGAAGTGCCAGAATTGGAGAAATAGATTTAATGTAAGAGCCTTGCTGCCTCTTTGCCCTTAAAAAATGCCCAGAGAATATGAGCCACTGAAAATAGAGCTGTAAATAACCTGACGAGCAATGGGTTTTCCTTTAAATAAATACCGATCAGGTTTATGTTGAAAGACAATAGAAAACGTAGCCCAGATATGCAGTTTACAGTATTTATAGCTGTAATATCGAGGTGCCAGCACCGTAATTTCATGCCCCAATGAGAATGGCAAGGTCAAAGCAAATGCTTTGGCAGAGCATCTGCTAATACGGTGACTCATAAACAGGCACTGCGTGTATCAGGTGCACCAAATAATACAGTATAATGAAATACAGAATAGCTTTCCATTATTGTTCTTTTTTATGGTGTCGTCATTAGGTGTAATTTATGTCTTAAAAAAATTCATCTCCCCACAGGTCGATCTGAAATGGGGGTCCAGGGGTCATTCCACAGGTTTTGGAACCCATAATAAATTTCACAATCCCTTTTTTGTCTTTTCCTTTTATATGTAAAACTCACTTTCACCTTGTTCCTTTTTCTTTTGGATCTAAGGGCTCTTTCATTTGCTGTTGTCTTCCCCCCAACAATAAACAGATCAGAGCCCACAATACAACTTAGCAAGCTGTAATTTGACTAGAAAACAGCTTTAGGAATTTCCATGTATTTTATTTTGATGTTTGTCACAAAACCTTTCATTTGCTGCATAAACAACATCAAAGATGAGAACAGCTATTAAGATGTACATACATTAGTCTCAATTGCAGGCTAAATGTGGAGACTTCACATTTCAAGGTGAAAGGATTTTTTTTTGTATTATTTCTCCTGTTATTTGGTGAAACTGAGATCGTTGCATGTCTCACTCAATAGTCTGTCACCATGTAGTCTGCTGTGGTCAGATGAATCAGGAGTCCAGGGACACATTATTGCTTATTTGACAGTGCAGTCTGACTGCACAAACTCAGCACATGGCGCTCACCACTTCCTGGCACTCAGGACCTGCTGTAGTCTACAGGCTGGCCAATATTTGCCTTCAATTATTCAACAATTTTCATGGCCATTCCTCAGAGCATTTAAATAGGTGACTGGAGGGACCTTCTCTTGGCATAAGCCATGTGGTAGATTTTCAAAGAAAGAGACACGGATAAATCAAAGTGTGATTTCTGGTTAGGGTTCAACCTGCTATTTAAATTTTACCCACAATAAAGCCACTAAGTCAGACAACCAATCATTTGATTAAAATATTTTTAGTTATATCCACCTTAAGAAGTTTAAATTTCTACCTCACCCACTTCTCATTAGTTACAATCCACACGAGTGTTACTTTGTGCTTGTCTTTTAAAGGCCACTCTGGAGGTCAGCACCAGAAATATTATGATCCGGCACTGTGCAGTTACTATTAATAAAAAACTTAGAGTCATCACTGGAAATATTACGTCTTTCCAACTTCTCAATGTCTCTCAAAGGATACAGTAAGCTTTATCCTGAGCATGTATAAATTCTCTAAACCATGAGAGAATAGTTCCAGTAAAAGACTCTCACAAAAGGGATTTTCTGTCATTAAACGAAGACAAATGACCCAAGAAATCAATGGTAAGCACACAACATTGTAATGTAAACTGCTGATTTTCATTATGAGGTAAACCGTGCTACAGTATGTTCCAGTTTCAGTTCTTTGTCTGCAGCTTACTCTTAATTGTTTTGCTACAAATGGGTTAACGTTGTTTTTTTAATGTAGTTCATCAAAAGTTGTAATCATTTTCCTTTGTTTAGTCGAAGATGCTCATTAAACGATGAGACCCACAGCAGTGGCAGCATATGGCGCCTGAAATAAAATCCTTTCTTGCCACAAAAGGAGATGTTCATATTAGATTTTTTTTCTCCTCCCCTCTGATTCTCCATCAGGGAGCCCTTTGCAATTTAATCATCACTAAAATCATTAAAAAGATCTGAAGATTAAATTATATTGGCATTTGCAAAATTATGTAATACATTTACATTACAATGAAGAAATTAAAATAATGCATTTTCGCTGTCTGGGGTGTATGAAATCTCCACGTGGGAAATATAACTGGAGAAGTGGACAGACTCTTATTTTCTTTGCCTTTGGTGGCAGTTAATAGGCTAGCAGAGTTTCGAATTTCATTGTGTGAACCTTGCCGCACTATCTTCCGTTTGATGGATGTCCCTGAAACAGAAAGTCTCGGTGGAATTTCTGAATTATGAAATGAAAATGCATTTTTAAGAAGAGGGCTGGTAAAATTGAATGAGATTTGACATACTTTCTCTAAATTGTACTTAAAAGATTTGTGGGGAGCTTGGGAAGTATTTAAGTGTACATTATGATAGCCAAGGAGCCATTTGGATTTTCCCATTAACGCGCATTTGCTGCACATCCTCCCAAAGTCTAAAAGGTGTGTGCGTCTTGATTCCAGGACTGACGGATGAAGAGGTAGATTTGGCCATCCAGCGCTCTGGCAGCACAGAAGAAGTCTTGCCTCTGAGCCCTGTGGGGCCCCCACATCCACTCTATGCTACTCAGCTAGCTCCTGCACCACTCAGTAAGTACATACATCCATTTCTCGCCTTTGACACCTGTGCATATACATGATATTAATATTTATGTGTGCTGTCTCACTTCCAAAAGAGTTTGTAGTTGAGTCTAATTTAAAAGTTAGATCTGCGTCCAGTTCAAGTTTGCTCTTAGAGATCTTCCCTCTTGCTGTTTTATTAATTTAAACCCACTAAACAGGATTATCTGCAGCTTAACAAATACCTGAAGTATCACAGTGATGTATATCATACAGTATACGCCTTGATTGTGAATCCAGACACAGGGAATATGACATTGCACAGCTCAAGCTTGTGAAGTCTCCTGCCATCCTGTTTCAAGGGGTTCCACCCTGGCAAGACCCCACACCGCAACCTGTATCTTTATTACCTCTGGAGGTTATGAATGCTGTCCACTGATTTACCAATGCAGAATGAAGTCCGCGTAATGCTTAACCCATATGACAATGATTCCAGATGTATTCCACCCTCATTTATTACCACACTGTCCTTGACTCCCCCGGCATCTCATGTTTTGTAATGAAAGTGATGTTGATGGGATGGCCATGTAGTTAGGGAGACTCACAGCTCTCTGTCCATAGTGGGGGGTTTTATATCAAAACGGCTATAAGAGAGCTGCATAATGAGGTGAGAGCGGGGAGTCTTGTATGGGGGGTCATGCCGAAAAGAGGGGGCTACCTCCCTTTGATGTCCTTCTTATGGGGACGGTGCACAGGGACCCGCATCCATCTCTGTCGAAGTAATGGATACTCTGATCTCTATTTCCACACGGTAGAAGGACAGGAAGGCCTCCACTGAACCCAATAAATTTGAGAGGAGATTGGAAAAACGGGGGATGGAGACCACAGTTCCACGGCTTAAGTGACCAAATAAAAAAAGGAAGATGGCAGAGTGGAAAATGGTATAGAAAAAGGGAGAGACAGAGGAAGAATGGAAGGTCCAAAAGGAGGGGGAAAGAGCAAGTGAAGACCCCTGGTGATGCAGTGAGGCTTGTTCAGGGTCAACCACCCATCCCAAGGACTCCCAGGCCTTTCAGATGCATGGTATTCTGGGATAGGTGACAGTCTATCGCAGCTATAATGTTGATGAAGACCCAAATTTATGTGGTTACCATATGGATGTTGGAGAATGATTCAAAATTTTCGATAGGAAAGGTTACAGGTTCATTGCTGAATGCTGCGGCAGCAATGAAACTTGCCCTTGGGTAAAGAGAATAAAACAGCATTCACCTTGAAAATGTACCATATAGTCCAGTATGACAGTGGGTCTCTCATTTTATTTGCATGTAAAATCACACAAGTGCTAAGGCACAAGATCAATCTGGTTTACTTACTTCAAGCCAGTAAACATGTACCACATAAGCCATTAGGTGAAATCAGACCTGTAATAGAATATCAGTGGTGTGCTTTAGTGGCCTAGCCTCTTAATAATTTCCTTTTCATTTTGGACCCCGCTAGAGTAAATAAAAGAAAAAAACTCTCAGATTTCCTCCAGAGCTGTTTGTTGTTTAGTGACATTTTCAGTTGAATGCCTCTCTTAAGTGGGGAATTTCCACCTTGACAGACAGTTGGCCTGCCCAGATGACAGCTTGCACAATGACACACTTTCACATTATCTGTCACTCAGCAAAACAGTCAACTTCGAAACGCACAAGTACACAGTCTCTTACCTTTCTGTTCATTTTAGGTTTATATACAAACACCATAATGGCCCCCACCCTCCCAGACATAGCAGTGGAAGACAATAGTGTCCTTTATGCAAGAGCAGGATAGGGAGTGCTTGTTTGTTCTGTAGGCTTAAGTGTATAAGTAACAAGTTTTTCTACCTTGTTAATATGTCCATATGGTGTTTTTTATATGCTAGAAAACATATCATGCGTGAAATCAGTCATCAACACCGTGGCTGAGCGTTTCTGTCGTGAAATATAGTGCATCATACAGTTTCAGATGTAAACAAACCTAAAGAACCAATCCTCTCAACTTGTAGGATGGGGACTTTCCGCATCATTATCCTTCTTCAAAATTGTTTTCTGATTTGAGCACGTGTGGCTGCTAATATTACAACTTTGTGCAGTGCGGAATAGTTTTACAATGTTTAGCAGGGTGAGCTGGTGTGCTCAAGCTGCAGTGAACGGCAGAGGGCTGGGTGGAGATAGAGGCAGGGACTTCATAGATTTGCACATTTATTCATTTTAAGGCATGAGGGGAAAGATATTTGATATACAGAGTTGAATTTTTAGAGGTTTAATCAAAGTTTTTTCGATGTTTTGTCCCGCTAAGTACAAATTGAATACTTAACATCTAATTATTGTGCAAAACCGGGTTGTCGGGTTTTTAAATGTGTGCCAAATGAGTTTTTCTATCTTTCCACACACCCGTTGGCTTCCATTGATTTCATTTCTATACAGTGTGAAAATCAATTAGCTGACACTTGCTTGTGAAACCTGCACGTGTCACAATGAAATTCACATTATTAGTACAAGTTACAATTTCACAGTGAGATGTGTGGGATTTGTCTTTTCCAAAGATGAATATTTTACCTCATTCCTTTTGCTTCATCCAGGTCCCACAGGATACAGATGGAGAGACTACGGTGCCCTCACCATCATCATGGTGGGCATCGCGTTTGGCTGTCATCAGCTTTACAAGGCAAGTGACACCACGCCTTTTTGACTAGGTTTCCTCATTGACTTTATTTCCACAGGGAATGTTTGTTATACATATTATACACAGCATCCTAAGATCCGTCAGTACTGCCTCTCCCATACATTACACTGACACTGGTAGGCATTGGTTTATGATGAATTACAGTGCTAGAATAGAAGGCGCCTCGGCAATATGTAACATCACTCTGGTCTTGTTATTAAAGCTACCCCGCTTTACGTCAAAGCATGATCTCATTTGAACCCCTTCGTTTTAACTTCCCCTCTCAAATACATATTTTTTTCCTTTAAAAAAATAAATTTGCTAACACAGCACACAACCATTTTTTTGACGTCTTGCAGACTAAAAATAATCACCCTGGTTTTTATCGGGCTTAGCAGCCCTTGAACATGAGCTCATGAGGCCCCTTGTCCCCGGTGACATTAATCCCATAGTGGTTGTTAGTAGTAGTCTGAGTGGCATGTGGAAGCCATTACTCTCGTTTTAGAGGAGGACAGGAGCTCCAGCAGTAGCTCTTGGCCTAGATGACAGGCCGTTCTCCTTTGTGTGCATAAAAGCGAGGCAGGGAGCACATACGATGTACGTACATATACCTTCCTGACCCTGTCAGACAAACCCGCTTCTCTTTAGATCCTGTTATGTCCTATCATTTCATTCTTCTTTACAGAGCTTTTCATGAGGCAGCACATGAGCTTTCAGGGGCCTTCTGTGTCTCATTCCTAACTCTGCAGACAAAAACACACTCTGCACCAGTCCACTGTTTCCTCCATGCAGCAGGGTTTGCCAGCCACCAGTCACCTGGGAGGTGGGATTCCCTGGTGGGACGGCACAGGTTGCTGTCATGTCACCAGAGCGTAGCGCCAGTCGCACCATATGTCCAAGCTTCTGCCCATACTTTATTTATGTTATGGTGCACCTTGTAAACACCACACTCCCAGCAACCCACTTATTAATTACCACGTGTTGACACCCATTTAATCTTTTTCTCTAAAAAGTGTTTATTACTTGCGCTGGTGTGGCTGCTTGCCACCTGAGCTGGAGAGAAAACCCGGCAGAGAGCTAGAAACTGGCAGCGAGGAATTAACTCACTCAGCCTTAACAAAATAAACACAAAAAGGAAAATTATGATTTTCGAGACCCCTTTAGGGACGCACAGACATTGATTTTATTTAGTGAACTTGACTCCAAACATACATGAAAAGGACTGAATGAAACACTCACAGGCTGCGTAACACTGGGTAACACACATCCTCATTTGGCTGTCAGACGTGCATATCATTTGGTGGAGTTCTGTTTATTCGGTGGCAGAGAGATGACAAACAACATGACATTGTTTTTGCTTGGGGAAGACTATTTTCAGTGTTCACCACCATGTCTTTCCCTGTGGGGACTGTCTTTTGCGTTCACTGTCCTTACAAGGGTTTGATTCATTTATATTACTGGAAATACTGTATGTTTTTAGGGTTAACAGTAACTTACATAAGATTTATTTTGCTTTTTTGTCTAATTGGCTAGTCTATAATAGTAAATTTATTTACAGTGGTATACAATTTAGAAAAAACAGCACCAGGAAATATTTAATATTTCTGCTTGATAAATAATGACCAATAAGTTCTAAAAAAAAAAGATTAATTTTCTAACCCACTAATGGTTTCAGCACTAGATGTGTGTATCAACCTGTTATCAGTTGCTTTGACATTTTGTTGGAGAAATGCATTCACGTAATCATGCAGTTTAGACAGTGAGGCACGAGTCCAATAAAACAATGCCTTTGACCCGACTCCGCCAAGTGTGGATGGGTCCCGTCTTTTCCTCATCTTTCTGCCCCTTTCCACCAGAGAGAAGTGTAATATTGTGCCATGCTTTTAATTGCAGAAATACATCCTTCCCCTCATTATGAGAAGCCGAGAGGACAAGAAGCATCTGCAGAGGATGGAAAGCAACATTGCGGCAATGAGTGGCACGCTGACACAGACAGGTGAAGATTAATATCTTCATCACTTTCTCCCTCCTTAACATTTTCCCTCATTTATCTGTCGCCAAAATCGGGGGGCCCCGCACGTTTTTAACAAATGACGCCGCTGTCATTTCGCTTTAATTTGAAATTGCTTGTTTACTGTCAGGCTCGGGCTCAATTAATTACGTTTCGCTGAAAAGCTCTTAACCTCGGAATATTAATGAGGAGTTGGGAAATGACAACTTTTCTTTCTCCCCCCCACCCACCCATCCTCTCTCACTCCCCCCTCCCTCCTTCCATCCGTCTCCCCCCCCCACACACACACACATCCTCCCCACATCAACCTCACCCCCCAATCCAAACCTCCGTCGCCATCATCATCATCCACCCCTCTTTCCCGTAGGTGGGCAGAAAGTTCATTTTAATTTTGTGTGCGTGCGTGTGTGTGTGTTTGCGAGCGGGATGTGTGTGCGGCGTGGCACTGTGTGGCGTCTGGGCTCAGCACTGGCCCTAGTGTGATTAAGTGCACGGTGACAGGTGCGGCTCCCATGTTGGACAGGTGAGGAATCTCAACCTGGCTGTCAAGACGTGGAGCGAGAGAAGCGGGGAGAGAGATGCTTTCCTAGCTCTTCGTCAGTATAATTAAAAATCCAGGGAGGCGTAAATGAGAGAGGCACTCCGAGAAACTTTGGTCTCGTTAACAGTAGTGTTGAACCGGAGTCTGTTTTCACCTGAAAAGTACGAAACACCATCTGAGGAAAAGGTAACCTCGGCAGAAAAACAGGCTACAGCAAACTATGGTGTTTTTGTGTTTTAATAATGATGATGATGATGGTAAATTGTATTTATACATTGTTTTTAGAGACTCCTCAAACTACCTGGAGGATTTTAACACTTTCATTTATGTTATTTATTTCAGATGTGCCAAAGTATCATAAAGGCAAAAGAGGAAATAAAGACAAATACAATAATGTCTGAAACGAGGAGGATGAACTTTAACTTATAAGCTCCTACCTGCAACATATCTGTACATCTCATATCTTTCCTGTTTCCTGTTTGCCTCAAACCTTATGGTTATGTTCCTCTTTAAAAGCTCCAGAACACAATGCTGTTCTGCATTATTATATTTTTCAAGCAATCTTGATTTGTATTCTTTTAAAAATTGTTTTACAGTTTTACTCATTTTGAGATCATCATTTGGACCAATCCGTAAGTTTACCCCACAAACTTGATAAGCTAAACATTTAAGGGACAAAGTCACAGGATATTAAACCAGACAACTCTTAAAAAGTAAGTTTTGAGTTACTTTCATGAGATTGCATGTGCAAAGTTTAGGTCAGTGATTGACTTTTTTGTTTTAAAAGTGAATCAAATCAAATTTATTCCTTCTAGAAGTCCATAACAACACAGTAGCACATGAGCTGTGTGTCCTTCTCCATTTAAAATAATAAGTTAGAAAAAACTTTACCTCTAAAATAAATGTGTTAGTGAGGCACTTGTCTTTCCCAGTTGCCAAATTATTCTGAATATTTTACAAGTTCTGTAGAAAAAAAATGCATAAACTAGCAAGAGACCTGTGTTTATCTGAATTTTTTAGCACCAGTACGACAAAGAGGAGCCGAACTCAAGTCACGAATAGGATTTTGCCAGTTTCGATCCTTTGTTTAGCTTTCCCATCATCTGCAAATTAAAACAAATTAACAATTTGAGTTCACTGCTCCTGTCACGGAGCCACGTAGTGTAGATGAAAATATGGCTGTTATCATTTTATCCTGTCACACCCATGCTATTGTTTTTCTGACAGGCTTCAGTAGGTGGAGGGCAGCAATTGTGCGAGATCGCGTGCGAGGCGTGCCACCCCGAATCTGATTAACAAATATATGCTCTTTTATGGTCATTTTCTCCCAACTATGCAAACACATTTCCTCTGGCTATTTCACTGCCCATTCTTGCTCTACTTATCACTTTTTGGAAATTTGCCAACTTGCAAACCCTGTTTGTCAGCAAAGATTTCACAGCGAGAGTCGTCCTGTTTTTTTTTTCTTCTTTTTTTTTATTTCAATGAGCAGGTGAGACTCCAGTGGAAAAAAAAAAACACAGGTCTTTTCTTCAGCCAATGTGGGGAACTAATTTGCTATGACTGCAGTAGCCAAGCTGCTATTGTAGTTAATGACTGTTGTAGTTAACAGTTGGGGAGAGGGGTTGCAATTACACTGCGAGTTTTCTCCCCCTGCTTTTCCCTTTGTCTTCCTCTCCCTCTCGCTCCCTCTCTCCTCGCTGCACTGAGTAATAGCGACCGACTGCCTCGGTGCTGCCAATTGCTTGAACCCCCTTTTGTTAAAGTTCATGTATTTCTCTAGTGCCAGGCGCAATGAGGTGATGTATCCTTTTGAATGGGGACTACATTAGTCTCTCTCGCCAGCCCCAGCTCAAGAGTAAGGGCCTTGACTCCCATTATGATTTGCCTACAACTTCACACAGACAATTAATGAATGGATCTTGGAACTACTTCAGCGCACCCCGGCTGTAATGGAATTGTGCGGCTGTTTGGGCACTCTTTGTTGGTGGGAGCCATATTGGTGACCAGCTGGCCATTAAAGGCAGAGACAGGCCTGGACATATGTAGTGTACATTATATCGAGGTATTTACTGAATAATTTACTGAATACACAATGTGCAGCCTCCTCACAGCAGCTGCAAGCCTCACACATCATCTTGTCTCTGATTCCCCCCTCTGTCACACACACACACACACACACACACACACGGCAGCCTTCTTCTGATTCATGCCCGGCCAAAGTCATTGACTTTATTATTATTCTTGGCTTCGTGTCTGTGATAACTGGGAATAAGAAGTTATGCATTTTTGTCAAGTGTCTGAGCAGTACAAAGGAGTCAACTTTGTGGAGAGACATGAAAAGAGTTGGGGCTGTTTGGCTGAAGTGGCTGAAAGAAAAAATGGTGCCAATGGTAATTCAGGAGACACGGCATTACAGGCTGGCAGAGTGACCCGCACATCTGGATAAGCTGTTTTGCGGTAAAGCGGAATCAAAGACTAATAGGGCAGCTCTTGGTTTCGAGTGCACACCCTGTCATAGTAACACCTTTTTAAGCAGGGATAGCCACGGTATTTTAGTTTTATTGCCGTCTTCAGAAAGCCCGGTCACACTCTGGATCACAAAACCGAGTAAGAAAAATCAAATTGTTTGCACAGTGGTCTTTGGGTCCCGACCAAAGGATCCTGCTCCAACTCGTACTCGACAAGATCAAAACGTTTCAGCACCCCACCTATATTGATACAGCTCCACCCATTTAAACACAGGTGTCACTACAAGATATTAGCGTCTTTGAAAGATCAAATATTGTGTCTGCGTCGTGTTTTTTCAAAAGAAACGCAGCTCCCAAGCCGGGCTCAGTCTTTTGTCCCAGCCCGGGTTAATGTGAGAGGAGATTTCTCTACATCCCGTCCAGCCGGCTGCAGCTCAGGCTTTTAACCATTGGCCTGACAACCTCAGCAGTGGACCGCCACAATATCTGTTGATGTTAATCCTATTAGGCTTGATTTAACACTTTACACGCCCATGATTTATATGAATGTTTATTGGTTTTCTGTAATATAATCAGCTCGGGGAAACTTAATGCATTGTTTGGTAATACACGCGTGACTGGAAGCAGGGGGCAACAAACTGTGCCCGGTGTTATTTGAAATCATACACCTTCGTCCAACACCAACACTTGAACTAATTCAATCTTCAAAGTCAATGGAAAAAGAACAATATTTATTAGGATTAGGGGGGACATTTTGTCTGGCAGCCTCCTCCCAAATGAGAGCCTTGTTTTTTCCTTTGTTGATCGTTTGAGGATTTAAGATGCATTAGAAGGCAGTGTCTGGGTGGATAATGGAAGGTTAGAGACTGTTATTTGATTTAAGTTCAGACACTAGAGATTAATACCTCCATCGTATGTGGCCCCCCCCCTCCAAACCCTCCTTCCCACCCTCCACCCCAATGCCTTGGACCAAAAAAAAAGCTGCGACTAAAGTTACCAAGTATTAGCTTTGATTACAATTCTTAGAGCGAAGCTTTGATCGAGCGACACGAGTTGAGTCGCATCAGGTCTGTCATCATCTCTGAGAAAGACACATACTCAGTTTTGTACCACTAAAATAACCTCATCATCCAACCTGACTTCCTGTTTTTTTGTCTGTTATTCTGCTTGTTTTTCACAGTCAGCCAGCTGCAGCAGACCCTGGCTTCTGTGCAGGAGCTCTTGATCCAGCAGCAGCAGAAAATCCAGGAGCTCACTCAGGAACTGGCTACGGCAGAGGTAGCGACCTCCAGCATCCTTCACTTAACATCTCCAGCAACTTGCAAGAAAATGGTCTATGTAGAGTAAAAAAATGAGATTTTGCTTAATTATTCTGTCTCTCGCATCACCTTCTGCTTGCATGGTTGCGCAGTTATTGTGGTGGGAGATGCTCCTGTCCATCTCAACTTCACCATTTCATTAAAGGACATATTTGCGTTACTATATACCCCGATCAGAGACAACATTCAGACCACTGACAGGTGAAGTGAATAACATTGATCATATTGGTACTATGTGGTGTTCTGATGGAAAACCTTGGATTTTAACATCCGTGTTGATGAGACTTAGACCTCCAAATAAACACTGTCCCACAACAAGCACACTCCCTCATGCAAATGGAAATTCCAAATGTCACTGGCCTACCCCTGCAGGAAAATGCACCCCACCACATGGAAAAACATCAAACAATCAGGAACATGTAGAGGAACATGACAATTGACCAGCATGTTGATTTGACCTCCAAACTTCTTACACCCCATTGTGATCAAGCATCAACAGGATGCAGTGGAACAAGTTTGATTGACAGAGGCCCCACTGTACAAGCCAGAGTACCCAAAGGATCCACTGCCTGTGTCCTGGTTCCAGACCCCATAGGACACCCTGAGAGGTCCTCTTGTCCATGCCCAATGGCTCAGAGCATTTTTGAGTACATAAGGGGGACCAACACAATATTAGGCAGGTGGTCATAATGTTGTGGCTGATCAGTGTATATTTACTGTCAAAAGTGAGATAAAACAACTTCACAAAGCTGGCAACAAGTGCAGCTTGAATAAGAAGTTACGGATTTCACCTTTACGTCCTGTTATTTGTGATTGATGATTTTGATGAAAGGTAGACAGGCAATAACTTTGCAAGTACAGAAGAGCTCAGTAAAACTCAAGTTACAAGTTAAAATTTCCAGATTGATGAGGTGATGCAAGAGGTTTCTCGAGGCCTCTGTGTACTAAACTCTTTCGCGCTGCTCGAGTCATAACTACCTAAGACAGACAGCCTTATTATACTGTATATCATCAGAACACAAGCTACAAAAAAGTAAAGTGCATCTCATCACGGGACCATAATCTTTAACCATATCGTTCCTCTTCGCCTTGATTTTTATAGACAGTGTCCATAATCTACTCAGAATCGTAAGTGTTTCGGTGAATCGGACTGAGTGATTGTTCTAAAAACTTATGTGCAGGGATGAAATGTTGCTTGCTTTTTATAACACTGCTCATAAATCCTTTTATGATCTCCAGGCTCTAAAAATTGCCTCGGAAGAGACAATCTTAGACAATGTTTTATGTCCACAGCTTGTTAAGCACATGGGTGTGTAACTGTAGCATCTGGATATTGCAGGAAAACATATGCGGACACATCTGCTTCGGCACAAACCAGGAAGAAAAATATGGATCCGTTCCCTGGACGAGGTTCATCAAAAACTGACGACTCATAGCTCATTTTGTACTGTTTCAAGTTCTGAGCCACACATTTGTCTCAGTGTGTGGTGTAGGAAAACAGCAGTGGCCCAGATCAGCATGTGTGAATATTTGGGCACGCTGATGGGATTCGGCCCCTTGCTGGTCCGACACAAACCTGCCTAAGGTTTTCCTCACCCTGACACCCAGCTCTTTCTTTTCTTTCGTCATCTCTCAATCACAGATTGGATTAAAAAGTGTCTACTTCATTTGCTATGAGTGCCTTGTTGGACAGCAGTAGTGTATAAAAAGTATATTTCCCATCAAAACACCCATTAAACAAATCATAAACTCTGCTTTATAGTTATAGTGTTGATCTTAAATTTTCCCTGCGAGTCGGCACGAGGCCCTCTGTTGTCTCGGGCCATGGGGGAAATTGGGAAATTGTTTTCAGGTCCGGGATGTTTGATGAGAAACACATGTTGGAGCTGGGGAGCTACTTATCATTCACCGTTTGTGGCTTTCAGGGTTTGCTTCACCACGCTGCTCAAAGCGCGCCACGCTTAGCAATTATACCTCTCAACGCGGAAATGTGCCTTTAACCCAAAACACATGGAGACTTCTGTTTCCTCAGCTGCTAAGTAAACATTTCTCGTAGTTTGAAACCGCTCAATTGCGGAGTGCGTCTACTGTCCCTAAACTGGGGACCTCATTATGGAGGAGAGTTTAGACCGACTGGCTCATGTCCACACACAAACGCACACTCACAGACACACACACAGAGTCCAGGCTGATGCTGCACATTTCCAGACATTAGAGCCTGGGTTGGTTTTTGTCTGTTTCACATATTTCCGTACTTATCATGATTCTGCAAAGACGTGCCGCTGCGTTCTACCGCTGGTGTTAAGGATGAATTTGCCTCCGGATGATTCATTCCTGATGTTAAACAGCCAAGTCTATTTCTGCTCCATTATCATTACAAATCTGCCTGTTAACTGTGTTTGCCCCGCTGTCTCAACTCACTGATCGTTCTCTTTATTAGTGGATACTACATAGAAGATTAGAAACTGCCTCCCTGCTTGTGTGAGACGAACTGCCAGTGGGAAAGTGCATAAATAGAGTGAAATCAATTGCACTGTACCAGTGTTTCCACTCAAAAACACTCCTCTGGGGACTTCCTTTTGAAACTAATTCCATCATAAATATACATGTGTTACACGAAAACACACTGTCTGCCGGCGGAATAACTGTGAATTAATTTGCCTTCAGACACTCTTAAACAAGGCTTGTTAAAGATCTTATCTTGTTGCTAATGGTCCACAGGCATTTATCTTCATTTAGCCAGATGCGCTGCCGTCCTTGGGTGCTGCTAGAGTTGGTCTTTTTTTCTCCCTTTGCTTTTAATATATATTTTTCTTTTTTTTCTTTTCTTCCTGAAGCACTCAGTTAACCAGCAGAAATAGGCCGACCCCATCACACCCAGGCACCCACCCGAGACATATTAGTTACAAGGCTTTTAAACCAGTTAGAGGAAATCTTTACTATGAGCAGTATTAACACAGTAAAAAACACATCCAGCCGGCACAGTGGTGATTGATAATTTAATAGGCGGCGCCACTTGGATAGGGTGAGTTTGTGTTGTTTTGGTTGTGGCAGTTTGTCTGTTTGTTCATGCATAATGATTTCTGTGATGTGCATCGCCAAGTGGAGAGTTATGTTCTCTAGTCTTTAGGCCACACAGAGTCCTTAGAGCCGTGCACCTGTACACCAGGAACTGGGGGAAAAAGACAAACACCAGAGAGAAGTCAGGATTTAAAGAGATGATTTTTTTATTGCGCACACAAAGAAACACAGGAATAGAGTTTAGAGGTCAGATATGTTTGTAACTAAGGAGGGTCTCTGATCAGCTACGG
Source organism: Dascyllus trimaculatus (assembly GCA_024666655.1). Lineage (NCBI taxonomy): Eukaryota > Metazoa > Chordata > Actinopteri > Pomacentridae > Dascyllus > Dascyllus trimaculatus. The sequence goes on from CM045452.1 coordinate 25,534,320, forward strand.
CAGTATGCAAAAGATTACTTATTTGATTGATTTGCAGTGAAAGATGTAAATAAAACACCTGCAAAATATGTTCTTTCCCGAGCGGTGCCCAGACTTTTGCATGTATCTGTGTATGTCCACAACCTGGAAACCAAATTACAAAAAACAGGTTTTGGATGCATGCTTTCAAAGATTTAGTTTTAGGGCTTTTCTCCTTTATTCAATAGGACAATGTAAAGAGAGCAGAGATGCAGGAGAGAGAGCCGAGACATTTAGCAAATGGTGCAGAGAAGACAAAATGCATTTCAGTTACATATGCAAAAGAAAGAGGCAGATTTGTGATTAAATGGTTTAATACAGATGTAGAAAAAAATAATCACAAATTTCCTTTTATATGTAGCTGAAATGCAGAGAGAGAGAAAAATAAATTACATTTTATTACAGAGGCAAAAACAAAAGAACTGTAGTGTAAAATTACAATGAGATTAGTCATATGGAGGTTGGATTCTGTGCTGTAATGTGTAATGGAATTATCGCTTAAAAAGTGCTTTTGTAATCAAAGCTGATAAATAATTGCGTAGGTTAAATATTTTGATCAGCAGTTTGCTAAAACATCCCAACTTACACAGTCGTGCGGTCTATCGGATCTCTGTCAGCACTTCAGGTTGGGCTTTTAAAGTCGGCATACTTTAATTCTCTGCAGTCACTGATACCCCCACCACTCAGCCTCCACCCAAACACCTAGTGCACTTAACACACCATCCTTACACAGTGTGTGTGTATACACACTGACATAATGTATCTCAGAGCTGAAATTCAGCCCTGGCCCAACATTTAATTAGGTTTCTTCAGACTTAATAAGACATATGTCAGAGTTAGTGTTGTGTGACAAGCCTTGATGTGAGATATTATATGGTGCTGCTCTGTAGATAATGCATATTATGTATGTAGCTGGTGGTTAACAAGTCTGCTCTAAAGCCTTCTTTCCTTACGTTATGGGACATAAGCATATAAAAATCATCGCATTTCAGCTATTTAGAGAAATCTGCCTTTTTCCTAAGTTGATTCTGTGCCTTGGAAATCGTTTAGCTCAGCCTATACGGCAATTAATTTTTTTTTCAACGTAAAATGAGAGAGAAGCAGAATCCAGCCTTATTATACGGGTGCCTTGGGGAGGCGAGGGATTAAGATGGTTCTAATGAGGTGACGGCTGTAATAAGAGTGTCTTCAGCAGGCCTCCAATGCACCACCTCTAAAACACGGCTCCTTATCAGCGAGGTTTAGGAGCCGATAAGAGCCCAAAAAAATCCTCCTTCCCCCTCGCCTCCTTTTTCTGTCTCCCTACACTTCTCCTCCTCTGCCTCCCTCCATCCACTGTAAATGAGTCTGATCCCTTTCAGATGTGATTCAATTAATTTCTCGTAGATTTAATTACAAGCGAAAGAGTCCAAGTTATCCCTCTCCCCTCGATAGGGGGTCCACGCTTTCTAACAAGCTTCCTCTGGCGAGTCAGGAGAGTCTTAATTACAGTTTTTACTTTTCTTTTATCCCACTTTTTCCCTTGTCTGCTCCTTCTACTCCCTCTGGTCTCATCACTCTATTCTCTCGCTCTTGCACATGTTTGTGCTTTTTTATGCAGGAATGGGCTAGGAAAGAGGAGCAGTTATCTACTTACTGGTTCATGAGCATTTTGGCTTCAGAGCTTTGGTTGTGACTCATGATTAGTCACAACTAAAGAGTGATGTTGCCTTTTCATATCTCTTTACTGGAAGAGTTTTTGAGTACAGATGTGAGAATGTCTAATAAACTGTAATGCCGACGCTTTTTCTTCTTTTCCTCCATGTTGTTAATCTTCATGTGACCCCTCTTTTGTCTTGCGACCCTTTGGGTGCGCTGACATACACCACTAAAAACATCTGTTGAATGTGTGTGGAAGCCCCTCCACCATTTGTGTTACCGCGACTGTCATTCATTTTGCTATTTTTGCCACAGCTACAGTTTTATCATTGCGTTTGGCTGCCGTCACGTGACGCCTTTTTTGTTCAAGGCCTTTATCAAAACTCATCATTTTATAGCCGCCTCTGTCAAAGTCCAGCCTGCCCCTAAAAAAGTGCTGCAGAGACAGATTTTCGGCAGCAATTTGCCATTCAAATACTTTCCCATTATGCACCAGTGTGAGTGATAACACGCGCCTTTGATAAAAGACAAAAAGAACAAAACAAACTGCTAAGCTTTGGTCTGCCTTCATGAATGTGGCCATTGTTCAAGATAATCATTATCCAAAACACTGCACACTGGCCTAATCTGTTCTAGATAGTATGGAAAATTATGTAAAAACAGAATGATTCACGGGGCTTTCTGACACCATAAACGTGGCCATAGTGAGGTTGTTTGTCCAGCTTTCTGGCGTCACCAGCAGCAGGCAGTTGTGAGGTTGTTATGGTGATGGACGACCTGACTACACGAAAACATTTGGCTTTAGCATTTGCATTTGCCGGATTTGTTTATGTAGCCTGTCCTTTTTTTTTAATATTTCTTTTTATTAGTACGTATTGCTGTGACTAAGCATAGAGGAGCTGTTGAAAGACCTACAGTGTACCGGCTTTGTGCTGCGACCCTGTGTGTGACCCCAGTGGTGCTTTTGTGCCTCTGTGTGTGTGTGTGTGTGTGTGCGCGCGTTTGCGACAGTTGTTGTGTGTGTCTCACTTGTGTTTTTCCTACAGGCATCGTCCTCAACCAACCGCATCCTGGACAACCAAACAGTCGGAGAGCTGAAGGCTGAGATCGTCTCTTTGAAGGGCTTACTGCTCAGCAGGTAACAAAGTTATCCAGACCCCTGTCACATGAAACAGACCAGGTGTGTGTGTGCAGAAGGGCTTAGGTCTTGGTGTTTTCATGCACTTTTAAATTCCTTGATGCAGTCCATTTGAACTATTTGACAGCATTAAACAGGAGCAGCTTAATATGTCAAACATACTATTCGTTAACGTGTTGCATCTTATCCACATGTGATTCTGGCCACATTTCATTTACCCCCTGTCATTAAAATATATTTACAACTGCCCTTTTTCATACCTTTTAAGTTGCCCTTGCACTTCATTTCATTTCTTTTTATTTGATTTTGCTTCTGATGAGCTAATAAAAACAGATGTGTGTAATTATATAAATAAAACACATCAATAAGTACCTCCTACACATGTATTAGCACATGTGGAGCCAGAAAAGCCAAGCAGCAGTCGTGTAGCTACCCTTGAAGACTTATATTGAATGTTTGACAAATCTTTATTCAGGAAACACTACTGTGATGACTGTTGTCATCACATGTCTGAAGCATGGAGGCTGGGGGAAATGACCCAAGCTGGCACCCAGTTAATGACTTTGACAAATTGATATAACTCCTATGTGCTGAGGAATCCCATGAGATTCAGTTGAAAGCTGAGGAAAAGGATGACCAAGATTTTTAGTGCATATATCGTCCCTGGAGGTCTGAGTTTAAATCTTACAGACTCACTTCCTTTGTGCTGCGCTGCTATAGATGGTCTGAAAGTTTGTGTATGAATACATAAAACAAAGGAATACATAATGTCACATTGCTCTTGCAAATTGCACACTTGATTGCACCATTCCTTTACTTCACAACTCGGCCAATTAGCATACTGCAGGCATCAGCTGGTCCTCTGAGTTTTAATGCTTTTATTGGGAAGCAGGGTAAACACATATGTGCACGGTTGGTCACAGCTGAACTTTATGAGAGCAAAATGAAGGATGGATGTGAAAAATAGAAATGACCTGTGCAAACTGAAAAATCTGCCTGATCCTGATAAAATCTGTTTTCTCCTGTAAAATGAGATTGTACCTACGATGTTAACAACAAGGTGTGAGGGAATTTATGTTGCTGTTGTGATAAGGTGTCTCTATATACTGCTAGACGTTCCCTCATTCTTTCCTGCTTTGTTCCTCAATCTAGTCAGGCACAGCCCAGCTCAGTCGGGCCCATTAGCATGCATGATTATGTATCAGTGTCTATAATGAAGCCTGAAGTAAGAGTGTACATCAGAAAGCCAGCAAGGACAAAAATTGCCTCAGAACTGTCTAGTTGAGCATCTTTCGTTCCCCTCATACATTCTAATCAGTAATAATCCCTTTGTCATTTGCCTTTTTGACTTCATCCTGACTCCCACAATGAGTTTCCTGGCAAAGGCTTGAATCAGAAAAACTAAAGGCTCTGTATCACCATCTGTCTCCAAACTTGTTCCCTTCCTATTCTCATGATCCAAATCATCTCCAAACTGTGTTTTTTTTTAAACCCCAAGAAGTGCTGAACCCATTCAACGTTGTCTTTTTGATCTTAAAAGCTGCAGTGGGTGTAATTAAAAAATCTCGGAGCATCTTTACCAGGTGTGCTGAACATCTGGCTATTTGGGGGGAGAAAAGCCATTTTCTCTGCTGTAATTATGAGAATTAGATCGGGCGCTTAGAGTGTGGCTGCATGTGAAAATGTAAAGCGGTGTTGAGGCTGTGTTCTTAGTCAATACCTGACTGGGAGCTATATATAGTTTTGTGGTCACAGTATGCCCAATTATGACTGATTACATCGTGGGAAAGCTCTCAGTCTTCACACGTTTTGATCGCAGAGAGGTTTTTTGATGAAGTTGTGATCAGGCCTAATTTTGATCAACACTCTTATCTGCTACCCCCAACCCCCCACCCCACCCCACCCCACCTCCCACAGGAGACAATTCCCTTCAACTCCCTCTATTCCCAAGATCCCCTCGTGGCAGATTCCCCTGAAGCCGCCGTCAGCATCCGGCTCGCCATCCGTGAACCACACCAACAGCAGCAGCGACATCTCCCCCGTCAGTAACGAATCGACCAACTCCTCCCCCATTAAAGATGGACACCACAGCCCCCAGGATGCACTGGGAGGGCCTGATGGAGCCCACGGGATCAACGGGGATACTGTGGGCCTTGGCGTGACGCTGCCCCTGGATCAGGTCCGCATGGAGGTGCAAGGGGAGGAGGAGAAGAAGGAGGAAGAGGAGGATGATGTAAGCCATGTAGAGGAGGAAGATGAAGAAGAGGAGGAGGAGGAGGAGGAAGGTCTGAGCATGCAGACAGAGGACCGGCGAGGTGGGGATGGACAGATTAACGAACAGGTGGACAAACTGAGGCGGCCCGAGGGTGCCAGCAATGAGAGCGAGGTTGATTAGACGACAGCAGAAAGCACAAAAAAAACACACTCTCCGTAACACCACTTCTCATCTCTGCCGACGCCTCTGCTCCTCTCTGCTCACACACATTCTGCTTGTTTTCTTTTTTTGTTTGTTTTTTTTAAATTGTTAGTCCGTCTTCGCTGTCTGTTTCCACTTGTTTCCGTAACATCATAGCGTCGAGCAGAATGAGGCGAAGACGTGGGCGTAAGAAGATGCTAAACTGACAAATATTGGAGTGTTTAGTGACACATGGCTCACCACAATTCACTTTTGATCATGCAAACTAAATGACTGCATGCCGAGCCAAGTGTCGTTAGGTTTCTTTGAAAGGAGGAATGAGGAGCAATAGTCGAATCAGAGTGACTTTAAAAGCCTGTATGCAGTACTAACCGTGTGTGACTTGCTGCTTTTAATTTCCATGATTTGATCAGATAATTCACAGCTTTGCCTTGGTGTCCTTGTAATTGTACTAAAGGCTCTTATTCAGACCAAAGAGGCAGCGCTGCATGGACTATCTCTGCTGCATAGTGCAGCTGTGGGTCAGGAATCATATGTTGGTACTTCAGTCTCAAAGTTACCGTGAGCTTCCAGTGGAGCATTAGCAGAGTTTGTCTCCCTGTTGATGGCAATAGGAGAGGACAAGCTCTTCCAGGGCCGGAGCTTTTAGCCTCTTTTATGTGTCCTTTCGCATTGGTGTCAGTCTGTCAATAATTCACAAGGCCAGCAGGGTGGCATTTGGGTGAAATAAAAGCCCTGAAATTCGAGATTAGAATGTGATGACGGGCTTTGTTCCATGCCGGTGTCAGAGTGCTCATACGCTCAAAGGAGGGGAAGATGAATGTTTTTTCCCCGCTTTCCTTTATCACTGAGGGCTGAATTGTGCATCTTTGCGAGTTGTGTTTGTGCGTGTCAGGCGAGAAAACCCAGACTGTCTGCTGAGCTGTATCTGCGTCTCCAGCAGGGCAGCTGATTTGGTTTGTGAAGTATGTTAATAATCAAATGATCAACAAATAACAGATGTATTAGTTCATGCAGCTTGAAATGTCAAGGAGGCTAAAAGCGGAAATCTAATACAGAAAGCCCAGTTGCATTGTATTATTTTCTGTGACAAACCCTCCGGTCCAAATTACGTAGAGCCTCCCACAGTGAGTAATCTTTACAGAAAACGGCGCCAATATTTTGTAATTAAGCTGCAGTAAGACAACGAGCGCTGCCACAGATGGAAGTTGCAGAACTCGAATCACTTTTGTTTTTTTTTGTTTTTTGTCTCTCGGTGTGGAGGTGGATGGGGGAAGTTTAAAAAAAAAAAAAAAAGAAAAATGCCCCGTGATTGAAAAGGAAAGTAATAAATGAATACTTGACTTATTGAATTACTCACTCGGTCTCGAGCTAACAAGAACAGTCCGTGAGTGAGAAGAAGGGATATCAGCTCTTGTGCCATTTTCCACCTTCATCACATGGTCTTCATGGAAACACAGAAAAGGTAGAGGGGCACTGCACATTACTGATTCACTGGGCCTGACCTGCAGATTATGTTTAGTTATGGTGATCGAGATGTTAAAGTTCTGAATGATGACACAACATGGCAGTATGCTGTAAAGTATATTTTTTGATGTATTAGAAAAAGATTTTTTGTGGATGATTAACTTTTGTTAAAATAATTACAGAATTAACATGCTTCGCACACTGTAGTTTCAGTAATTGATCCTAACTTGCTGAACACTGTCTGAAATTCAGCCATAGCTGTAATTAATTTGGTTTATCTCCAGAGGAATCGCCTGTTATATTTCTTTTAAACCAGCTAGACACAATATACACTTGACTGTATCTACTGTACCATTAAAGGATAATCCTAGTATTACTGGGATTTTCATGTTTATATTATAAAACTGTTATTAAATTCAAATCACACAGAATGTGTTCTTTAAGTGGGCTGTGCAGTTGTTTTTTGTGGTTATTTTTGATCTCTGAGATGTTTCTGTGAATGCGGCTGTGGATGCAGGAAGATATCTGTAATATTTATATCCTATAATATGTTGAATTTCTTTTCAGTTTGCCTAAAAAAATACTTTATTCTGGAAGTCTATTTTATTTTATTTTATTTATTAATTGAGATTGAGGCTTATACATTTTCACCTTTTGGAAAAGAAACACCCAGCATGTCTGGATATCAAATGAAAATCAAAAGGTCCTCGAATGCTAAAATCATTATTGGGTGAAATCTTCAGATGAATCTTTGTGGTCCCTGGGTTCTTTCTGTTTTGTGTCTCCTGCTAACCAGCTGTGAGGTATCAGTAGCGCCAGATACAGACGAGAACGCTGTGGTACTTCTGTGTATACTGTATGTAATCATGAATCACCCTCTACTGAATTATGAGAAAGCATCACAGAGCAGGGACTTTCAGCCCCTTTTTAAAAAAAACTTTCTCTCCACAAATGAGTATGTGACATGGTTATACATTAATGTGGAAAGTTTTGTTTATTTCTGTAGGTGCATCATCGGTGCCTATTTCTTGATTGTTCTAGTGTGAGTTCTGCTTTCTAAAATAGGGTTTAATGTTCCATTTTGAACGCGGTGAAGATGTTGAAGAAAGCCTGATTGCTGATTTAAATTTAATTTCCAATCATTTTTACTTAACCCAGAGGTACAAAAAATTCTGTGGGAGGGTGAGATGGGCATAAAGATGGAGAAAAAGGAGAGATAGAACAATAATTACAGAGACAAAATCAAAATTGGGACTGTTCCTGGTAATCTGATCTCATTAATTTGCATCTTTTACGTAAAAATGTCCTTTTATGGGCCTAATAAAACAAGAAATTTCCTGCCACACTGGTAGACATTGCTTTGCTGTGCTTAAATTCTTAATACTAGCACGGCAAAAAACGTTAAGGTTGGCCTGAGGCGCCACCGGATGAAAGCACTGATGTTACCTGAATCATGAAGGTTTATTTCAGTACGTCTGAGTCCGCTTGTCAGACTCAGCTATACATTGTCAGACTCTTAGTTGGACAGTTACAATGCTAAGGATACTGAAAGTCCCTCTACAGTTACTGGGTTAACCGCTAAAAACACATCTCTGTGTACCAAAGTTTCTTGGATGTAACTCAACACTTGTTTCTTTTAGTAGCACACTAGCTCACCTACAACTCATGTCACACAATAGCAATTTGTGGTATTGGAGTAATGCAACCATACGTGTTTGAACCATAAGCTGATTCTGACAAAGAAATAATGATATGGAAAAGCCACCCTCCATAATTTGACAAGATTGATTCCTGGCTGTTCAGGTGGAAATGCTACCATTTCGCTCATGTTATGTCTTCTAGCATACATAAAAGGCACCATATAGACATTTCAACAAGGTTGGAAACTTGATTTTCACTGTAGTCCTATGTTTAAATGAGCTATGCTAATGCTACATGTGGTTTGGCATTCGTGTATTACTTTCCTAACATGTTTAAGAAACTGACTTGCATGCTGGTGTGTGTAGTGTGCATGAAAAAGTACTAAGTATACTTTAGTACCGGTACTAAAGTGGTGTCTGCATTACCTAAAATGCAAAGCTGACATCGGGGTTGTTGATTTAAGTGTATTGTGCAACTAGGTAGCCTTGTGGTAGATTCTGCGTGACTCCTTTTGGAACCACGAAAGACTTAATTCAACTTGTTTCAAATATGTAGTAGGACTCCTCAGACTTTGGAGGTGTCCCCCATTATTTGAAGGCCGTCCGGTAGTTTTTTATTTCTTTAAACCAAAGTGTTAGACCGACTGACCAAGTGACAGAAGTCCATGATGTAGCAGATGTACAGTTTCTCATGTTGATCCAGCTGCATCATGTCTGTTGGAATTGATGCTTTCATATCCAAGCTATATCCTAATGACATGCTGCTTTAGATTTACATGGAATGGCATGATAGAGGTTGTTCAACAAGTGTGTGAGAAGGTGTTACTTAAATTACAACTGTGGGAAATCCGTCCCCATCTAAAGTTAATGTGTCCTCGGTCACATGTTTGTTAAGTAACCAAATTTTCGGTAACTGGAAGCAGTTCTCAGAATCTTAATTCCAGTATCGACACAACAGATCAAATCACTGCTTGTTTACCTCATGAGTGGTTTTCCACAGCTGGGCTGAAAAAGCCACTTTTTCCTCACACGGGGTATTCTGAGTATTACCATGCATTATCAAGTGTATGAATTTAATTTATCAAGGTCTAAATGATCAATAGCATTTCACATATTGATGAGGTGTATAAACTTCTCCGAGGTTCGATACCACATCCCTTTGTAATCCATTAACCTCTCCCTGGAGTTCAGGCCAACCTTAGATTTATAGGGACCTACAGTAATAAATCCACTTGTACATCATTTAGTGTCTTGGGGGATTTGCAGTGCATTCCTGTCCAGAAAGCGCCGTCTATCCTACCCTCATATTCTCATCTACATTTTAAGAGTCTCAACAACAATCCATCGCAGTTTGCATACCCATTCAGAAACCTTGCGCCTATTTAAATGTATTTCCCGGTTAGAGCGGGCGCATTAGCCGGTAACTAGCGTCTCTCAGTGTGGTAGAGCAGGGAGGGATTGTTTGTCCAAGCAACACCTTGGTTTTGACACCATTTGGCTCCCCGGTTGGGAGCCTTAACCTCATCAATCTTGCTGCTAAACGGAGAGCACTCAATAGGATAGTGTATCGACGCGCTCTGAACTCCATTGTTCACTGGAACTGAGCACTCAGCAGGTTAGAGGGCTGAGTGTCTCCCTGGATCAATGCAAGAGTTGTTAGCCCATAGCAGCAGCAGCAGTCAGAGGGCTACCGTGGCTCTGTCTGCACCGTGCACACATCATCTCCACTCATTTAAAACTCCTCCTGGAGTCCTTGGGTCTTGATCCTGGTCCAGCTTTTGTTTTTTTTTTTTCCTCATCGCACTGATTTGGGATAATTTACATCCTAGCAACACAGGTCCAGCTCTTCAAGTAACAGGCTCCGCCCAACTTCCAGACATGCAGCTCAAAGGGGAAGTGTCCAGCGATTTGCATAGGAAAGGTCATAGTCAATGCAGGTAGAGCCAGCCTGAGGATGAAATGATTATTCTTCCTCTTCCCTGTGAGATAAGATGCATGTAATATGTATCTGAGAGCAATCTGATGTTAGTGAGACCAGCCTTTGAACCGGCCACCAGTTGCGTTACCCCTCTGGAGATATCCATTTACGCCTTGTGAATCCATGTTTCTACTAATGTTATCTCCATCTGCTGTGAAGATCTGTTCATTTTCTTTTGAGATGTTTCCATCACAGCTGATTTTTATATTTGAGAGTGGCTCTGGGAATGTCAGTGTCAGCCAGCATGGGATTTATAATGTGTCGGTCAACTGATCAGACAACCGCTTTGATTTAGATGTGCAACTACTGGATGGATTTTCCCCAGAGGATGGATCCTAATGACTTGGTTGATATTTACTCAAGTGCCACAAACAGGTCAAAGTTTTCATTTATCCAGTGAAACATCCACCTGATGCATTGGCATAAAATTTAAAATTAATATTCATGGTTTCCAGATGATGTATCCCTTTGTGATCCCATCAGTTTTCCTCTTAATTGTGTAACATAAGATGGACATACTGTGTTTTTAGTGAAATGTCTCAACAGCTGTTGGATGGATCAACATGAAACGTCGTATAAACATTCATGCGCTCCTCAGGATGAATTCTGTCAGTTTTTTAAAACTTTTTACATAATTTAACATCTTACAAAATGCCTGCATAAATACCTGACATTCCCATTATCCACAGCTGCCTTTTGTTTATATAGCTAATTAACCAGAAATCACACGCTAACCTGAGATGCAACATGGTTCATGTTACATCTGCTAAACATCAGCATGCTGGTGTTAACATTTAGCCTTAGCATTTAGCTCAAAGCTAAATGGTGGTATAAGTTCGGCCTCAGAGAGTCACTGGCATAGCTGCTCTTAACATTTTAAATATTAATGGTTTTAGATTCTACATAGTCTTATAATTTAATGGTTTGTCTCTGACTGATGCATTTCCTCAGTGGTGTTTCAGCAGTGGAAGTAAGGAAGCATGGGTCACCTCCAAAAGCTCTCTGTGGCTGTCTCTCTAAAAGCAGCTTGCCAGTTCTGAGTGGCTGCTGAACACCGGCTCCTTCCTGGTGAAAATGAGAACATTTGACAAGCCAAGGTCACCAGGGGGCTTTGCCTGTATAAGGCTTCAATCGCAGGGCCCAGCGAACACTGCAAAGTCATAAAGCACTTTGTCATCACTTGCTATATAAACTCTCAACAATCAAGTGGGATCACATTCCCTCCCTCCCACCCTCCCACTCTGTGTGGCCTGTGTCACTTGATTTTCTCCTGGCGCAGTTTCAAATCCAAATGGAGTTTGCGGATACTGGAAGGCTGTCATGTGAAAGGCTGCGGGGCCTCTTTTGGACCTGAAGGAAAGCTTTACTCACCTCGCTGACAGGTAAAGGAAGGCGCTGCTAAGGAGCAATGAGGGAAAACAACAGCAGGCTGCCGTATAAAACAGGGAGGTGGGCACTGGCCGCCTGTTTTTATGAATGGTCCAATAATGAGCCATCAGAAGCGTGGTGGCCATGAGAACACGAAGGGAGACAAGAGGCAGAAAAAAACGGATGCCCTTGTCCTGCACTAGTGGAGAGATTGGATTATCCAAGGGAAGGCCTGTCAGCCTGCTGAGGGACCGCGGCTGCAGGCGGCGCAGGGGCAACAGGTGCGACGCTTGCCAGCGTTTGTGCAAATTAGACTAATCACAGGGCCTGACTGTGGAACACCTGAAGCATGCTAGTGGCCAGGCAGGCAGGAAGGGGGAGAGATGGGGGAGAGAGAAGGAAATAAAGGGAGAGAGTCCAACATTGTCTTCTCATTTTGCATTCATAATGGGCCTTGTGTTCTGTTAAGCACAGCTAGTTAACTTTATACAACGTTTCTCGTAGCATTCGCTCATAAACTAAATCGTGCTAGGAGCCTTGCTAGCAACTCAGTGAGGCTGCACTTAGTTGCGTGTTGACAATGGTACTGCTAATATGCTGATGTTTAACAGGTAGAATGTAGTCTAAACATTACAGACCACATTTACCTTCTTAGTTACCATCTTAACCTTTTATCATGCTAACATTTGCTAATTAGCACTGATCACAGCATGACATAATATACAGCAGAGGAAATTCAACTAACCCACCCACGCTAACATTTCCTGAGTTACATTGCTAGCATGGCTAAAAACAAACCTGTAGATGACTATAGTGTTTTACAAACTCACAAGACTACTTTTCCAAAACTGTTACAATGCTCCAACCCTATCTCCCATAAGTCGTGTTCAACTAAACTGCATTCTCAGATTAGTTTTAAAAGAAAACAGTATTTTCTCCTAAAAACTGTGAGGTTGTAGGAGACTGTGGTGTTGTAGGAAAGGTTGAGGAGCTACGAAGGCCTGAGTTATACTTTCGTGTGATGTAAATTGAATTCATGTGCATCCCAGAATTTTGGCGATTACGCTAGAAGGGTAATAGTGACCGCAGTTGTCTGAGCACACGTATAATCAAAGCTTGAGGTAAAAGTAGTCGTCTCCTTAAGCCTGCCAGACTCCATGCGGACCACAAAATTTGTGTCTATGCAGCGACTACGTTACGCAATATTGCACATGTTCGATGGTAGTATGCATGCACAGAATGCTTGGATGCACCATTCTGCACCTGTATGCAAAGGAGACCTCCAAGCTGACTCTTAAAGTCTAGTAGTCCATTGGTGTCCACAGCTATCCTTGTGCATGTTCATTTACAATCAAAGTTTAAAGAAGTAGGGAGGCATAAAGCCTTGATTATACTCCCTTACCGACATGCACATGGATTTTGGGCTGCACATGGAGGGGTCAGCATGAAGTCCTGTGAACTTGGGGAGATAACGAGATTTGCATCACATGGACCCTTGCATTCTTGTGCATGTGGAAAGCTTTGATCATGCTCTGGTGCAGACATGCACACGGACAGCTGCAGACATTCAGACATGTAGCTGTTGCTATTACACTACTTCGCTAGTCTGCAGGAGTGCACTTGGAAGAGTCTGTTGCATGCACGGCAGTAGGTCGCATCTTTTTTACTCCACGTACACCCACTACTGCAGAGCATGAGTGTGTGCTAAGGGGTCCGCGTAAACTCTCATATACGCGGAAATTACAAAATTTACTTCACACGGGCGTTGAAGGCGTAACACTGGCCTAAGACGACAACAGGACTTTGACTCAGGAGACTAGCGTTTGTGTCTCATACAGGACCATTATGTTTGTACGTAAGAATTGTTTACTTTCAGTTTTCACTTTTTGGTTAGATTAAGGCACCAAAACTTGTTGTTAGGTTTGGAAAATATCCCACTTTGGTTGACAGTTTCACAAAGATAATTAGTTGTTAAGAACTGCTTGGTTACTTTTAATAAAACAGCAAGGTTCGGATTAAAATACGACCCTTTCACGACATCAGCGTCTCCTTGATCTTCTGGGTTGCAAATGCTTATGAACTGGGGTAACAAGTTCATAAGGGGTAACAAGTTGGCACAAAGATGTGTTAATTGGAAACGCATACAACCATAATCTAGCCGAGAATACATGTCACTGAAAAGTTAATTACCTTCCCCGAGGAGGTTATGTGATGGCCGGCGTTGGTTTGTTTGTTTACTTGTGTGTTTGATAATTTGTTTTTTTGTTTGTGTGCAAAATAACTTGAAAAGTAATAGATGGATTTGGATGAAATTTTCAGGAAATGTGTGAAATGGGACAGGAAAGAAATGATGAAATTTTGGTACTGATCCGGATCACTGTGTCGATGCACGAATTTTTTATTTAATGTAAGTGTAACCGGGTGGACGATTAAATGTGGTCTACTCTAAAAGCCACCAGAGGGTACTCTTGTTTTTGGGGTAACCCCCTGTGACCACATGAGATTTTGTTGATTTAATTAGATGTGTTTGTAAATGGAAAGTAAAATTAAAATACACCCGTGGAAAACTTATTTCTCTATTTCCTGATCGTTTTGGCTCCGTGACCCGTCTGACTTCTGATGAGGAAGGATCTCGTATCTGAAAGCTCCAGTGTTAGCTCACTATTAGCATACCTTGCTGTGTGCCGTGGCCTGATGAAGACCCACTCTGGGGTCCAAACGTTGCTTAGCAAACATTGTTCACTATTTCACAGTGGACTTTTCACCAGCGTGGGGTTTATTTGTCCCTTTGGAGGGACCTTGTGGTGCTGCTAGCTCTGCCGCTAGCGCTAAATCGCTAGCGTTCGGCTGCTTTTCGGGATGTTTTTGGGAGGTTTTGAGATTTTCTGTTCGTTTAGCTCTGCTTTTTGGTTTACTTACGTTTCCTTAGGGTGGGGGCTTCTGCCTTGAGTTGTCATTTCATTTACAGGGTGTTTTTTGGGGTTTTGTTGGTGTTGTCTGCTGTACATTAGTGTAGAGGAGCATTCATTTTTTTGAGGGATTTTTATTTTATTACCAGGGTTAAAAATCATTTAGTTAGCATAGGCTGGGCTTACAAACAGTGGGGATTTGATTTCTGGGGTTAAACTTAATGTTAAGGGGTTTAAAATAAGGTTTAAAGGGCTTAATTCATACAAGGGACTGTATTGGGGACTGTAAAGTGGGGGACCAGCGTTCAATAAAGCGTATAATATTTTCATTTCATAGGGGTTAAAAATTCATTAGGGGAGTTTAATGATTTAAAATACTTTCACAGGTATTTCATAGTTTCAGGGATTTCATATAATTTTAAATAAGTTAAATTTTAAAAAAGTGGAGACAGCACTGTGGGGATTTTATTTCATTAAGGGGTTTGTTTGGAAGCTTTTTGGTTTCATTCACCACTTTTCTGTTCATTCTTGGCCTTCAGTTCATAAGCATTTGCAATCCATATCCTCATATTAAATAATACACACCACTCCTTATTGTTTATGCATACAAAGCTCACAGTATAACACAGACACATGACAAGAAACACACATAACACATGACGCGGGGAAACAGGAGGAACAGGGGGTGGCGTGGATATGATTATGATTGATAAGGAGATGGAGATGGATGGAATTGGGATGGACCAGATGGATTTGACAGGAGGGACAGGTTTGACAGAAGAGACAGGAGGGACTGGTATGGAGACAGGGATGATGATAGGACATCAGGGTTGGAATAGGAGAGAGGATGAGGATTGGACTGTGGACCGGTATGGAAACCGCAGGCGGCAATTTAATCGCCAGAACTGGGCGTCAGATGGCAGACAGGGCAGGAGGACGGCCCGTGCACCTCCGGCCCCTCCGCAGGGTCGGGTCTATGTCCCCTCGGGGAGACAAACTGATCCGGGTCATGGAGCCAAAATGAACAGGAAATAGAGAAATAAGTTTTCTACGGGTGTATTTTAATTTTAATTTCCATTGACAAGCACATCTAATTAAATTGGATAACGGATAATGGATAATGAATTATGGCCCGTTGTCCATTTTTCATTTAGTATTATCACTGAAAAAACGGGAAATGGTTTATTTTTCGTTTTTATTTGAAATCTCAAACTAAGAAAACAAGTGGCCGCGACGTACATGGACCCAGCGACAATGGCGGAGTTGTTTTTCCTTCCTGAGCGAGATACACATGGTTGGGCCAGCATTCTTATCTCCGGTTGTCTAAGAAGCTGGGAGACTGTTAGGAGCTGCCGCGCTACAGGCCGCACCTGTTCATTAGGTCGGATGGGGTGAACGCAGCATTGTTGGTAGGACATTGAACTGTCTGTAATTACATTTGTATCAGTCACGTTCCATAAAAAATATGTGAACTGGGAGATTGTGTTGGGGTGGACTGAAGCTCCTTGATGGAGGAGTGCTTTTCTAATTAAGAATGCATTTTTGACACACTGACATCCTTTGCAGTTCAGTTAGTATGAGCAAAGACAGCCTCTAAAACTGAGCAAATGGAGGAAAAGGAAAGATTCAAAGCAATTCAGCGCATCTATTAATAAAGCTGTGGCATAAATAAATATTAAAAAAATACAAATCGCCATAACTAAATGCAGCAAAAGCAATAAGTTAAAGGCTTTAAATTCATGACTGTTCTTGATTTTTGATTTAAAACCTAACTAAAACTACTGACAGTCCAGAGAAGCCAAAGTGCCTCTAATAGTACTTCTAAATGTATTTTTAAATCTGACTGTGTCCAAGACTAATATTTATTTTTATCACATTTCAAGGTCTAATGTAATGTAAGCAATGGGAACTTTTTAATCCAGAACATTTAGAGCCTCATTAGACTTAAGATCCACAAGGCCAGGACCTCTAGCGGTCCAAGTGTGGGCATTGAATCGCTTTCTTTTGTGGCGCTCCAGCTGTCTGGAGGCCCAAACCTCCAGCCAACATAAGACACGTGTGAGTATTGATGGGTAAAGCAGGATGGTCCGTGAAAAAGGAAGAAGGCTGTACATTCGCTGACCTTGTCCTCCAAAATTGGCATGGATTGTCACAGCGAAATACAATCCACGTTTACATGCCCTTAGAGGGGAGGAGAGCGAGTGAAAAAAATAATCCCAAAATCCCTCAGTGGACGCCCAATGTCTTGTTTTGGAGGGTCTGCGGTACTCGGGATTCTTCTGGTAACAGAAACCCAAAGTGAATGATGGACGTTTTCTATTATTAGCATCAGCAGAATCTTCCCAACCTTTGCTTCTTCCATGCTACAAATATCACATTGCTGATGTATTCCATATTAAATTACTGAGTTTTAACCGAGCCGCGCTGTGCAGTGTCTGTTATCAGCAACCATAATGTGGAAGATTAGCACACACATGATGCCCACCTGTTGCCGAGCTCTGTTTTATGAAGGTCACAGCTGTGATACTGAAACCGGTCTTTTTAAAGGCTCTCGTGATGTCCATGAGGGGGGCGGCTGATATTCAAGAGTCATTCAACAGAAATAAAGCCGATTGTGACGCTTTCACTTTAAACGTATCGCAACAGTTGTGCTGCGATGTAACCAACTGGAGACAATATGAAACTCTTAACCTTCAGCAACCTGTTCAGTGTTTCATTTCATCCTTAGAAAAAACAAACTCCAAAAACATGCCGTCTTTTTAATGCCACAGTTGTCACACTTCATTCGACCAAACTTAGTCTGATCCCAAACCAGCAAATGTCGACTAAGACTTAACATTAATGGTGTAATTAATAGGCATATTTAGCTGCAGACACTTTTATGGTGCATTTTTCAGTTTAGTACATTTTTTGTTCATGGTGTATTTTACACTTTATTGTGCATTTTTATATCTGAACACGGGCCAAAGAAAAAGGTGTGAATAATTTTGGCAGCGACTGGTTGTTATTTAGTGTGTCAGATAAATATTTTTATCTTATTTATTTATTTCTATCATGTTTTCTGTATTTCTATTGTGGTGGTGGTCACTTTAACAACAGAATTTTCTCTTCGGGGAGCAATAAAATACTTCTATTCTATATTTCCAATGTTTTCATAGCAAAAATACACAGGAAACCCCTCAAAGAAGCCCACAAGACTTAAGTTTAACTGCATTAAAAGGTAACCTGAGGTAATTGTAATAAAGCAGATGAAACTAGCTTGTGTCAGATATTATTCATTAACCACAGCTAACTAGATTAACTCGTCTTTTGGCAATCATTCACCATCTGCACTCTCATGGTGAAACTCAACAGATTTAATTGCACGTAGAGCAAAAAACAAATGATCAACGTATGAGTTTTGTCCATTTCTTCCCTAAATTTATGGTGAATGAGGGAAAATACAGAAGCTTTGATGCTTATGCACAGTTTTAAAAGATAACTGAAGCATAAAAAGGTGAGTTAATTTTATAGAAAAGATGACAATACATCAGTAATCTCTCCATTTAATTACTTTTTTAATAGATACTGAGGATATTGTGGAAGATTGAGACCATAAATGTGATATTCAGCAAATCTCCTGCACCTTCTTTTCAAAGCAAACAGTTACTTCTGTATTTTACCAACTGCTCTGCTCACTCATGAGTCAGCAATGACTGCATGAACCTGTTCTCATGTATGTTTTCTGTTTTGCTCCTGCGTCTGTAACCAAAACTTCATCTTTTTCTCCCCTCCCCCCCAACAATTTGACGCATGATAGCCATATGTCAGAAGTCAGAAATGACTGACACTTCCTGCACGCCGTCATAACTGTGTCAGTTTCTTAACGTAACTGAGTCTGTGCAGCTCAAAATAAGAAGGACTTCGTTAACGGCCGATTAATGAAGGTGCACGTGTGCGCTCGGTAAATTCCAACTTTCTCGTATGTGCAAACAGACAAACCACTTTGAGCCGCTTCATCATCATTTTTCTCCCCCCGCAGAAATTACCGTTGAAAGGCTTTCACGTTATTAACATAAAAATGAGTCACGCGGCGCCGCTGCCAGAGTCAAACGGTTTTTACAGCCCTGTCGAACGCTGTCTGTTCTGTGTTCCAGCCGTCATCACCGAGCAGAAACACCATGTTGGACCATTCCGGCTTATTGTCAGCCAATATGCCAGGCTTTTTCCCTGAAAGAAAATGATCCCATTCCCCTCGGACTCACGTCAAATTAAGCAAATTTACAGCTTAGCACTTAAGAACTTCTCCGTTTGCCAAGAGAGCGGCAGCAGCAGCAGGCCTCGGTTGCCAGTTAGTGGAGCTGCGCTGTGGCAAATGAAGTGGAATGAGAATGACTCTGGCTTCTGAGAGATTGCCATTTGACTTTTTGCTGTAAGCTCTCCGCTTTTGGATCAGACTTTATAAAGTGATGAAACACTCCCACTCAACTCCGGAGACCTCTGGTCCAATTCTGAAGCAAACTACTTGAAGGGTAATGGCCGCGTGGCCGCTTGCCAGCCCGGATCAACCGTTTTATGCACTTGTTTCTGGTTGCTGTCTTGCTACTAGCTGTTTGCTCTGCTGGCAAAGTTGTGTTTAACTCCGGGGGATGACTAATCTGCGGCAATGGGCAAACTCGAGGCAAAGTAAAACAAATAGAACACAATGTTTGGTATTTCTTAGTAAACATTTATGTAACCGGGCTGACAGGAGGCTCATTTTTCACAAGCTGTTTAAAGGGCCTCAGTGCTAATCTTTCCACTGGATTCTGTTTGTGTTTGTAAGATGACAACTGCGTGTTTACCAAATAACATCTCCCCGCCGTAACACTACACCTCCCCCCCACCCTCTCTTTGTGAAAATGTGTTCACTTCAAACAGAGCTCACAGAAATATGGGAGCTGCTGTGTTTGTTCCCGGCTCGGCACCACGTTTTAATTCTGAGCATCCTAAAGTCGCGGTCAAAGACGTAACCGAGGCGGCTTTTCCATTTAGAATCAAACATCCATCAACATCGAAAATGCATCAGGTGTTAATTACCTGATGTGCTGTCTCATCTAGAGGACTTCTATTCAACTGTGCGGAAATAATGAATTTCAATTATCAGGAAACTGCATCTAAAGGTCAAACTCATCATTTCTCAAGTGCCCTAAGAAAAGCCTCGACTCACCTGAAGTTCTGAACATTTTTATGGATTTCTAGTTTTGCTGAATTCCTTTCTTTTTCAGGCGCTCTTGAGCTTGACCCTGCCCTCGAACAAACTCTGACCTCAATGCGGTAATAAAAAACAAGAAAAACTTTTTAAAAAATTATCTGACTCATTACCATGACGATCAGATCAGCAGTTTCCGGACTGTTTGCTCAACTTTTTCTGTGAGAACCGACCCGAGTTGAATCCTGCTTTTCTGGTTTTTGAGGTTAATAACATGCCACTGTTTGTTTGTTTTTACTGAATGTTCCAGTAAAACTGTGAGAAAAGAATGCTTTGTTATCTATGTCCTTACAGAAAGGGAAAAAAAAAACATGCGTTGAAAGACAAAGATTAGCAGATACACTGTGCTCTAAAGAATGTGAGATGTGTTTATGGAAAAAAAAAGAAATGGGGAAAAAAAAAATGCAACCAGACCAGAAACTAAACACACGAAACGCACACAGGTGGTTGCACAAGAGCAAAGCGTCTGATTCAGATCTGCTGAGTGCGTATAGGAGTAGATCAGAGCCTTACGCAGGACGGGATCTTTAAAAGATAATTATATAATTGTTGCTGCATGAAATCATGGAGGAGGATGAAGTCAGTACTCGTCTGACCAGCGGTTGCTATGTTGAAAAGCTTGACAACAACCTTCGTTCTCTTGGTGTGGTTGAAATGAAATGTGGAAAACATAAAACGGGTGGAAGTCTCTCGTTTTTGCAGATCTTTGTGGACCAGTTTCGGTGTTTGATGTTTGAAACTATCTCATATTACGACTCAGACTTTCCTGTGGACGGCTTTAGGGGTGATTTTTCCATACAAATGGAAATTCTGATGATTTTAGTGACTCTTCTGTTACTTGGACTCTCACTCTTTAATGCTGAATTTTGGACGTTGTTGCAGAAAACATCCCCACTGCAGTGACTGCTCGATTCTTTCTGTATTTTTGCTTGAGGCTGAATAACAGACTTGATATTGCTGCTCATATCAAACTTTGATCCCCAATGACAGATGCCAATAGTGTCACAAAGCAGCCGCGCACACACTGAGGAGGAACAGCAGCATATCGAAACAGAGCCACATAAGGCAAAGCCACATGTTTCTAAGGCCCTGCATCCAATAAGGTCTTGTTAATGGTAAATTGGATGAGTGTGTGTCCAATTCTCCATTTCCTCTGAGGTGTCTCAGCAGCAACAGCTGCTACCAATGGCAAAGCCGCTTTTTTCACACAGCCCCCTTTTCTGCGGTGTGACTGAGGTCTTTCCAAAATAAGCTCATACACATGCAAAAATAGATAAATGAACAGCTATTGCAAAGGGCACCGGATTTAAAGAGGGGTCTAACCGGGGCAGAGCGCTGAAAGAGAAGGAGGGAAGCAGCTCATCCAAAAACGTAAACTATAAATGGGCCAATGAAGCGGTTAAATGAGTGGTGCAGGCATGTCATATATACACATGATATACTGTGTACATGTGGTGCCAACAACAAGCTGCTTTTATGACACAGAAATGACACAAGAGAGGTCATTTCTTTATGCAAATGCTTCTCTGCTCAGGGCCCAAACCTCATTTTGTGTTGAACTGAGCAGCTTCAGGGCTTAGATAAAGTCATTTTTGCGACATTTAAGACAGACATCATCGCAATGGATG
This sequence comes from Dascyllus trimaculatus, assembly GCA_024666655.1. NCBI lineage: Eukaryota > Metazoa > Chordata > Actinopteri > Pomacentridae > Dascyllus > Dascyllus trimaculatus. The sequence continues at coordinate 25,555,750 of CM045452.1, forward strand.
AGTTGAACACCAAGTGGTGGGACTGAATGTGTCGCACTTTCTAAATCAGTCCATTGTGAGACAGTTGTTGCAACATTCTTTGGGTAGATCATAATTTTACATATTTTCTTTGGTGCTCTTGTAGTTGGTGGGTTTAACAGTCGCAGGATGCTGTCACCCAATAAATTCTGTAAGTTTAGTGATTGATTATGATCCCTTAGAACAATGTAGCTGAAGTAGCTACATGTTAGCTTAATTAATGCTGCATTTATGGCAACTGGGAATTCGGAATCGAATTCGAAAATGCGATAAGAAGTTGGTTTTCCTACTCCGTAACAGTGGTCTGGGTTCTTTACCTCAACTTTTGCGTTTTTACATAAGTCCTCAAAATAGCGACCTAGATGGAAGTAATGCTACAAAGGAATTTTTAAAGAAAAAAGTACCTCGAAAGTGGGATTTGTTAAATGCCCAAAGTAGGAAAAAACATGGCTGCCTTCAGGTCTGCTTTGTTGCTTTTCAATAATTACCAAACATTCATTAATGGACATGCAGTTTACTTACATGAAGAAAAAGCAAGAACGAAAAGGGGCAAAAGTTACATTATCTAATGGTTTCTACAGTTAAACAAGTCACTAAAAGTACAGAGGCTCTACTTGCCTACTGATTGAGCTGCTGTTTTTGGGAGCAAGAAACCTTACTTGCGTTACCAAGGTTTTTTTTGACTATTCAGTGTCAGAGATAGAACATTCCAAGTTCCCAGTTGTAATCGAATGCAGCATAATCTCCAAAATCAAAAGATGTAGGGCCTGTTAGAATTTTAAATGTGGACCCCAGGAAGAACAGCTGCACTTTAGAGCACAGCTAATAGGGATGCTAATAAATACACAATGAATAAATAACTTGAACCAATGTTGACACTGTTTTGGTCTCCACCACCAACAAATCCAGCTCTGTAGCTCCTAAATGCTCCATCTATCTGTATCTGTGTGCCATTTGGTGGTGAGCAGGAAGCGTACAGGAAGTTTTTTGCGCCCTTTTCACTAAAAAAAAAAAGCTGCTCCGACCCAAAAAGAATGACGCTGCTGAGAAACTGAACCAAAAACAGTGAAGTTGTGGCTGAAACAAGAAAACTGAAAAAGGTCAAAATGAGAGGAACTGCAGAGTTGAGTGAGAAACGCAACACTTTAGTCATCACGCGATTCAACGTTAATGTGAAAATATTGATTATAAAGGCATTTTTTCTTCTATTTTTTTGTGTGAAAAACTGTGATTTCAGCAACTTGCCCGTGGCCTCGCATGAACCGAAGTGTCAGGAAGCATCAGAGCGACTGAAGGGGGGCAGATTAACAAACCAGGAGTGTTTTTGTTTCAGCGGTGTGTGCGCCTGGAGGCAGTTTGTGCAGAGAGATATGGGCTAAACTGGTGTGTTGTAGACACATCTCACTGACATATCTGTGTCTGGAGCCCTCACACAGAGCGCTGGAGGTGCTGCTTCGTGTTGCCAATCATCACACTGTATAGCACACCGAGTCCAAACAGAGTCAGACAGAAAACCTGAGCTGCTGTGCTCCAACTGATCTGGAGTCAGACAAGCATGATGACGTTTTGTTTTTATTCTGTTGGCTCCACGTTGCACCTAAATTATTAGGTTTTAATAAAATGGATATGCAGCATCTTCACATTTTATGTTCCTGCCGCTGAATATACGAATCATTAATCATGCAGTGTCTCAAAACTTCCTTTAAACCCTGTAGTGGTTTATGAATCAGTGATTTTGCACAGTTTATGAATAGTATAGGTTATTTGTTCATTTTAATCACACACCTGGTATAGATTTTTTTTGTAAGTTTCTCTGGTGATAGAGCAATTATCTTGCTTAATTCCTAATGCATGTCTTGGTACTGATGTTTTGCTCATAATCTCAAAGCTGTGATCTTATATTTTTCTATGCTTCCATCTGTGCAATCTTCTTCCAGACGTCTTGTTCGATTTGTCTTCAGTCCTCCGCGTCAGTTCTACTTTTTTTGTTGTTGCAGCCACATATTTATTATTATAGTTAAATCTAATCTCATACGATCACATTCTCTGGTTTCGCGGCTGCCACATTTTTCTCTGTGAGCTCTTCCAGCTCTCTTGTCTATTACTGCAGTATTCGGGGAACAGGCAGGCGGTGAGTCCAGGGCGGGCAAATCTCCATAAATCCTTCCACAGTGGCTACCCTCTTCAGACTGCGCCGTACAATATCTGTCTTCATCTAGGAGTGCACAGGCCCGGCCACCTGCTTTTCCTCTGTTCACCCTCTCCCTCCACGCTTTGTGAACTTAATAAAAGCTGCCATTAAGCAGCGCTTCATCTGTTTGGGCCCTAATCTGCCTTATAGGCATCATGTGACCACATATGCAGTGCACACCTGTCGTGTATGTTCCCATCCTCAACTGTTGCCTCTCCGCTGCTGCTCGCACTCTTACTCAACCTGTTCCTGGCACATCAACCGACTGCATGTCAGCGTTGGCTGCCGCACACATTTGGCGGCGACCAACGCTGTATGCATGTATGACTTGGAGGTGTTTTGTGAAAAAAGCAGAAGGTGTACATCTGCTGAAAGATGTGTCATACTCCTTCATTAAAAAAAATAAATACATTCAAAAGCACTGACACTGAAAACAGGCCTAAAGTTATTCAGTATGTTTTTATTTCACTGAGTGAAAAGCTCAATCTTTGCATAAGACATGCAGAAACAGAAGAAAAACATAAATATAGCACAATGAAGATGAACAGCACTGTATCCAAGTGGAAATAAGCAGTATGTCTAGAATGAATAGTAGTGCTGAGGGCAACAAATTCAAGTAGAGACTTTTTAAAAAATTGCTTCATTGTCTACTTTCATATAAAATGTCTCATAAATCTCGCCAAATTGAACGCTAACGGGAGATGGCTTTTAGTCCAAAAGTGCAATATATTTTACAAAGTCTAAAATGTTGCTCTGTTTATCCACTACTCTGCACTAAGCAGGCGGCTTTCATATTAGATTTTTTCCAGCAGTGGAAATACATCTCTGTTTATTTCCCCACCACTTTTTTATACCATCCTTTTTACTCTGTTAATTAAAACAGTAAAATGATCTGTCGTTTCGGCAGCAGCCTATGCAGGATTTGGAGGTCGTTTCCGTCTGGTTTTTGTGTAATATAATTTTCATGTTTATTCTTTTTTTTTCTGGTAGATTATATACAGGATACCAGCTGGCTGACAGATGGTGATGCCTTTACCCGTGTGTGTGTTTTTTTTCTTTCTTTTTTTTTTTTTATTATTAAAAAAAAACATCACAAGGAAGAGAAGAGGAAGGACAGGAACAGCTGTAGACGAAGGGACAGACAGAGTCAGCACACTGGCCACTGGGTGACATGAGGGAGTGGGAGGAGAAACCCAGCACATGGCTCAAGGCGGAAGAAAAAAATAAAAAATAAAATAATAATAATAATAAATGTGCCCTGTTAACAGTGAGCAAGACACAGAGAGCCATCTTGTTAGCAGTAGCAGGCCTCTAAATCTCCCTAATGGTCCTCGGCTCTGATCTTGTTCTCCCACCAGAATGTCAAGAGTGAACAACGGGCGACCCCGACAACAAATATTGTTGATTCGTCTACCTGCATGAATGCAGATGGTTTTTTTTCTTCAAATTCTGTGACCAAAAAAAAAAAAAATGGCAGAACAAACTGGGGGAAAAAAGGCGCTGCCCGGGGTCATGAGGTTATGGTTTTGAATCGAAGCATCTCGAACCACAGCACTGTTCGTATCTGTCTCTCTCAGGGGGAGACGCTCACCCAAACACACAACACACACATGGACACACACTTCAGTAGTATCACTGACTGATAGAAAAGGAGACAAAAAAAAAAAAAAGCGCTACCGTGACCTTTCGCCCTGCCGTCGTCCAGCAGCACCTTCTCCCCTCCCTCCCCCCCAAAAAAGTCCCTCAGGCCGAAGCACTATCAAGCCACTACATGTGTCATAATAATTATAGTTTCTTTATTTTCAACTTTTTACAAATCCTGCTATTTTACACCCACACGGACACACATACACACACACACACGCACACACACACACAAACTGAATTCAAGTGCACAATGTCTCCCAGCCCCTACAGTTATTCTCCACAAAATGATGAGAAAACACAAAAAAAAAACCAACAAAAAAAAAACAAATGTAGTAATGCCTCTGCTTTGCAAACAGAGTCCCGGGAGACAGTTCAGTCTGTGAACGCAGCATGCCCACAGCAAAGTAAATACAAACCAAAAGAATTTCAGTTAATGAGGAGAAGAAAAAAAAAAAAGCACACACAGAAAAATGACAGTGAATAAAATGAGCTGATAAATAAAACAGAAACATGAATGAATGAATTCAAATCAATGTATTGTTTTAGTTTGAGCTTCTGACAGAGTTTGGAAAAAAAAAAGAAAAAATATATACTGCAAATAACGGAATCTGCCGTTTGCTAGAGTATGAACAACTTCTGGGGTAAAAATCTGGGGTAATTAAAAAAAAAAAGGTCACGCACACAAGCAAACTATGATGAGGCTACTTGAATTTTTAACTTTTTATTATTCATTTCTCCTTCTTACGGTTTTCTTTTTAAAGGAAGCTGTTCATCAAAGAGCATTTTGTTCATATATAGTTATTTTTTACAGAGGAAAATACTGTACAACCTTTTTTTTCTTTTTTTTTCTTCTCAAAACAATATCTGGAGTAATATCATCTACACACATTATTATTCCCTATATTATGATCATTTATTTCCAATGCCAAGCTCAGGAGATGATTCTCGATCGGTGTCCACTCCTCAGTCGTACATATTCGCTCAATAAAAACCAGAGGGTGGTTTGACAGATTCATAATTTAGGACTACAGTAAGTGAGCATTGCTATGAACTTCTTAAGAGTTAATTTAAATCACAGTCCGTATTAGTGTTTCTCATCGGGGCGCCGTTTTGTTTCTGGCGCGCCACATTTCCTTTTTTTTTTCTTCTTCTTTTTATTTTCAAGCTGTCCAATCACAGAAGAAAAGCAACAAAAAAATAAAAATAAAAATAAAAACCAGTCTTTTAAATAAATCACAGAAACAACAGATCTTTGTCACACTAACATCTATTTGTGCATTAAAGCAAAAGTGAACTAAAACAACATCTTTAAAGCAAAATTCCCTGTTAAAAGATATATATCGTTCTTTTTTGTTTGTTTTTTTTTTTTGTTTTGTTTTGTTTGTTTTGTTTTCAGACGGTAAAAATGAACCTAAAAAGTGCAATAACACCCTAAAAATGTTTTCTCATTGGAAGGTCACATAAATATTAAATAAAAACCATTACAACAGGAGCTCAACCACAGCCATAAGTGAGTGGAAAAAAAACACAAAATGCCTGTTGAGACATTTTTCGGTCTGTACATTTTCAACATGAAACACACTCCCTGACGCTTCCTCTGATCGCCGTCTCCCCCCTTCAATCGCTGCATCTGAGTGACTCATCATTTCCTCTGGTCAGTCGGACCCCGCCCCCCCCTTCGCCCTCCCATCCCACCCGACTCGCCGGGCAGTTAATCACAACCTCGCCTGCTTACAGATCGATATGCTTCTGACTAACAACACAACAACAACAAAAAACATTGTAATGCAAAGATGCAAATGGTAACAAAAATATTTTTTAAATATACTCATGAGTCACCTATCATCATGGTCAGCTAATATAAAAGTGCACTAATCCAACGCACACACTTGATTCCTCCACGGAGGGGGTGGGGGTTAAAATTACAAGGGCTAAGCTTGGTTTTTGGTAGCTAGTTGAACACATTTTCTAGCAGAATGTCAGAGAGAACCGTTGAGGCCGGCGGCTTTTCTTGGACACCTGACTGCAGCTGAGACTGACCAGACAGTTACTGGTCGAATCCGTGTGTCATCGAGAACAAAAAAAACGACACCAGGGAGATTGGAAGAAGCAAAATGCAACCCCTTTTCTCTCTCAGTGTCTAATAATAATAATTAATAATAATAATAATAATAATACAGAAAAAAAGATCAAATGTTTGAAACACATCCTCTTTCCCCTTTAGTGATTCATGTCCCTTTTTTCTTACGTATCCGCAGCCCTGCAGTTCACGTCGCCTGTGCCAGCAATTTTTCCTTTTTGTATATCGTCGTTCACACGCACACACACTTACATATAATAGTTATATAGAGAGATTTGTTTTTGTTTTTCTAACGTGTTTTGTTTTCCACACACAAAAAAGTGAAAAAAAAAGGAAAAATAAATTAAATTCAAACATGCACGCACACAAAAAGACTGATGTGTAGTAAAATGCTTTACATTGCTGCCCCACGTGTAAAACAGGGCCTAACTCTGTGTGTCTCCGTTCATATTTTTTAATGCATAATTGAATTAATAATGTTGGTCATCTTGTAAACATCATAATAAATCATTTCGGGCCGTCATTTTCTCCGCGCTGTTGTTGTTTTTTTGTCGTCATCTGAAGTCTCTAAACATGATAAATGAGGCCACTTTCATTTTTGTTTTTTTTTTTATAGTACACAGGATTTTTCTGCAGTTCCTACAGTCACTTAGTTTTTTTTTTTTAATTTATGGGTCAGCGTCTTGCTTTTCCAGTTGGGAAGTATCAGTGTGGTTAACGGAAGCATCAAAACTCTCGCCATTGTCCTTTTCGCCGTCGGGCTCCACCATCGAATCATCGTTTGAGTCACTGTTGAGCTCATCCTCTGCCTCTTCCTCTTCTTCGTCCTCTTCTTCGTCTTCTTCCTCAGCGTGAGCCTCCTCCTCCGGTGACAGGTCGTCCTCGGCCTCTCCGGATGTTCCCGTGGTGTCGTCCTGAGCCGCTGGCAGACTCAGCGGGGGCGTGGCGACGTGGCCCGCCCGCGCCGCCTCGTGGTGCATCTTCTTGCTGAGGTCCAGTGAGTCGCTGAGACCCAGGCCAGCGGCGTTCTTCAGGAAGAACAAGGAGCTGCTGGTGTCGGTGCCCAGGTTGAGGGAGCTGTCCAGGCTGATGGAGGACGGCGGGTACGAGTGGTTATAGTCAGAACCGATGCCACCGGTCGGGTAGAGCATGGAGGGAGCGCTGCTGTTAATGGAGTGGGACAACGCGTGGAGCCTGCCGGGGGAGGAAGTAGACAGACCCAGGGAGGATGGAGGAACAGCCGCCACGTTTCCTCCCAGGTGGTGCGCCGCCTCCTGTTTGGGTGACACAGACGGCAGCTCGCCCCGCTCCTGCTTCTCATGCTTCCTCTTATGGGAGTCCATCTGGGACATGCCCACCACCGTGTGTTTGCACTCAGGGAAGGTGCAGTGGAAGTGTGAGCACTTGAGCTTATATTTGCAGTCAGGGACCTCGCAGTCAACGCTGGAGCTGAACTGGCAGAAGCCAGCGGCGCTGATCACATCTTGCTTGCCATGGTGCTTGCGGTGGGCCGTCACCTTGGTGCTGTCGGTGCAGCGGAAGCCACAGCGCAGACAGTGGAAGTGGGTGCTGTTGCCCGAAAACTGGCAGTCAGGGAAGTTGCAGCTGAGTGAGGATTTGAAGCGCTTGAAGTCGTCCAGGACCAGGTTGTCGACGCGGTCGTGGTGCTGCGCGTGCTTGTACATGTGGGTGCGGCCGCAGAACTTGTAGCCACAGTTCTCGCGAGTGCAGTGGTAGTGGGTCACCTTCAGGGAGAACTGGCAGCCCGAGTCCTTGCAGTTCTCGTACAGGTCGTAGCGCCGGAAGCCCTCCAGCATCATCCCCTCATCCAGCATCTTGCGTGACGATGCGGTCTTGCGGCGTTTGCCGAATGGTGACATGTCCTCAATGATCCAGAATCGCTTCTTTGCACCAGTGGCCGTAGGGATGGAGATGGTGTTGCCTAAACAGAAAAAAAGCAAAGCACATTAAAAAAACAACCAGCTGCTTCAAAAAGTAAATCTCAACAAACTACAAGCAAGTTACTGTCCTGGTTGAAACTCTAACGTTCAATCCTACTCAGCCAGAAGTGGTTCACAGCTGAGTAAGCACAGAGAGCCACCATTTTTTTATTCCTAATTCCCAGAATGATTAAAGGAGGGGGAAAATGATAGATTGACTGTGGAACATGACACTTTTACAGGGTGTCTCCAGCCTCCAAACAGAGGCGGAGCTGTGAGTCTTAACCAACCCTCTTATCTCCATGTTGTTTTATGAGGGGCACCCACCTTTTGCAACACCCTGGGGTCACTGCTAATGATGTGATCCCTGTTCTGCAAGACAGGAAGCAGTGGGCCTCGATAAAACTTGAGGCATGATTAAAATAAGAGGCTGCTGATGCAGCCTTGTTAATGGAAGCTAAACAAGGCCCAGGCTCCGTAGAACAGGTGCCAAATTTACTGCTCCAACTGCTAGTAATACTAAAGGAGAAAGTACACACAAAGGTGTAAGTGAAGTAATTGCATATTTTTTCTCAGTAAGCATGCACGGTTCATCATTTCCACTTAAATGTTCTCTTTTTGCATGCTTTAAAGCCCCTTTCATGTTTTCATCTTTCCATAACATACTGCTGAAAGGCTGGATCACACAGTTAAATGCTGCACAGGACTCAATAATTGAGAGTGACAGCTGCAGTGTTGGTTTGCGCCGGGGATAAGTACCTGCAGCATCCTGCACTATAGGGACGTCATTTTTAACCGGAGACGGAGTGGCAATGATGGGGCTGAAAGCTGGTGTGTTGGTTGGCATGACAACACTCCGAGTGGCTCCCAGAGAGGCGCTGAGCAGAGAGTATGACAGACAGGATGGAGAGAGGAGGTATGGGAGTGAGGGGAGAGGAGGTCGGAGGAGAGCGGGAGAGAGGGATGGGGCCTGGGACTGGAGGCCAGGCTGAGGAGCGGAGGGAAGAGGTGGCGGTGGCGGTGGAGGAGGAGGGGAAGAAGGAGGTGCATTTTGGGTAGCGCTAGTGTCAGCAGGGGTGGTAGGAGCAGAGGTGGTGGCGGGGCAGCCTTGTCCTGGAGAGACAGGTTGACCAGAGGGTGAAGGACAGGCAAGAGAGGGGAAAAAACACACACAGACGGGCAGATACACAAAAAACAGGGGCCAAATCACACACACACGCACACGCACACGCACATATACACACACGCACACACACCAACACACACAAACACACACACACACACACACACAGGGATGGGAGGTAAAAAGGGAAAGATAAAAGATAAGAGAATGATACAAAATGAGGCCCATTCAAGACAAGTAACCCAAACACCAGCCAAAACAACAATGATGAGAGTAGTGGATAATTCTGGCAACACGTGGAGAAATGTGAAAAAATCACAGACAGGCTTAAGATTCAGAAACAAAATAGAGGAGAACCCATTTATGCAGTGAGTTTGAGGAAAAAAGAGGCTTTTTCTCATTTCCTTTCTCCTTTCTCCCACAATTCAACTGCTAAAAGTGCTAAAGTAGACATAAAGCCACAGGGATGATCTCTGGCCAAAGGAAAATGTAATAAGCTACATACAGCGCAATAACTCAAACCACTGATGTACAAAATGGAGCTTTTATGGGGATGACCAGGCAAACTGCAAAATGTCTTGTCCATGTCTCAGAACATAAGAATGCAGCATTGTCATCAAGCTCATCTATTATGACTAATGTGTCTATTGATTGCAAGTCAAACTACTGAATCATGAAATACGTGATTGAAGAATGCATGAAATGACAAGTTGCTGGATTTCCCAGTGCAGTGGTGGGTTGCGTAGAGCTGAATGTAAGAGTAGAAAACCTGTGTTGCACTTTTGACCTTTAAGACTTTAAACTCTACATGCTAACCTGCTGGAGTCTATCTCACGTATTCTTACCTGCTGGGGAGCTGTCGTTGCCAACAGGTGTGCTGGTGCAGCTTCGGTCCTGGTTGGAGGACTCGGAGGAGAGGCCTAAGGGGCTGCCTCCTCCTCCCATGTAGTCCATGTAGTCGTCGGTCTCATCCACCATGTTGGAGAAGCCAGAGTGGACGCCGGGTTGGGTTGGCAGCCCGGACACCATCCCAGGCGCATGCTGCATCTCGTCCGCCCTCTGGCCGAGCGGCATCACCTGGGAAAACAAATACCCTTTGTTGTAAAGAAACATCCAGGGGTATAATGTATGATTAACGCAAGGTGTTGGCTCTTGGCGCACGACCAAGCGTTTTGCCGAGAAGTGTTTCTGAAAGACTGAACGTCATTATCACGAGGCAACAAAATGGAAAAAAAACAACGGAACTTGAAAGTCCACATATTTAAATCCACGTACGGTACATATTGTACTGCGGAGGTTAAGTGAGGAAATGTGTACGCTCCTGTGTGAAAAATTTCATCAAAAGAATGTCATGAGTGATTTGTCATTGACTGGTATGACAGGATATGAGCAGTACTCGCTTTTTTACCGAACACTTGTTAGTCTTTCCCTGAACATGACTCATGCTACAGGAAACCTGACGTTGAACAAAAAAAACGAACAAATGAGGTTTACGAAATAAACAGACTAAAGCGAACAGACCTTGTTATTCTTAGATAAAAAAACTACATCTGAATAAGAAAGGCCTTTTACTGCCTGTTTGTATTTTGTCCTCATTTTATACAATTAGAGTATTTTGCGAACGACGTTTGTGTGAAGGGGAACTTTTTTGTCATCTTCTTACGGCCGAAACCACACTGACGAACTGGCAAATAACAAAACTGATAACAGGAAAAAACATTTTAAAAGTCTATAAATGAATAGTGCAGTTGCTCAAAAGAATAAAAGTACATTCCCTTTTTTTAAATTCTCTACACAAAAGGGGGCATGAGGTATTCGGCTTTGTTGGAATCTGTTTCAATCAACACCTGCTTTGGCTCAGCGAGGTGTTCAACCCATGTTTCATATAATTATCCGTCTCATAAAGGCCCGTGTCGCCGTTTGTGTGTTCGTACCTGCGACGGGACTCTGTCAAAGTTCTTCCCCAGCATCCGCCTCATGTGTTTGCGGGCGTGCGAGGTCATCTGGTGCTTGAGCAGGAAGGAGAACTGGCAACCCTCGCGGATGCAGTGGAAGTGGCTGTTGACTTGGTTATACTTACAACCTGCGGGAAAAAAAAGGGGGAGAGAGAAGAAAACAGCTGTAAAGTCTCCATTCGCAGATTAATTTGTCTCGGGCTCATCATCCAGAAACGGCTCCTGCGATAAAACGCAATATTATCAGTGTGACTGTGTCGTGATTAGATCAAACACAAAGTGAAATATTTTTAGGTTTTTCTAATTTCATGATATGGCTCCGACAAAAGAGGGATCGGGTTTCAAAGTGTTTCGGAGTGTACATGTAGGAGGAATATTAGATCACTCTGGTGTCACACTGAGCAAGTCAAGGCTTCTGTGCACTGAACCTGTGGAGCTCTTTTATTACACTGACATGCTTTATTCAATTAGGAATTTACATAAATAAATTCTCATTTTCTGTGGGCCAATAATGCACACACCCCTGCAAACCAAAGTAAATATACAATTATTACCATATTAAATTCATTTTTCAAAGTATCTCCATTGTCATTTTTCCTTTTGTTCTCCATTATACTGCTGTCTGCCTCATATTCTTCTGTTCTTTTCTCGTGTTTTAACCGGTCTGGCTCTAATTGCTTTATGATTTCAAATTAAATGAATGTTCCGTTTTGTGCCTGTTAATCAAATACCATTATATAAAAGCAGGCAGAAATAATTGAAAGAGTAACATGCTGGGCAGGTGCTAGCTTGTCAGTAACCATGGCACCCGGTTTAAGAGAAAAACATGTCTGTGTCATCAAATAGCTTTTGCACACACAACGTTTTAAACACGCAAAGTTGAGCAAATAACAGTAACCCCCGTGACACGGAGGGCCTTTTGTGAGACAGAAACCAGGTAACATCATCAGCGGTGTTCAGTTTAATGTTGCTGCCATGGATACTGGCAACCCATCAATTCTTTATGACTGGAGTGCGAGCGATGGTAATCCTTTCTGTTTTTCCCCCAGCCCAAACAATACAGTTGGCAGATCAGGCTGGGGACAAAAAACAGCTGTTTAGGGCCTGGTTTTGTTTGCTTTGTCTACGCGTTCTGAAAAGCTTGTGTAACCGCCTGAAAAAAACAGATCACTTTTAATTCATTTCTGTGTGATGGCAGCGGTGGCTGTGAGGCGCAGCTTCAGAACACAAACAGGCTAAACCAGACAAGCCAGATAATTAACAAACACAAACCTAATTGCTCATTTCTGACAGGGGCAAAAAGAAAGAAGAAAACAACCTGGATGTGATTGCCCTCTTTGACATTATTGCTCATACAGTACAGTCAAGACTACCTCTGGGACTTGAGGTGCCATTGTGAATATGCAAAATGCAGCAACAAAAACCTACGAGGCGGACTTGTTTCATGCCTCCTAAACCGCTCACAATGCACGACACTGTGTTTGCCAACACTGGTCTCTCTCCCTTTGTAAACACAGAGAATATCCTCTTGCAACAGCCAATACAAATCAATCTACATCTTTCTCAGCGTAACACCTTTAATCCTCATTTCTCCTGGCAACATATCATCAAAAGCTGACACTGGGGGGTTTTAGTGGGGTGATGCAGGGAACAAGAGGTAGAGGGAGACTTTTTACTGAATCAGAAGGGTTTTTTTTTTGCTTACCCAGCCTGCCACACTCCTCCCTTTTGGTGAAATATTTGAAGCCGTTGGCGGCGCGGCGCTCTGCCTTCTCATGCTTCTTGACGTGCCACGGCAGCTTGGTGGTGATGTTAGTGACAAAGAAGCAGCCGGGCCGCAGACAGTGATAGTGGCCCCTCATTCTGAACTCGCAGTGCTGCAAGTGGAGACACATAATTTCCAATTTCATGAGTCAAATGTGGTGAAAGGCAAAGGAGTTGATTAATTTCATTTGATCTTTCCTTCTGTGCTAAAGTTAAAGTGAGCACCACACGTGATTTTTAAACACAACAAACACCTCAGTCAACTCTCTTCTTTTTCGTTTTCTTTTCTGGTTGTTTGAAACATCCCGCATTTCTAAGTACAATTACTTTGCTTTTCCAGGCTTCCCACAAACACCCCTCCTTTTCTAACATGTCTGTACACCACCATCTGTTTGTGAGGCCCAGATCCCTAAGGACCGGGCCAAATAAGATCTGCTCAGTTCAGGAGATGGAGACTAAGAGGAGGAGGAGGTAGAGGAGGAGGAGAAAGGAGGGAGGAGGGGGGACTTTTTGTGAGAGGGGTGATTTTCGACACATTAATGAATTCATTTAAACGGTTTTCCAAATACGGGCTCATGAGAGCAGGCAGGGGCTGCCATTTAGGTTTCATTTGCGAAGCATTCCCCTGATTTTTGCCCTATTCCAGACAGCCTTGTTTACTGTGCAAGTGACAATGATTTATTGGGTAATATCAGCTAAATTGGCCTTTTCTGAGAGGAGAATGCGGCAGTCAAAATGACATCATTGACATATAAACAGGCATTACTGGGGTGAGTCGACTGTCTTTCGCAGCAGAGATGGAAGACGGGGAGCAGTGGTTGTGAAAGCCTTGAGTCAAATAACCTCAAATACTGGTCTAATAGATAGCATACTTCATGCTTAGAAACCTCTGGGAGATGACAGTAGGTGATTCAGCTCCTGGCTGAGTTATCAAAGCCGCACTCACCTGGTTGGGACACAGACACTGAAGAGAGTAGTAGGAAAACTGGTCCCGGACATTGACCAGGTTGTTGTTGGGGTTGATGTGGTCCAAACAGTGGGACTCAGCCTTCCCAGAGGTCTTGCACACATACTTGCAATTCCCAAACAAACAGTGGAAGTGGAACTTGTTGGAGTATTTGCAGTCGGTGGCCAAGCAGGGATCACTGGATGGAGAAAAATGGAAAGTAGAGTTTAATCAGCTTGAATAAAAGAGGAAAAGCAACACACTAAAGTGGATGCAAATGTTTCTCGTACTTTTCCTGGAACTGCAGAAAACCAGGTTTGACTTGTGGCTTAGCGTTCTCCAGAGAGGTGGTGGCCAGAGGGGAGTTGGCCGGCAGGTTGGGCATCGATGCCGGCATCTGAGGGATGCTGCCGGTCAGCTGCTTCCAGGCCAGCAGGGAGGGAGGAGGAGAGCTGTAGCCACCGGAGGAGGTGAGATGCGCCATATCCATGGAGGGATTGTTGGCCATAGAGACTGGAGCGACGGGCTGCAGCGGCGCTCCCTCGCTGGCGTCCTTGCCTTCACCGAACTGAGGCTCCGACTTCACTTTCAAGGTGGCTCGGAGGTGGAAGCTGAAAAACAAGATGGAAGCTCATTGTTATACCGATCAATAAAGCTAACTAAAACGCACAAAGTCGGGGTATATTTTTCCTGATCATGAACCAGTGTGACACTCACTTAGCATGTTTTATGGCCCCATCCACAGTGCTGAAGAGTGCTCCACAGTCCTCTACCAGGCAGTGAAAATGCACTTTCTGCAGAAAGTCGCACTGAGCCTCGCAGAAGTCATCTGTGTCGAACCTTAACAAAAACACACACAAGGAAGACTGTACATTTACTGCTTTCAACAGCTGGCTCAGCCTTATCTAAAAGTAAATGCTCATACTGTAAATCTCTCAAATTCCTGCAAGACCAGATTCTTTATGTTTCAGGGGCTTTCCAGTGATGCAACATATGAGGAATAGTACTTACAGGAAAAGAGAGATAGTGCTTTTAAACATTTCTCACTATCAAAATGAATCTAAGTGAATCAGGTATCTCATGTTTTGTCATTCATTCATTTCTTTCTTCTTTTTTTTTTTTACCTGCGGAGGTATGTCCTCCAGATCTCAGTCGACTTTTCTGGCAGAGGCCTCTTCAGCACTCTATTCAGATACTGTGCTGCCTCAGAGGTGTCGCTGCCCTGGCCGGCCTCCAGCTCCGTCTTCAGGTTCATGGCATTGAAGAGCGCCGGGTTCACCTGTGACATCTACACAACACACAAACCACCAGCCACCGGGTTAGCCGAGCATACGTGAGCCGGGCACTTGCATATGCTAGTGTGAGAATGAAAGCATGACCCACACACGATTTGGCAAAGAAAAAAAAGCAACCAGATTTACAAACATCCAGGCTTTTGCTTGAGTGCAGGCCAAGTGCTGTTTGCCAAGCATCCTCTGGGAGCAACTGTTAACCCTTCTATGTGATGTGGTGGCTTGAATCAAACCCCAAAAATCGGACATGACAGCAGTGGAGCTGTTTGACATCAGTTCTCCTCCGCTGTTTGAATTTAATGACTGCAGCTCTGAAGTTAAGCTCTCCGAGGGAAAGGTTAAAAAAGACATCCATTTGTGTCTATGTGTGTGGAGGGTGAGCATGCACAGGGAGGGAGGAGGTCCTGATCAGTTGGTGAGAGGTAAAAAAAAATGGGAGTCTGATCTGCCATTACGTCACGTATGTGATGGAAACCACCTGGCACATTTGTACCAGTCAGATAAGATATATGACCGAGACAGTGTCCATTTTAATCTTCACAAAAAATATACACAGTTAAATTTCCATACGCTAACATTTAGACTTGTTAAAAAATGAGGGCAGCGCCTTCCTGTTTTTTCTCCTCTGACTTTTTAATCAAATAATTTATAAACTCTATAAATAAATGTGGAGAGAGGCGAGGGGAAGAAAAAAAGTATAAAGGAGGAGAAAAAATGGACGGCGAGTTCAAAACAGCTCATCAAAAACCAAACATCTCTATATATCTGGCATGGCACCCAGCTACTGCGTCATTATATTAATTTGTGAGAGGTGCAGTGAAAATTACACTGTATGAAAAATGGCTGGAAAATTTAAATGATACAAACTCATCTTATTAGCGGTGAAACATTAAAAAACAAACAGGCCCCTCTGTGTCCCGCTAATTTGTCTTGGGATGAAAGGCGTTTGATGGATGGATCTTACCTTATTCATAAGCGAGGATAAAAGAGATGTATTCCCTGGTACAGGGTGTCCGTTTGATTCATTACTGGAACAAGGAAAATGAACAATGTTTAGTCAAGATTTGCATGAGAACAGTAAATATTACTATTTATCACGCAAGGTGTGCCTGTATAATGAAGAAGAAAAATGCTGTCTTCTTAAGAAATAAGATCTACTGTGAGTTGGAGGGAAGATTGGAGTGGAAGGTTTATGCAAACATCCTGATCACACAAAAATGGAGAAATATATTAGGGATTTTACAATTGTATGCACATTCATATGGAATTATAAATATGTGCCAAACATGTAGAAAACATCTATCAATCAGAGAAGCTTTTTGTCCTTGTTGGTTTATTTTACAGATATATTAATTAACATTATGCATTTTTAACCCTTCATTCACTGTGCTGTTCTGTACCTGTGGTCTTTCTTGCTCAGATCCAGGCTGTGCTCCTGTGTAGAGTCTTGCGAGGCCCCAGAGCTTGCATCAACCGGCTCCTGCTTCACTTGAACTAGACCGAACTGGCTGGCTGAAGCCGGCTGCCCGTTCCCTGAGGAGAGAAGAGACAACAAAGTTATTGTTGGTCAGCATTATTACCCTATGACGAGATCCAATCTGACTTCTGTCCTGGCCCCGAAAAGAATACTCCGAGTGATAATTATTGCGAAATTATGTCAGGCCGTCAAGCCTTTTAAATGGTGATTGAGAGGCGGGAGATATGAGGGAAAAAGACTCCTTTTTCTGCAGCACTTGTCACAACTCATTTGCCAGGCTGCCTCTTAACTGGTCATTAAGTGAGATGCTAATGCTGAGGGAAAGTGGCAGTCTCAGATTGGCCACCCCCTCCCTTCCCACCTTCCCAGGCTCCTTGTTGGCCTGACAACGGGCGGCAGCCAATGCCACTGAGCGTACCCACAAGGAACAGGGGTGCTATGTCGGTCAGATTGGAGCTGACAGCCAATCAGATTGGTTCAAATAGCGTGACCTCTCGATCACATTCCCCTCCAAATAGGTATTCAGTGAGTGAGGACAGGAGCCCCGAATTGAAATAAATAAACACCAGGGGACGACCTGAGGTAAAAATGCTGACAGGAAGGTGAATTCTGCCCCCCTTCTTCGAATCCCAAGGGATTGAAATATTAATTTGTCCTGGGGCTATACAGAGAAAGCCGCTTTTGGTTGACAATAAGTGGTGGTTTATTTAAAAAAAATATATGTGGGAGGGGTGAGGGCCCCGTAGCCTCCGAGACACTAAAACCGGAGCCTACCAGCAGCACTGATTGCTTTGGTGAGAAATCTATTGTTTAGGAATCAGGGCTGGTGCTGAGGGATAGTGACAGGCAAGGTCATGGGCAACCAAGTGTGTGCCCTTGGCCCTCAGCCTGGTGAGGATTCTCTCTCTCTCTTCTTTTTTCCTTGCGAGGGAGAAAACAAGACCAGCCTACGTAAGGGGGGGAAACCGAGCAGAGTTCCCCCCTTCCTTGCTACAAGATGACCCAGAGACATATCAGGCAGAATAGGAGTGGAAAAGCCAGTCTTGGGCCTTGTCAGCTGAAAGCTAGGAGATGGGGAAGTGTCAGTGTCAGTTCAGTTTGACAATGGCTGAGGTTGGAGGGGCTGGGGGTGGGGCAGGGGGAGGGCTAAAGGAAAACAGCAGTCAAACAATTTTGCGTCTGGTTTGAGGTCACTGAACGCTTACCAAGTCCAGCTCCCCCCCCAACTTGATAAGAGTATACCCAAAATTAACTAGCCAGACAAATCCTGCCTTGTCATTGACAATTAAATCAACTCTCAGACGAAATGAGAGCACATTATATCAAAAGCAGCCACTCACTGTATGATCCACACATGATCGCCAAGCCGAGCAAAGCACTCCTTTGCTAAATCAGAGGATAAGTTGACTGTTTAACGTGGATTATAGTGCAAAACTATCTTATTCAGATGCACATCATGAAATAATTTTTTTTCTACCCACTTCCCGAGGAGGGAGAACAAATGAGTTTGACTCAAAGCAGCTTCTTTCTGGAAATTATCCAGGAATAATGTACCACCATGTAATTACTCCGGATAAGATACAGAGCTTGTGAAAGATCATTTGTACTGTGTGTCTAATTAGTAAACCCTTCAGATGCTTGAATCTCTGGGAAAAACACTTAGGGGTAAATTAGAGCGGAACATTAATACAAAAAAAGAAGTACTGAGAAACAGTATAGGCAGAAACAGGAAAAATGCAGAATTCACCGCAAAAGAAGCAAAGTTTCACAACCCCATGAAAAAATAAACACAGTGAAAAATAGCCACAAACACATTGACTTTTCTCACACCTTTTTCACAGAGTAGCAGAAACCACTTCCTCCTCATTTTAGCCCCAAATGTCCTGTTCGCACATTTTATGAAGCAAATATGAGAAACAAAACCACAGCTAACCCCCCCATCCTGTGTGTGTGCTGAGCATTTTCGTAAATGTATGTGACCGAGACAGGGGAGCTTATTTTAAACCATTTGTTTTTCCAGCAAAGAGAGCTGAGCTGTAGCCTTTGATTGAGCCACCGAGAAAGGGGTGGTGAAGGCACCATCTGTGGAGGCCCCACCCTCAGTGGGGGCCTTCCCAGTGTTCAGACTACCTGCTGGAAGCCCAGAGGTGGAGCTCAGTCTGACAGCCTGGGCTCAGCTCGGCTCCCCGGAGCAGCTGCCCCAGCTCTCTCCCAGGGCCTGTCCTGCTCCAGGAGCACCACCAGGAATTCTAATCCTTCCCTGTCCCAACATCCGGAGCCGTCCCATTTAAAATCCACACCCCACCTGCTCGGGCTCAGCACAGAAAAGACCCCACCGCAAGACTGTGCTCTGCAGTGCATTATAAATTGAATACTTTAGCTTCATTTTCATTTTCTGAGGCTTTGTTTAGAGCAATATGATAATAAAACATAGACAGGCCAATTACCTCCAAAATTTATGTGAATTATGTTTATGCTAAATAGATATTGACATGTTTTTGTGGAAACAGAAGGTTTCTCGAAATTCAAAAAGTGTGTCTTTGCTGATGCATGCAAGTGTGTCTGAGTTCTTGTATCAGCACAAAAAAAACAGCCTGTTTCTTAGCTCTGGTGCATTGAGTCATTTCTGCCTGAGTGATTTCTGTTTTTTTATCAGTTTGCATAGAGGATACGAAAAGAGGAAAAAAAAAACATTTTTTTTTTTTTGTTCTTGCAATTTCTGAACTTAATTTCATTCCACCTCCATTTGCTTGGAACGGGCGCAGACAGAGATAAGAGACCAATGATGAGGAAACATGTTCAACACAAGCCCCAGGAGCCCCCACTCCGAACATCATAAGAGACTTTTACAGGCTCTACTCTCCCCTGTCAGCGCATTTATCTCCAAATGGATTGTGGGTATCTAACAAACGATCAACACAATAACAAGCCCCGAGCAGAGGACCGTGCCTCCGGTATGTCCCTTTAAGCCTGAAAGCGGCAGTTTTTCCGCCTGTCTCTCCGCTGTGGGATGGTTACAAAAATGACCTCTGAGTGCACTTTCTCTGCTCTGTCCACACAGAAAAAAAGATGTAGCTGTTCGTACACATGTAGTATAGAATCTTTGGTTATGGCATAGTTCAAAAGGTTATTGTTCGTCATATGTTTCGATACTTTCGTCATGTTTTAGCCATAATGAGGAAGAAATCCAAGCGAATTTAACCTTTAGCTGAAAAGCAAACACTTATCCTTATATTTTTTAGATAAAATATGACCTCGTTTGTGTGCAAATTATCATTTTCTAGTATGTGATTGTACTGTGACTGACCTGCGTCTGGGTTGTTGGAGGGCTTCAGGGCAGCAGCTGCCAGTCTGGCCATCATGGGTGATATCAGACCTTTGCTTGCTGAGATCTTCTCCATGATGGAGGAGGTGGCAAAGGAGGTCGGAGTGGACGCCATGGCTCCGTCCGCCCCCACCGTGGAGCAGCCTTGGGTCAGTGAGTCGGTGGGCATGGAGTGAGCCCCAGAAGATACAGCCGATATCAGGCTAGCGGCTGGTGCAGGCGGTTGGAGAGGCAGCCGGGGCATAAGGGGGAAGAATGGGTTGGAGGTGGCCAGGGCGCTGTTGGACAGAGCGAGAGCCACCGGCATGTTGCTGGGCAGCGCCTGGGACAGCAGGCTGGACATACGCTGGCCCGCGCTGGGCAGCGAGGAGGTGGGCTTGAGGGTGTGGCCTGATGTGGAGGAGGAGACGGCGGTAGTGGGCGTGGCCAACAGGTGGGATACAGTGGTGGACTGCTGGGTCGTTGGTGAGGCACTCAGGCTGGAGTTCTTGCTGCTGATCGCCGAGAAGTCCATCAGGTCGTCGTTGCTCGACTCCTCCGGCTCATCCTTCGGTGCCAGGAAGGAGGTGGAGAGGCCCATGACGCCGGAGGAGCGGATGTGCCGGCGCTCGTGCTTGCGCTTGTGGGAGGTCATCTGGCTGGTGGAGGTAAAGGTGAAACCACAGCCTGAACGGATACAGTGGAAGTGGTTGGTGGCCTTGCTGTACACGCAGCCCTCGTACTTGCATTCCTCGTACTTGTAGAACTTCTTGAAGCCATCTTTGGCGTAGGCATCATCCTTAATGTGGTAGCTCTTGTGCTTCTCAATGTCACACTTGTTCTTGAAAGTGAATGTGCAGCCTGGGCGCCTGAAAAGTGATTGGACAAACCAAGAAAAAATATGGGATGATTCTCTGTTACAAAACCTTCTCAGTACCTCAGTGTAAAGACGGTCTTCATGATTCAAACACTTCACAATGGAAGAATTATAACTGAAGAGGTTCACTAACACATCACCATGATTCCTTAGCTTTTGTTTTCATGTAAAGTTCTATAATGGCGGCTAAGTCACACCACATTTTGATAATAATAATTTTAAAATTAATAAAAAACGATTGATGCTTAAAGTAGGTTTTATCGATGTAAAACCATTCTATGGAGAAATTTCCACAACATTAGTTCTATTCACCTGCAGTGGAAGTGTGTAGTCTTCTGCCCATAAAACTGACACCCGACTGTGCCACAGTCCTCAGTGGCGCGAAATCTCTGGAAGCCATCGTTGATCAGCTGAGCATTCTTTTTATGGAAGTTCTCGTGGGTCATGACATCTGAGGTGCTGGTGTACACCTTGCTGCATCCCACCTGCAGAGCAGAGACGAAACGTGGCAGCCGAAAGTAAGATCTGGGTCCACAGCATGCATTTGAGTTTCAGTTTGCAGACGTAGCTTGAAAAAAGCGGTGCTTCAAAGAGATCTGATATACTGTACTAGCTATAGAGAACAGACGCCTATTGTGGTTGAGAAAATGCTAGTGGCCTAGAAATGGGTAGAAGAATGTTGTTTTCTTGCATTCACAATTTAATTGTGGTAATGCACTGCAGCGCACTACGGGTTTCAAACCCAGGAACTGGAAACAATCTTGTCATTGTGTCACTTGGAAAAATAAAATAGAAAAAAAGTGACTGAAAGATTCAGTGGTCACAGAAAGCTGCAGAGACTACAGTGCTTTCCTGGCAAAGCAGCCTTTAAGAAAATGAAATTCATATTTGAAGTGTGACGGTGGAGTCATCACAAACTTACTGTAACTCTGAGAACAAGTTTTCAGAGGTGGAGGGGGCAGAGGAAAGCAGACCGGAGTAAGATGACTGTCTTTAGTCTTTAGTTTAAAATGTTGTACACAGGAGGGGGAAAAAAACAGGTAATGTTTGACTTAAAAGCAGCAATTGTATATCATCCTTGGCACTTTTCACCCGCACAAACCGGGCAACTTCTCCATATTGAGTCAAACAATGAAAAAAATGCCACTCTGTTTTTTATCCCCTTAAATCAAGAGAGCCGATGCCAACATCTGCAGGTTCTCAGGGACTGTTAAAACAAGGGCTGAAATGTCCTAATAACAATTACGCTGTTAGAGGGGTTTAAAAAAGAATATATCTCAAGCCATCCTCTGCTGCGCCGCTGCCCTGCCGGTGAGAAAGCTCTCGGCACAATGACACGTTGAAAATAAGCAGATGTAAAAAAAATTAAACAAATCCAGAAGGGGGAATAATCTTCAACTGGCTGCTTGGTACTAAAAGATGAAAAATGTGTAGTTTATATAAACACCTAACTGAATTTTATCCACGCCAATTAAGGAGCGAGAGAGTGAAGAGGTGGGGAGAAGCGCGAGCAGCCTCACATGTGTTCGCCCTTTTTCAGTTTCCTTTTGTTCATTTACTTTGTGCCAAACTGCTCTTTAAAGACACTTTGGTTTAAATGGAAAAAGTGTCGAGCTGATTCCATTTCATAGATGTAGGGTAAACTGTGTGAACATCCTGAAGTCGTGTTTGTCTTGTGAGTGACCTGATTTTTCAGATTCAGGTATAATTTATATTGTGCTGTAATGCAACAGCTTTTTTTACCTGTCTTATCCTGTTTAAAACAAAATGATGTCCCCGCAGATAAAAAGTTGTTTACGCACAAATGTTTCCATGTGTGTGTGCGCATGTGCCTACATGCACGTGTACTGTACAAGTTAGTGGGTTTATTGCGGGCCTGTGTGTGGGAGGAACTGTGTGTCTGCGTAGTGTACCTGCATGCAGTGGTAATGGGTGCTTTTTCCATTGAGGTGGCAGCCATGGTAGTAGACGCTGCAGTCGTCCAGAGGGCTGAACCGCATGAAGCCATGCTGCAGGGAGTTGTCCCTCTTCTTGTGCATGTTGTAGTGCCTGATTACATCCTGCTTACTGGTAAACCTCTGCAAAAAGGGGAGGGGGAAAATGTACGGCAACAGGTTGGTGTTTATTTAAACCAGTCACAGAATCAGCAACAAGTCACTTTATCTCTGTAGAAGCAGCAGCTGCAACATGCAGGAGCCAGTTGGCAGTTGGGGAGGGATGTACACACTGCAATGGAGAACACCAGTATGTCTTTAAAGATGACTCGTTCTGTAGTTATTGATTTACTTTGCATATCTCCAAGTTGTGTCCTATCCAAATGCAGCACCAGAGGCTCTGGGATTCGGGGAGCTGCAAGGAGAAGAAGCTTCCACATGGAACACGAAGTATGTTCCCTATACGCCCCTTGTCTCGATTTTTTTCCCTTCCAGCAAAATGTATTTTTCGAATTAAGATGAATCAATTGACATGCAAGATCACAGTTCTGATGTTTTTTTGCTCTGGAAAAAATTATGTTCCATGCAGATGGTTTCTCAGACATGCACAGGGGAAAACAGAAGACAACAGAAACAAACAAACAAACAAGTCAACCAAAAAACGGTTTCCCTTTCAATTCGCTGAGATATGATTCCGTTTTTAATTAAAGCATTAACACTTGCTTTTGGTGCAGGTTTCGCCTGTAATGATGAGTGAATATGCTAAAAGACCCGCCTTCTAAAATTACAAGCTAAATAA
This sequence comes from Dascyllus trimaculatus, assembly GCA_024666655.1. Classification (NCBI taxonomy): domain Eukaryota; kingdom Metazoa; phylum Chordata; class Actinopteri; family Pomacentridae; genus Dascyllus; species Dascyllus trimaculatus. The sequence goes on from CM045452.1 coordinate 25,579,097, forward strand.
ATTAAAAAAAAAATCCCTCCCACACCCAGGAGTCAGGAAGGAGAAACAGAAAAGTCACTCCACAGAGACCTGCAGCAACCAAATCTGCTGTAATTGGGTTTAAGCTGATGTTACAGAAACTGTAACAGGAGAAGCTTAAATCAATGAGACAGTTCTGTCTTCAATCCATATTTATCTCCAGTTGAGGGAAAAACATCAGAAAGAACTATTCTAAAAAGCAACTAATTGCTGTACAAAGTAGGGTAATTGCTTTGTGTCATGTGTTCCACTTGCGCACAAGTAAAAAGCTAAGATCTCACACAGCTGTTCATTCCCCTGCTCTTGGAATGTTTCCCACTGTATATTTCTGAGATGTCAGACTCCTGTAGGAGCACACACTTCATTAGGATTTTTAATCTAATTGATGCATGCTTCAGATTTGTCTCTGTTTTTTTTTTAATCCAGAAAAACACAGATCTCTGCGCTTTGAGCTTTCTGGTAATAGTTGATGACGACCGGAAGATAAGTTGAGCTGCGGTCATGGTACATTCGATCCATCAAGCCGTCCAAAATAGGCCATGGAGAGAGCTGACTGGGAAAAAGATCTCATTTTCAGTTGAGTGGTGATGAAGGTTGGGAGCCACTTGCTACATTTATTTTAGGATTCCCACTAGTGTGGCAAGATGCACACTCTCCCTCATGTACAAGCCCATGAAAGGAGAATGTTAAGACTCAGCCAATCGCCCGGAGGCTGGCAGTGGGATAATATTCCAGGAGTGTGTGTCATGTAACATTTCATGAGTTATCGCTTTGAAAGGGGCTGCTCATCACTGCCTGCCTGTTTTTTTCAGTGTATTGACATCCCGAGAGCTGGCTTCCAAAGCATATCTGTGTTTCCACGCAACGCGAAAGCAACAGAGAAATGTGGACCTGACCGTGGAAATTGCCATGATAACCTGAACTAACGCTCTAAATAATGACATGAAATGATTTTCCTTTGTATTCCTCCAAGAATGTGTCTCATCAGACTGTGAAGCGCGATTCATGCAGAAAATGAAAGCTTAGATCTGTAATGCTTTTCACCTCATAAACAATATTTATCAAGCAGTAATCTCTCCTGATCAGGAGCAGACAGGAGATTACAACTGGAGATGGCTTAATTCAGAGAATTGCTAAGAAAAGGGAAGGAAAAAACACACACACACACAGCTCGCTCTAGCTGGATTTTATTTCTTCATCTTTGACAAATCTACCCATGTTTGTCTAACTCTCCCTCGCCATATGCCACAGCAAACAGAGGGCCTGCATTGTGATCTGCTTTGTGTTTTTTTTTCCTTCTCCTTCCTGTGCCATACATGACATCTCCAGGGACCAGAGCAAGATTAATAACGTGAGAGTGGATTAAAGGCAGGCCCCTTACAGTGACAGTGTCTTTAGAAAAAAAGGAACAAATAGATAAAAAAAAGAGCTATATTTCAAGCATACTTACAATTAACCTTTGTAATAAAAGGCCAACTGTCAAAGACCAACTGTGCCCTAAGAAGCTTGGAAACCGACCAGATGTAAATACCCACAGCCTGTTCGGTAAACCAACCGATTTTTTTTTATCTGCGTTAACTTTAGCTGGGTGTGACCATGAGTGAAAGGATGACACGTTATTTTATTTGTCTATCCTGGGATCACCACATCCTTTTTATTGTCTCCTGAAAAAAGGAGCTTTAAATCACCCCACCTTATGTTAAACAATGCCGTGCTCACTAGCCAGCGAGGTTAAAATGTACTTATCTTCCGAGCTGTGGAACTGGAGAAACGTCAGTGTGTATTTGCTCAAGAAAGTGATAAAGTACTCACGCTCACCTGGTAGTTACACTCAGGGTCCATGCAGTGATAGTGCTCTCTGTACTGGTAGGCACAGTGCACGTGTCCACAGTGTTGACTTCCAGAGAACCTGCAGGGAAAAAAAAACAACACAAAAAGTTTTAACAGTGACACGGAGCAGCGAATTTAGCTGCTTCAGAGGCTGGAAACACATCAGAGCAGAGAACAATCACTGGGATGAAAAAGCGGAATAATGAAGCATCTCTGAAAGATGTCAGCGCGATTCAAATATGATCAACAGCAAATCAAGACGGATTAGCGAGAGGAATTAGTTAAAATAGCAGAAACAGAGCAAAATAGAACAGATGAATGAGTTTTCAAAGGCGTTATACTGCTCTCACCTCCCACAACTCGCACCTTCCAAACCGACTTCTGCTTTCCACTCTGTTGCGACAATTTACCAGTCTGTCACACCAATTTCAGCCAAATTATCTCCATTTATTTCCAAAGCAGCCGTAAGAGACACTTATTACACTGAAACCTCTTTCCCATCACACACGTGCACACACAACGGCTAAATCATCAGGAACCTCGCGACTACTTTATTTTTTCATTGCTGTGAAAGTCAAATCACTGCACCGTTCTTTCAGGTTAACCCCAGGTTTGCTCTGGGGGGTAAAGGGTCTTTCAATGCAGGAAGTGTCGAAACTGGGAACCAGGTATTAGTCTGGTGCTAGTTAAAAAAAAGGCGGCTACTTGCTACAGTACAGCCACTTTTATGGTGGTGATTATAAGCCTGACGATGATGACTGTTAAAATCCTCCAATTACCAGTGAAAACACACAAATAAACATTTGCACTGCTGCTGCCAAGAACTCCATCTGCTAGTGCAGAGGAGAGGGGGAAAAGGGGGCTAAGTAATATTTTTTCCATCTCTCTTTCTGTTTTTTTTCTCCCTCTCCTTGTTCGGATTATCCCAGAGCTGCATTTACAGATCACTTTGCTGAGTTCATTAAGTTAATTGAACAGCATATCCACTACTGTTTTTAAGTTGGCGGCGTGAGTAAGTCTGGAAAATAGTGGTGGAGGTGGAGCTTTAGAAAAAAGGTCTGACGGCTCTTTTGGAAAGTCGGAAAGTACATATGCGCGCAATAAAACCAACATATGTCCCAAATATTAATGTTTTTCTATACTGTTCTTCCGCGCACACACATAGATGAGCACATTCGCACTGATTAACACACAAAGCCCCCCACTCCCCCAACGTCCCCCTGAGACGATGGCCCACCCCTCTGCTCATTGCCCAGCTGTATCACTTTGCCTCTGGACAATTCCCACTTGCCGCGTCAGGGGGCCTAATGGGCCTCTGCTATTCAGCAGCAGATTAAATATTAATATCGCCACGATACAGAGATTGCAGCACATCTCCAGTTACAATAGAGATACACAGATCAAAGTGCCGAGGCAATGGTGGGTGCATGAAAGCATTTAAAGAGTGAAAACTGCAACTAAACACTGGCAGGGAAGCTCTTTAAAACATCAAACTGTAGCGCAGTGAAGAGATGAACAACTTTTTTTTTTTGGTCTTTTTTTTGCGACGATTGGATACAAACGTATTTACAAAGCTGGCTTTTAGTATTAGTGTGCACTCATTAGCCCTGGCTCTAAATAGGGCCCTCCCCCCACTTCTACCTCCCCTCTCGGTGGTACATTTGCCCTTTTTATGAGCCCTCCTTTTCCATTTTTTTCCTCCTCCTCTTCTTTCCTTTCTCTTTTTTTTCTCAACCCCAACACGGAAATTGAAACTGTATCTGGGCTTATCTGCAACCTCCCCGTGCATCAACTGCCGAGATGTTTAGACAAATTTTATGCATTATGCAGCGCAAATATCAAAACAGTTCTTGGCAGTGCCAGCAGAAGCCTCATTAAAAATTCCTTAATTAAATCTTCTTGCAAAATGTAATCAGTCCAAGGAAGGGGTTTTGTGTGTGTGTGCGTGTGTGTGTGTGTATGTGTGTGCAGAAGACGATGTGTGTGTATGTGTGTGTCTGTCAGTGCCAAGGCTTTGATTTGTGCCCTTCATGTTATGGCTTGGAGAAGTAATCATTAACGCCAAAGCCACTTTGGCTTTTCAAATGCTGTTTTTCTTTCTTTTTAAACCGAATAAACAAACAAGTGATAATCACCTTTCTAGTGTCGGCTCAAGATGAATCCAGAACGGGGGGACATTGTTCTGTGTCCACTGAAAAATAACATACCTCGCCTCCCCACTGATGCTTTTGTCTTGGTTGGTGTGAATGACTGACTTTTTAGATCACTAGAACAGCAGAACTCAAGAGGAACGTGGCCTGAGTCACAGCTAATAACACAAAGTTGCACAGATCTATGGTGCTCTTAGTGTTTTAGTGGTATTCACACTGTGAGCATTTACTCAGCCATTTACAGTAAGCTACCATCAAGCACTTCTCTTTCAACCTTCTATCTGCACATAAACAAGAAGCTTTTCTTAATTAATTTACCGCACACAAAGATTCACAAACCATCCTACAATCTAACTCGGAATAAAATGCACCATCGGTGGATAAAAAAAAAGGTTTGTCTCCGTTTTGAGTGCACTTTTTTCATCGGTGCAGCACATTGAGGGATTTGCATACCTGGCAATATATTTCTGGTAGAGGTTGATGTCATCGCTGGGGGGTTTATCTGGTGGCAGACCATTCCTAATGCAACAGCAAACACAAAAGAGACAGGATTAATGGTGAGGTTGGGCTGCCTGTTGTTAATAAAAACAAACTGACACAATATTTACTTACAAGCCGCTCCCAAACTTTGGACTATCAATATACATTTTCCTGTGGCACAACAGCGTTTTCATGTGCCGTATGAATCAAGGATGGAAGCTGCACACTTTGATGCATGGTCTCCCAACCAATGAAAGGCAAAATGCAGGAGCAAAAGGACATTAATCTTTTATGGGGGTATTTTGGTGAGTGCTCATATGCAAAACTGGATAATGGGGGTGTGGAGAAAAAGCTCTGAAAAGGTCTTTTCTGACAATCTCTAGGGGCCTCGGCTGTAATGTTGATGTCAAGTTGTCTCCAATCAGTCTGGACTCAGTTCAAACAAAGATGTAAGACAACTCTGCAGCTTTAGAAGGATGAAGCTAATCAACCCGGTTTCGGCTCAAACAAATTCATTTTGCAACAGGAAATCAAGAGAAATTTATCACATTACAGAGGCCTGCTCGGGAAAGGGGCGTTTGCTTTTTGTCACCTGTGTCGCTTTTCACGAAGCTGGCAGCGTCAACTGCCTGCAGAATAACAGTCGTAATACAGTATTAGTCCTGTTTGCTCCCTCTCTGCAAGTGGCATTTAGCTCCATGTGAGCAGCTCCACACGGGGGATGACCTGAGGTTAATCTGGCCCAGAGGGGAGGATGCGCTGCCAGACATTCTCCCTAGCACCCCATCTCCTCCCTGTATACAAGCACCAGACTGGGTCAGTTAGCCAAGACTGCCGCTCCACCGAGCCCCAACCTGACAAAGGCCAAAGCCTGAGGGAGAGATGCCTGAGGGCTCTTGAACAGTGTCTTTGATAGGTCTTGACTAACTAGAGACAAGGTCAAAACCAATCAAACAGACTCTGGGAGCTGTTTCCTACTGGTAGTGCACACAACTGTAGGTTAGCTCCCCAAACCCCTCGTTTGCTTCCTTTAAAGTGCACTCGTCAGGCAGTGTTGAGTCGGCCCCTGTGACTCGCTGGGAGGTTAGTCATGGCTCCAAAGTAATTAAAGGGAGAGTTGTTACACCCTAGCCAAACGAAAGAAGTCAGTCACTTTGCGATGACTGTGCTAAATCAGTCTCCACGGAGTGCTACAGCGAGTAAACACTTCATGCGCCTTCGCAACTCATCATGTCGTGGATCTATTGGGCGCTATGCACTATTTCACACTACATTCCTGTTGGCTGCTGTGAAGGTAGCAATTACCTTTGCGTTAGGCTAACTGACTCACAGTAGCAGTTAAGTGTATGTGAGGTTCACATTAGCTCCAAGGGGTTCCACTGAGAGGCTATCAGTGTGCAGAAGACAAACCTGTGAGCTTGGAATCTTTTCTACCCACCAGTAAACTTAAAATTGGAATTTCAATGACGGGTAAAGTGATTTACTAGCAGATTTTTAAAGAGGCCTGTATTGCTTCGGTGGAAGTAACTAATGCAGCATGTCAAACAGTATTTTTAGTCAAGATGTGCATATTTCACAGGTTTTAATAAGAAACAGGAGGAGAAGCAACTTGCATGGTTGCTGTCATCTTTTGCCCACCAAGTTCTCAATGCATCAACACATTTTGTTAAAGGTGCAAAAGAGGTTTTGAAAGTTTTTTACACCATTTGTCTCTTTGTAGTTCTGGTCGCTAACTGGATATCTCCAAATCTAGTAAACAGATTTCAATGACTTAGTAAGAGGTTTACCATAGGCCAAGAAGTTTTTTGGTGCAGATATATTTATAATTCTGTGAGTTTTTGCTCAAACCTACTGAACTGAAACATGCAAAATGTATTTTTTCTTTTCAATTCTTTGGTCAAACTCAAATCTGTTCTAATCAGCCACACCCATTTTCACGAAAACAGACTTTCTACTATTTTGATTTTTTTGCAAAACATTTCTGCCAGCTAAATGCAATCAGCACCAAATTTGACACATCTAACAGCTAAAGAACTCTGCACAGTTTTTGCTGGTACTAAACTCTACAAACAGCAGCAGCATTAGCAGAGGTAAAGAACTTTTGAGTATCACATGACGGTGTTTGACTGGACTTACTTAACGGAGGACACAGTGCCGGTGGTGATGGAGTCTGTCTTGGAAAAGCTGGACTTCAGGTAGTCGGCGGCGTTGAAACTTAGATGTCCTGTCTGGTCCATTGTGAGCCCCGGGGCGATGCTGGCCCCAGCTGCACCTGCAGCGGGGACACCAGGAGCTCCAGGGTTGCCTGGCGCCGTCGCGAGGACATTGGGCATCAGTGACGCCTCGGGGGTTCCTGGCATTAGCTTCTGAATTGTTCTAATGTCATACTTCGAAGGACGGCCCACTTTGCCAGTCTTAAAGGCGATGGCGCCGCCCATGTCGGGGTTGCCTTCACCGGGCTTGAAGAGGTGCAGGAACTTGACGTTCTCCAGGTCGTACTTAGAGGGTCGCTTGTAGGCGTTACCGTTCTGCTGCTGTAAACTCTCGCCCATCTTCAACTTCTGAATAAAGAAGTCATACTTGGAGGCTCGGGAGGCCATGTTCTGCATGTGAGAGGGGTTGGGTGGCTGAGAATTACCCAGCTGAGGTGCTACTGGCTGTTTGTGGTCCAGGCTGGAGGGGTAGATCTGTGCCTCGGCCCCTGGCAAGCACCCGGAGGTCTGGAGCATGGTAGCACTCTTGTCTTGGGCCAGTTTTGAGTTGAGGTCGTCTGGTTTGGGTGGGGAAGCATGCATGGGCCAAGGTAGGGTCTCGCCGGCTTTTAGCTTGCGAATGTACTCTTCGTACTTGGAGAAGCGGGCACGCCGTGAGGCCTCCTCACTGCTGAGGGATGAGGGGTCTGAGGTAGCGGCTTTGAGCTTCTCAAAGCTGATCTTCTTGGTCAGCTCATCCCTTACCTGCTGGTCATCATAACCGAACATTCCCAAAAACTCATTCATGGTGTTGGCTGCATAGTCTCGCAGGGCAGATGCTTCTCCTGCACAAAGAAAGAAAATGTAACAATTTGTAGGACTGGATTCAGACTAGTTCTTCTAAAGTTGCTACCGGTAAAGATGAAAACTTTAATTTAAAGCTAAGTAAATATTAGAGCCAATCATTGGTGCTTTTTGGCAACACTATAAGGGAAGGCTTCAATTTTAAAAAGCATGTACCTATGTGCACTGATTGATCTTTTCGTATATCTTCAGTCGATAAACTGAATCCAAGCAACCCCTTTGCTAAAGATACACTGATCCTAATCTTTATCTAATTCATTTTACTCAATCAGTCCATTAAATTGGTTCCCTTATTGATCATATAGACTGATGTTTGCTATATTTTTTACCATGACACTATCTATATCATTTTTTGACATCAAGAATTAGTTACTAAAGGATTAATCATGCAAAGTACCTTAATTTCATTAGAGTAAAATATATTCAGTCAGGCAAACATACTGCTACATTGTGGTAATATAGGGTAACTTACTGCATCTACTGCTGTATTTATCTTTCCAAAAAATGGACGTTTTGAAGTAATGTGCAGTCATTATTCTCATTTTTTTCTAAACTTTACTAAATTTGACAACAGGAAAGGCACTTCTGCACTGCAAGCTACAGCATCTGTAAATGTTGACTCATTTATGTGTCTACAAACAAGCAGTCTGAGGTGATGCTCTTCCTGTTTTGGTTGCACTGTAAGTCAGTCCTGCAGAATTTGCAAGAGACTGTATGAAAGATTACATGAATAAAGAAGCTTTCCCTGGTTTTCTGCCTTAATTTAATTAGGAAATTTACTTTTAGACTAGTATTGTAAATAATGCATGTAAGAGCTTGAAATCTTACATGAGGAGATAACCACCATGTTTCTGGCAAAAAATATACAAGGGAAACTTTAGAGAAAAAAAATCTGCTTATGCAGCTTTTTTAGAAACGAAGTAGCACCATCAGCACTTTTAACTGTACATTTTTACATGATGACTGATGCTTTATGTTATTAAATGTCAAAATTTTAAGTACTATCTACAGAGAAATTATGGCATGTTAAGTGCTTTTCATAAAACCCCCAATGAAGCCAGATATTTTAAAACAACACGATTATTGTGTCACCTTCAGAAGCCAAAAGAACGGATCCTTTCCCTCTTTTCGCACATTTGCAAACTGAAACATGACTTTTATTTTAAGAGTCCATTAAATTGGACAACTTCCCCAAGGACACAGGCGAAATATAGTCAATGTATAGTTTAATTGCATTATGTGGAGATTAATTCTGCCCCATTAACTTTCATCCAGGTTAGTGCAAGGGGTCAGAGAGTGGGGAAAAGGGAAAGATGATTTGGCCTGAAAGCAGTGGAAGGATCAAGCTGTGTAAAGCAGAGGAAACAGAAAGAAAAAGAGAGAGGCAGGACGAGTGCGGCAGCTTTTCTACAAACAGTCTGCAGATCCGACTCAAATCTCCTGTTGTGTCACTTTGCATATCAGGCAGGGCACCAGAACACAGATATGCTAGTAATGCACCAGATGATCATTTCAACGGGGCCATGTAAAACCTTTGGCCTTCTTAACCCAAGCTTGGCACGGCCACAGGGACGTAGTCCAAAGTCTTTTATAAAAAAATAGTTTTATTGCTGTTTTCCTCATTGGAGAACACATGAGCTGGCGAGAGATAACGCCACCTACCACCGAGGTAATTAATACACAAATATTTCTGCTCTTGTCTCATATTTCTCAGTTATTGCTAAATCAGTCGCTGTGCCCTGCTTTTCACATCTCCTTGCGTAGCATGTAAAGTAATCCCCAAATTTCCATTCACTGCGTTGGGGCTGTTCCTCTGCTTGGTGGATCAGTATGAAAGAGTATCTGGCAGATCGAAGGGACATGAAAAATTTAAGAGAAATAGATCAGGTATTTGAGAGAAAATACCCACATGTTTGCCGCAGATCGCTCTATCAAATCTACCATGTTTTCACATGTACTGAAACCACAGAGTGACATACTGCATGTGGGAGTATTTACTGTGTAGTACAATAGCTTATTCTATACTTAGTGTTATCTTTCCTTTAGTGGTTGGAGCGATAATGAGACGTGCCATAAAAGATCAGCAGAAACCTTTGAACAAGTCCATTTTAAATGTCATTTGGGTACACATTCTCATAATTTCATGTAGGTGTTGATAACCTTAGTCCTTGGTCGGGTTTTATTGCTACTGTATTTATAAGGGCATCTCAGGTCACAGTATATCATATAGCTCTAAAGTTAGTGGCAGAGCTGCCCATGCTGGTATGAGTAAAAAAAAAAAGGAACTACACTTTACCGACTGACGGATAATATATTTAAAATAGAGCCAGAACAAACAAATCAATTTCTGAATTTTCCAAATGGAATACATTAAATCTCATTTTAATCACTAATATAAAAGTTGTCTGAATAGGTTTGGGCCTGCTGATTGTTTCTTTGGAGTAAATTAAACAAACAAAAAAATATATATCTGGAATTTTAGCGGCAGAGTCGATTGCTAATTATTGCAAAGAGACTAGTAGTTTCTGAGCAACATATCCATTTTTTTCATATCTGCTGAGGGCATTATCATCACCTTCTCCTAAAAAAAAAATTAGCAGAGTCTCTTTGCTCATCAGCAGAGCCATGTGACGCGCTATCAATGGAAGGCAAATGATTGAACTTGAAGGGATTATGACTGGGACCGACAGGAGATAACCTTTCTAAAACACCATGTAAATGAGTTTTCTACTCGAGCACTATCTGGCTGCCTCTTAATAATGTCATGTAACACCAGCTGGGAGTTTTGGTGCTCGGGTTAAAGTGAAATTGGCCGCACCACTGATGTTACCACCTAACCCCGTCAAATAAATAAACCTCTCTTTTTCTTCCGCCTTCATCGGTTTCTCTGGTGTTTGCTCAGACATCTGCACTCTCTCTGGTGTCAGTGGCTCCTAATCTTGACACTTCACGCAAGCAAAATCCAACACAGACCTGCCTTGTCTATATTTGAGGCAATTAGGCGACATTTTCTCTCCGAGATATGATAACAAGTGGGCATTATATCTCCTTTTTGCTGACCAAACATGGCCATCAGTGTGGCATGGTTTCACCTCTCCTAGCACTGAGAGGCAGAGGTGTTGCTGATGATAAAGATGCATGCTAGAGGCTATATATGGACTAACAAAAGGTCTGAATACCTCCTAAAGAGAGTTGGTTTAAAACTAAATTTGGTTAAAAACACATTTTAATATGTTGCAGTTGAGTTTTGAATAGCGGAATTCATTTTAAAACGCCATTTATGTCCATGTCAGTGAATTAGTTCAAGTGTGTTCCATTCAAATGGACACTGGTCCACTAATAAACACTTGCTTTAAATAAATGACATTATGTACATTAGTTTGGAGCAATTTGTCATATTAAAAAGCACTATGAGCTTCAAACTTCCTCACTGTTTGGTTGGTTAATTAACAGGCAGTAAATAGAGGGGGCTTTGAAATAGCTTGAAATGAACAATAACCTTTTACAGTGAACCCAGAATTGCAAATGGAAGTCATGGTCAAGCCTGTTTGATCCATCGCTATGAGCATCTCTGTCATTGCTTTCATAGTTTTTTTATTCATTGGTTTTTTCCATTGACTGGCTTACGAGGGCTCTAATGCGACATCTAAATTATCTAGGAAAAGTATTCTGGGGTTTTGCACTGATAGGAAATCCGCACGATGCCTCAATGTGAGGAGTTAAATGTTTTGAAGGTCGCAGTTTCTCTCATTGATCTTGCAATGTTTGTTAATTACATTGTCACTGATGTTGTGAGAGATAATTAAGCCACTATGTTTATATGCATAATTATGTGCACTCCACATCAGCCTTTGAAAGACAGCGGCGAGAGAGCGAGAGAGAGAGAGAGGGAGAGACGGAGAGAGAGAGGGAGGGAAAAAATGTTTTAATTGTGAGCTGAGCAGAAACATGGCAATATAGATGCCCTAGTTACAATCAACAAAGAGCAACTCGGAAAAAAATAAAAACTCTAAAGACAAGATTTGCAACTGATGCAGTATGCTCTCCCCTCAGTCTTCAAACACGGGCTTTGTTGTGAGATTTTAAAGTAGTAAAGGCAACCGGCGGAGGGAAAGGTGTAGGCCTGCTGCTGCACCACAGTAATACATATTTACAGACAGGCTTTTTTTTGTGTGTGTGGCCGTGAAATAAACAAAATGACTAATTAAAACCACAAAGCCTTTTTTCATTTGCCTCTGAAATGAAACCTGCTTCATTTACTGAAAAAAAAAACCCTGCCCCCAATTCTGTGTGTGGCCAGAACTGCTGCTGCTGTTGTACAGTCGAGTCGGTGCAAACAAAAAAAAAGAAATGAAGACAAAAGGAGCATGTGTACATGACTCTGAGGTACATACCTAAACCTAGATGAAAGCCTGAAAAACTGTTAAACTGAGGGGAGCAAGCACAAAACAAAACTTGTTTTTGTACCGCAACAACCGGTCTCACCTGCAAATTGCCTTTTTTTTCTCTGTCTTTCTCTCTGTCTGTGAAAAAGGCTTTATCTATTCATATAACCGAGCTGTTTTTTTTCCTGCTTTTTACAGCTCTGTGTTTTTACTTCTGCTATACAAGGCCAATGTCTCCTACAGTGCGTCTACGTCTAGTTTCAAGGGTCACAAAGTGTATAAAGCTAAAGAGCACTTTCTTAAAAGGTTGTTTGTGCGGTTAACACATGCTCACCCTCATTCAGAATGACTGTTGGAAGCTGGTGCCAGCTTTATCTATTTGATAATCAGTGAATTATACTGAGGAAACATAATGTCACAATTAAACAGGGGTTACTGTGAGTCATTTAAGAGAGTAGGTAGTGTTAAGGAATTTATTAAATATGCTTGTGTCTGCTGACAAAAATAAACACCCAAAGTCACTGTCATTTGTGAGGAGATATTAACACGCTGTACTTAAATGTGTGCAAAAATGACTTCCCTATTTCTGACTTTATTTGACAACTGATCTCCTGGATTTGACAACTGCAGAAAAAAAAAACAAGAAACCAGAAAGAGTCTTCCATGTAATAGAGGAGCTCGAAGCAGTGGCTAAGTTTAGTGAGCTTAGGGAAAAAATCAAAGACTCAATATGTAATCCTGGGTGTAATATGAAGCTTAGCCTGGCCCTGCCATGCGCTCTTGGCCCTCAGCTGCTGGGCGAATGCATAAACGCCTAAATGCCTTACGTTGTAAGCCTACTCCATTTATGAATTTCTTCGTATAGTTAACCACACACAAGTTCCTGTTTTCCCCCCTGGCCTGCCAGTTGAATCTGTCTTTAGAGTAATAATGTCACTGGCTATTCATAATGTAACTCTAGAGCTTCTCTTTCCAATAATGGGCACACTTAAGCTTATGTGGATGTGGCAATGTCACCTCTCCTCTATCTAAGCCTTTGCCCCTTAATACTGTGGAGTGGAATGTTTTTAAGGGCAAAGGTACTGTTGGTTTAAGATGAATAAGGAGGGTCAAGTATAAATCACATTACAAATAGGAAAGTATCGATTGGAGTCAGACTGTACCTGGAGAGGAGAAAGGTGCTTGGCGACTCTGGGCCTCGCTTGGCGGCATGAAAGCGTCGTTTTTTGGAGGCCTTTCGTCAGCTTCTTTGTCGTCATGGTAACTGCCATCCTGAGACGGCGCCACGGGCTCGGCCTCCTCGGCGTTGTCTTCCTCATCACTACAGCCTTTGGGCTGTACCATGTACACGCCCGCAGGAGGGCCGTCTTCGTCATTGCTGACTTTGAGTTCGTGCTCCTGCTCATCCTCGGGGGCCGGCGGCTCATCACCGTACTCACCGTTGACCCACTTCTCAATGGCCTCACGTCTCTTCTGGTCCTCCTCTAGGCTCTGATTTAGGGTCAGGGTCTCGGGGAAGTTGGTCTCGTTGTCGTCGCAGTGGGAACTGCCACGCTCACTGTTTTCTGCTATGCTCTGGTCACATTCTGCGTTCTGGGAGCTGCTGTCGAACACCACCTGGCGGCTCAGCTTGGCACAGATAGCATTGAGTTTTAGGCCACCTTTCCTTTTGGCGGCCATCTTGGATTTTCCTGAGGTCGTTTCAGTGCATAAACTCCTTTCAGCTGGAGGACATAAGAAAAAAAAAACAGACATAAGATTGGCTGAAGGTGCTGCAATCATCTGCTTTGCAATTTAAGAAATACAATCCCACTGTAAGAGAAGCAAGTTTTTTAAATGAGGACCAGACATGCTTTCAGTATCACCACAAACAAAGTTTGAACCAGCTTTTCCATGTCAGTAACTTGTTCTGATTTTACACATCACAATGGAAAAACAAACTGACATAGACAACAGTGACTGCTGCTATTTTTAACATCCAAAAGCACTTAACAATAACAGCGCAAGACTGGAAGGACACACAGAGATACTGTACATATCTTTCTAAGTCACAGTCCTCTGGTCAGAGTTTAACACGGTGGTGGAAAAAAAAAAAGAGGAAAAAAAAGCACAAGCAGCTGAAACCACAGGCAGATAGGTATCAGACCCCCTACGGTACTACAAGCAGCAAATACACGGCTACATAATCCTCACATGACAGCGCTATAGAGACACTGTGAAATGTTATCTTCACTCTCACCTCAAGAGGCTGTGGTCCTGCCACTGAGTGGGGGGCTGCACAGCATTAAAGCTGTCAGGATGTGGAGTGAAAACACTGAGCACTTTAAGGCTTTTTGGAGCCGTGATCTCATGTTGGCTATTCAGTGAGATTAGACCAACGGCTGTTTCCATAGAGGCTGCTGGTTTCAGTTCATCAAAGGTAGAATAATTTGCCATGTATATAAAAATGTTGCAGTTTCTGTGTTTTTGTATATTTTTACCTTACAGGACATTATATATCCTAACAAGTCTCTGCATTTTTGTCCCCCAGTGCAGCCTCTCTGGACAATGGCACATGATAGAGTGTGCTTTGGGGCAGGAATGGGTGGCATTATTTCAACCCAAGTGGGGCTATCTTTATAACATGTCCTCTGATGAGGCAGGAACAGCTGCCTGTGGCATTCCATATCCAGAGCTGCCTTTTTAGGGCAGAAACTGCACTCTGTTACCTTTCACTTTATTTCCAGAGCCACCAAAGTTCACCTTCCAACAGTGTTTGCTGGACAATTTGTCAACTAAGTAAGGAGACGGTGACTGCAGGTAATGCACTATTTATGAAATCCAAAAAGCATCTGTATTTTATTCAGCTTTTAGGCTCTGAGAAAACAGTTAAACACGATGCCACAGCAGAGATACTTCTTCTTGTGTATTGAATCTTAACCACGGTTAAGATAATACACAATGCTGACTTACGGACACCCCGTTTCGGTGTAGAAAAATGCGTGATATCAGAGGTAACAAAGTTCTATCTTAAAGACTCCATTCACTTTCTATATCAATGAGCACGAGCCTCTTCATTTTCCCTCAGCCATAAAGCCAAGCACAATCATGTGTGAGCCATTGCCGGCATTATGTAAATCACATCGGTGCAACATAAAATCCTGTTTTCATTTTCTTTTGCAAAGCTGTGGAATCATTAGAGGATATGCAATTTGAAGGAGTTTACAGATCACCCCATCGCCAGACAATGCAGGCCGGCGCTACCCACACATGCTTTCTCAGTTACTGTATTTACATTGCAGGCTTCCTCTCTGAAACAATGACTTCAGGAATTATGTAGTTTTGAGGGGGCCGTATATCAGAGGCACATTACTGTACAATTTAGTGTTAGACAATTGCAGGCGGGGGTGAAAGGGTCACCTTCTAGAAGACAGCAATTTTGAAAAAAAAAAAATCAGCTGGAAAAACTATTAGGAAGTGGAAGACATAAATTTTCAAGTTTTTTTTTCCTCAGAAATACTCTCCAAAGGAAGATTGAGGTCATTTGGGTGTTGCTGTGGAGGTCATTTTTTCTGTTTACTGTGTTCAGTATTTCATGCTTTAACTACCGATTTCCTTTGTATTGCAATCTCAAGCTCCTTGTAGGAAATGACCTCTACGCAGTTGTTTCTTTCCATTAGTGCCTATTTATGTATGATTTTCTGTTAACAATAAGGAGCACGAGTGGAGGACCTAGTGCTACTGGCTGAGTACCTAAACAGGCCTCAAACTGAATTATCAGACATCTTAAGCACATATTCAGTGTTTTCTTTTTAAAGGTAGGGGCGTGATTTAAAACAAATTAAATATTGTGAGCTTCCCCCTGAGGAGGAACATGCTATGGTTCAATGGTTTATGGAAGCAGTCTGAACTATTATTTATGCTGCGGGTTTCTGTCCACAGCAGCTTTTTGCCATTGCTTACAATAAGGATTGCTATGGTAACGCTAAGCTGTTTACCTCAAGTCGTTTGTGTGCATGATAGCGTACAATGAGATAAAATCTGTGGGGACCTACATGAGAGAACAACTTTTCCCTCTGGGACCGACTCCCCCACCTCCCTGAGAGTCCAGTAAGCATTCTGCCTTATTAATGAATATCAGTAAGAAAAACAACACTGTCACATGCATTGGACATTATTTACAGTCTGTTTTAGCCTGGTGTGCTAATTGTCAAGGAGGAGACACCTCAGTAAGCACTGGGAGTTGGAAAGAAGAAAAAAAAAACAGACAGGTTTGAATGTGAACACAACAGCTGAAACTAATTTTTCCTATTGCTTATGTTAACGGTGACATTATTTTTACTGGAAACAGTGCAGGACCACAAAGGAGCTCCGTATAGTGTCTGTATAAGGCCAAAACCTGAGGAAAAAGTCAAGAAACTATTTTGAATACATTTGGACTGTGTCAGGTTCTTTTTCATCTTCGGTCAAAAACAAGTGCATCGGGGCACAAGTGCAAGTTCTCCGGGGCTCTGCTTCTCCTCAGAGCCGAGATGACACGGCTTGTATTCAAGTCTAGCCCTTTGCACTGACAAACTAACTATTCCACAGCTCCAAGCCCCACAGGTCTTGCTGGTTTTTGATGCAGAGTGTCTGTTTGTGTGCCAGAATGATATCATGCCCAATCAAGTGGTGTTTCAAATCCTAATAACGCTGTTGGAAGTGCATTATTTGTGTGAACGTGCGCAGACTGTAATCAAGGCAGCTACGGGTAAAGGATGTGGGAGTTAACAATGGTCGTGACTGGCAGGGTCATGGCTTTACTTCTCTCTGACATACAAGACCAGGCAGCTCACGTCCAAACTGCCCGTGTAATCGCCTTATGGAAGATGTAAAAGTCGCATGTACAAAAAAAATACAGAAAATGAAATAACTCGGCTTCGTTGTCAATCCGGAGAGCAGCGCTGCCCCACAAACCCACCAACTCCCTGCAGTGTGTTTCAGTTTGTATGGAACGGAGCACGCAGGAGGGGTCTGTATATAAGAGAGGTAGATATTACCTGTTTAAACTGAAGCTTATCTCTCCAACTAATCAAACACAGATACAGGGCCTCTTGTAGATTCCTGCTGAGTTCCAACATGACTGACACAGGGACAAACCCCCCGCAATATCTCAAGTTAATTAATACAAACAGGGTCTGGGAGATGTCTGTTCAGCTCAGGATTATTTTACAATATGCAATCGAGAGTTGCAGCAGCTCTTTAAAATAGTCTAGTTATAACTTTATGAACCTTTGGCAGATTAATCGACAAGGCTGCAGCTCCCAGTGTGTAGCTCAGTGAACCTTTCATGTCTCCGGCTCTCAGGGGAGATGTATGTGCAAAAGAGTGCATGTGTGTTCCAGGGAAATCACTGAGCCACACCGGCAAACATACACAGGCACACTTGAAAATTACCATGTTTTTATTTTTGTAAATTTACGGCTTGCAGGAAGAGGATGTTTTCCTCTTCTCTCTCTTTCTCTCTCTTCCCTCTGTATGGTAGAGAGGCTGCGGCAGCCGCAAGGAAGTCAAGCGGAAAGCCACTGATGGACAACTACGCCACTGCACCCAGACCCCAGCATCTGGCCCCTCTCTCATTTTTATTACAGAAGAATAACAATAAGCAGGTCGCCGACCCCACCGTGAGATTTTGCCACAGTTTTCTAACAGTCGGTGCAGCCGATGCTGAGAAATTTCCATTTTTCCGCATGCATATTTAATTGAGTTTTGTCCCAGTGGTGCGGAAATGATTTGTTTTTTGCTCTCTGTTCACTTGACTCCTCTTCGGAGTCGCTAACCCTGATTAAGACGTTCCCGTTAATTTCCCAGCGCACACCTTTTTTTGTGCATTAATGGTTCTGATCGTCTAATTAAAACTTCTCAGCTCGGCTGCTGATCACCGCTCGTTGTGCCTCTGACCTGAAGTTTTAATTGCCGCATCAGAAGCGATAATAATAATTTTGAGGTTCTGATGATTAAAAACAATGCCATTGCCAACTAGTTGATAGATGGGGGTTTGGGGTGGGCACATCTGAGGAGAAGTTTATGCAGAGAAGGGATTTAGAAAGGGGGCTGTAAAGGCGGGTTTACACTATTAAGGAACAAGAAGGGTGGTGGGGGGAGACTACTGTAGGTGATCAGTGAAGGGAAGGGGTGGCAGAGCATATGGAAATCTCCCACCTCTCCCATCCCTCAGAGTCTTCCTAAAGAAACAAGTTTGTCTGGGACTGGGACTCGGCTTTCCCCACCTCAAATCTAAATCTGCCTGTGACTGATCTACTATGGAGCTCTACTCACTTGGCAGGTTTGCCAGGTTGGGGAGGAGAGAGAAAAGGAGATAGAGAACACAAGAGAAAGGACGACAAAGGCACATAAAAGATGACGACAGTCCAATACCTTCTGCTTATTTTCATAAAAAGATAATAGCACTGTGGGCACGGCATAAAAGGCTCATTGTTCACAAAGTGACTGAATGGGAAGAAAAAGGAACCTACGGTTGTCTCTGTCATAAAACACGATACTGATGAGATATATGTGATATGGATATTACTGTCAAAACAGGAGAAGTGAGTTGCTTGTGATCTTCTTTGAAACAGCACTTTCACACTGTACTTTACAGATCACACAAACTGCATGATAGGAAATGATTCAGGCATGAAGAGAGAGAAAGAGACCGTGCACTCGGGAAACTGCCACCAGCACCAATCTGTCACATTTTGTTCTTTTTTTAAACCGATGGATTTTCTATTGGATTTTCTTTTTTTTTTAGGTTTTAGAACAAGATCGATGTTTTGCTGCGGAGCTACTGTACACACATACAGTACACTGACACTTACAGTCAGGAGGTAGCCGTCTTCTCCCCCCTTTCCCCTCCCCCTGTCCTCCCCCCCCAACAGATCTATTTTATTATTAATCAGTTGGTTGCACATCTGCCTACTTGTTTTTTTTTTTTTTATCAATAAAGCACTTATTGCTTTTAGTCCAGAATGTGACCTTGCACATTGTCTGCAGTCTTTCTGAGGCGGCTGACCTTGAAGGACCCGTTTGGACTATTTCACTTCAGTGCCGTCCACGGGGCTGTTATCAAACACGAGCCCTCAGCCAAGTGCCACGCTCCCGTCACACGGCCGCAAAAACACAAACAAGACACTGCAGGACAAAGGCAAAGACGCAAAACGGGCCCCGGCAACACACTCACAGCACAGGACAATGGCTGAAGAAAAACAATGTATATTTCAAGCACAGATGGAAGAGGAAAGACAACTGAACTTGAGGGCAATCAGGCAGGAAAGTTGAGATCTAAGGACAAATACGCCCTCCGGCTTCATCACAAACAGGGTAATTATGGTATTTTCCAGAACAGAGGGCAAGCAATCTAAAATGGTCTAAGGGAGAGAAAAAAAACAATCTGACATGAGTGACAAGAATCACTCTGACAGCTACGTACCAAAACAGCCAACTTTTATTCAGTTTGCTGCTTAGGGTAATTCATGGGACACGCGACTAACTTGTTAAAATTGTACATCAAATCTGGACTCACAGCTGGCACCAGATGACGACTTCATTTACGAGCGTGGTTGCAGGGGGGCAAAAAAAATGAGGCTTTTAAAAAATACACAATCGCGTACAGTCCCACGCTTCCCACAGACTGAAACGAGGGAAATTTATTCTTGCAGCTTTGTTTTGAAGCTCGCTTTCAAGACACCAGGAGTGCAATTTGATAAGCCAACCGCCATGGTAAATGAGCAGACGACCCCTGTGTCCCTCCCTCATGGTTGCTGTGCTCGGTGCGGGAGCAAGGCAGTGTGGGTAGTACAGTGGAGAAGGGGCTCAGCGGTGCACCTCTCAAGGGCCCTTGAGCTAATATCTGTACAGATTAACTGCTTCAGTTGTATTTTGGTCACGGGGATCTCTCTTTGCCTTTGTGGCTTGTTGGGAGGGAGAAGGGGAGATGCGTGTGTGTGAGTTTTTGTGTGTACTGTTCTCATGCAGTGTTAGTTGCACACTTTCTTCTGTAGTGAAGTGAACGGCCTGCTTGCCTAAGAGGTCAAAAGCCTCCAGACTGGTGTGTGTCTCTCCGTGTTATTATCTTCGGAGCCATATTTAATTTACCAGAATCCACTGCTGCTGCTGAGTAAGTCATCGGCACCCTCTTACCATCACCTACCCCCTTCTATCTTTCCACAGGACACACACACACACACACACACACACACACACACTAACACAGTGTCAATCCTCCAGGGTAAACTCAGCACACGCTGCTCCATTAGTTATCAATTAAGTCTGGAAATCTCCACCTGGCTTACACACACACACAGATGAAGCCGGCACATGTACGTAGCAACAGGAAGTAGAGGCGAGCGTGCCTTATTTGACTACAAGTGTGGGTGTGTTTGTGTGTCCGTGCGGGTGGCACTTTTGTCCATGAGGTTAACCTTGATATGAGGCCCTGTCAGGCCAGATAATGTCAATCAATGACAAGCCCTCACAGATAACCCCTAATGTGAAGCCTAAAAAGCAAAGCTGTTTAGATCTTTAGACATGCCCCCTTTCACCAGCATATGAATTGCATTACAAGGAAATGAGCTGTGGCATTTCTTTAATAAGACTCTTAAGACATTTTGACAGCATATAAGGCCCTCTGCCGTTAAAAAAAATTAAATAAAGCCCCTGCTGACAAAGCCTCTTCACACGAGGCAGCGTTCTGATGGGCAGATCCAAGTCCCTGTTAAGTAGAGGAGAGGAAAAGACAAGCGGGGAGGGGGGGAAAGGAAAAAGAAGGGTGGACCTTACCCTTCTTTTTTCCTCCAGCTCCCGGGGACTTCTTAATTGATTTCCAAGGTTACGTTTCAAATTTGTTTTTCAGATACGGAGGGGCCTCGCGAATGAGAGCGCGTCAAAGTTTTTAAAGCAATTTCCCCTAAATTCAGGCTGGTTTGGAATGTTTGCATCAGATCCTGCTGACCTCCTTCTCCCTCTCCTCCCTTTTGCTCTTTTTTTTTCTCCCCTCTCCTTGAAAAGAAAGAAGGAGGTGACATTATCCTAAAAAAAATAGCATGTATTTCCAGACAGGATGCCTGCACTGACAACATCGATCCCTGGCTACCATTAAAACATTTGCTCTGCCTGACAGACTTTCCTCTTTTGGACTTTATATGCAGTAGAATGAATCACAGGTGCCCGTTAAAATGTCATCCTGGGCAGCTTCCCTACCTGTCCAAAAATGACCCATGGCTCCCTGCAAAAAAAAAAATCTACTTTCTCAAACTCTTACTTCGACACTTTCACTGTTCAAAGCATTCTTCTCATGAAACGTAATTAAAATTTGATCAAAAATAAGAGAGGAAGCGACGAGTCTTCCTGCTCGTGGGATTTACATTTATCAGACCCTGTGGCTGCGACTCCCCTGCCAGAACTTTAGTTTGCTGCCTTTCTAACAAGCAGAGTGGATGTGACAATAGGGTTTGTGGCTGCACAAGACATTTAAAAGTGCCTTGTACGTGTCTGTGTGTGGTTGTGGGAGTGTGGAAAGGTGCACAACCTACTGTAAACGTATATATTACAATGGCTCAAAGCAACGTCAAGTGTGGGTTTGGCGTATGTGTGTTGCGCGGCTGTTTGCAGGGTTGTAGACAGCAGGGCATTGTGCTCTGAGCTCTCCTTCTGCTCCTCTCTGTCTAGTGGCTACAGGTCATGTCATTTGCTCAGAGACACACACTGTCAAATGTGCACGCTGACATTTCTACACACTAAGGAAAAACTGATCCGCAGCGAGGATAATAAACACACCAGTGTGCCGGTGACAGCTGCAAAATAACGCGCTTTACTGAGAAGTTCAACGTGAACTGAAGGCAGAACTAAATGTGGCAGTTTTCACCTAAAACAGGAACACTCATGTTGCTGGGAGTTCAAAAAAACAAAACAGAGAGGTATGTGCTGTGACTGAATTTGAAGGTGTGATAAAACGACACTGAGAATAAGGGGGGAAAAAACAAAAAAAATGGCTGTGAAATGATGAAACGAGCAAAGCTGCTTTACAGGAAAAAAAGAATGCCGTCTATTTTGGGTCTCAGTATACAAAAGGAAGTGCTGCTAAGTTGACTCAAACAAATAAATTTGCTTTTGATAAAACCACAGCAACTACTTTTGCATTCTACACCAAACCCACTTTGTTTCCTGCGTCTTTATCTTCATGACTTGCCACATTTGTGAGGCGCCACTGACTAAATTGTCAAGCACAAACAACTGAAGGTTTTTCAAATGGTGCAGTGTTGACGGCTTATAGTGTAATTTTATTTGAAAAGTGACAGGTTAAAGAAAAGCCTCAGAAGTGAACACGCAGCGCTTGCCTATTTGCGCTATAACCAGCTGCCCGTTTTACATTTCTGCAACATTAATATTCCTCTTATTATTATTTTAAAGTGAAAACGGATACTCTGTTGAAGTGCAAATCTGATGAATTACGGGAGCAGATTGCTGCTATTAATTATTAAAACCTATTTTATAAATATTCAGGTCTGTCATGCATCTAATAATGAACGCTTTAGAGGAGGTTACTTCCTGTGCGCATCCTAATGTGTCAGAAATATCGCTTTTAATCACACTCGTGTCAGAGAGTGTGCCGGGTTTGAACCTGCCGTAAAAATCCACCAAATCAAGGAAACTCAGGTGGCCGACTACTGTGCTCATCACAGCTCCTCCGTTCCTGCTGTTTCGCATGATCCGGGTTCCTCTCCTGCCCCGTCTAAAGACACAGTGAACACCTCTCAGCTCCCTGCTGCATTCTTACCGTGGTAATTTGAATGGAGAATAATGCATCGGCAGCACTCTACCTTCTGGACACACCTAGTCCCAGCGCTACTGCTGCCATATGCTGTGTTGATACATATTCATAACACTTTCTCGCGTGTTGAGTGTCTGTGAGCAATGAGGCTTAAATGAGTGTCTCACAACTTCAAATGGGTTGAGGAAAAAGGAGAAGAAGAAGAAGAAGAAGAAGAGAAAGCTGGGGCACAAAGAAAAGTTGGACCACTCTTCCCTCCATTTCCTCTTTTCTCCCTCCCTTCTACTGCAAAGGAGGAGACAAGTTTGGGTTGCTGGTAGGTTACCCCGGCGCTTTTATGAACAAGAGGCCGAGGAGTTTCAGGAGTTGCCTTCAAGAAGCCGTGTGAGGCAGCGACTGTCGGCGTAGTTGGATAAACTGTCAGGTGGGCCGGATTGGTCTCACTGGTAGCACGAGAGGCGATGGCACTGTACCACGACCTCCGTACACCCCGGCGGTATTTACATATGCTGCATAGGGCACACACACACAAGTCGACACACACAGACACACACAGTGGAGCACTCTAAGATTAACGCTGTCAGAGCTACAATGATACCCCTTCATTATCTGCACACGGGGCCTCCTTCATGCACTTGCTTGCCTCACTGTCCTCTCCACTGCTTCTCTGTGGAGGTAGTAATTACTAAAGCTAACATTTCTTTCTCTCTATGCCTCCAACTACCCTCCACTTCCCCATCATTTCTTTCTCTTTATACCGAGCTCTCTAGTGCCTTGCCAGCTTTTTCTTTTTTTGCCAACTGGTGACACAGTTGAAGGTGTGCCACCGCTGATGGCTGCACCAGCGCGACTCCTGTGTGCATACGGGAGCGCTGTGTTATGAGATTATTTGGTGCCCAGCTGATCCGCAATAAAGGCACAGTGTGGTACCCCAGATTGAGATCAGTCATCTGGGTCAAACACTCATTGTGGTACGAGCAACAGAGAAATGCTTGATGTAGCGCTGCAGTATCTGTTGTACTATACATTGTTGGTGTAACAGGCTGGGATCAGAGAGATGTTCCCTCTTTCATGGCATTTTTCATTACCAACAATGCTCTTACTCTTTAGCTTTCTTCTTCCTCTCCCAGTGGAGCTATGGCTTTATCAAAGGTGATAGCTTGCTCAGGCGCATTTTCTCAAACGTCTTCTTCAGCTAGCCATTTCCCAAGCTGCTCTTGGGTAAACGTCACTCATAAAAACTGGGGAAGATTTGATGGCGAGATCAAAAAGAAAGGAAGGACAGCGAGGAGAAAAGGGAGATCGGGGGTGGGTGGGTAGAGGAGGGGGATATAGGAACGATACCCTCCTCCCCTCATCCGACGCCAGTAAGTGCTGAGGGTAATTCCTCCAAGCAGGGCCTGTGTTTTCAGACGCAAATACAACAAAACACAGCGTACTGCCATGAGACATCAAAATGGGCGATTTTGACTTCAGAGGGTCTTCAGATGCTTGAGGAGTTGTCAGTGTCGGGCCAGTGGGACTGAACAGAAAGAACAGAAGGTACCAGCAGGCTGTTAACAACCAATACGGGAACCACGCCAGAAAGACCGTCTCCTCCCAAAATGCCAATCGGCACCAGATCACTAAAGGCTTCCGCCACACTGTAATATCCCACCTGAGCACTTTCATCTGCTGAAAGTTAAATGGCTTGAAAGTTTATCAGCTGCTGCATGCCGACTATGTACTGTACCACTGCGGAAAGAGGCTAAAAAGTAAAGAAAATTCCTGCAGGTAGGAGCCATAAAGACAAAAAACAAACCACACAGAGGCTTTTCTTCAGAGACTCGAGCTTCAACAGGTGCCTTGAAAGTTGGAATTTTATGTTCTTTGCCTTACAGAGAGATTTTCATCAGCAAATCAAAGACGTGCTTCGTTCTTTGGAGACCTGAGCTGTGTTGTGACACGCTGAGAGGGATGTCCGCATTTTCTCCAGTGTTGTTCTCGCTCATTCTTGGAGCATTAGGCTCACTCTAAATAGCCTCGAGGAGATTAGCCTGGCTCATATTCAAATGCACATTTCTTCTAAAACCCACTCCACGAGTGGGCCAAGGAGATCAGCGCAGGAGCCTGGTGAGACGTTAGTCAGAGAAGATTCTGTCATGTATAAATCAGCACAGAGGAGGAAAAGAGACAGAGAGGAAGAGGGAGAGAGAAAGGCTGAGGTAAAAGACAAACAAGTGTTGGCTCTGCTATATGAGTTTAGTTAGCTAGAGAGTTAGTGCATGAGTTATGGCTAGCAAAGGGCTGAGGGACGCTGTATTTATGAGGGGACTGAGTGAGTGTTAAATCCCTGGTAAGAAATAAAGTCGTCCCTGAGCGAACAGGGGAAACATTTCACTCAGTCTAAGAGGTGCCTTGAAAAAAAATGAAAGCAATCCCTCTTCCAGGGGAAGCACTATTCTATATTCCCTAAAATTGCTTTATTCCTTAAAAATGCTATAGATCACATCCAAGTGGACTGAATCTCATATTTGAATAGAGAGGAGGATTCAGTGTGTGTGTGCGTGTGTGTGTGTGTGCATAATATCAAGCGAGTTCATGAGCCAAGGAAAGGGAAAGAATCTGATTCTTCTAAAATTGCATGCGGATTTTCTGAGGGATCTTTGGCTAAGAGGGGCTGCCAAAACACACAGTGCACTTGTTGCAGTGCAAGGGTTCATCCAAGAAAAGTTTTCCATTGTGGTTTACCCAAGAAAAAGTAGTGTTTTTCAAGTTAAATATTTTAATTCAGCTATCTAAATGAATCTGTCTCAGCATCTATCCAGTTAAGCACTGAAATGCACGCTTATTAATATTCTTTTTTCTTGCAAAAAATAAAAAAAAATTGCAGTGTTCAATGGAGTCAGAGTTGAAAAACCAGAAACAAAGGAAGGCACATGGCCAGCGGAAAAGGAAAAACTTAACAATGCAGTTTGTGGACATCCAAGTCTAACTCAGACCTCTCTCCAAGCTCCTGCAGTAGTAATAACAATTATTACTTAAAAAGGCAATATTTTTGCATTAACTTAAAAGGCTATATCTTTTTCTTCCCCTCCAGCCTGTGCGGCCTCACTTACCCTAAGTATCTTCATAAATCACCAGTTACTGTTAACATGTACTCCACAATTCAGTCATCAATCTCCTACCAGGTCAGAGTGAAAACAGAGGGGGAAATGTCTGCTTAGTAAAATGTCTCTCTCGTGAATGCTGCTACCACCACCCACTACTCTGAGACATGTACGCACGCGCGCATACAAACACACACACACACACAGAGCAGTTAAATAACAAACACACGCGCCCGGCACACTGCAAAGCAGTCCTATGGGACATGGGAGCGGTTGCCAGATCGCCACGGTAACGCAAGCCAAATTCAATTCTGACTTCACCTTTCACTCTGCTGGTTCCATTTGTTATAAAAACAAATAAACAGCAAGCGTGAAGTTAGAGTCGGCCAACTTTGCCTCAACAAGAAATATCAGGCCCGAGCTGTTGCAGGAGGCTGCTGGAGAGACAGACACCCACAGGGCCGCCGCATGTAAATCTGTGTTTATGTTCACAGACACAGTATTTATTTAACCAAAAGGAGAAAATCTAATTGTACACAAGGAGGATTATTCCTCTCAGAACCATGTCTCCACAGGGGAGAAAAGGACTCTTTAGCCTTTCTTCAACAGACACTGTTTACATCAGCAGAGTGGAAAATCCCTCCGATGACAAAGCTCTCCATCACAACATCTGTATCTAAACAGCCAAATCAATCTCGACCAACACTGCAAATTGTGTCGGGGCAGATCTGAAAACGTCTGCACTTGACAGCAGAACAGAGGGATTTAAGTGTTTTTAACTATTTCTATTTTCAGTTTTAGGAAGCTTGCATTCAGATCTCTTTTCCCCTTATATATGGGGGGAAAGAGAAGAACAAAATGAATGCATATATACATGGTTGAGGTTTTAGAGTCTAAGATTTTAAATTATAAATTAGAAAGTAACTCACATAAATGTTCATTTAGAAATTACAATATTGTCATCTAAAGTGAAGTTGAAGTCAATCAAGTAGCATAAAACATAAAGTAAAAGTACCTCAAAATTAAAAAACTAAGTATTTGAATAATTAAATAACAAATATTACTTTCCACCCCTGATTAGCACAAATGTAACTGTAAAATGTAACAAGTGTGACTGTGCAGTGCTATAGGGCCTAGCACAAGAAGTCCACAGTCAAAACTTTTTGCAGAAGCAAGCCACCATCAAAACTAATTCAAACACACATTACTGACGTTCAGCACACTACAGGTGCAAATGAGAAGGACTGAATTCGTCCAGAAAGCCAAACATT
Source organism: Dascyllus trimaculatus (assembly GCA_024666655.1). Classification (NCBI taxonomy): domain Eukaryota; kingdom Metazoa; phylum Chordata; class Actinopteri; family Pomacentridae; genus Dascyllus; species Dascyllus trimaculatus. The sequence goes on from CM045452.1 coordinate 25,606,162, forward strand.
ACACCTGTTGTCTCCTTGCTCTCGTGCACGCTCTCCCTCACGCCGACACAAACACACACACACTTTGACACCACCCACCACATCACTACACATGCGTGCCTGACTCATGCCAAGTGCAAATAGTAGCAAACCCGTTCATCTCGAGGTAGCACTCAACTCCTCTGTGTGTGTGTGCGTGTGTGTGCGCGTGTGTGTGTGTGTGAAGGGGGGAGAGAGAGGGAGGGAGGGAAGAAGGGAGGGAGGGGTGGAGGGTGAGGGAGAGGGAGGGAGAGAGGAAAGAGAGGAAGGTGTGTGTTAGTCTTACCTGGCAGCAAACCGCCCTCTGCGCTCTGCCTCACCTCTCCCTCCTGCCCTGGAAGAATTCTCTCCACAAAGCAAGGCATTTTCTCCACAACTGCTCTCTGCCAAGGTTCTGCTCTCTCCCTCTCTCTCTCTCTCTCTCTCCCTCTCTCTCTCTCTGTGTCTCTCTCTCCCTCCCCTCTCTCCTCCTTCTCACTCCTTTTCCTCTTTCCCACTCTGTCCTCCTCTGTTGCCGTGTCTCTCTCCTCCCTCCTTACCCTCCCCTCGCTCCTTCTTCTCTCTCACAGATGTCGAGGCTGTGCGAGTTTACCCACTTTACCAGTAGGGGTCCTTCATCGCCCTTCTCCACCCCACAGCCACATGGGGGAACAAAACACACACATGTACGCACACACACATGCACATACAAAAATGAACACGCAGATACACACACACACACAGAGGCCCCAGGAAGAGAGAGCCACTTAACGGGCGCCCTCCTGTCACCGCTACAATGAGAGCCCTCCGCAGAGCTGCACGGCTGTACGAGATGCAAGCATAGGTTTGTGTGCATGTGTGTGTCTGTCAGTGTGTGTGTTTGTGTGCAAAAGAGAGACAGGTGTGAAGTGGGTGGCGTGCACCAGGAGCTTGGCCCTCGGCCCTTTTCCGGCCCCGATCAGCCCTGTTCAGCCTGCCTCGGCCCTGGCTCCTGAAGTGTAGTACAGTAGTGGCTTACAAAAAAAAACCACGCACACACACTCACACACACTCACAGGCATATGAGCACACAGATTGACTTACAGTGGGTCCCTCAGAGCCAGCAGCCAGAAACAGAGAGAGAGAGAGAGAGACTGTGGGCACGCACAAGCACACACACTTTCACTCGTACGCTACACAGACACACACAGAACAACTGTTGCTGTTTGCTACTGCTGCTGTTGACAGTGATAACATGTGCTTTGTGCCTTATGTGTGTGTGTGTGTGGCAAGCGTGTATGTGCACATAAACACATACACAAACTCGCAGCAGATGCCTACCGGCTCTCGTGCTTCAGGCCTCTGTTCTACCGTGTTTTTGTTTTGTTTTTTTAATGTAAAAAAAGAAAAAGAAAACAGTCTTCATTGACACTGGCATGTTAGATTTGAAGGCTCTCAGCCAGTGTACAGTGGGGAATTTCTAGTTTCTCTCCGACTTGTGGGGCACTTTTCACATTGCAATATCATTACTTGGGAATATTAGCTGCCCTCTTGAAGAATGTCAGAACTGTTGTTTGCTTTTGAATAAGGGCAGATTCCCAAGCCGGAAAGGTCTGAGCCTGAAGAAGCCTTTTCCCATGTTAAAATGAATTGAAAGTGGAAAAACTGATTTAGAATAAGCATGAAATTACTGTTCAAAAGCAGAAAGAAGAATGTGACACGTCCACGCAAACACTACACCCTAATTGTGTAGAAAGTCATAAGTAGCAAAGATTAACACTGAATGGAACTTGATCCCACATTTTTTTTAGTCAAATATTACTCAACTTTTATGATGGTTTATTATATAAGAACGTGCTGATTCTGATCAGGATCCGCTGCTATTAATTTATCAGAACAGCAATTATGAGGCCTAGCTTTGCATGATGACTTGTTTTTCCATTTATTGCTGCCTGGAACAGGATAAGGGTATCTGCACTCAAGACGTGATATCCCGGACCTGCTTGTTGGTATCATTTGAACAGAGGGTGGATCACCTTTATTTGAGTCAAACAAAGCCTTCTAATGACACAAAAATAGTAGTCGCCGATTGACAGACAAGGCTCCAACGCCCAGTCAGACTGCCTTCAAAACGTTGACAAAGAGTAATAAAGAAAATAGGATGTTAAAAGAGCAGGACACGGATGTTGAATAAAGCCACCAGAAAGTGTACATACTTAAAGTCGTGATAAGCTAATGAGGGAAACCGAGCTGTGCTTTTGCTTGACTCTTATCACTGTTTGCATCAGTAGCAAATCTCCCTTGACAGCAAGACTGAAATCAAATACTGGTTTTTAGGCAGATGAAGGAAAGTCATTTGTATTTACAGGAAATAAGGACGATGAGCTCAATCGCTATTCCCTTGTTGTGCTAACTAGAACGCAGCCCCTGTATTAAATGTTGGAGGAGCAGCACAAGGACAAGTAAAACATACCTTAAATAGACTACAAATGAAGTCACTTAACACCCACCCGTTCCCTCGCCACCCCTTGCTCTGTCTGTCTTCAACAGAAAAAGCCTGTGTTTGACTATCTCCCTCTCTGGTTCATGGTTGTCTTTCTGCTTTTTAAACAGGCACCTCGGCTGTCACACTGCAGGAACGGGTGCATTCCCCTTAAATGGCTCCTTTTGACAACTGATCTGTAAATACAGCCAGACCTGCAACTTCCCTCTTTCTCTCTCTTGCTGTTTCACTTTCTCCCTTCTTGCCTTTGCTCTCTGTCTCTCTCTGTCTCTCTCTCTCTCTGCCCAAACTCCTGCCACACACACACACAACATGAAGGTCTCCCTGTGACCCACACCCAGACACACACACATGCACACACAACCACGTTTACCCCCACATCCCCCCTCCCAACTTCCCCAACTCCATTCCCCCTGCCTCTATAAAAACACAAATATGCCATAACTCAGGCGGTGCTGCCACATAGCCTCCATCTTGCCCTGTACCGGGGAGGGGGAGGCCTCTCAGGAAGGTCACCAACAAATGGTTTTCCGATTCACTGCCCCTGAAATAATTTTGTGTATTAAAACCTGAATCTGCACTTTCTGGCCTGAAAGCTTTTCTAATTATTCCAGTGTCCTTGGGACAGACACAGATCCTTCACACGCCGGGGGAAACAAGCTATAGAGCAACCACTACAGCCACAAACACCCCTCCACCACCCTCCCTCTATCCCTCCATCTCCCCACCTCCTCTCTCCTCTGCTCTGCTCTCCTCTCCTCTTTACAGCCACCCCCCTCCCCAATCTGTTTTCAAAGCGTGTCTGTCCTTTATTAAATTGTTTTCTTTTCCACATTATCAGTTGCCATGGAGACCTCATCTCTCGGATTATTTGAATTTCATTATATCTATTGATTTGGGAGCATTTCATCTTTTTTATTGTTTTTCTGTCAATTTTCGAAACGAATAACCATCTAATTTGCGTCAGCGCTGATTACGTTCGTCCCTCAATAGAGGTCGGCAGCTGCGCCGGGGAAACAAATCAATGGAAAAACATCATAAAACTCGAAAGTACAATCAACCAGGATATGGGTGACATTCCGTGGTTGCTGAAACGAAGTCATCAAAAAATATATACTTTTTTTCCTGCGCCTCTGCATGTGTGGGGGTGCAGTGAGGAGGACACATATGTGTCTGGGCAGATATATTACTATATTTCAGCAGATAATATACTATGGTAAATTTCCATACTGATAACAGCCCCTCCCTGCCTGACCAAAACAAAAAAATGCTTACTGTATCTAAATAATTTATGCAATTTTAGCATTTCTATATAAATTTTTTAATAAGCTGCTTGGAGCAAAGTGGCCATTAACAAAACACACAGCTGTCCAATGGGCTAAGCCCAGCAGATCAATTGCACTTTTTTATGACATGATAAAATGCTTTTAAAGCAATTTACACAAATATGGAAAAAATGACTTCATGGGCTTCATTTATTCATAAGGACGTGTATTAGGGGAAAAAAAACCTTACAAAAGCCAGACAGGAGAGATCGTCCCGGTCCTAACTGGAACGGACTTGCTGCCCTCTCCACAAGGACATAAAGTTTCATTACTGATGCACGCAGTCAAAGGCAATTTAGCAAACACAGTGTGCAAAAGAAAACATCAGCATATTGCAAGTGTTCCTGTATTAGGCGGACCTTGCATGTTGTTTTCCAATTTTTATTCATTTTTGTGGGGGCAGGGTGGGGGGGTGATGGATTTTTTTTTCTCCCTCCCCCTGCCCAGTGTCACCCTGACCCAAAGCCAAGTGGAGGTTGCCTCAGTTACAGGGATGTGTGCTATCTGGCCCACATCACCGAGCCAAACCTCGTGCCCACACAATGGGGCCTTGCAGCAGGATGAACCTGCTACTCAAGCCGTCAGCTGTGTGGTGATACACAGAAAATGATGCCCACCCTCATTATGAGAGAAACAGGCCCGCAAATATTTCAGTGGATCTGATCATTTAGCATCTTAGTGCAGGCTCACATTTGGCACAGGAGTGCAGATTGGGGAAGAGGTGGGGGCATTTGGAGGCTAATCTTATTTCAAAGCATCCTCTTCATGTGCCGACAATGTGCCTGAGAAATGCTGCTGCTGCTGAAGGCCCCATGTTTGCAACACATGTCAACATTTGACAAAGCATTACTTTTCCCCCCAACAATATTCTCCTGCTCAGGCCTCCGAAATGAGGGCGCTAACAAATTAGCTTTTTATGTTTATTTGTGTGTGGGTGTGTCAGAGGTGTGTGGGGGGGAGGGGAGATCTCATTTTGTAAGGCACGAGTTCTCAACCCGAGAGAGGGATGGAGAGAAAGTGAGGGAGACAAAAGAGAGAGGAAAAAGAAAGAAAAGGCTGGATGTTTTGGAGTCACGATTCTTCTCCTGATTGCCCTGGCTGTCTCAGTTGTGCAAAACATGACCCTCCCCTCCCTCAGCCACGACAGAAACATGGGCGACTGGATAAACACTATTTTATGCAGTGACTAGATGAATCGCCAGACAGTAATTACAGTCTTCCTCTCGCCCCAACAAAACTCTACTGTACAGGCTCTTTCTCTGACACCAAACTGCAGCAGCACGTACTACAAAACTGCAGGTGTGTGACATGTTTGTCAGTGCCTCTCCCAACTAGATAAATATAAATATTAGACCCTGTAACAACAATGAGACGCTCTCTGCCGCTTTCAGTGACGTGTTAATAATCTGGAGCTGAAAGAGGACTTGTTGTGCGGATGGACGATGTTATCATGTGCAGTCAAACGTTGTGGGAGCTGGCTTTGTAGGGAAAGTTTGGTGATTTTTTTTCTGCTACCCTTGCAGTTTGGGCTTTCCTCTCTTCGATGTAACAAAAATAACACGCTTGTGTCCCAAACTAAACATTCCCACAGAGCGGCTGGTACTCCGCTAGGACACCAACATGTCCAACACAGGCCACTCAGGTTTTTTTTTTTTCATTTGGCGTTGACACCCATTGAAATTTCAAAGAGATCACTCCTACATTAAGTTGATGATGAGAGTGGCGGTGAAACACTCAGACACTCTTTCTCTTACTCTGTACTGATTCATCCGGTCAGACCGTGCCCCAAAAGTGGTGCAGTAAACCATGTTGTCAATGTCCGAGCTCTAAAAAGCACAATTACAGAGGACCTCGACTGAATAATTTAAAGAGCATAATTACTGACCTCTATCCAAATTCCTCTGAAAGGTGCATTAAGATATAGAAAAGCATTGGAGGTGGAAGTGGAACTGAGAGGAAGAGAGAAAGTGTGTCTCCCCAGGCCTCCCTAATGCACTCTCCTGCTGTACTCTAACTTCCTGTGGACCCCTAATGTGCCCGCTGCTCACTGGCCTGATGAAGACTACAGTTAATGAGGCCCCTGTTTCTGAAATGAAGTATCTCTGAAACCATCAACATGCATTACTATCAAGCAGCCACCCCCCTCACTAAACCACACATATAGACATAAACACACACCAACGCGGTCACTGTCCCAAACCAGCGTCTACACACTACACCCTCCCTGCCCTCTGCACCTTTTAGTGCCAACATGGGTTCTGCTAAGCTGGACCAGAAAAAAAAGAAGAGGTTTTTTTTGGAGGGTAGGGGAGTGGGGGTGTTGGTAACTGTCCCTCAGGGGGCTATCAGTGAACTGGGCAGCCGTCACTGCTGGTGTCCCTGGTTCTCAATTGACAACCGGGTTCTGACAGATTAGCAGCTCTAGTCAGGAGGAGTCCAGGACTGCGGACGCAATTAAAATAATCACTTTTTTCTTCACATTTGGCTGAATGTATGTGACTACATGAGTGGTGTTGGATTTGAAAAAAGGCTCACAAGCGTTTCTGTATGTCTGTGCATGTGTGTGTGTGTGTGTGTGTGTGTGCACTGGGGGGTCGTTGAGAGCTGGCAGCAGGCTTGGGGGAGGATACAGCGAGATGAGGCCTTTTTAATTAAAAGAAAATATTTGTGTTTGCATACTATCGCCGTTGGAACCTGGAACAATTCAGAGAATTCTGGTTGTTAAATGGCTTGCTCTTTAAAGTGATTTGGGGTATTTCAAATCCTCTTTGCATACATGCATTTTTAAAATTTCAATTATGCTATGCATTTTTTTAAGCTAAGATTCAGAAGTTGTGTATTTTAGTACTTCATTGATATGTTTTTGAGATAGATTAATACATTTTTTCATAAACTAAAATTCATTCTCTATTTATTTGTCAGTTGGGTGCTGCTGTCTCTGCTGTATTTCAACCAGGAGGGATAGAGGGCACTGAAATAATTAGGCGACTTCTGCAACATCCTGAATGCCAAGGACAGGTGGATTAAAGTATTAAAACAATCGCATTTCAGTCTTGAAATAGTCCTGTGCACGACTCAGCACCATGCGCATCCGTTCAAGTTCAGCTGCCAGCTCCATAACGCCACAGGAGAGGGCTAGAAAAAAAAGCCCAATCCCATTAGCTATGTACATCTCAGCAGACCTGCTGGAAACGTGAGCAAATCTCAGTGATGATTATCCCCCAAAGCTCTGAAATGATAATACATAATCGAACGGTACAGAAATTTTCTCTGTAATCGCGCAGCCAATTTGGGTCTCCCACATTTGTGTTAGAATCAGTTCTTTTTCCAAATGAAACAGGAGACTGAGGCAGTCGCCTGTGCACCCGAGGAGACATTTAACTACTGTCCTCCAATTAGAGGCTGGATAACGGAGCTCCCTACATTAGGAGACGGAAATTATTTAAGACAAAGGTTAAGACAGGAGTTCACATTTTGTTCTATTTACAGTGCAAAATTAATAAGGAAAGCAAAGTGCCTCATAGTGCCGCTTCACTCAAACATGAGGGTGAGTGATCCTCATTTTAATCAGAGATGTTTAACACAACTCTGAGCTTTGACAGTCAAGAGGGTTAAAAACAGTACTGACAATATTAAAAATGATTGTTCTGTTGCCAAATACTAGAGGTAAAAATTAAATTGCAGTCACATTTTTTCTGATGTTGTGAAAGAGGGATTAAGGGTTTAAAAAAACTCTGCTAATGAACTTGTTAAAATCATGTTTTTTAATCTTATCAGAGACGGAATCACTTTCTTCAGAGATAGCAGATTTATTTCATCAGATCAGCTCTCTATAGTGAAGCATCCACTTACACAGATGCCTGAGAGGAAGAAAATAAGTAAAACATATGAATAAATCAGTTTTAAAAATTTCTTTTCTAAAAAAATAAACGACGCAGTGCTTTTAATTTTCTTTTGCACATACACATAGTACGTACACAAGCTGTGAAAATACCCTTTTTTAAACAACTGATAATAATTAAGGTGAGCTCTTTGATGAAATCTAAGCCTCTTAGCCAACCTCCTGCCATCTGTGGCTCCAATATTAGAGCTTGTGAAGGTTCGCTCTTTTCGCCTTCTGCAGGAAACAAGGAAGAAATAAGTGCATATATTCTTGGAGCTGGAGCTCCAAAGTCAACCTGCTTTCCGAGCCGTGCCGGGTAGGTGGAATGAACCTCCTCTGACAGAAAACAAACAGGAAGCCGAAAGAAGAGCGAGAAATCTGTGCCCTTCACTCTTCTGCAGCAAAGACGCTCTTAACCAGGTCTGACAGCTAACAGCTCCTTGGCAATTGGGGTTAGTTAAAGGAAAAGTAGCTCAAGTTTTGTTGGGGCTTTGGCTTCATAGATGTTCAGGAGCTGCTGCCCACTTCAGCATCAAAGGGGATTATAGGGACAGGGCCATCTGCCATCTGTGCCAGAATAAGCGTGAGCCCTTTTATGTCTCTGCCTGTATGTTTGTGTGTGTTCGTCAGTGTGTATGTGTTTATGAAAGAAAGACAGACAATCCCTCATGTCTATGTACTTTTAACTTAAAGGGCAGCAGAGTTGTGGGTTGCAGCCTACACGGGCAGACAGCTAGTTTAAATCTGGGCTGGGGGCACTAAAGGTTAGCATCATACCTGTCAAGTACGGCACTTTGAGTCCAGCGCCAGTGTTAGAACTCTGTTAGAACTCTACATGATATTTACTTAAAGCGAAGGGATGAATCTATGTTTACTGTGGCTAATTTGTCACATTCTAATTGTGGAATAGTCTGTCTTTTGTCATTCAGGCAAAACACAGAACTTGTTTTTGTTGTGGGTTTATTGGAACACAGTGCCACTCTTGTTCCCCCTTCACCTCTCTAATTTGTTTTGGGTCTTGTTCCTGGCCTCTGCCTGGGAATGTTTTCTGCTCAATAGTCTGCTACCTTTTAGCTGAGCCGCCCAGTGCTTGACCTACTGCCGACACTTATTTTCAGCACTCTAATTGTCGTTTAATCACATATCAACCTGTCATTTAAAGACCCCCTTTTTTCAAGGGGGAACATTTGCATATGTTGTAAAACTAATTCCTATCGAAAGCTCCAGTGGCTGTGAAAGCGGGCGCTCTGTCTCTCTCTTTTACTTTCACACCCGTGTAGACACAGTTAAGCACAAGAGAGAGTAAGAGACACACGCAGCGCAGCCTACTGTATCTCACCTTAACAGACAAAAACACACATAGGCAGACGCCATACCTGATATTCTCGATTCAGGTGGTTTTATCACATTTGCTAACAGTGTGTGGTGACACGTAACGTGTTAGAATAGGGACAGCGACAAGAGTGATTCAGAGCGCATGTACTCGTGCGAGCCAAAGCGAAGGTGACAGTGAATGTATAGTGTTATAGAGGAATCAATTAGAGTTAATAATGTATCACTCTTCCAAATGTTGCATTCATTTGTTCACACTTAGATAAAGCTACTGCAAAATAGGTTGTGCCGGGTTTGCCTGGCAGACTACACTACATTTACATTATCACCCTTATACATCGAGGAGCCATGTTCCGCTTGAGTGGTGGCGGTAGAGTGGAGGGGGGGCGAGAATCATGTTTTTCAGGCCCAAGGAATGCCAGTCCTCAGGAGATCTCCCCCTCTAATTACAGAGCGGGAGAAAGACAGCTCTTTGTTCTACCTTTTATTACATTAATTGATAAAACAGAGCTAGGGTGGAGTCATCTTATGGGGGTAGGAGGAGCGGGTAGGGCCGGGATGAATTGAGGGGGATCCTTTGGGCAGATGAAGGTGGGTGAGAGGCTTTTGGAGCTGGGGTCCTATTTTCAGAGGACTCCTAATCCCGTTAGGGGCCCCGATGGTGGTGCAGTCCTGGCAATGTGGTTTCCCAGAGGAGGGGTAGGAGCTGGGGCAGACTATGGCGTGGTGGGTGAGAGTCCCGGCAGCGCTGTCTGGGCCCAGGCCTTAATTAACTGTCTCTTCAGGGGGCACTGATGGCCACACTGAGAACCTATGTCACAAACACCAGCAAGCACTGGGAACCTTTAAGAGGAAGTGGCATCTCACCCACTGTGGAATCACTGGAAACTCTGTGGACCTTTAATATGGACCCCATACTGCTCAAAGCCATATAGATATCGCAGGACATTAGGAGGGCTATTTTATGACTGGTTATTAGCTTCGCACAAACTGCACAGTTGGATGGTATTTTCACCATCACAGTGATTCAATTATAAGCTTAAGATTAAAAAAAAGAAAAAATATTCTGATCTCAGGATTGACTTTAAATATGATTTGAAAGTTATTACTTTTCAAAACTAAAAGATCAATATGTTCCATTTCTATTTGTGCAGGATTGGCCAATCTTATTTGTCAGTGGTTAAGTAGCTGTAACAGGCTTTGTCATGGCTCTAATCTGCTTCTGCTCGTTTAGGCTACCTGCAGACAACAGAGGCTGTGAAGTGCTGCTACAGTGGCCAAATGGAGTCTGAATATGTTACAGAGGCAATTAAGAGGCATGTTGGTGTGTGTGCACACACACAACAGTGTCAGAGGTGCTAAGCCGGGCCAAACACGCCTCATTGAAATGTCCATCTTAAAGCCACCCAAGTTCCTCATCTCCCCCCGCCCTCCGACAACCAAGATGCTTCAAGACTGTCAAAAGCATTTTCCACAAAGCTGAGGAGAGGGCAAGGAAAAAAAGGACCTGCCACTGTCACATGTATGCTTGCGCGTGCACACACACACTCGCGAGGCTGTCAGGTAAATTAGATCTGAAAGCTGACAATTTCTGACCATATTTCCTTGATTATTTCAAACAAATGCACACCAGCCGCTCTAAGGAGATTAAAGTGACATAAAAGTCCCGAGTGGGAGGAGGGAGGGCAGAGAATCCAGGTCACCCCCATTTGTCCCCCTGCCTGACAGCAGCTATATCGCTATCCAATCCAATAAAAGTCCCCCCCTCCTTTTGCTTTAATTAATTTTACAGCTAGCTTGCTTAATTACTTTCAATCAAAATCCTCTTGCCATCACAAAATTAGAAATGGTTCAACTCCATTAGTCTAAATTCTTCATTTACATACACAAAGACTGTCAGCTCTTGCTAAGCAAACGGCCTCCTGCTTGATGAGATTGTTTTTTTCCCACACACTCTATCACTCTCTCAGTTACACACACGCATGCGACTGTGGTGTTAATTTTTTTGAAAGGAGAAAAGTAGCATTAAATTATTTGAGCCCCTTACTTAAGACATTCTCTGCCTAATCAGGGTTCAGGTAAGCTCTGGTTCACATCACGCAGGGCTCCTGTGCAACTGGAGAAATTGATTACACCCACAACCTCTGTGTCAAAAGAAAACTGCTCGACCTCAAACAATGCAGCACAAAATAAAAGCTGTATACAAGGGATAAACAGAATTAGACAGGCGGTGGCCTTTAAAAGGAGTTAACTAGTTCTTCCTCTACCTGGTGACACACAGTTTGCTATAAATCTGGCTCCTTTGCTGCGGGGTGTCACTCGTCCTGACTGTTGAAACTAGCGATGCAATACAAGCCGGTCGGCTGCTGTGAGCAAAGCAACTGGATTTTTCAGTGGGATGAGGGCCCATGCCCTGCCACCCAATCACTTCAGCTTGGCACACAGGCATCCTCTCCATCACACACACACACACTGCCTAAGGCCTGTACATCATCAAGAATTAAGGACATGCAGATAGGGTTTGTGCACTGACCAAAGTGAAAACCTAGGCACACAAGCACGCCACCACATGTGTGTGTGCACACATATACACTTCACACACACTACTAGTTCCATAATTACGTCCTGAGATGAGGGCATTAAACTGGTGTAATGCACTCACTGCTGCAGCACACTACCACAAAATATATCGACGCTAAAACCTACATGTTCATCAGCGACACTTTCCTATTGCTTTTATTTCCCTGTTCACGCTACTCAGCAGGCCCGGCCGCACAATACAGCAGACTTTGATCTGCTGCCCTCATATTATCTTACAGATGCTTTTCTTTTATGAAGGTGGAGTTGTGCGGAGGGGTATTAAAGAACACCTTGCAAATGAAAATTTCTAGATTGTGCAGAAACACTTAAGTAATCCTCAATAAGTGACCATGGGTTGGAGAAAAAATTAAAGCCCTGCAGGTCTGACCTGGCCCCCTTAGTCTGCAAACACCGGTTTCCCTTTTCCTCTTTAACCAGTCCCCATTAACATTGTTAATTATCCAAATCCATCATTCTTCGGGTAAATGAAGACTGCCTCTTTAATTCAATTTAATAGGATCATTTTCCAACTCACGTTCACTTTAGCCCCAGCTGCCCGCCCACTAGTCCCCCACTGTGTCTCCCCCCATGGTATCTGTGACTCCTTTGGCTATATATTCTATGGTCTGGCTCTCTCCCGTCGGTGGGAGGGGAGGGAGGGCGATGAGGGCTTGATGGCAGTGATGGGCCGACACGCTGTTGATCTCCCATGTCTTGTCTTGGCTCGGCTGGTGGCAAGCAGCAGTTCTGGGTTCCCAGTCTGCTGTGCACACTTCCTGCCTGCCGCACACAAACACTGACGCACACACACAGGCTCACAGTACCAGCCATGTTCACCGGGGCTTAGCTAATCCTGTCACATCATGCCACGTTGGCTGAGTTGAGGCCTTTCGCAGCGAACCCACTCCCCCCCCCACTTGATCCAACACACACACACACACACACACACACACACACACACACAACTACCACAAACCTTCATGCACCTCCACACTCCGCGACCACTCCTTCACCAACTCACTTTCTGTCTCTTACCTTTGTTCATTTCACAAGGTCATGGGTGGCCGACTACGGCATGCGAGTGGTGAGACGGGACAGCTGACAAATCTCTGCGTTCCAGCAGTACTAGCAGTGCTTATCTTATGGCGCAACACTCTTATGATATGAAATAAATAGACAAAATAAGTTAATAATAAAGCAGCACTGCTCTTTTATTGCAACTTAGTAGCTTGTTTCTTGCAAGCTTGCAATTACTTTTACAACGTGTGTACATAAAAAACAGTTTTATCAATTTTAATTGAATCTTAAAGATGCAATTTGATGATTAAAATGTGCTTATAAAATATACAGGTGTCTTTTTTAATCTTTTCCAGCATCTAATGTGCCAAAGTTTAATCAGTATCAAAACGCAATTTCCATGAAACAATTGTCTGGCTGTGGGAACTGGACACTTCGTGAATTTAACTTTCTAACTATAAAAGTACAGCCATATCAAGATTAATGTGGACTTTGTTTTATTTGCCTTCTAAGATTTTCCTTACAGAGAACTTTCTGTGCTTGTTTTCCTCTTGACTAAGTTGACATATAATTGTAAATGACAAGAAAAATTAAATGCAGAAAGTAAAAATAAATAATTACATACTTTTAACAGAAAACATGAGCGCTGAGGACTGTGTGTCACAATTCTGTCGTTTAAATTCTTTCAAGAATGTGTTAAATATTAGCTCCTCTCATACAATTATTCAGTGTGAGGGTGAATTTGCCCTCATTTCCACGGACTAAATACACTGAAACCAGCACATGCACATGCACGCAGTGTTCCCTTTACATTTTTTCCCAGACTTTCATTTGAGACAGACTCTGGGAGAGTTTCAAATGATTTTAGCCATGATTTAATTTGGTTTTGTTAAAGGGTGATGTCAGCACAATGGGAGACGAGCCTCTAAATCCACTACATTCACCCAAAATGCCCAGATGAGATAATCATTGGTGACGTCTACGAAAACACTTATTATATTTGCCCATCGCCTGGCTGAAGCTGTTAAAACTCATCAGTGTTATTCCCTCTTTTTTTTCCTCCTTTCTCTGGGAAAGAGAAAAGAAAATAGCTCAACTTATAGTCAAAACTGTCACCCCTTTTAAAGAGACAGTGCAACATTGTTGTGGCCGGAGTTAAAAAAGGGAAAAAGACAGAGGGCACGGGGGCCATCAGGGATCTATTCAATACTCATTTTGTTTGCACCCAATACTAATTAAATAAAACAAGCACAACTTTATCATTAGCTTTACAGAGATCCACCATTTGAAAGATTTTGAACTGTAGTTACACGTGTGCATTCTCCCTGAGTAATAACAGGATATTCTTACATGCTGGAAAACGTGTGAATGAGTCCTGCTCGTCTCTTGACTTGTCCACACTATTCGAAAGGGCTCAGGGCTGACAAGGTAGCAGAGGAGATAAGAAATGGATCAACGTGAGCCTTTCTCATAGCTTAATTTATTTTAAATCCAAGCCCTACTTACACACCGGCACACCGACAGGCCTTGTCAGCTCCAACTAGCATTGAGATATTTAAAACCATTAATTCTGTACAGCGGCAGCCTGAACGTGTATGACACAAGCTGTCGCTGCATGAAACAAAGCCAGATCTCTAACTGCCACAGCTTCCACTTTTGAACACAGCACAGCCACAAAACTGTTACCCAGACGCAACGGAGATACCTCGAACCTTTCTCTATGTGAGGGGGATCTTAAAAACTACAGTGAAGAAGATGAGTGCCGTGTTCCTAATCCAGTAGATGCAGTGAATTTGGTGTATCTACTGGGGCCAACTCCACAGAGGCAAGGGTCAGAATATGAAACACACAGGCTATCAGCCTCCCGACAGGATATCCTCATGGATCAGCAGCGGTAGCCATGTTGACCCGCCCCGTTATTAAAGAGGCTAATCTGTTCAACATGTCAATGTTAGCACTTTTAGCTGCGATTAATAAAAGAAGACCCCAAGAGTGCTGTGTGTGCTTTTTCAGAGCCCCAGGTTGTTTTCATTTGGTTTGTATTTTTAGTGGTTTTTGCTGTTTGGTTATTCAACAGTCTTCTTTTCTGCTATTAGCATAAACAGTGTGAATTATTAACTTTGTTAAAAGAATTATAATCATCCATGAATCCTCAGCTCTGTAGTGGCTTTGTGTGTTTTTTCCCTTTCCGCCACTGGCAAAGACTCACTATGGCATTGCAGGAATCATTAAAGCAAATGTAACTTTATATTTTATAGATACGGAACAATGCGCATGTGACGCTTGACTTTGTGGCCATTTATGTGATGCTTAAAATGTATGGCCCAGTGGCTTTCACAGGCTGGTAGTAATAGAACTGCTCTCTAACAGACTTGCTTTCTAAGTGCCTGGTGCTGTGTCTTAATTTGTAATCTAGTCAAACCAATTGTCCGCTAGCTAAAAAGGTCACAGAGACAATAGACTACACAGCCTCCCACAATGTAGAGAAAGCCCAGGGTGTCTTTTGTAGCTTTTTAACCAAAGATGTAATTAAGACACCTTCATCTTCTGGGGTGAGAAGGGCACCAACAAGCGTCTGCTGGAAACACAGGAGGAACTTCACATTACTGGAAACAGAAGCGAGACGCACGCGGAGACAGAGCATTTGGTTGGAGGTGAAAATCACCTGTGCGTCCCCTCCGAGGACCAAGTTTACCTGCTCGCGCACTCAGCGTGTGATTTTATACATTGCGACCAACGACTGTGGCAAAGCGAGCTTGTTGGGAAAAACTGAGTGATGCAAAGCAACACAGGAGAGGCAGAGGGGGGACTTAAAGGACGTGATTTATCTGGGCTTGATTGCGTGTTAATCGAGGTTACGTGTATTAAGTGGAATCTAATTGGAACAGACACTGGCAGTCTGACAGATCGACATGATGCAGATGGATTGAGGGGGGTGGAAGGAAAGGGGGGAGCTGAAGGGAGAGGAAGGAAGGAGAGAGAAGCGCGGTGCAGTCGAGAAGGCAGAGAATGGAGGCGAATCAACATTTTGCTTCTCCGCACGGCCAGACAGAAAGAGTTTTATGACACCCAACATTAAAAAAGGGAAAACTGCCGGAGCCTTTGAAGCAGTCGGGGAAAGGCGACCGTCTCACGTGCGTCTCGTGATTGGCGGCTGATGAAACGTGTAGAGGAGGACACACACGAGTGAGATTTTGAGTGACAGGACACAGCACTGGAGTTTGCCCTCCTCCTCCTCCTCCCTCCTTCCTTCCTACAGTTGCCACAAACATTCATTTCTGCTTTATTGGAAATGAGGAGAAAAAAAACGCCCCTCCGAAAAAGACACGAGGTAAAGAGGTCGAGTGACAGCTGCTGGAAAATTTCTCACATCGACTGAGGGGACGAGCAACTGTTCCACCGGTCCTCCTGACTCTCTGCTTCTTCTGACAGGCGACAACTGTTTCGAAGGCCCTCTCCCCAAATCTGAGGCATTTAGCTAGCGGGGCTGAATGACGCTTTCAAATGTTACTAGGGTAAAAGATCGTAAAAAGAGGGCCACCTGTTAAGGTCAAGCAACTGCTAACTCATAACTAATATCCCGCAGACTTTATGGACAAATAAGGAGAGCAGTGTTTGTGAGGGGAACAAAAAAAAAAGTTCAAAGGACAGAAATTTGAAGTTGAAGATACAGCGCTGCGTGGACATAATTTCAGCCGTAGCATTCCTCTGAATTGGTCAGTGTGGCTATAATTGGTAACGGAGGGGATACAAAGTGTGAGTGACAAGAACAGCCTCAAAGCAGCAAATAGCCCAGGAGCAAAAAAATGACTGTCACAGTGCCATTATCTAAATCAGGGTTAAAAATACAGTGGTTCCCAACAAAAGGGTCACTTTTACCGATAGCTGGACTGAATCAAAAGCGGTAATAAACAAATGTATGTTCCAAGGAAGTTATAAAAAATAAATAAATAAGGAAATATGATGCGCACAAAGAGCTGAGAGATGAAGGGAGGAGAATGGAACATTAAGAGGAAAACATACGAGTGTGATATAGGGCTGGTTTGCAGGACACTACGGCACTCGAAACTTCACTCATCAACACAAAATGCCTAAATTGTTCCCGACATGATCCCGTCATAGCACAAAGACAGGGGAGTTGCTTCGGTCATCCGTTGATTTGATCCATTATGACTGTTACACTAATGGCATTAATAAGGGCAAAATTGCTATTTTGAAACTGAATTTTCATCCTTCTTCATTTGGCCAACCTTATCGCCTTTCTCCTGCATGAAAGCCCACTGTGGGTGTGCATGTGTGTGGTTGGGGTTTTTTTTGAGTGAGCGTGTGTGTATGTGTGTGTGTGTGTGTGCCCCCACCATGTAACGGCTATAAGGTCATCTCTATTTTCCAGGCTCGGTATACAATGTCGTCGGATTGCAACATTTTGCACGGTTTAAAAACAACAACATGAGCTTTAAAATTTGACTCCCTGCTATTTTCGACAGGTTGCGTCCACCAGCTGGCCCTGATAAAGCACCCTAACCTCGTATAACACTATCACAATAAATTAAAAATAACCCTCATGCATTTGTTTTGTAAATGGTAAAATGGACAACACCGCAAACACACAGTGAACCCACTTTAAAGATAAAGAGAAGTTGTTTAAAATCTGAGTATATTAAAATAAATGTGTCCTTGAACTGTGTGTTTAATTAACTCTAAACTTGCAGAGAATGTGTGTGCATGCTTCCTGTATATTTGTGCTGAATGTGTGTGTATGCTCAGCCCTCATCAGCCTCTAACATTGAGAGGAATG
Source organism: Dascyllus trimaculatus (assembly GCA_024666655.1). NCBI lineage: Eukaryota > Metazoa > Chordata > Actinopteri > Pomacentridae > Dascyllus > Dascyllus trimaculatus. The sequence goes on from CM045452.1 coordinate 25,623,576, forward strand.
ACACTCTGTGATCAAGGACATGAATTGCTCATTGATTTTTAGGGGCCAGCTTAACTATCCATTCCAATTGATTTTTAGCTTTGCTGGGTGTGCGAGTTATGGCAGTTTTAATGTATCATCTGTATGTGTACTCATCACCCACTGCAAGAGGATTTACAATAGTCTGTGGAAAATGCATAAACAGCACCGTGTGCAAATGAGGGACAGGGACTTTATCCTTTTCTGTTATTTTTCGATTATAAATTCCAAGAAGCAGAGGCCATAAATGTTTTATAATAGGTGGAAAAACTTCACCTTTAGCATGCTTTTTATATCTCAGCCATTATCTACTTCTGAACTTAGTAAATGATCTATTGGGAATAAACTGCATTGTTTCTTATCTTGATACATTCATGGAAAATAAAACCAAAGCATGTGAATGAACTGTAATCCCCCTTAATGCTAATCAGTGTTGTTTCGAGCGTTCATGTCAGCTTGCAGTATCATGTAGCCACGCTAACCAGAAAAGAGTAGAATTTTCAAGAGTGCTCCGGCCCCCAAACAGCACAAACAGACACACCACAGCTTTGCCACAAACCAGCACCATGAAAAAACAAGAACATAAATTCAAGACTCTTTCAAGACTTTTTTAGTCTTTTTAGTTTTGATCCTTTTCCTGCCATAATAACTCACATTACAATGAATTAACAATTCATATAAACTATTAATAATCAATGATTTGATGATGTAAGAGACAAAGTCAGAGCAATGTGATCCAAAAGGCGGTCTAAAGTCATCTGTCAGGTAGAAAGTCATTAAAATAGGGGCTCGTTTTCCTGTTCCAAGCTTAGGTTTCACTGAGGCAGGGATACATTTCTATTCTTCAGCAAAAGGCTGTGCTCTCATATGATATCATCTCTTTTAGAACATTACTCTCAATGGCTTGTCTTTTTTGTCTTTTGTGTTTTCCTCCAATTCAAATTGCCCTTTTTTTCCAAATGGTTTGGGTGAAGCGGTCCTCTGTGTGAGGTAACTGCCTTTTGTTCAGTGAAAAGGACTGCATAAAGCACACTTTACTCCATCCCTTAAAAAAACAAGTCTGCTTAATTAATGTTTTACAAGTGCTGCTGTATTCTTATTCAAAAAAAAGCCTCTATCAAAGCCGGCAGGTTCAGATTACGTACGCTAATTGAAATTCTGAATTTCTAAGCCAACTTCTTTTTTTCCCTGCTCTCGCTCTTTCTCCCTGCACACACAATAAAGCCTGGCGTTTTGTAGTCCACAAATGACATCAAATCATCTAAGTAATATGGGCTTTTCTTTTTTTCCTGTATTCTCATGTTCTGCTAGTGGGTTCATGAGACAGCTTAATAAAGCAGTAAATGCTTGGGGAAGCCTGAGAGCCTACTTTGTGCATGTGTATGTGTATGTGTGTGTCTTCGTGCACACGCATGCTCTCATGTTTTACCTCCACCAGGGACCTCAAAGCAGAAGGCAAAGCCTGGTTCCACACACTCAAGTAGATTTTCCAAAAGAATAAAGCAAGAATAAAGCCAGCGAACAAAAGAGAATGACTAATACCAAAACCAAAGCAAAAAGTAAGACACTTATCTAATGGGTTGACATTCACAGAGCCCAAATTAATACAGTCTGAGCTAAATGAACACAGCATAACTTACAGGTTATACATGCATTAGGTGCTGGAGGAAGGCAGGTTGTGTGAACAGCTGCAGGTGTGGAGCAGCCAGGCTGAGGCTGAGTTTGGACAAGCATCACAGACACCAAATGGCACAATAGAGGAAACATAGGTTTCTATGCACTGGTGACAATGATCTAAGATGTAGTTGGAGATTGGATCAACTAGGATATGGGAGAAAATCTTTTTAGCTCGGCTCATACTCTGCATATACGTGGGTTTGTTTCAAAGGGGAAGGCTTCAGCCTTTCCTAACATCGCTGTTTATCTGGCAAAGTCACTGTAGCAGGTGATTACATAAATTATAGTTTTAAAAAAATGTCATCCTCGATAACCTTTGTTCTGAGTTAATCATTGCAGCAAAAGAAAACTGCTTCTCTTCTGCTCTCTTTTATATTTACCCAAACTCCCTCCATTCAGCAGGGTATTATTTTATTGGCTTGTTTTGCAAGCATTATAACTTTGCATTCTTCTCCCAAGGTCAGTTTCTAGTGCGCCACGAGGAGTATTTACACATGGGGCTTTTCAGGTCAGTTCCATTGTATTTACATCAAATAATTTTTGATAAGGGATGTAAAAGACCTATAAACCCAACATCATAAACAGGAGAGGTGTAGCCGAAATAAGGACAAAAGATCAACGGCTGAATTTTTTCTTATCTTAGACACGTTGATATTTTTTGAGTCAACTCTCGTCACTCCCTCCCACTTCACCTTCCTCCCCCCCTTGGCCTCTCTCTCTCCCTCTACTGAGCAGGAGCGTGGACTTGTTAGATTTAGTCCAATGGCTTCCCAGTGCGGCCAGCGAGCGAGCTCTTGTTTCATAGAGAAGTACCTCCCCTGTTATCTCCCTAGCACTATAATCACTTAACAAAGACTTGGGCATTTGCACAAATTAAAACATCAATAATGCATAAGAGCTTTTCAGTTTTGAGCTATAGTGTCCCTGTATTGGGATGAAATACCCCCTCAACCAGTGGAAAAAACTCCAGCTCGCCATCTTCTGTCCCACAAATGACTTAAAGAAGCCACGGCCCTGCTTTTGAGCCACGTTCCCCCGCTCCTCCTCCTCCTCCTCCTCTTTCCCTTAAAAGTTGAGGCGAAAGCTGTGGCGAACATTTGGGATCTGCTTCGGTAACGGGACAAAATGGCTGGGCTGAGTGGGATGCGGAAGTTGTTTTAAAGCGAGAGGCGGTAAGTGGTGGTGGCGCATCAATGCAAACAGGCAACACCCTTGAGTGGCGCAGCGTGGCATCCTTCCATAAACAACACCACCGCCGTGTCCCCGACATTTATGATTTGTGGTCAGAATGGCAACACAGGCCTGATTCCGATCCAAGTCTGCGTGTTTGCCCTATCCTTACATGGCTAAATCTGCCCGACCTACTCTCTTATTTTCCCCCCCAGATGAAAACACCAGACGTTTCATATGGTTGTCGGAGAGGTTTGCCTAAAACAAGTTATATGAGAACGTTACACTCGGACGAGGACAGGGAAAGGGCGGGGGCATCATGGGAAAGAAACTTAGCAACACTCTGAAACCAGGATGCTGTTCAGCTACTGTTTAATTTGAGAAGAAAACCTCCTTCATATTTATTACTGCAGTTGTGACTGTAGTTGCGCTGACTATGGAGGAGTTAAGTATCATTATTGGACTAGTAAATCCATGACCAGTACCATTCCAACACCAATAGAGGACGAGCCATTCTATACAGATGGCCTCAAGGACAATTAGCAGTAATGATTGGTTGCCACATAAATGAGGGGAATTCTATTTGCTGCTGCACTTGCTGATGATCACAGACCAAATGCCTCTGACAATAATATGGATGGCTGCTTTAAACTTACTTGTAAATGCCAGTAAAAATATACAGTAGGCCAGAAAAGAGCATTTCCATCCTTAATATTAAGCAGCAAGCAATAACGAAAGGGTGAAGTTTAAATCTTTTGCGTCTAATCGTGGAAAATAAAGAGACAAAATAGCACGGTGATCTAAAATATTATCTCTTCAATCATATCCTTTTCCCCAGATATCTTCATTTCCCCCCCTCAACCTCCCTCCCTTTCTCTGTCAGTTAGTCTGGCAAACAATCCCCTTGTTAGCAAACTGTTAAGACAGCCGCTTGGTACACAAATTGCGCTCGACCAAGCGAATTTGTTTTGCAAGGGTGACCTGTTTAATCATCTCATTTTCTTTGGCGGACATTTATTCATCTGGTTTCCACGGTTACAGAGAACATTAAGGGGCTACAGTAATAAGGCTGGAGAGTCAAACAGGTAATAAAAAAATTAACGCCATTTTCCAGCAGCCGAGGACAGTGGGTGAAATGAATCAAGGGAGAGGAGAGGGAAGCAGCGGGGGGAAGCGGGGCGGGGCGGGGTGGGCTTTCCAATATTGTCCAAACAATAAGCCTTAGCGGTTATTTTACTCTGTAGATCAGGTGGTGCTGTTATGGACATGACACTTTGGGCACAAAGCAGGAGAGATAAAGCTTTTAAAGTGGCCCTGCTCCTATTTTTTTATTGTCATTCAGCGATTGCATATCAGAACAATTAAAAAGTTAGCCTGAGATATCTATTAACTTTGCTCTCCTTTTTTTTTTTATTTCTCCCAGTGCTTCGGAGAGGAAAGATAATTTTCACTCCTGGCAACGCAATGTGTCAATAACATGCAAAGGGACGACATGACATTTAGAAGCCCTGGTGAGAAATGTTTCGTAGTCCTCCCAAGTTGAATCATGTTTTCTACTACTGTCATCCGAAAAACAGAGCGACAGCAGAGGAAGGAAAGAAAAGAAACATAACCTTGGAGATTGTAGAGTTTATTGCTCTCCACACCATTACAAACAGTGACCTACACACAAATTGAGGGAGTCCAGCTTCTTGCCAAATATAGAAAATTCCGGCACAATAGGGGGAACAGGTGCTGAGGGCCCATAGAAAGTGACGAAGCCGAAGAGCTGGGGTTGCTGCTGAATGCCAAATAAGGCAGCGAGACACGTTGCACCAAGGCACAAAACAACCTACTGTAACGTGATTTTCTAAGTGTGATGACTGTCACAGATTCTCCCACAAAACTGTCCTCGTGTTTAGACGCCGTTACGCGTCGCTTTCCACTTTAATAATCGCCGAACAAGAGAAAACAAGCAAACAAATTTGATGCATTACTCATTTCTCCACTCCTTGCAAAAGTATTTCTAATTGACAGCATGGCTTTGGCACTCCTAAAATATGCACAGAAAAACCTCCTCAACCTAACCCATAATCATTTAAATCGTCTGGTTTAACCTGTATTTGGGCATTTTACGACTCTGCCAACACCTGTCCCCCACCCTTACGTGAAAAACAAACCAAATTGAATTCTTTCTTTGTTTGCTGTCGTGTTAACTTGTATTGTTTGCCGGGGTGGCTTTCGGTGTGAACGAGGGGTTGAGGAGGGAAGCACAACTGCTGGCAGACAACATCTCTCAGGAGAGGGAGGGAAAAAGAGATGTCAGCCGACCCGGCCTCACACACACACACACACACACACACACAAACGTAGGATACGCGCTCTAACATCAAACATACACCGCTCGCGTGTCACACAAGGAGCGCGCTCAGTTCCTACTCGCTGAGGCAGGAGCCCAGAGAAACAAACTCTCGTCGTACATGCCGGGGTTGAAATCCCCAAAAGGGGGGAACGGACAAGCAGAAAGGCTAAGCTGTGGCTATGGGACTGCCAACTGTTCCGCTAACAGCCTCTTAACAGGTGTGGGCTCTAGAACCATGTAATCCTATCAAGTTACCAAGTTAAAAAAAAAAAAGGAAAGAAATCCGGCAAACTGCTGCATACTCCTGAGCTCTTCCCCTCTTCTCCTCTTCTCCTCTCTCTCCTTTTCTCTTCTCTTTCTGTTGTGATAGAAATGAACAGCTGGGCTTCAGATTTATCATGTACAGACAGTAATTATTGCTGGTGCTGCCTGCCACTGACCCAAGTGAATAGAATGTCACATGAAAAAAAAGAGAAGAAAAAAGCACACGGCACAGAAGGGGGAACTGAAGTTGCCGGGTTGGGGGACTGTATGGAGGATGTGTGGGTGACACAAAAGACAGAGCGGGGCAGTGTTTAAACGTCACTGTGCTCCTGTTTGCAGTCAATTACGGTTGAGGACAGGGGTATTGGCTCTGTAACTCGGCAGAGCAAACATTTTGTCGCTCACAGTGAAGGTGACAGGAAAAAAAAGAGGTTCCATGTTTGTGTCAGTTTTTTCTTTCTTTTCTTTCTCCTCCTCTATCAAAAATAAAAAGCTAAGAGACATTACAGCAGGTCCTGAATTCCTGTCAAAGAAAAGGTGGCAGAGAAGTGAAACTGAGAAATGTGCTAAAAACACAGCGGCGAAGCGAGAAGTTTTTTTTCATCGAACATGTATGATTCACTAAACTTGCCAAACAATTGCTCTTTAATAAAAAATGAAGCTGCATCGGACCACACAAAATGTTTCCGTCATTATCTCGAAGCAGTCTGACCCCACCTGCTGTATTTATTCCACAGATAAGAGGGTCAAGAGATAAACTATTAATTTATTATCCATGTCAATCACTGTCCTTGTCATGGAGATGGTTAACCCGGCATCCGCCGCTTTCTTTTTTAACACACATTCAGCTGGAAGTTGTGGTCTGTCACATTCCATGCCCACTAAACCTACGTACGGGCTGGTTCACACCTTAAAGACCCCCTGCCACATTTAAAAGGATTAGTCACCACATTTTGTGCCGGCTTAATCTCTCTTTCAGCTGGCCTAATAAGTGCGCTTCGATAAGCGAAGCATGCAAATTCATTCATGGCCAGTGGAGACCATGCTTTCAGACAAACGAGCCAAAGACTTCTACTTTGCTAATTACCTCTTCATTTTCCCATTTTCCCCTCTTATATAGCATATCAACAACTAGAGATTATTCTACCCCCCTTACTTTGCATGAAATTATAATTTCATATGTAAGATTAGGAAATCGAGTCAGGAAAAAAAGTTACTGGAAGATTCTCTCATGACTCTGCACACAAGAACACATGACACGGCACATTCAGATGGGAGATCAAACGAAGGATTTCTTCAGAGAATAAAACGAACCTTTTCGATTCATGATTTAATTTATCACCAATTGGCTTCCTTTTATTTCAAAGCACATTTCTCTCTTTTCACTTCCCTTATTTTATTTATTTTTGCACAACAAACATGCATTATCTGCTATAAATAATAATAAAAAAATAAATGTAGCCGGTTACATTTTTAGATAAGAAAAGCAATGAAGACCCAAGGTGCGACCTGTTTATCATTCTGGAATATTTCTTCACCAAGTATTAATTAGACCATTACTCCAGATTGGTGACGGGGAGCTTTGAGGTTTTAATTAGGTGCTGGCCACTGCATGAGTGCACAGGAGTGAAGAAAGGGGGTGGTGATGCCACTTGCCTCGCTCCTGGCCCATATCAAGTAGCCCTGAAACACTTTGGCTACTGCGGCAAGATGCATGGCAGCCCACGTGCATCTGGAGTTTATTTGATCATTTGATCTCTGATGTTTCCTCTTCCTGCCGGTTTAAAAAAAAAAGGAAGACAGAAAAAAAAGGCCAGTTGGTGTGATTTGGGTATTAAAAGATGGGGGTTAAGGTAATTATGGTGTTGGGTGGTTTGTGTGTGATGACTGGGCACATGCTCAATCAGGACTCAGCTGTCCCCCTCTTTCTCTTTAACCCCCCTCCCCAACACACACACACACACACACACACACACACACACACCTCCCTGCCCTTGTCTGCTGCCTGTATCCCCCCTTCTCTTACCCCTCTGCCACTCTGCTAAAACCAGGCATAACACACACAGCCTCGCGCAACATCAATCAAATACTGAATGCGGACCATAAAACTACACAAACATACACTGCCATTAACTGCTGCATTTGACACTTTGTAAAATGGGGAAATTTAAACATATTAAAAAGGGCCGGGAAAATTAAAGAAGCAAAGAATTTGTGCAGTTTTTCAAAATAAGATAAAACACTGACATAAAATTTCAACATGTTTCAGATTAAAAAGATGATTTTTTTTAATGCTTCATACGTTTAATTCAAATTAACTAACAGTGAGTCAAAGATAAGAAAAATCCTATATTTTGGTAGAATATGGAGGAGGTGTTAAATAAGTAAATGTGGAGAATGTGTTTTTTCCTCGGTTGACAAGGCGATACTAATCACCTCGTTGCTGAGAAGCACTCTTCCCTGACAAGGCTCCTTAGAACACAAGGATCCCCCAGGAGAAATCGGCATGAAAGAGGTTAAAGACAATGACTCGCGTTTTTTCCCCTCATCCAAATGTCTCCCTGTTAAATTTATTTCAAAACTCTGTTAATCTGCTGTACACAACATTTCCATTAGCATAGCCCGGCCCCCTAATAAAAATTCCGGCTAGTTTAATTAAAAAATGTAAATTTACTGTCATCCAAGGAGCAGCAGAAAGAGGAGTGCAACAGCATATTTTATTGCTTAAGACATCAAATTGATTCAGGTTATTGCTAAATTGTGATAAAAGGTTATTGAGGGGCCTTCAGACCTGGGCTTGTTTTTCTCCCTCATTTCATCCTGGGTATTTTTTTTTTTTTTTTTGTGGAAGGCCGTAAACGATGGAGAGGGCCACAAAGGGTTAATGAGACGACTCAGTGAGGGAGAAGGCAATCAACATTATGACTCATAAGAGGGGAGAAAAACATTTTCCAAGCTGACGAAAAGTTTGAAATTAGGGTGTGTCACGCTAACAGTTGAACTTGTTTGTTGTTATTTTAAACTACAATGCAGGACAACCTTAAATAACCAGGCGTAATAACCGAGCCCTGCCTCTGTCCCTCGAATGTGTTTGTGAAACCCTGTGGCCACAGTGGTTTGCTGCACAGTCTCTTAAGAGTTTTAATTAATAAGATCATCTTTAAGATTGATTTTTTAAAATTTTTCATCAATACCGGCATGTTAAAGAGTTGAGAGCAGAAACGCCTATGCAAACATGTTGAAAATAACAGCCTGGAGCAAAGCCTGCGTCACGTAGGAATTACAGATTTCTTTTATTCTAAATATCTAAAAAGACAAAAAAGGAAAATTAATCTTGCACACTTGATATACATATATAAACGAGTATCCTGCTGTAATTGAAACACTTCAACACCATTTTTAAAAATATCCAACTCAAAAATACCACAGGCTAAATATATTTATCCTGTGTGAGTTTAAAATAAGGCGTTTCAAAATTAGGGCAGATAAAACTGATCAGAGTGAAAGAGGACCTACAAGCGTTCTGTGTAGCAGGAACATTTATGTGTTAGAATAATGAAATATAGGGTGAGTGTTAGTACACACACATTAACACAAAAGGAAGACACCACACCACAGAGCATGCAATCAGGAAAAAGACACGCGTACATACAGCACAGCAAAACAGAAAGAAGTAAACGTGATCGTGAAATATGACTTATTTGAAAACACACACACACACACACAAATAAAACCCCGTTCTGACAAGTAAAGTGGGGAAGAGAGTGAAGCTTATAATCCAGTTACAACAGGACAAGTTTATCTTTCTAAAAGTGCGCACAGAGTGACTGGTGTTAACCTGGCAGCTACAGGTTTATTGAAATTTAAAATTATCTGCCTCACAGGTACATTTGCACAAAAATGGCATCGGTGAGAATGATCTCGATAAATATTTTAAATGATTATTACCCCGGTTATAATTTAGCACGTTTGGTTTTTATCTGTGTGTTTACGTACGAATGTAACAAACACCTGTGTAGCGTATATACACTAATTAGAAGTACCTGGAAAGGTGTTAGTAGTGCTCCTGTTCCCTTTACATGTGTGACAACATAAGCAACACAACAGTTTGTTTGCTTTGTCCCCTTGGCAACAAACCCTTAGGCCATTCAGGTTACCCTAATGGCATTGCCAGTGCCTCTGCGTGTCAAACATATACCTGTATTTCTACAGGACGAAACGCTGGCTTATATGAAAACAAGAGATTAAATGAAAACAAGCAGGAAAATGAAGATTTAAAAAAAAAAAAAAGCCTGAGAGGAGAGTCGTCCTAGAACAGAACAGTAAATATACTCAGACGAGAGAAAATGAAACTTGCTTTGAGAACTTTTCTTCACATGTGCCACATGTAACCCAGCGTCACGACGAGTGTGTGTGTGAGTCTGTGTGTGTGTGTATGTGTGTGTGTGGTGGAGAAATGGGCAATCATATTTGATATTGCAGTCACCTTTGGGCACTGTCAAAGAGCTATAAATAAGGGTGTCGCAACACTTGGGTATACGTACGCGCAGGCACATAGTTTAATCATGAACAACTTCCCCACTCTGTATATTTAGCCCGAGATAAAGGCACACCTTTTAACTGTCAGCTAATAAAACACATCTGAACAAAAGGCAGAAAGAAGAAGAAGAGTACTCACCATATTCAGGGAAGTCGAAGTTAAATCCTCTCAGACATGTAACTTTCATAATATAACTCAACTCTGTTAGAAAGTCATTCGAATGTTGCGGTGGCAGCGTTGAGAAGGGGGGGAAATAAAGCGGAAAAGTAACTAGATAAAAAAAGGGCTTCCTTCAATCAAGCACTAAACTCCTTGACATGTAATCTGTCAATAGTTTGTTGCTGAGATAATGCCGGCTGCCACGAGCGGATTTGATTGGCAGCTTAGGGTCTGGCCCCTCCTTCCTGTGGTTTGACGGGGGGGTAGGTGAAAGAATATGGAGCCTCCCCCTTCCCTCTCCTCTCTCTCTCTCTCTCTCTCTTTCTGTGAGTCGCCGTCTATGTCGCTCGCTCGCCGCGCTGCCTCTCTGGCTGCTCTGCTCCCATACAGCGCTCACACACTCTGCCTCGCACACACACACACACACACACACACACACACAGACCAAGCTGTTGGTGATGTTGTCTGAATAGGCTGATAGGAAATTATGGCAGAGGAGCCGGAGCAGTTTTTTTTTCTCCCTCCCTCAGTGGGCTGGCCTTTCCATCTTTGTGGTCTTCTAGCCTTTCAACTCTCTTGGGGTGGAGCCTCCACTGCCTCTATTCAAATGAGGGGAGCACAACAGTTTAAAAAAAAGGAGGTTTTTGTGGAGGAAAAGATTACACGTTTATTAAATATATTATGCTTTTAATGATTAAGTGTTTGAGGCTTTTAGAGTAATTATTTAAATCAAATACACTCATATTTGATTATTCTTTTACATAAACTACAGTGAGGATATTTTGAAAGCGGATTAAATTGAAACTGCCTCTTGAGGAAGTCTTTTTTTCTTTTTTTAAAAATATTTGACAAAAACATCACTCCAGCTCTTTCAGCTCGAAGCAAATAACTCTTCTACTCCTCTCTCTTTCAGGACTGTGCAGCACTTTTCTTTGCCTCTCCGCCTCGCAGCGCTCTCTTTCTCCTTCCCTCCCTCTGATAAGCTATCAGTTTTCATTGTAATTTTAGGTGAAATGATAAACGACGGCCGTTACCAGGTGACAATGAATACTTTATAAGACAAACCCCTTATTTGCCTGGCAGTTTCTTCCGCAGCGGCATGCAAAGTGCCTCTGGACCATTTGTACATAATGCCCATATAGTCTAAACATGGCTCCGTGTCCGGAATGTGGGATTTTTACAAAGCGACACCAAATAACAAGAACTTTCAAAAGGCAGCTCCTGTTCTTTTCACGTCAGTTTTATTTCTGAATAAAGGTGTTGTATGAGTAGCGTTTACTGATTACAGAAAAGAGGAAATGGACAATTTTATGGCTGTGAACCATAACTCAGTGGCACACAGTTTGGGCTTCAGTTCCTGTCAAAAAAGGAGCCTAAAGTACGTAGATAAAATAGGTTGATTCTGAAATTGTGATGACTCATCCTGGTTAATAATGAAAAAAAAAATCTTTGTCTCCTCCTTCCAAACCCACATAAAGGAAAATGTCCTTAAAAGACTTTCTATGAAAAGGTTCCACCCTTGATCTAACATTGTACTGCAAATACTGCCTCAGTTTCTTGTGCAGCCGTGATAAAAATGCGATTGTTTTTGTCGTACATGACCTGACTTGGAGGCCAGACTCGCATTCTGTTGCAAAGGTGTCGGATAAAATCTTTTGTTGTGCGTCAGTCCTGTTCATCATCAATCACATACTGTGCAAACAGGCATATTTTGTTTGGTGGTTTAGTGAAACCTGGTACAGTCTGACACTGGTGTGGCTTAAAAACGTGTTTGTCATTTACTGTAGGATCCTGCAACAGGCATAAAATATTGTTGGAAAAGTTGAAATGTGTTAGTCACTGCTTGGCAGAGACAATCCTGTGTGTAAAAGTTGCATTTCTAGCAGATTTTCACTGTGGGTGAAAACAAGACATGAAAATATCTGGCATAATAAAAGAAAAGTATCTCTAAACTTAATATCGGGGGATGTTTCGGCGCGTTGGCTGGATTCTATTCATGTGTCCACAGGAGGGAGGGTTTGTCGTCCATGCATTGCAGCCCCTCTGGCCCTGGAGCTGCCATCTTTGGGGGCGAAACCATTACTTTTCAAAAGGAGCTGTGGGGCTTTTCGTTTGATGTGGTCCGGGGGTATTGTATGGTGCATGCGGGAGAATGTTGAGGGCAAGGTGGAGTGTGTATGCGTGTGAGCGTGTGTGCGCGGCGCTGTGCGTGTGACATGGTAGGGGTACATCAGTCAAAGGGCCGCCAGGCCAGACGTTTGGCTGCCCCTGACAGTGCACTCCAGGAGGGGCTGGTCTGGTGCAGGGCCCACTCCGAGTCCTCCATTCCCCGGGACAAAAGATATGGCCCAGTTGAAAGATGTGAATTCAGTGGCTTTTGTGCCCAAAGCCCAGAGACATGCCGAGTGAGAAATCTGACCTTTGCCGAAAGTCAGATTGTGTTTTTGAACCCCTCTTGTTGTCTCTGGCAGTTCGGGGGCAAAAAGTGAGCGAGCGAATGGGGATGAAGTGGGTGTGAGCCGGCGTGGGGTGGAGGTCCGTCCTAACTGGTGGAGTACAGGTGGTGGTGGTGGTGGTGGTGGTGGTGGTGAGAGGGGTTCACACAGGAGGAGCAGCAACCAAGCGCCTCCGCCGCATCCAACTTTAAACACAACAAATTAAAATAGTTTGTGTCTTTCAGCGAGACGACGGATCAAGTTTATTCTTGATATTCACTGTCATGTTGTGCAAAATTGGCAGGAAATTGAACGTGTAAAAGCTTAATTCTGAAGCAGGGGCTTTTAAAGTGGGATTCAACAAGAGTTCACCGCAGTGTTATTCGAGGTTGTCTGCGATGCGGAATATTATTCCCTCTCACGTCTGTTTATATTGCATTATATATTTATTTTTAAGCAGAGAAGGAGCTGAATATTAAACTTACACACAAATATGGCTCCTGCAATGATGATGGCAATGCACATTTTGATGATCATCGTTTGCATTACTCATGACAATGATTCTTTAGAATCTCATTTGATTTTCGTAATTGCTGTGTAGCAGTATATGCACCTACATACATACGCTGTGGAAATCACATGGCAAAATCTCATTATAGGTACACACTTGGAAGCAATTAACATGGAGTTTGTATGAAGTATAAGCTATATTTATAAGCTGCAATGTCTTTCCTTTTTTGTGCGATACACCGCTGATATTACATGAATTATGATATAGCATGTTCCTTGGCGGCAGTGTGCTGAGAGCAGAGATTTTGTAGATAGAATGGGCCTATGTTTTTCAGTCATACATTTTTCTTGACACTGCTTTCATCCCCCGGCCGTAATCATCATATCTCCCCCATTGCTCTCCCGGATGCAGACATCCATAATGCAATCTCCCTAATTTTGATCCCTCGCAATCTGGTTTTAAAAGGGAGGAGAAAAAAGGGACATATTTCTGAAGGCTCGCTCGGTAATCATTTTAGACAGATAGCCTTTCCCATCGCAGATGAGCAAATATTTGTAAACCAGCTATCTAATGGAAAATTATAGTGAAATTAGAGTGAAATTCATGACAGTGAAATCCGATTATCTGTAATTCTATTATGCCATCTTAGCCCACACAGCATATTTTTGTAGAGTTTTTTCCATAAATACCTATGCCAGGGGTCCTGCTAATCAAATAAAATTGAAATTCATCTTCCCATTAAATTCAATTAGCTGCAATTTCTAAAGCCTAACAAAGATTTTAATTACTAAATTATAAAATTCTCCCTAGCCAAATTGGGGAGAGAAAAAGTGCATCCCCTGCATCTGAAAAACAAACCCATGAAAGGAAATTGTTGATCAAAAAAGATATCCAGGGGAAAATAACATTAGGGAGAGCACTGGGGCCCTTATTCAGCGAGTCTGGGTGGGGAGTGACGTGTGCCAAGTGCTAGGCTCCTGGGCTGGAGGAAATGAACTTAGCTGAGGTTCTCTTTGTCTCTAAATGTCTGCCCTCAGAGTTATTATGCTGTAATTGACTAATTGACACCTTAATTTCATTTATGGGGCTCCTGTGTTCATAAAGCAACCTCTGGGTGGGGCAGTGGTCTTGAGCGGAAGCGAGGAAGTCAACATCCAGGACACCAGGTAGGGCCTTAGGCCTTCGGTTCTGTCCTCGGCAGATGACGATTATGTATTTGATAATGAAATGGTCAGGAAGAACACAGTGACTTAGTAGAGGCTTAAGGAGCATCTTACTCGTATGTTTAAATCCCTCTGATGCATGCTGATGGGTAATAATCATGCATGTCCAGCCTTACAATCTGTCACTGCTAATGACCTCCTTCAGGGTCGAAGGAGTTTATTTTTAGGGAGTGAGGATCTTAAACTCTCAAATGGGGATTCAAGCGGTGTTTTTCTTCAACTTTGCAGGTGCAGGCTCTGTTGCTGTGTTTCAGGTTTAAAACGTCTGAGAAGTGAGTGAAACCAGGAGCTATTAGAGGCGAGCACGCTGCTAATAGGACAGCTCTGGGGTCTCAGGTCAGCTACCAGGTCCATTTCCCAGCCACCCCCTGCTCCTCACCAGTGGGCCACTAAAATAACAGCTCAGCACCCTCTGCAGACTACAAAGCTCCATCTGAAAAGGCACCTGCTGCTGTTATTCACTTTAGCCCCTTTGGCAGCTCACTCTGTCTGTTTAAAGGACACGTAGAAGAGAAAGACTGACTGGGAAATGATGAATTATTTAAGTATGATGTCTAATTGTTTCAAGGCAGACATCTTGTTTCTGGAAGGTAAAGCTTGGGAGTGGGGGTACACATGCAGGGGGGGGGACTCTTTGTGAAGAGGTCTGTCTACTGTGTAATGCAGCCGGTCTTGTACTTGAAGTGGCTGCGTAAATATGACCAAACTGAAACTTTAATCTGCTTTTTCCACACCCAAGCTGGCTGGGTATTAAAGATAATCTTTTTTGTGTGTCATATGGTGGGAGATATAGATGGAGCTAATTTTTTAGAGACAAATCTGATATTTGTCAACTGGTTGAAAAAAACCTGGGGATTTTCTCCTAATCCTCCCTTGGATGTGAAGGCGCGTTAACAGCAAAATGCAGATGGTGTTCTGTGCACGGAGAGTACCCAGCACTCAGCGCAGTGCATACGGAAAGGCGCAGCTAGCCTCGCTAGGGCTCAAAGCAACCTGCAGATAGCAAACTCCCCCCCACATTCAATTAACAAGCCACTTGTGAAGGCAGAGGCATGTTAGTTTATTCCAAAGCGCAAACTTTGCAAAATACATTTCTTGGTTGTTTCTCTTTACTTTTTGTTTCCTTGCTGACATAACATCCTTACTTCTAGGCTGTATTCATCAAATATTCAGTTGCAACTCAATTCCAATAAGGAAAAGAAAACAAATTATAAATAAAATGGAGGCATAAATCTTTCAGGATCCTAATTCTAACTTTCCCTCGGAGTGTTTCTGTCTTTATTTTGTCACATTAAGCAGTTTTGCTTTCCGTTCCCACTGCTAGGCGTGGCTGACTTCACGCTGGTGGAAAGAGCCCTTTATTCTTCTGCTCTCTTGTTTTGGAACACTGCGCATTTTGTGGTGTCACTTCTTTTATGCACAATTATCACTTGTGTAACTTCTGGTTTTGTTTTTATGAGAGATAGAACAATAAAAACCTATGTGATGTTCCTTTTTTGGTGGCAGAGGGAGTGTTGAAAGTCTGCACTCAGCCTGTCAAGTAGAGCTACGGCGCTACTACAAGCAATGATGCAAAGCTGCCTTATCTAATCCAGTATTTTGGGAAGATATTTGCTCTGGTCATTTTAGCACCAGAATGCGACATGGCACAGCGCTCTGGACACATTCCTCAACTGCTTTGTGGCTCCGCATTACATTTGACATTGCATTGATAGTCATCCTGTGGGTCAAACATATCTTGTGCCGTGTGCTGCAGCTCCGAAGAGACTAAACAACTCGGAAAACTTACCTGGGAGGAACATATGGTGTATGCAGTGAAATACAGTACACCTCATTATTGTGTAGATGGGCTTAAGGGTGTGTACTTCTAAACCAATTACTGAATATATAGCTACGAGTACTAAGGTTGACAGTATGGGACAGAGCAGATTAATGTCAAGAGGACGGGGAAGACGCTGACAGCATAAAAGCTAAAATAGGTGCAGAGGGAGAAACCATCTGACCTGCAAACTCTGGATAAATTAAACTTATTTCTCTTGTCTCTTTTAGTCACTTTAATGTGAAGAACATTCATTGTCTCTGTCTTTGAGGGACAAGAAGAAATAAAAGAACAAAACATCGGAATAAAATACATATTTAACATAATGAAACCTCAATTATTCCGATGTGGCTTATTTATTTATTACATGAATCCACTTTAACTTTAGGGACCAGAATTTTAAATATATAAATAATTTTTACTCACAGATCAACATTAAGTGTTCAAGCCTTACAATAACCTGCAGTGTCCTTTTCTACATTTAACAAGTAACGGCAGCAAGAAAGCTTTAGAATTGAAATGCAACAGGCGAGGAAGCTATATTAGTCTGCAGTGTGTGTATTTATTCCACACAAGATAAAGCTGACTTCTATTGATTAGTCCTGCTATAGGAAAAAAAAAAGAAAAGTTGACATTACATGCACTATGAAATTCAGCATTTTTTTAACCTTCAGCAAAGCTTGTCATTCACTTGTAAAATAAATATATAAATATACACCAGGAGGAAGAGAAGAGGGGGAGAGAGAAGAAAAAAAAATCGCTAAAGCTCTTTTGCAGTAATTGGCTGAATAGCAAGGGCAGCAGAAAATTTACAGGCAGACAACAGTGTGAAGGGGACTCGGTCACAGTGCAAAACTAAGCCCTCAGCACCAGCAAGGGAGTAAAGCAAGCCAGAGCGGGGCTAGAGTGAGTGTCTAGGTGCCTGTCTGGCATATCTTAACTACCATGAGGCACTTGTCTCTCCCTAGCTTTGGCGGTAAGCTGCAGATCACAGTCCATTTTCTGGACAAGTTAAGTAAATAACCCAAGCAAGCATGCAGAAGACAGTGACAGGGAAAGAGAAATCCCCCAAAGTCACAGTGGTGACACTCTACTAAATCCAATCAAACTGAGGAGAGAGAGGGAGAGAGACACAGAGAGGGAAGGAGGGAGGAAGATATCCTCTTTGGTGCCTGTGTGTGTGTCCAACAGCATTGATGCAATAACACCTCATTCAGTGTTTAGCCCTTCTCAAAGGACAGGCAGGGATAACACTTTAAACCCTGTGGCTTTATCTCCTGCAGATTTTCCATAAAATGCCAAGCCAGGGAGCCGGGGCCATGTGACTACCATGTAGGTCAGGGCAGATGGGGGGTAGAGAGTGTGGGAGGTGAAGGGAGAGAGAGACAGGGTGGGGGAGGACGGGAGTTTTCTAATGGAACTGTTGAAAATAGCAAGCAGTAACCAGATTAGATCAATTAAGATTCTGGCCGTAGCTGTCGCGGAAAAGAGCAAGACTGAGGATTCCAACATGAAGACTGAGTTAGAGAAATACAAACCAGGAGGAATAAATGTCAACTAGAATGTCTAATTTTTTTTTTTCAGTTTCTAGAAACTTTTGCCAGATCTTACCAACACTGTTTTGAATATATTGGGGTTTGTTTTTTTTAATTCCCTTCGGATTCTAACGTCGCGTTAATAAGCAGTTTAATCTCTAAAAAGAAGTGCAACATGAGCTGCAATGCTAAAACAGCATTGTTTGGTAAAAACAGAGGTAAACCTGTTTCTTTAAGTGGATAAAAATGTTCTGGTGGAGCAACTGAGCACCGTCAAACAGTTTTGTGGTCCGAAATTTTGAAACTGATTCAGAATATAAAGTGTATATAAATAAAAATAAATATATAAATATATAATAGTCATTAATTAGACGGCTCTGTCTGACCAATGAACTGAATTTTTGTTTAAGTTTTACAATTTGTTATATCTGTGGGTGGTGTATCTTTGTGCAACCAGCCGGTGATAATGGAAATTAATAGTGATCACTGAGCATAACTAGATCTGTTATGTAACCTCTGCATACCACTCAACCCACTTCTCACTGCCTTTGCAAAACACCTGGTTTACAATACGTTGTGTATTATTTTTGCTGCGTGTGGAGATCCTGCGGATGTGTGAGAACCACTGCCTTGGAAAAAAAAAATGATGACAAAACTCTCTCGCGAATATCAAACCCACCTATGAGCAGGTATCCTGACCTTATAGCTGGTCCACAAATTCAATACCCTCTTCATCTTGCCTCCAAATCTTGGTTTCTATGAAAGCATTTTCTGGTGAACTGGTTGATCATTATCCATGACATTTTCAGAATACAGAGATATGTCAATATTCTGAAGCTCAATGGGCTTGTATAATTGAACTAAGGGCCCTTAGTTTCCATACGCTGAGGGCACAGAGGTTCCCCATGGAATACCAGTGACGCTTGATGGAATACAAAAGATGGACAGGATTAGGCTTTGTGTTGTTGACTGACCTTGACTTATTTTTTGACCTATATCCTCACTCAATCACATGATTCCGTTTTGATCGATACATCTCAGGTGAATGTAAGAAGAATTAAAAAAAAGAAGATGTTCCCATATGGTGACTGCATTCCATCTGAACATCTACATTTCTGCAGTGGTTGTGAGCACCACTGGTTAGCTTTGTGTAACCTGGCCTCAATCAAACTCAAAGGCACCATCCCTGTGAAAATAGTATTGATCAAAACTAGCATCTATCCATGCATAAGAGCTTGTTTCAATTGATTTTTCCTATTTGAGCTGAAAAATATAATAGAGTTGATATGAATTACAGGGTGCTTTGCTGCAGTTCATCAACACAACCCAGATAATGCTTGCCGTTGCCGGGGAAACCGGGTAACAGTTTTTGTCTGTTTTTCAACAATCAATTACTTTAATGCATTTATGCTAGTGTTTACACAGAAACATACGAAACAGTCGGTAGAAGTCACCAGTAAGGCAACCAGGAGGTTCACAACATTAACATAATATTTCATTCAATATTTTATTCCATTGCAAATAAATTATATCTTATCCTGCCACTAATGTGCAGCTGCAAACTGCATTATACTTGTTGTCTAGATGCAGGTTACCTCTATAATTTTGTTCTGCAACACTACAACAAACATGGTGCCCTTTTCAGATATAATATGCAAAAAAAAAACTGTTCTGCAGAAGTTGCTGTCCACTTCTACACCTCTATACTCTCCCAGTTGTCACGTTATGCACAAAGATTTGCTGTCTCTAATTCCCAGGCTCAAGGCTGATCAGTGTTATTCTACTGACACTTCCCCTAAAGCCTTCTGACATTAAGCCTTTATAAGACAGTTATGGGTATTACATTGGTCTTGCAACATAAACTACTTTTTATTCCTTTACCATCATGTTTGAATAAAACAGCTACAGCAACAGATTAAACTCAATAGGCCAATAGGCTACCTCCTGCCTTGTTAACAGGCTATTATTGTACTGTTATCATTGGAGTGTCTTGTGTAGGTTTTAGGCTTGAGGCCTTAATATTATTGATGTAGCTAAGGTGTAGTGTTAGAAGGGAACATACTAGTAATGCCCGTTTGAATTTATTTCACTATCTATGATCAGATCTTCATTCATATCATTCTGGGTCAATAAGACGGACAATAATAATGATAATATAATAATAAAAATAACCAATATGAGAAGATTTGCTCTAAATAATTCACAGGAAAAGAAAACAAGGAAAATCAACTTACACTTCCACCCCCAAACCAAAACAGGCTATTCTAAAGCGGGTAAAGAGATTAAAGTCCATGCCATGGTAAATCACAGGCTTACCTTGCCACTAAAGCTCGTCTATGTTGACCCCTCAACTACAAAATATCGGCAGTTAAGAAATAAAATTGGCTTTAAGTTATATTCCACTTAAATGCAATATTCGTGTTTGACTGCGTTGACATTCTCATGACCCTCATGAATAAGTAATCACTCCAAGTTACATAGTTCACGCTTTTTTGGTCTAAAACCTGCCTAAAAAAACTGCAACCACAAAATTAGATTGTGCATGATCTCATACAACAGACATCAGCCATAAATAAATGTACTCAGCTGTCAACACATTATTCGCTATATTACAAACCTTTTTAATAGCAATGTCATCTGTCAGCTGGTGAACCTTTTTGACTCAAACTGAAAGACCCCATCAACTACTGGATACAATTTGATAAAATTCAGTATATTCATGGTCCCCAGAGATAAATCCCACTGATTTTGGTCAGCCCCTAATTATCCTGTTACACCATCATAAGGTTCATTTTTTAGATTTTTAAAGAAAAGTCAAAAACTATTGGACAGATTGTATGGACTTCGAAGCAAACATTCATGATCCCCAGTGGTGAGCGACTGAATTTGTATCTAGTGCCACCAACAGACCAAAATTTTATCATCCTAATAGCAGAATGTTTGGTGGAGGCATTCATTGTTCCAAGAGGATGAACCCCACTGACTTGAACCCCCAGCTTTTCCTCCTGCGCCACCATAATATTACCTTGTAACTCAACTGAAAGTAGTGCAAACATTTATTTTGCTGCTAAGGGTGAATTGTAATCCCTTTAATCTGAATTACTGACCAGCAGCATCATCAGGTTTGTACTACTTCTCCTTCAGCAACAGCAGTACTTTGCATTTTGTGCTGTTTAGAAAACATTTGCATGTCAACTTGGCTTCTCCCAGCCTAGTGACGTAGCATTAATGTAAAGTCTAACATACAATGGACATTAACAAAGTGGTCTTGATCCCAGCCTTGTCCAAGACCCTCTACAAAGCAAGATCATTCCAGACATCTATATTTGCAACCTCATTCTTTCAGTCACTGTATAAAGCTTGTGACCATCGCTAATAACTGGACCATGGACCGACTGGTCAAGAAAACTCTGCCAGTTAATTTCATGCTCCATTTTACTCTCATGAACAAAATCCTGAAATACCTAGACTCTTTTTCTGGAAGCCACAACATTTTTGCGTGATGTGACCGCGATAAAGTACAAAAACCAGACGCAGATCCTACTTTGGTGGTATAGTGGCCTGATACATAAAGATAGCATGGCCTTATGTTACCAAAGTGTCTCCTAAATAACACCCAAAGGACATATTATTGACCTTTCTCAAGTTCGTAAAACATATATAATGGGCAAGACTTTTAGCTCAGGAGTTTCACAAATTGTTCTTTCTGAATCTTGACAATAAATCTATCAGCTTTTCGTCTAAAAACAGTCCAGACAAGTCTTCCCCCCCCTTCCAGAACCATTTTGAAGCCATCTAAAAGTCCTCACCACCTCAGTTTTTCTACGGTCTACTTGGCTCAGCCAAAACATGGTGTCACATACATGTAACCCTCCAACTCCAACACAAAGGTGATCAACCAAGACTCTAACTAACCTCTCACTACTCTAAAAACATAGTCCTACCAGTATCAATGACTTTGGTTCCAGAGTCAGTGCTGTGCATAAAGGTGACTCCAACTATCACTTTGCTATGCTGCTAGCTTTGGCCACATGACAAAAAACCAAGACTGTGGGAAAGTGGGGGTGGTTGTGTCGTAATGCATGGTCAATGACTTCCAGTTGTTGTGCCATACTACACCACCATTTGACTAAGAGTGTAAATCAAAGGTGATGTTCGTATCTATATTAGCGGCAACTATATTTTCTAAAATTATTTTTGGCCAAAAAATAAACTACTTCTCTGAGACATAGCAATTTCTAGCAATTTATAGGTCATTTTGATGCACAATTGCAGCATATTGTGATTTCTTTTAAATAAATCTGAATTAATTCTGGTATTGTTCAACAAAAATAGGCTCAGACAAACATAAATATTACAAGTATCTAAGAAACGCACTATATGACAATAAAAATCAATAAGTGCTTCTATGTCTTTTACATATCAGTCATTTTTATCACGCCAAGACAATCACAGGAACTTTCACATCATTTCCAAACAAAGAAAACAAAAAAGCAGCCCTGCTAACCCTATTTAACAGATGAACAAACATACTTCACTTATTGATAAAGTTTCTTAAAGCTCAACAGTCTTACCCTATCCAGGTCTTTGGACTGAAAATAATATGATGCTCCATCTTTCAAAGATGTACTTTTCCTAAAGCATTGTTGATTGCCCTGTGTCCATTACTTGGAAGGATTATGATAATATTCCACATTGTGCTCGGCGTGATGCACAGGAAATTCAATACTCAAAAGGTTAATGCAATCAATTAGGATGACAAAGGAGTAAAGTAAAACCCTCCTGCTCGTGGAAAAAAGAGACAGGAGAAGAGAGGGGGAGAAAAGGTATTGAAAGCTTGAATGGATCCAGAGAGAAAAGAGGCACTTGAAACGACAGAAAAATGGCATTTATTCAACGTGTATCGTCCAAGGCCGGCTAAATGAAACACACACAAAGTGTACACAGAAAGAAAGGAAAAAAGAGCTCTTAGATAGTGAATTGCATCATTCAGCACTCAACCAGTTGTAATTGAACAATACAAGAGCAATATTTTTGTTTGAAGGTAATCAGATACCTAAGCGAAGGAAAAAGTGCCCAGTACTAGAGGCTTGAGCATCGATTCATAATGCTCATAACGTTCTGTGGACTTTTCCCCCGTTCTGAGTCAAGTTTTGTCTCAGCACTCCATTCCCATGTGCATTGTTGCATGGGCTGAATATTAACAGCACAACAATTGTGTATGGGAGAAATATCTTTTGTTATTTAGATAGATGTTACAATGCCATACAACACAAAGGAGTCTCATCATTGCAGATAAATGGATAAACTCGGATGGCGGTATTGAGCTCTACAACCATTGTAATAATCCATATTACCTTTTCAGGCTCACTCTGTCAAAATGGTGATGTATTAATCACATTTCAGCAATCCTCCATGGCTAATGATAATGTTATGAGAGTCTGGGTGGCAATATTTCGCTAACGTCTGCAACGCCTATTTTCTGCCGATAAGTTGTGCAAGGAGAAAAGCCTAAAACCTTGTAATCCACTTAGGTAAGGCAGTAGACTTACTTACTTCTGCAAACACACAACCTCATAAATCTACTGCACCTTCACATTCTTAGAGACTGTTGCGCTTGAAAAAAAAATACAGCAGATCTCTCATCCCACTTTGTTTGTACCGAATCAAGACACGTTTCACATTTCAAACCATTGCACAAGTCCAAGAACTGCTCATGCACAGGCCCTAACAGATACTCTGTTTGTCCCTAAGTCTCATTCAGACTAGCATGAGCAAATAACCTCAAAATACAGACCCTTAATACAGCCTCCAACCTAATACAAGTAATCTATTAGATATTTTATTCCTCTGTCAATTTGTTTTGATTAAATACAAACAAACAAGGAAAGGATTAGACTTACCCTGAGCTATGGCTCTTTTCTCCTACATTTTTTAACTTCCATTCAGCTCCACTATGAACAAGTAAAGAGGTTTTCGGACAACACGTGCAGAAGCTAAGATTAGATGGTAACCAGGGCTTTATGTTTTGAACATAAGAATCCCCTTTTTTCTAGGGGCACAACTCTGTAATTTGACCTACATCACATTTTTCTGTTTGGGCATTTTCAGGTCCAGCAGCCACGTCACAGAAACAATGGGCCAAAATGGGCTTTGAAGTCAGCCCTGAATGAAAATGGAGGGGCTGACACATGGAATGCCCTCACAGCTGGGCTGCCCCCAGTCAAAAGAAAAACAAATACTTTGAATGAGAGGGGGACACGCCGCTCCTGTCTGAGCTTCCTAAGGCCCTGAGCCACCACCGGGAGGTGGGCTTTCACGATATGCCGGTAATGATGGATGGATTGGGAAGAAAGTCTATTCACATGGAGATGTTACATCATAAATATTTACACAGGGCTGCCGTTTCCATGTAGCCTTTGCTTGTTTTGACACACTGGAAAAATTTAAAGGACAAAAAGTCTAGGAGAAAGAAAAGTGCAGAAAACCAGAAGGCAGCCTCTCATTTTTGTTATTATACTATACTGAGTGATACAATAAAAATAAATTGAGTTTCATGAGTTGTTGCTCTTTTTTCTCAGTGAGACAAATTATCTTTCCTACGGCGAACTGTGGGCTTATTTACTTTTATCCATGACTGAATGAACTGCTGTTTATTAGAGAATCATTGCCCTCCTACACACAAATTCTGAAAAGCCAACAAAACACTAAACAAAGAGAGCCTGAGTTTCAATTATCAATCATTATCAAACCCATATTACACTTTCCATAAAGACCGACTAGTAGAAAAAAGCCTTAATAGAGTCCTCAACTACAAATGATGGATGAACTTCTGGCAGATCATCACTTTACTTAAAAATCATATCCAATCTGCTTAATCTTTCACTGAGACCAAGAGAAGTATAAGGGAGACACCAATGTTGTTGGTAAACAGCCATACAAATTTCTGCACAGCGAGCTCAATTAAAAGCCTTGAAGTCCCCTGAGATTATGCCTGTAACCAATGAAAACAATTTTGGCAGTTTAATTTTCTTCCCACTGTCTAAGAGAGGGACTCTCCAGCGTGTTTTCTAGTTTAAGTCTGTGGGAGCCAAGAGGAGAGGGGGGGGATGTCATGCCAGCCCTGTGTTAGAGCCAGTTGGCCTTTATGATTAGTTGCATTAACATATATCAAAAGCCAATTAAACTAACTGTACTCAGTTATGTTGTTGTTATGTGGTTAGACAAGGAGAGACTGAAGTCAGTGTGTGCAGTCTGCACTGCAGTTGAATCTTACTTAACTTTGCTTCGAGGGACTTCAACAGCAGCCTGTTTAAAGATGTCTGTGTGAGTGCATGTCCATCCATGCATCCACCTGTGAAGGGAACTTTAAAGGGGGAAATGTGGCTTCACTGAGTCACATCTGACCCTGTGGTTGCTGTTAGTTATTCAACCTGCGTGGAAATCTGTGGACGGTGTCGTCATCGTGTTGTAGGGAGGTACACTGGCCATGTATCTGGGGCTCTGATTGATGCAAGGAGTGTGTCTTCTCCCTGGTATGTGAGTGACACCACCAGAAACAAAGGAGTGTGGTGTAGCCCTCCACCTCAATTCACGGCCATGCCACCCCCCAGTGATAGCAAGGGTCTCTGGTTTGACATGAGACAGCCCAGACTGTCACTTCTGAATGTTTAGATCCCTCTTGACTAGGAGGCCAGGGGCAAGGGCTGTTGTATGCATCCTCATGACAGACTCCCACATCAGCATTGTGCTCATACCAGCTAACATCATTAGCACAGAAGGTTTCATCTCAGGGAGAGAAAAAAAAGCAACCCAGTTTCTTCAAGTCACAAGTCATTAGTGTCCTCTCGAGAGTCAAATTGTACAGAGGCAGATTTTTTATCAGCAACAAAAGGTTTTATACTCTTGTTAATTTGGTGGATGTCATCTGTACTTAGATGTCTGTGTCTAATGTCTGTTACAGTAATAAATGCCATATAGTGGAAAAATTATATTATTTTGTCAAGATGACAACGTGGGATGTTGCTGCAACAACATCTAGACATAAAGCAGACATAAAAGAACACCGAGGTATAATTAACAGAACAGCGCAGCATAGATGACAGAAACAGGGCATGCATGCAAGCGAAATGAGGAGACACTACAGGGGCTAAAAGACAGTTTTCTATTACTTCCAGTGTTTCTTACTGGTTTGCTTCGTATTCATTAATGTATTTTTTTTTTAATTCTAAGTACTGCAAGTCAGCTAAAGAAGTGCTGAACAGCTGTATATGTCAAGAAATGAAAAAAATGGCAGTATTTGCGTCAAAAGCACCTTATTGTTCTTGTGGCTATGCAGTCTGGAAAGGGTTTCTAACGCACTGTGTTCAGGGTGCATCGCTCATAGTAAGACAGAGAGATAGAGAGAGAGCGAGAGAGAGGCCCTCTTTGGAAAACAGATACATCAGTGAGCCTGTATAGTGTACAACATTGCTGTGAGTTAATCAGTTGGAAAATAAAACGGTGGGATTCTAATAAGTCATTTGTCAATTTTTACAACCCCCAGACACATTGATCCACGGGGATTAATGAAGATGCCTGATATTGTTGGAGATATGAACAGGGGAGATGGTGGGGACAGTAATCAGTCATGTTGGGGATTTGTCCTACCTCGTTTTCTCTTCCTGGGGAGTCACTCCATACAGGGGCTTCACCTCATCTGAAGGAGGAGAGCAAAGGAAGAAAACATTAAAAACCCAGGCATTGATTATTCCAATGTATATGCATGCACATACGTGTTCTTGAGAAATCCATACATTTACCCGGCTCATCTAATCTGCAGCGGTTGACATAATGTAACGAGCCTCCAGATGATGCAAAAGGAAGATGTGCACTTTTGTTCACTCCTGTTCTTTTGATATACAGAATGAAAAGTGCACAGATACCCACGACCCAGGAAAAGAGATTGGTAACTAAGAGACAAAACTACAGTTTGTAAAAC
Source organism: Dascyllus trimaculatus (assembly GCA_024666655.1). Taxonomy (NCBI): domain Eukaryota; kingdom Metazoa; phylum Chordata; class Actinopteri; family Pomacentridae; genus Dascyllus; species Dascyllus trimaculatus. The sequence goes on from CM045452.1 coordinate 25,650,248, forward strand.
CTCTTGAAATATAGGGAGCAATTGCAGAGTAGATTTAACTCTGTCCTTTTATATTTCAGCAGTTTGCCTGAAAATATTTACCAACAGATTTAAAATCAGGCTTCCTCCTTCCTTGCTGACTTGACACAGTCTTGTAGAATAAACACAAATCACCTTCTCATGAAAGCTTAAAGGCAAATTTTACATGGCAAGGATAGGAAGATTTCAAACACTGCTTAGATAAACAACACAGCTGAATGGACAAAGCAGGTAATCATCACACTGTGGAAAAATTATATATACATAGCTAAAATATAGAGTTGATTATTACAACTGTACACCTTGTTCTTCTTGCTTTTATATGCAGAAAACTCCAGCGTCTTATGTGACATCCATTAACGCAGACACGGTGTTATATCAGGACAGAAACTGACTTTGGCAGAACCAGTTGAGTCACTCTTAAATCCTCTCAAAAGTTTCCTAACCTTGAGAGCCCATGCATCCCAGAAAAAGTAATAATAATTCTAACCTGATCTTCCTACTTATTTTATATCTCCCCTCAGCAACCTAACTTCTTCTCGGCAACAGTGCAGTTATTAATTCATGAGGCACTAATTAGTTCTTTGTTTAATTTTGTGTTAAACAGACTGACCGGAATGATAACGACTCGCGCTGTAGCGCTTCGGTCCCATGCCACTCCTGTTTGCTACAACAAGGGAGCATCGTGCGACTAGCATGATGAACCCAATTCCCTTCTAAGTTGCACTTCATTAAGTCAAAATGTGACAAGGAGCTTAGAGGAAGAACTGGCAGATCTGATCATACATAACAATGCAGGCCCAGTAAGTTTGAGGGGGGTGGGTGGGTGCTGGTGCAGGAGGTGGTGTGGAGGGTAGTGGATTCCAGCATGCATGTTGATAATTTTCTATTTTTAACCCTTGGGGGCCGTCTTTCATTTTCCTTTAATTGTTTTTGTTCAGTGCTGCAGTGTCCTCTTTTTAAATTGCAGCTCCTATCAACTCCCCTGATCAACCCCCTGTGCAACATTGCAGGCAGACAAGTAAACAACAGGGTTGCCCTTTTCCATGATGTAGTGCAAATGCTCCAATAACATGGGTGACACTTTCCCACCGCACATACATACATAGGGTCACATATAGGCACCTAGTCAGAAGGAATGGTTGGGTGACATGTCAGATGTGCAGCCGTGACAGTCAAAATGAGGTTCAAAACTAACGTTTTTGGCCCAGGAAGTTGAAAAACCTGCTGAGTGAAACCAAAGGTAGTATGCAAATTCTCATTCATAATGTAAGAATGCATTAAGGTGGTTCCATCTCTTCATATTTGACATGCCGTTTTCAAAATGTTTTGTTGAGTGTATTTAACAATCTTACAGGTGTATGATTATCCACAGAGCAGATGCCAAGTTTTCTGTCTGAGGGCTTATAATTAATTGTCCCAAAAAAGTACGCTCTAGCTTTTATATTCAGGTGTGACATGACAGTATATGCTTTCATTTACACAATGCCTGAATCTCAAGAGCAGCCCTACACACAGTAGGTAAGCCCCTCAGTAAAACTACAGTCACTGACTTTATACATGTGACAGATAGCACTTTCGTTTGCAAACTGGGAAATTTTTTTCCACTGCAAATCATCTGCTGACAAGCTTCGTAAGATGTTTAGCCTCTCCAAGTATCTTCCCACTGGCTGAAGATATGATAAAATCAAAAAGCAGACAAGTAATTACACTGTATAATAGGCAAGATTGGCATTTTCAAAATCATTTTCATGTGGATGGAAATGACATTGCATAGACTATTCTGTATTCACTGGTGCAGATAAATAAACAAGGCATGGAGAAGAAGGGGGGCATACAGAACGCACAGTACAATGGCAAGCAGGTCAGTAATTAGAAACTCTGTTTGCACAGTAATAATTTTAATATATTCATCAGGAAACAGAGCATGCCTAGCATGATAAAATCCCATCAAGAAACATATCCCAACTGCCTTAACCTTTTAAACAGACTGGCAGCACATTGCTGAGAACCTCAAAAAGCAAACTAAATAAATAAAAACCCAGAAACTACAGTAAAATGCAGCTATAGCCATCCTTATATTTTAAAATTTCACCATTACAAGCTGCCAATATAACATGACGCGGACATGCTACTGTTTCATTACATCAATATGCCTGAATATTGATCAGTACCTGCAGTCAAATGTGTTTCCACAGCTTTTGACCTCTTTTATTCAAGTGTAAACAGGCTAAAACTGAAACATGTTCAGCTCTGATTGTGTGAGTGTAAAGGGGCAACACATGTGTGTAACCTTGTTTGTTATTGAAGGTGGCAGTGATGATGCTATGGAAATTATTGCAAATTGCTTAAAGGACTCCTGACACGTAAAAACCTTGACCTCATGATGCCATTTCCCTAAGACAGAAGAATGCGTAATTGTTGGAGGATTTCAAGGTGGAGCACAAAGGTAATCACCATGAAAAACATTTTTACAGAAGTGAAACAGCTCAAAGCCATTTATGCGTTGTGTGAAATATATAGATGCCTGCATGCTTTCATATTTTAAATGCCGTATTAATTCAAACCAGATTCGCATACAATAAAGTTTTTCCCCAAGCTTATAGACAGCAAACAAGTTAAGCTGATGTAGTGGCTCAATTATTACAAATCTAAAAAACAGGAACACACAAACAGGCACTCAGCTGAACAGAACAGTTTAAATAATAACCCTCTTCGCTGTAATGACTGCCAATCTATTGTTTAAGTTTCCTGGTTTCATTTCCCACACATAAACTCAGAAACTTACAAGTTTACGTGACCTCATTCTACATGAAACAACCTCTAATTACATGAAGTGGAAGCCGCAACAAGAATACACTTCTCACTGAATAGGTCTGTACTTCGTGTCCTCTAGTTTGTGTTGCGTTTTTCTTTTTTCAAACACACTGCAGACTGAGCGACTGATCATTTACTCATGCATATTTGACAGCACCTAGTAGGCCCCTTTTTGTTCTGTCACTTCTGGGTCCTATTCTCCCTTTCCCCTAGGAGAGGACAGAGTCAGGGGCTTGAGGGCAGCTACCTCCACAGTCCCGCTGTCCCCTCCTCGCCTAATTTTTGTTGTCCGGCCCTTTGAAACCTCAATCTCATGCAGAACCAAAGAATGGTGATCCATGTGCAACAAGTGCCGGTGCCATGGAAACCCCCATTTTGCCCCCAAAATATTCCTTTTTATCCCTTTTGAAGACCTGTCACCAGGCAGAGCAGGCATCACACGACCCCGGGCCCGGCCATGACAAAGCCTATTTTCTGCCTGCTTCTTGATTGATTAAAAAAGACTTTTTAGCAAAACCATGTTAAAGGACACAAAAAGTGACACACAGAAGAAAAGGGGTGTCGAGGATGGCCCAATCAGATGAGTTTTTTTTTTCCCCCCGGTACTATCGCACAGAAAAAGAAGCAATATCATAATCGGCGCAAAGGAAAGGGTCAGGGCAAGCATGAAACCTGACAGCAATGGTAATTAAGTTAATGACAATGGAAAAGTTGGGGATTTGGTAGAAATCAAACTACAAATAGCAGATTTTAATTTTGTGTGGTATCAGATAACTTAAAACTGCTCCATTGTGCTTCTGGATATTTTGCACATCATTAAATATTCCCTTTTTTCGATTAATAATACTCTTTCCAGCTGCCTCTATACTACCGATACTACATTATCTCAGTAAACCCTAATATTCCTCCGCATTATCACAAATGCTTCGTATATTAGGTTCCTGTTACACTTGAGAGAAACATTACACATGTATTGTTGCGCTTCATGTGTGATATGGGATCAATATTCCATACATCGGACATTTCACTCCTCCGGTTGACCTAAGTGACAGACCATTTAAAACAGAGAAAGACTGGCTCAGCTGCTCTGCACAGCACCAAAGGGAGAGACCACATTATTAATTTATTCCAAAAGCGCAGGTCGATAAGAGAAGCCTATTGCTTGCGTTTTTTTTGTTGTTGTTGTTTTTGTTGGCAGTTTTTTAGTGTCATATGCGATGGCTTTAAATATCTGGTCTCTTACTGTGATTTAATAGTAGATACAGGGGTGTCAGACTGAGCAGAAATTAGTGGCGTTATGTGGAAATCTTATACTGGTTTATTATAGTAAATAAAAAAACAAGGACACTTTCTCCTGCATTAAAAGAAAGGAAGCCGCTCTCTTTGTTTCTGTGTAGAGATGTGCAGCAGATATTTACCAAGACGATAGGCAGCGGGGGTGGGAGGTGGGGAGGTGCGGGAGAGGAGGAGAGGCATTAGAAGCGTCCACACATGAGCAATTAGTATTCCAGATCCTGATGGTTCTAAACACAAAAAGGCCTCACCAAATCCCCACGGCGGAGGTGTCAGACGGAAAATGACGAAAATCTGCTCCTTGACAGGGAGTCATTTATATTTTAGCTTCGTTCCATTATCTTAACGAATCCATCATCAGCCAATGCAATATTAACAGCAGAAAATCAACTCATTAGATCCAGGGGGATTTAATCAAGATTGCAATCATGTATGCGGTTCCTGGAGAGTTGGCTTCTTCTCTTTTTTTTTCTTTTTGGTCCTTTCCACGTAATTGCCGCATCTCAGATCTTAATAAATTATTCTCGATCTGAGATTGATGCCTTTTTTTCCTCGCCTCTCACGCCATGCACTCACTGTCTCCAACTATAATATTTACCATAAACATTATTATGTCATGGGCACACAGTTTAAAATGGCCTTTAGCTAACTCGCAGAAGTAATTGGCTTCTCCATTTCTCTCTCGTTTCCTTGCTAATTGCCCAGTGATATTGCTAACAGTTCCCTCAGAAAGAAAGAAAAGGCCTCTTTTGCACAAGCTGGGATGGGTTGCTAGGGTTTTTTCAACCTTTATATGTGGATGCAGAAAGAATTTCCTGTGTTTGATATTGCTTAACAAGACATGCAAGCAGATGAAAGAACATTCCACTTTTGATATGTAAAACTTTATGTGAAACCCTGGCAGCGGAAAGAAAATAGAAAGAGCTCAAATTTCAGGTGGATATATTTTAGGCTTGTTTCTCAGAAAAACACTTTGCAGAAAAAGGAGCTGCGGCAGATAGATAACTGCTGCAGATGTATAATTCTTCAAATCTAGATGGTTTATCAGGCAAGGCAACTGCTCTGTCCTATCCTTTAACTGTAAACACTTATTTCTTAATTTTACATCAGCACAGACACTTAATTTGCTATAATACATGTGAGTAATTTCTGCAAAATACCTCTATACAAACCCAGCTGAAGGTGACATAGTCCTACTGATGCATTACTGACATGCACAAAACCTCAAAACACAATAGACATGACATCAGTATCACCTGACAGGGCTGAAACTCAGCGTGCACTGGAGCCTCGCTTTCAGTCAATCACACAATCCTATCCCAAATGCCCTTAAATGATCAGTTTCATTTCTGATTTGCTGCGTGGGAAAACGTGTCTTTTTACTGGAAAAATTGTGAGAGGGAGACTGTGGGATAGCGGTGTTATCATGTGTCATATCTGGCTGTGGGAGATACAGTTTATTAATACAGCTCTGGTATAGCAGAGGATAGACAATAAACACAATTCATATACGTTGCTTTTCAGCTTTGAAAATCTCTTCATGTCAGAAGCTCAGTTTTCATTCACTAACAGTCTCAAACTAAACTAAATAAACTTTAAAAACAGTGTCATGTGGTATGGGCTGTTGTCTTGTTTTCTTAATTCATGAACGAGGGAGGAGAAATACTGGAAAAAGAAAATGCAAAACTCACAAGGAGAAATGTAAAATTATGCAAAAGTTTCATTATTTCATGGGATCCCTTTTATTATGCCATTCCCTGCACCTTTCTCTCATTCATGTGGCTGCAGGGCTTCTTCCCCTCGCAGGCAGGATTAACTCCTAACATGTTCAACATGATCCAAAAGTGTAAAAACTGTCAGGGAGACCTTTAATCTGCCTATGGAACAAAGCCTTTTGTACAAGGACTAACCTGACCTTGTCACTGCAAGTTTAACTTGCTGTCTGTTAGGCAATATAAAGCCCTGGCCAGCCCTTCTCTTCCACTCCCTCCCTCCCGCTAAGTCTTCTTCCTTCCCTCCGCCTCCCCCCGATCCCTCTTCCTATGCACAGAATTGGGGGGTGTAACTACAGCACCAAATGCTGTGTTAATCCCCGTTTCTCTGAGATGGCCAGTAGTAAATCCAAGCCCTCTGTAAACCAATCTCAGAGTTTTTTATCTTGATTTATTAGATTACGTGTCCCGGGTCCCTGAGCCCATGCAACACATACTAATCCTAATCGGAATAGACAAGTATTAGCCCAGTTCAAGGGGAGCTAAACAGCAGCGGTGGCCAACTTTCAGTAAGAGGGAAACTACAAGCTTATAGGCTTGATGGGCTTTTTTATCCGTTTTCCTTTTTTCTCCACTTACATTAGTAGAATGAGTGTGTAATTAAATACATAAATCCTGACACACCAACCCTCAAAAGGCCTAAAACCACTGAACCCCGTCCAGTTTGGCTTTCTTTTCCCTGCACAATGAAGTTACTGAGCCAAGCCCAATCATTTGTATTTTTCTCAGATTTTTAACTGTGAGCAAAGCAAACATGAAAGTCCCATTGAAAACAACTGCAAGAATTAATTTTACATCTCAGTGAATTCAAGGCAGTGTTGTCAAATTATAAGCAACAGGGCTACGTAACTAATTTCCCTTGGTCCAGAGACTGTAAGTAATCACTTTTCATCTGTGATAATAAATCGCATATAATTAGTAAGGTGTCTCTTCTCTGTTTGCTTTTTGCGGGCAAACAGAGGCCACCAAAACGCCTGAGCCGGTCACATTATTGTTGCAAACCTTAAACCAAAATGAGAGGATAGTCTCAAGCATATTGTAAATTGCTGGTCTCACACTGTTTTCAACCAGTTCAAGCCAATGTGGAAGGCAACTGGGTTAGGCTGGATGGAGTCCATGTGACACATGAGGCCAGGGCTGGGGAACATTAAGAAGTGTCTGCTTGTACACTAATGCTGGTGGCAGCTGTTAGTCTGCCAAAAACTGCAGCAGCAGCAGCAAGGATATCCTGAAATACTATTGAAAACCGCTAAACCTCCTCCTCGCTGATGTAAAGCTATACAGCTGCTCGGCGCCAGCACAATCACTGATCAATCTGGGAAAGTTAAAAATGGAGCCAGGTTTGTGGACTAAATGTGCTGCTTTTCAGCTCGGAAGGTCAAACCAGCGATCTCGAGAGAAGTTTTTTTTTTTGTGCTGTATTCGAGAAAGCTGCTGCAGCTGCCGCAACAAATGCAACATATGCTTCTGCGTTTGTGTGTGCGCCTGCTCGTGTATTTCAGTCGCTGCACACACGAAGACTTCCGTGGCATCGAGAGAGCGCGGAGGTTGCCCCTGCCCGCTGCCCTCGGGGGTGACAGGGGAGCTAAGGGAGATGTGACAGCCATGTCTGCTCCCTGTATATGTTTGTTTGCCCCTGAAAATGAGACACCGATCTCACTGCAGCCCCCTGGGCATGTTTAGCTCTGCCTCCACCGCACCGCCTTCATCTGATACAATGTGGAAGTCCGGCCGATAATAACATGTATCTCCGCTGGTGGGGTGAAAGTGGATACATATACACTTCAATTCAAGAAAAAATGTGATTGATTAATACCCTCGCTTTTCGGTTTCCCCACGCCGAAGACTGATTTTTTCTACATTTGTCAAGCGGTGTCGGGACACAGCAAGGCTTACTTTGTAGTAATGTGGCCATAAACAGCCCAATATAGCATGTGAGGTGTTATGTGACGTTGAAAAACATGATCCAGTGCTTTTGTGTGCCAAATAAAAGTGAGGAATGAATTTCCTTTGCTCTTGTGTTTTGTCCTTAGACCTAAGTGTCACCAAGTGTACTTTGTAAGGAATATTCATTTCCTTAGGATGGCCTCGTCAGCCTTGTGACCCAATCCATATCCATTCTGTCCTGTCTGCCCTCCCCAGTCCCTACCTCTTTTCTGTAAGTGGCAGATATTTCACCTGCCTATCAGTTTCCCTTTAAACGTGCTGCTATATGCAGGAAAGGCGCCCATATAGGGTCACTGACTGTCCTCTACAGGGCCCTCTTTGAAGCTATCTGGCTGTCTCTGCTTCCCCTCCTTCTTCTATCACTCAAATTACAGTGTGTAGAGGTCACTGGTAGAAATGGGTTCAACAGAGCTGATTAACTTTGATCTAGTTTTACATAATATTGGGATGGGGGGGAAAAAAAGCGCAAGTCTTGAGCGGCTCATGACCTAAAAAGCCCATCGTAAATTTGGACCTCCCTAATTTATATTTACAACGGGGAAATAGTAGGCTTCTTTAATTTTTCCTCAGTGCCTGGAACAGAGCCTGGAAGATGTTCGGCAGCGTCGACTAGAGAGCAAACTGTACTAGCAAGAGTGTGCTTATGTATGCAGCCCGCAGCAAAATCCAGTTTACTACCAAATAATGGGAATCAGATCATTTCCATGCAGAAATGTGCAGCGGGGAAGGAAAGCAGCTGCTTCAGTGTGAGGAAGGTAGGAGGAGGTTAAAAGGAGTCAATGGAGGCTAAAGAGACAGCAGGTCTACCGATGACAGAAAGAGTGGCCAGGGACTGCAGTTCAGGACTTCTGGAAACCACATCAAACAGGCTATGGAACGCTGCCAAGATGAACACACACCAACTGTTGCAAAAAAAAAGAAAAGAAAGAAAGAACAGGAGAAAGGAAGAAGAAGGAGGGGGGACACATGGAGAAGAGGAAAGTTTGGTAACAAAATAGAAATGTATGTTTGAGGATCGGGGAGAAAATAAAGACAGAAACTTGCAGGCAGATTGGCTTACTGACAGAGGAAAGAAAAAGAAAGAGAAACGGGGGGAAATTGGTGTTGCTACAGTCTGCTGTGCTTGAGGGGGAAAAATCCCATCCATTGATCTTATTATTAGACACAGTATTATTTACATTTCCTCAACACTGCACCTACTGGTGAATCTGCTCACTCCTCAGTTTATATTAGCATTTTCCACTGTTTGCCACTGTTTAAGAGCAGGTGTGAACTTGCTGTCAGAGCATATATGGACGGCAACAGGAATGCAATTACAGTTTATAATAAAAAAGTTCCAGGAAAGGAGACGATCAGCGAAGATTTAGCTGCTTTTCCCCCACAATTTAAGCTTATTTCCTGTATCTGGATTATCTTCTGCATCTGAAAAACAACAAATCAAACATTGTTCCAGCCTGAATCACACACTAAGGCTTCTACATCTTTTTTCTTCCATGTACTGTATTTATTCTTTCCTGCAGTGTGTCCAGAAAGCTGCCCCCCACCACCAGCCCGCCAGTCAGGCTTCATTCTCAGGGCTATCAGGAAACCAGCCACTTGTTCAGCACCTGACTAATACCCACTATAATGTCACTTCTATATTTGTATCCTGCTAATCTGCTCTCAGGCTCCAATCTTTTCCACTTTCTTGCAAATTTATCACCAGACTGAAAGACTGCTGCCAGATCCTAAGTGCCTCACCCTTTTAAATTAAATAGTGGCATTTGTGATAAAGCCACTAAATTCCTTATCTAGCTGACCCGAAGAGTCTTTCAAGGCAAAGTGTCACTTTTCCTAAACTGGAGCACTTGTGACGCCACGCACTCCACCCTATCCAACTGCCACACAAACACACACTCATACTTGCACACACACCAGCAGACTGTCAGTTTTCTTGTCCTTTTCAAGGGCAGAATCGTGTCAAAAATAGAACAAAACACCAGTGAGGCATGTTGTGTGACAGATAAGCACGTTTATGAAGTGTACCCATAAATAGACAGATTATGGGGGGTTTTCTTCAGCTGTATGTAGTTAAGTTGTTGAACTAACCTGTCATGTTTTCAGCTAACAGTTTACCATATTAACAGCTCCATAGCTGCACGACTAGAGAGCAATGTAAAACCATAATATCCTAATATATGAGACACGCATCAAGGCAAAAATTTCAATACTGCGCTTCACTATCACTTGCATGGGGAAGTTATTCAATTACTCAGACAGTTTATGTTCTTCAATAAGCCTGAGGCAATCACATAAGATGTCTCTGTAGTACATTCAAGTCCACTTTTTTTTTTTTTACCTCAGCTAAACCCAGCTTAAAGTGTGCAAAACCTCTTTGACTGTTCTCAAAGAAAATGCTCCCAGCAACTCTAGCTTAGGTTATCTTGTCCTGTGTGTGTGGACTCAAAGAAATACCGTCCTGTCAATAAATTTTTTTTGTTCACTTCCTTCCCCATTGTGGATTCATGACCTAATAAGGCACTGTCTGAAATCTGGGGTTATTTTGAGTTTGTGTGATAATGCACAGTCTAACTTTGTCCCTCTTTAGAGATTCTAACAGGAGGCCGGCCAGGAACTTCCAGAGAATGACAGTTTGATCAGATAAAAGAGAGAGCTTAAGGCCAGTAAATACTACCACCACTTCAACTACTTCTGCTTTAACAGCAACATCAATGAAGCTGATGTGATAAACTGTGCGCAAATATTACAATGCGATTGAGAGATACTTCACATAGACTTCAATAAATGTGTTAAAGACATTTCTGTCAAACACATACTAGGAAAAAGAATACCAAGCTGAACTAATGTTTTCATGCATACATGTATTTTGGCCTCTTTTTTCCAGTTTCTAATCTGTTTTTGATATGGTGAGATGTGACTTCCTACCCGAGCCTGTTCCATTGTTTTCCTGCATTTTGAGAGGAATGGGGCTAAAACAAACTGTTCCTATGTAGAAGGTCAAACAACATTGTTATGAAACTAAGAAAATGAGACTAAAGGTAACAGCATAAGACCAACAGGGTATTCCTGTTCCTGAGCAAGGACCTGTAAACACCACTCTGTTGATCTATAATTAAGAGGGAAAAAATCTTCACTTTAGCACCGTGGGCTCCTCGCAGTGATACTTCCTCTTAATCTGAGTCTCTTGTGTTTATTTATCAGTTTTCAAAACTGTACGCTGAAGGACTCCTTGATTATTTAGACAAGACACAGGAGTATTTCCTGGGCCAACAGAGTGAAATCTCTGATGCAGGGATCCAAGCAGGCAGCTTGCTTAATACTTGACCCATGACCTCTCCTGGGTAATAATACCTCCATATCTATCCTCACACACGTAGCGGCACAGAACAATCACATATTCAGATGCCTGGAGAGGTTTCACAAAGCCGTGAGAAACACAGTCGAAGAAGCAAGTTTCTATTTCGAGCAACTCTGACATTATGAATTTTTTAAGTCATCCAACATGTGTCTACCTTGTGAAAATACTTCATTTATAACATAGAAATGTTAACACACCGACTTCAACGAGCAGGAACTTGGAAACGAGCAAGAGCCCCTGACCTTAGTAGAATGTTTTGCCCTCCCTTTTTCCCTTCTTTTCTAACAAAGCCGCAGCAAATCAACATTTAGCACTTTAACCGGCACGTCCACACATTTAGATTGACTTCTGGTTAACATCTCTGGCATTTTCCATTTTCTTCACATATTGTACACCCCTCTCAGCTGTTCCTCCCTTTAGTCATACTTACTTCACACGATTCAGAAAATCTGCCATAAAGTCAAGCAACTGCAAGCTGAGAGCTGCTTGCAAAAATAAAGGGCTCTCAGAATAGATAAATAAAATCTCTGTTATCCAGCTGCCCTCCCTAAATCACTCCCAACCCCTTCAACAAGTGGTCACAAGCCAGGGCAAAGCAGGCTCTTTCAATAGCACATTATAACCACAAAAGAGGATTCTTTTTAGATTCCTAAACTGATTGCTCAAGTTTTACAAGTAAAAACTGGGATGAATCTGTATCTTTGAACATAATTACAGTATGTCCTTGTATCATCCTTCCTGTTGGTGAAGTAACCGCTTACTGCCCTGCATACATTCCTGGGAATGAAAAAAAACAACATTCAGAGAGAGAGAGAGAGAGGGGAAGTGGGAGGTTTGTCAGGCTTATTTTCAGTCAATATTTCAGGACTTCAGCTTTTCTGAGAGAGGAAACTGACTGCGAGCACACATAAGTCAGACATTCCCCATATTTCACATCGTGGTACGGAGGGGGGGGGTCGCATGTGGACGGAAGTTTTAATAAAATCAGAGTTTAAGTGCTGTTAAAGCCTGATTGTTTTCTTTTCCATGTTTTTTTAAACTGAGGTTTTTTTTTTTTTTTACAGCGTTGGCACTGTCGTCTCAGATTTCTGCAAACGCAAATTCATCTCCGAAGGCCCAAACGTTCGCTGTGCGGCCGCAGCGCACCAAGTGAGCGTAATTTGCCAGAGTTACTTAACATGTGCTGCTCTGAGCCGGGCCAGACTTTCAACCAGCTGCTAATATTGGAGCACTTTTAGCTTTTTTTTGTTTTTGGAGCTTGATCAAATAAGCCCAGAACACCCACAGCACAGTATAATGAAAGTGCTTAGAGATGACTGCAATAAAATACTCAGCCTTTCAACAATACATGAGGATGATATGATATTTTTAACTGTTAGAGAGGGAGAAAAACAACCCTAAGACTTCACAGAGACACATCCAGACTGTTTGCTTTAACAACTCCACAAAAAGCCAGAGTAACAACTTGTCCTGTTAAGGTGCTTGTGACCAGCCACTGTACAAGAACTGGTCCCCTTTGCTTTCAAACAGCTGAGAGCGCAGTGGTCAGACTCACCGAGACAATAAATCCACAGCCAACCCAGGGATGGTGTATGAAATCCCTACAATCAGGCTGCAGATAAATGGTATTTTTGTGCTGACTGCATTGTCTCCTGCCTCTATTCTGGTAATCTAATGTGTGCTACATGCTCTTGGTCACCTTGACTTTGGTTGCCATAGCGCTCAACACAAACATATCCCCACCCAGAAATACACCAAATAAGGCTTGGGGGAAAATCTCATAATCAGACGGCACAGAGGGAGAGGCAGATATAACCTTAAATATATTGTAAACAGGTCAAAGCTATTCCTGTGTGTACACATACAGTGCTTGCAAGAGGTTACTGGTGACACACACGCACACAGTCGGGCTAATTAGTATACAACATTAATTGTCCTAAGCTCAGCTATTGTTGACTCAAAGAAAATGATAATTGCATGGGCATCAACAAAAAATAAATTGAAGTTCCTTAGAAGAGAGAGGTCTTTGAGGACAAGTCTGTTTGTACCGAAAATGACCTTTAAACACCTTCCTCCAACATAGAGGAATCAGGCTACAAGAAGGCAGCCGTCCTGTCTAGCTGTCGACCCCGGCAGATGTGAGTTCTGAAGAGTTCAAAAGAATTCTGCATGGGGGCACTGCCATTTACATAATCCTCCAGATATATTCCCCTGCAGCCTAATCAAATTATTCACAAGTCTAGCCCCTAACTATGTAGACCACACGATACACAGCCTTTCCATTACCAACCTGGGCGCCTTAATCGTATCGAAACAACCAATGTCACTTTTCCCTTTAGAATGGCCAACAGACGCGGCGAAACAAAGCGCGGTTGTGTCTGACACACAAAGATTTCAGACAAACAACATCTTTCCCCCCCCCCTCTTGTCCACTTTGTTTGGCATTTCTTATTGTCCTGGGATTTTATTTACTTTTGAAGAATAGAGTGCACTAAGAGAAAGAGAATTTTATCACTGGAAGTACACAATCTTAAGACAATAGGACATTATGTTCAAATGGTGCTTTCAAGGGGAAGTTGGTTGTTGCAGTAATTAGCGGAGCAGAGTTGGAGCTATTGAGAGTAACTTTGAAAGACAACTGCAGATGACACAAGGGATTTTGATAATCACGGGGTTGGGTCCCTCAAGGCCTAATCCGAAAAGAAGATAAAAACAGAAGTGCTGATTCAAGTGCGAGTACGATTTATGCAGTAACAGAAATTCCGAGCTTGAAAATATGGCACGTTTCTTTTCACATTGTGAAATTGCTGAAACAATTTGTGGTATGTTTCAGGGTTCCAGACTCCACCGAGTCTCTCGGGCGGCGGCGTCTTTGCCAGATCGGGTACTAATGTTTCTGTTTGTGGTGTAATGGAAAAGAAAAGAAGATGTAATGTCCTAGAAATGCATCTTTTATCGTCATATTTGAATGCATCTGCGGTGAAATTAAGAGAGAGAGAGAGCTGATGCAATATAAGACAAAGTGCAACGTGGTGTTTTTTAGGGAGAACAGTGCAAAAGCTAAGCAAAATTGAAACGCACAGCAACCAAAAACGATAAATCCTGCCCGTCATGCCCCCTGCAAGTTTAAATTTACCAAAAGGCCTCTCCTTTTAAGCGCTGTGCGACATCGTGCCGCGCGAATCTGGCACATCGTTCAGCTTTCTCACTCGCCAGGCCAGCGCTCCCTCCATGCCAGAAGCTTGTGGGAAACTCCATGCCACATGCTTAAAGTTTGTTGAGGCTGTTGCTAACTTTGTGTTGCCACCACCAGAAACACCACATTCTGCACAGCTCTACCCTGCTCTTCTCGTTCCTCTTCTTACTGTATCCGAGCCGAGAAAACTCCACCAACCACTTTGTGTCAAAATGCATATTTCTCGTTTCCGCTGCACTTTTGCAATTCACCTGCCTCCCCTGCAGTCTCCGAATTGTGTGTGCTGTGGATTGTCGCAGTGCTTTCAGACATGCTTCCTGATTAGTCAAGATACAGAATGTTACAAGTAAACTAGCCTTCTATTACTAGCTACTTGTACTAATGTGCTTGTGAAAATGGTGATTGCTTTTCCACATGCAGGTTTATTTGCATGTGCAACCTCAAATAATTCCCGGTCACAGTCGGTAACACATACAGTATAATTTCCACGTTGCTGCATGCACAGATTGTCTATTTTCTTCTATCAGTGAAGCTTAAATTTTAGTTCGATAATGCATAACAGCACCTCTGCATTCTACTTATTAAGATGTCATGAATATCACTGGTTTCAAAAGGGTCACATTGTTACAAAAACATAACATACAAATAATACCTTACAATAAGCATTTGATCTCGCTGCTTCTTTATTGCATCTGGCTTAGCATTGTCTGAGTCTGAGACACATCATCCCATTGTTAATCAGCCTGTTGTCGCTTTGTGTTCAATATGCTGCCAGGGGGGGTAAAGGGTTAATGGATCAGCAAAAGTTTACATCCCATATGCGGTCAATTTTCAATGACTTCTTTTCCCACATTGAAATAAACTATTTTATGTCTCCAAATATGCAGATCATTTTGCTTAATGAAAGATGCTTGACGTCTCAGATCCAATTAATATGCAAATGTAAGTGAGGATTTATTTGTGACATTCTGTATGGGTGAGAGAAAACAAAAAGGCTTCTTAACAGTAACACTAATTGCTGTGACTGATTGTCACATATCATCATTCACTCTGAATCTTCTAAATACCAAAATTCAGATAAAAATCCTCACGCGCACATTGGTTAGATGCATTTATTCTCCCCCTGTTTATTGGTGTGTTGCTGCTGTACGCCGCATTGTGCCTTGTTTCTGGCAAGATGAGAGCGTAAATGCTTAACCAACCAACAGTCTCTCACCCTCTGCAGCTTGGATAACTAAATTCAACACAAGACAAGTCATCTACTGAAGATCAATGTGATGTTAACTTAATCAACTTATTCTGTATATATGAGAACTCTGAACATACACAGTATATCCAAGAGGAACATCACGTCTTTGGAGTGTACTTTACATTATGTGCCGTACATTGGATAACAAATTACAAGTCCACATACAGTTCCTCCTTCTGATTACTCATTACTGCTTTGTAAAACAATACAGTGAAAAGGCTGTACTAGCGCAGTTGTCACATATACAGACTTTATGGCTTTTCGCACATCCAATCTCTAATCCAGCTGTTCAAAAAGCCAGTCTAATGCAATTCATCTTTGATGTGGAAAAACCTTCAATCAGTGATGTATTTATCACTGTAAAATAAAATCAATAATGTAACTCAACTATTAAAATCCTTTAATGGATGGAGCAATATACTTAGCCGTTTGCATCATCCTCAAGCTTTAATGCCCGAGGCACTATACAGAATATGGGGCTTACATTTCAAGAACCGTAAAACATGACTGACACCTATTGTGACGAACCGCTTCAACAATCAGGATATATTAAGATGACAGATTTTAAAATAAAGATCCTGCAATTTTACCTTGAAAGTTAGAGGTTGTCCTTCCAGTGAGTCAGTTCTTCTACCAGTAAAACAAAATAATAAAATGCATTGATGCCATTTTAAGTTTGTTTGTGCTTTTAATCAATAGAATAATTACTAATACACAGAATTAAATTTGAGCTGTTTTTTTTTCCGTACAAGAGAGCGCATGTACTACACGACCCCCCCATTGGACAGCCTTTAGCATTTTATAAAGCATCGAGCGAAGCCATGATTTAGTGGCACCTCAATCGAGAAACACTTCCGGGGCTGTAAAAACAACAATCAGCCACTTTGGATTAAAAAGCCATATGTCCTTTAACAACAACCAAAAAGAAAAACATGCTGACTAGCAGTAGGGTAGGCAAAATAAAATGATCCACTGACATCGCCTCTAATGCTTTTAATCTTCCTGTGATATCTTTATAGCTCGCTACCTTGCTTTGTAAGGCAAACAAACCTCCCTGTCTGGCTCAATGTTAGTTCAAAGGACAGCATTTGGATCTGGATTTGGGAGCATCTGTGAAGTTGCTTCAGCGTGGATACGAAGCTGTCGAGGGTTTTTTGTAACATCTTTACATTATATATTGTCAGTGTCAGTTTGAGACAGGAAACTATAAGAAAATTCAGCTTAGTTTTTCTGTGAACTTACAGTTCCTTAGAGCTGCACGGGCTCATAAGAAAGGCATCCTTCCGCCTCCCTACTTGCTCAAAATTACAAAACAAGCAGTGGAGTTGGTAATTAGTGTTTTTGCTGTGATGGCTCACAATAGCAGTTTATATAATGTCATGAAAACAAGTATTTAGGCATACTTTTTTTGGTCTGGGGATTATCTTAAGCTTGGTAGTAGCACACAGATATGAATAACAGTATTTTCTACTAATAGTACTGTAATAAAATACACTGTTATACACATAAGACAAGAATTATAAAGAGAAATCTCACTTAAAGTTGCCCCATGGAACCTTATTTAAGGCATATGCTTATACATTACACTTGAAAAATCTAGCAATAATTGGAAAATAATCAAATTAATCCACAAGTAAACTAAACCAAATGTACTCTGTATTACGTTATTGTATGTTCCAGTGGTAAAAAGGGGGATTTGACATGTTTGGGATTCACATTGGAAGCTTTTAGGTGACAGAGAGTCTGCAAAGAAGGTTGAACAGCCACCTGAAAAACTTTTCCAATGTAACCTGAAATGCTATACTTATGACAGTAATGCTAACTTGCCATAAATTGAACGCCTGCATGCAACATTTGACGCACATCTGGTCAAATGAAGATGGAAACTTGTCAAGCTGCCAGCATTTTTGTATCAGATGACAAAGTTTATTTATGGAGTGTGTGTGTTTTGTTTTTGTTTTTTTGTTTTTTTTTTTTAATAAAATGCTGTTTTTTTCAGTTTGTAATCCATAATGACCCAAAACATCCAAGTGTTTTACCTGAAAACTATTGGAAGTGGCAGTTTTCTTACAGTTAAAGTGTAAAGTAAGTATCGGGATTCGGGTTTCAATCGGGGAAAGTAAAATTAGATCCTTGGGCTACATGTCAGCAAAATAACTGTACTGCACAGAACACATGCAACACTAGATAGGCCAAACATATTCATACCCAAAGCTTAACAACACTCTGCAAAGTCCTGAGCAAACGTATTGCTTGTGTCTGAATCTGTCAGTGTTTGTGTGTGTACTTGATGTCTGTTTGCATGCCGACCCAGCCTCAGATTGCTGTTTGAGGATGTAATTGCTCTGCTCCTCTCCTCCTCGGAGTGGCCCAGGATGGATCTGCGCGGGCTGTTTAGCAGTCAATGGCCGGTGCAGATTGTAAACAGATCTCCCATGAATTGCGGGTTTAGCGGTTTTGTGAGTCTCTAAACAAGGTTCTACCGATAACGCCATTCTCTCCCCGACAAAATCAGCCACTTTGCTGCAAGGGTGTGATTTGAGAGGTGCCAGTCAACGTGATTGACACTATTAATCCCCCACAGGAGCAAAGAGGAGGAGAAAACAAACCATGCCCTTATAGAAAACATGTCCCTGTTTAAATCCTACTTTGGGTAAATATTTCACCTAGCTGCTGTGCGGTTAGATAGCGAAGCGTGTTTTTGGTAGGTTAAAAAGAAATTAGGCTGCATAATTGACTAAATCAATGTTTTGAACACACGCTGTAAATAACAACTGCGCTGCATTGAGCTCCTTCACATTACATACGTACTGCCCCATGCTGAGCTGTCACAGATGAACAGCACACAAATGATAATGAGAAGAAAATCTGTGCATTTGTGCAGTTTCTGCCTCATGTAAATATAAAAAACAGTAACTTAAATCCGAGTCTTTCCATTTGCTTTCTAGATTCATCCTTGATTTGTGTGCTGTCATCCTGATTAAGACCTGAGACAGTCGCACAGCGCTGACATACAAAGCACACTGCGGCTTTTAAATTATACATTAAGCCTTGCTGGCCAGTAGGAAAGTAAGTCATCAAGCATTAAACACACATATTAATTTTCAAAGAACCAGCGGTAATGGGAACATCTCGGAGACAGTAGCACTGACTTGCCTGAAGCTGACAGGACACCCATATTAAACACTTCACCGTCGTTTTTTAAGACGCAAAGAAAAAAAACCATGCAAACACCCGTTACACAAAGTATACAGTATCAATGCGTGAAAACACTGGACGTGACGTCACAAAACCATGTCTGAAAAACAAAACCACCGACGGAGTATTCAAATTTCATGGGCGACACTGCGGGAGCTGTGATAAGGCTAATGACGCGGCCAAGACAAACGCTGCAGATTTGTGGAAACTCCACGTGCAGTTTGCAAAGCCCTTCCATCTGCATAGCCGGTCGGACAAGAGAAAAGTACAAAAAGAGAGTTTCGCTGAGGAAAATCGGAATTACACACCAAAATCTTGGTCATTTGATACTGAGCTCTTTGATGCCGTCTGGATCGCTTCCAGTTTCATAATTGTATTTCAGCAGTTAAAACAATCATCTTCACAAAACGCAAAGTGGCTTCTTAGACAGATTATCATGTCCACAGTTACAGATACAGTGTTTGTCTAAATAAAGAGAAGCTACTAGCCACAATGTACTGTGAGGGTTAGGCTACATGTCATACATCTATATATTCAACTAAAAGCTAATGAAACAGAAAAATATTGATTGTATTTATTTATTTGCATAGTTTGGCCAGTGGCTAACATCATAAACAGCCTACATACAACAGCTAACAGAACATGATAGATAAAGAAATGTGTAATATTTAGAATTATATGGGACGTAAATCAATAAAAACACAACCAGGAAACATTTGCAACAGAACTGGAACAGACACATGTTCTATTTACCAGATACACCAAAAAATTGCACGATATAAATTTCATTATCTGCATGTAGACTATTTGCATGCACTGGTTTCCTGTACATGTGCAAGATAACCAAGTAATTTGTCCGCTATGCAGTACATCAGGTCTTTCTGTGTTGCATTCAAAACAACTGTAAAGACCCAATTTTATCAAAGAAAATTACTTCCCAACGTAGAATATCTGCAAAAATAATCAGCAACAATAATGTGTTGTGCTGTAAGTAAAAAGGCTGTAACTAGAGCAGGCTCATGCAGATCACATCTATGTAACTTTAAGCACCGCCACCTCATGATAGAGTTATTTTTTATTAAACACACACAGTAGTTGCACAGTTCCAGTGATCAGCGGCAACACAGCTGGAGCAGAAGCACATGCTCTATCATTTTTGCCCCACAAATGATGTAAAAATGGCCCATTATGGCGAGGAACAAAGAGGATGGGCCCCATGTTAGAGCCAACCCCTCACTGATGCCCTAGTGACTCGGCCAGCCACTCTCCCAAGGCCTACTCCTTGATTAAATGCATAATCCACTACTCCCCATCCCCAATGATTTAGTGTGCCTTTAAATCAGCTTGCGCACACATAAAAACCTCAAATAAAAATCACCAAGAAAAACCATTGCACTCTAACTGTTCTATTAAAATGATACCCAGCCCAGCCTTTCTTCTCTGCAATAGCGTTTATTCCACATGAATGCATATCTTCATTTTTTTTCATAGGTATGCATATAAAATATTTAAAGTTTAAAATGTCACCGTTGAAACATCAAATGCAGGAGTCTCTCATTAATCAGAATGGATTGAGGTTCTCTTTTAAGGTTATAACCCTTTGAAAGAGCAAAAATTACATTTTTGACCTTGAAGATGAGACAAACTCATAAACGTAAAATAATTTGCAGTTTAAAGGGGAAAGAGATATCGGTTACCTCAGCCAGCAGTGCTCTGGGTTGTCAGGGGGAGACCAAACAAGTCTCATTTTCATATTTACATCCAAGCTGTTGAGATTAATTTGAAATCACATCAAGAAAAAAAAGAAACAAAACTCAGAGAAAACATCAAAAGGGGCAACTGTCAAAGTTTCAAATCCATGGGGCCCTAGCTATCTCCAACGTGTGAAACGCAGACTTTTTTCTTGCAGTTTTATTAAATGGTGCATGACATTTTCATTACTCAAGGAAATTAAATTGACTAATTTTCTTACAAGCCCTGTACGTCTGCTATTTTAGGGATGTGCACAGAAGAGAGCAATTGTTTCAACACCTACACAAAAGAAATGCAAACGTGGATGTGCTCTCGGAAGAAAAGTGATTTCAAAGCCTTAAAGGGAAATTTGCTCTTTAATGAGGAAGTTTAGGGGTTTGATCTTTTTTGTTTTTCTAATAAAATGGGTTTTGATCTCTTGCCTGAGTGCGGATTTCTGTTCATTCATTCAAATAAAAAACAGCACAAACATTTTCCAGCATTCACAATACAAATTAGATTCTTTAATTCTTTATGTTCTGATGCTGAAACACATTACAGGACCAGGATGTTGACGTATTTATATGCCGTATATATGATGTTTAAAGCATATGTTGGGACTGTCAAGTTGAACTGCTACAAACACATTGATTAAAAGTGGAATTAATCTCATAATTTTACTTCATTCTTCATTATTTTTTACCTTTGACTAAATAAAAAGGTCAAAATGTTTCATTAATCTAAGCTAAAGAACTAAAGATGGCAGTCCAGGCTCTCAGTGGTAAACATCAATATACACATATAATTCAAAAAGCCACTTTCATCATTTTTATTATGACAAAAACATCATGATATACTGAGGCATGGTCAGGGAGACGGATGCACCCAAATATAAACGATTCAGCCCAGAAAGAGTGACTGGGAGGACAGCAGAGGAAAATATGGAGTCAGCCAAGACCTCAGCATTGCCCCTCCTCTGGAGATGAAAAGGCTGATTACCTTCACCTCTCAGAGGTGTAAGCCACATGGCTGACAACATCATTGGAAAATAGACTACTGAGCTCCTTTGGGCCCTATAACAGCTTACATTTAATGTGGGGGGAAAAATCACACTAAAAAGGAGTTGACACCACAGCCGTACTCTCGTATTGTTGAATACATTACGAGGAAAGCCACTTATTTCTTATTCTTGATTGTGAGGCAGTAATGGCTGAAAAAAGAGATTTTAAATTAGGTGTAGACCATAAACTGGATGGTGTTATGGGAGTTAAAAGGTGTTGTTTGCGGATGGTTTTAATTAACTAATGTCTAAAAATGTCTAATAGTGTATTTGTACGAGTTCTCCCTATATATACAAAACAAAACATCACATGCTGGAGAATTTCCCTAGAATGTCGTGTAGTTGCTGTGGTTGATTCATGACTGAATTTACATGTCCGGCCTGGCTTTACCCTATGAAAGCTTCTACAAAGACACTTCTGCTGGTTTCAAAAGGATATCTGCTTCTGAACACAACAGTTGCTGTACAAAAACGCTACGAACGAACAGCATGAAGTTGAAGCTACAAAAATAATTTCAACCAATTTAGTAATTGTTTTTTATGTCCTCCGCAGTGTTTTGGTGACACGTTTTGAGCGCCACTGGATGAAAAAAAAGGGCAATTCAAAAATGATATCCCACTAATTCTTTGATGAATAAGCTGGAAGCCTCTGTGTGACCTCTGTGTTCGTCAACAGCAACCACAATTTAGTGGCTGCCTGAACTCTATTTCAAAGGTTACTGAATTAACTTAAAATTACTTACAATGCTATTAAAACGCTGAGCTCTTTTGTTGTGGCTGTAAATTAATTTAAAACCTCAGCGATTTGAAATATTCTGAGACATGTCAGCCATGGAAGAAAAAAAGAAAAAGAAAAAGAATGGCAGAAGTGGGGCTTTCTCAATGCTTTTGGCTTGGCAAATGCTTGTCTTGAATGATGAGAAAAAGAAATTGGGTTTAACTAGAAACATATGGTATTCCACTGGAGAGGAAGCCTTCGTAAGAGGATCATGGCTGTGTAATAAAAGGAGACAGGAAAAGGGCACGTGTGGCGGTTTGGGTGGATGGGGAGTTTTTCTAAGGCGAGATGGAGCAAAAGTCTTTTTTTGAAAGCTGTACTGGTGGCTCACTTAAACCTTCTTGATCGGGGCACTGAAAACTGAAGAAGCAAAAGAGCCCTCCACTGTAGACTGATGCAGTAAGTTATTTGGTCTTGTATAAAAATAAAAACTAACTGTTTAGACTCACTATATTAAAAATACAAGCCCCACAGTAGAAATTTGATGCAACAAAAGTCAATACACCCTAAATTATCAGATTTGTATCTTTCATTTTTTCAATACTTCACATTTATTTCTGTCAGACTCAGTCTTCCTCAGCGTGGATGGTACCAGTGCTGTACAAATTATATTCTGCCAGTATTCAGAGACTATGTTATGTTATGTTAGGAGACTATGTTCCTCAGCTATTCTTTGCTGCAGGGGTTTTGCTGCTCAACCTTTCTCTTTTAAATACCCCAAAGGTGCTCTATTAGATTCAAGTGAAACAACATGCTTGGCGAGGTCATGGTTTTTCTTGTGCAATTTTGGCAGTCGGATTGAAATATTCCTCTGCTGCTAAGCTTTTACAGACTGGAAGTTATCATATCTGCTAGTATTTTGGTATATCTACAAACACTCATGGTTCCATCTCTAAGTTTCATCTCTCCAACACCTTTTGCAGCCCAAAATCATCACACTCCCACCTCTGTGCTTCGCTGTCAGGACTATGCATCCACTGTGGTACTCCTGGCTAGATTCATGATAAACATGATGCACACCACCTGAACTGAACAAATGAACACCAATCAGGCATAACATTATGACCACCTACCTAATACTGTGTTGGTTCCCCTTATGTAGTCAAAAATGCTCTGAACCATTGGGCATGAACAAGAAGACCTCTCAGGGTGTCCTATGGGGTCTAGAACCAGGATGCTGGCAGTGGATCCTTTAGGTACTCTGGCTTGTGCAGTGGGGCCTCTGTCAATCAAACTTTCCATTGAATCCTGATAATGCCTGATCACAATGGGGTCTAGAAAGTTTGTAGGTAAAATCAACATCTTGATTGACCTACATGTTGAGGAACATGGCATGTTCAGGAACACTGTCATGTTCCTCAACATGTTTCTGGTTGTTAAATGTTTTTTCCATGTGGTGGGGTGCTCTTCCCCTGCCAGTGACATTTGGGATTTCCATTTACATGAGGGAGTGTGCTTGTTCTGGGACAATGTTTATTTGGGTGTCTGAGTCTCATCAACATGGATGTCAAAATCCAAGGTTTTCCAGCAGAACACCACATAGTACCCAATATGATCAATGTTATTCACCTCACCTGTTAGTGGTCATAATGTTGTGACCTATTGGTATATCCACAAACACTCATGGTTCCATCTATAAATTTCATCTCTCCAACACCTTTTGCAGCCCCAAATAATCACACTCCCACCTCTGTGCCTCACTGTCAGGACTATGCATCCACTGTGACGCTCCTGGCTAGATTCATGATAAACATACTGGACCCCTTCTGAACTGAACTAATGTATCTTGATTTTGTCTAAGCAAACAACATGCTCCCAATATTCATCAGGTTTCTTTACATGTTCTTTAGCAAAGTTTACTCTTGCAGTTTAGTGCTAAAAGGCAAGCAAGGATATTTTTCGTGGATACTGTCCATAGAGGTTGATGTTGTGCACTGTTTTTCATGCTGTGTGAGCTAGCACAGAACCTCGGATTTCCATTTATTACCCCTGTGTCAAGTCTGACGCATTCAGCCATTTTGTTTTAGAGCTAGACTGTGCAAACAGCTCACTGTCCATGACGTCAATGTAACAGAGTGAACACTGCAGCTCTGATTAGTGGTACTGTGGCTCATTATGTTCTTTCTCATTACCACTGCACCTGTGCTTTGACTGATCTTCCTGTATCCCTTACCATCTTTATGAAGTTTCAGAATCAAAACAATATATTTCCATGTTTAACCAAGATACAGGCATCCAGATAGACAGAGTCCATAGGTCTAAAATTGAGAACATTCTGGTGTTAACAGGTCATTTTATCGCCATGTTCCTGCAGTTAACTGGAAATCACAAGTGTACTCAACTTTGTTTCACTGATAACACATTGTTTAACTTGTGTGTCAGTGAAAACAGGCATATTCACATTTGTCTGACTAAGTTTCTACCTTGGAGCCTGTTTTTTTTTCAGATTAGTCTTTCCAAAGTATTTGTTTTGTCATAAGAGCAAATACTTAATTTAGGAATGAGACAATTTGGAATCATTTCATCTTTATATCTTTTTCATACCATAGTACCTTTGTGGCAAACAATATATAACAATGTTTTTTGAAATTAGAAGACCTTGTCATACATGTATGACACTGCAGTAGCCTAAAAGTTCTCTGTAACACTGACTATTTGAGCAAGTCTTGCTGGTATTACATTCATTTATCTTGCAGGAAGTCTTGCTTCAATGACAGCTCTAATTTGTAGCTGTTTACGAGATCTTCTTTCAGGTTTATTTACTAAAGACATAAGGAGATGCTGCAAACTCATTTTCAGTCGACATGAATTTATGTAGCCCATGGCAGCAAGACATGACACATGGACCTTTACAAACACTTACAGATTAAACTAAGCTAAGGAATCACTTTGAGGGGCTGAGAGATTCTGAAAGACTCATTATTAAAGAGAACAGTGGCTAGCCAACCCTTAAAAACCCTTGAGGCAACACTCTTTGATGAAAACCATAGTTACACTGGTATGCTTTCCATTTGAAACCATTATATAATGTTAGCGACTTAAAAATTTGCACTTTTTCAATCATAATGTAAAGAAACAATCCAACCAATGTGGTACTTACGGCCTTCCAGCATCATTGTACCACTGGTGGCTGCCATCTTTGTAAGCTTGGCTGTTGGCCTCTTTCTCCAGTTGTCCATATCTTAACTGCCTATTGATGGCATAATTTGGGTATTTTCTTTGTGTCTTTTTAAAGCCAAAATATCCATGTTTTTTTTTTTTTTTACGGTACTGAATATCATACTTTCTAGGAACCAAGCTGTCATACACACACATATATATATATATATATATGTATATATATATTTTTTTTTAATCTGACGTCAAAACTTTCAAACTGGAGATACATGTTAGAAACAGTCCATTGTGAAGTTCTAACTCTGCTAATAGGATTAATAAGAATTACGATACACAACAGTATGTACATCGACAGAAACCCTTCAGAGGTATAGGACAATAACCAGGGTTTCTTTTAGGCTTTTAGCTTGCTGGTGTCTAGTTTGTATGTACTCTGCACTAGGGCATATGTGCCGTAATCACAACAACAATCTTTTACAGATTGCCCATAATTAGAAAAGCTCCTCTCCAAACCAGCTCCATGTTAAGAGCATGATTGCAGCCAAATTGAGCAGTAATTTGTACGATGTGGATGTGGGTGCTGTGTGAGGGGAGAAGTCTGATGGTTTAATGCCACTTTTATCAGGCCTGGTTAGCCTGCCGCGCTCAAACTAAGCACATGGACCTTCGGATCAGACTGCGTAAAGAGCCTCTGTATTGCATCACGTTGAAACAGACATCAAGCTTATTAAAATAAAAATAGGGTGGAAAAGGCAGAACCAGTACACAGGTTTTCCGTCCTGAATAACCTCAAGAGACCCATCATGGATGCTAATGGAATCACTTGCCCTACTATTATACAAAAAACCTAAACATCACCTGGCTGTCTGTGTGTGAAGAACAGATGCACTCATTATTATTCCACAAAGCTTATCAAGGCCATGCAACTGAGAGATCCAATAAAGGCCGTCCTGTTACAGTACCACAGACACAGCATTTATTCTAGGCTGTGATGTTTATACTTAGTAATGTCTTCTTGAATCTGGATAAGAACTGTGCAACTTTATTATGACCTTTGATACAGTTAGATTCCACCTCCTCATTGTGGCCTATTAGAAAGGACACTACATATTTCTCCTTCCTTTTCGCTACAGGATCAAATTTGAATCACAATTTCCTCACACAAAATTAAAATTACGGTTATTACAGGAACCATTTTAAGATACAACTATTGTAATGTATCCGTTTATTGACAGCTTGTCAGTTACAGTTAGAAAACTGAACCATAATTAAAGTTTGCATAGTACAGCAGGAATTTTTTCAGGCCTCAAAGGATTTTTTATAATAGGTTTTGTGAGGATCTTTTAGAAATGTTTGTATTGCTCTGCAGAGGTCAAACAAACACACCTTATTTTCATTTTCCAAAGAAATCATAAAGATTCTTTGTCCAACTTCTCACCAAATTATTTAGCTTATATCTACATACACCAATCAGGCATAACATTATGACCACCTGCTAATATTGTGTTGGTCCCCCTTATGTGGTCAGAAATGCTCTGAACCATTGGACATGGACAAGAGGACCTCTCAGGGTGTCCTATGGGGTCTGGAACCAGGACACTGGCACTGGATCCTTTGGGTACTCTGGCTTGTGCAGTGGGGCTTCTGTCAATCAAACTTGTTCCACTGCATCCTGATGATGCTTGATCACAATGGGGTGTAGGAAGTTTAGAAGTCAACTCAACATGTTGGGCCATTGTCATGTTCCTCAACATGTTCCTGATTGTTTGATGTTTTTTTCCATGTGGTGGGGTGCATTTTCCTGCAGGGGTAGGCCAGTGACATTTGGGATTTCCATTTGCATGAGGGAGTGTGCTTGTTGTGGGACAATGTTTATTTGGGTGTCTAAGTTTCATCAACACGGCTGGCAAAATCCAAGGTTTTTTATTGGAACAGCACATAGTACCAATATGATCAATGTTATTCACTTTACCTGTCAGTGGTCACGATGTTGTGGCTAATCAGTGTATTTTATGTAATGCAACAGCCTTAAAACTCATACATATAAGAGAAAAAAGCATATATATATATATATATATATACATATATATATATACATATATATATATATATATACACATATATATACACACACATATATATATATATATATATATATATATATATATAATATATATCACGCCTGTGTCATCTGGATTAGTACACCTCTGACGGAAGCATGACATGATGAGATGTTAAGTATCACTTTTGTTTAAAGGCATTACATAACTTAAATTCTTTGCAACCTGCAAGGCCCAAAGTGAGACAGCGGCCTGTAAAACCAGGAAAGCCTTAAACAGACTGGAAAGATTGGGCAGCTGATGGGCTGCATCAACAAAGGTATGAGAGAATGTCTGTTTCACCCGCCGTAATTACGACTGCCAATCCAGAGTGATTTTATAATTCCAAAATCCTGACACTTCACAAAGACTCTATAATTGCATCAGGAAGCCTTTTCACACTTCAAGGGTCTATTAATTTTTTTCCCAGGACTTATCCAGAAATATATCTCACTTTTTTCTGAAAGCCACCTCATGAGAAGATGTGGAATTTTTCATGAAAACATGAAAAACGTCCACTTGAGATCGCCTCTCCGTTGTGCCCTCAGAACAACCCAGAATAGAGCAATGATGTGGTGTTAAATACACGACAGCGCTTGAAGAATTTCAGAGAGAGAAGAACAGTTTCAAGTCTAAGAGGCAAATTTAAAGGGAGTAGAGGTCAAAACAATAACTTTCGGCTGCTGTACGAAACCTCAAGAGTAACAGAATTGCTTGGCACCAGAACAGGTGCATTTCATAATAAAATAATTCTAAATGTAAATCTGCTCTGAGAGTCCTCTCAGAGCAGACTTTTTAAAATATAGTGTATTAGTTAAAGGGTGGCAGCTCTACACTCACCCACGACGCCTGCCAAAGTTTTTAGCTTCACTCTGGCCAGCTGTGACAGTCTAAAGGGTCAATGAATGGTAAGACCTGGTTTCTGGGCCAAAAATCTCTTCTCAGACTACAGATGGGAACTAAGTTTCAGACAATCAAACAAGGTGCACAGGCCCAGTGGATTTTATGGATTGCTTCCCATTTTATAGCAGGTTTGTCACAGTTGAGGCCATGTGTGTGTAGGTCAGAGTGCACCAATGAGAAAACACAGCGAACACAGACAGAAGCTCAAGCTGCTGCAGATTGTAATACAACAGTCTAGTGACTAGCCATCAGTGGAAACACTGCTGGGCTGGATGATAAAAATAGCAGCTGCTTGAAAGCAACAGGTACAGCAAAGTAGAAATACATGTGCTCTAAGTTCGCACCAGTACAGAATGAACTACAGCACTGTAAACATTATTTAGTTGGATTTTTAAATGTAATGGTGATTTGTGTGACAACAAGGAGCTTAAAACTTTCTTCAAAATTTACCCAAATGAAAAAAAATATACAGAAAGACAAAATAGTGAAGCTGATTACTTCTAAATACTATTTATGAAACTAAAGTTGCATTTATGTATGGTAAGCAGATAAATTACATATAACTTTCAGATTTAATGACATTTTATGTATAACGTACCTGGTTTACAGAGCCTGTTATTGCTCACTATCCACTACACGGTGACATTTGTTGTTTCATTTTCAACAATGTGTTCATTTTTTCATATTTCGATGAGACATGCAGTACTATTTTCAAAGGAAAACAGAAACTCTTACTAGACAGAAAGATTATATCACAGCCAGGTACAAAAGGTAACAACATGACCTGGCCTTATCTGAGGGTTTGACGTGAAACCTGTAGAACAGCTTTTCTGTTAAGTAAAAGATCATTTTAGCAGCCATGGAGAGTTTATTGTGGTAATTTGTAGTCAACTATCAGCACGGATTGAAAGTCCGTTGAGTAGGTGGCAAGACAACGCTTTGAATGCAAACATATGACTTACTATTAAATTGTTTATATCATATCACATATTATATGTCATATATTAGGAATTTTCTGCAATTTGTTGTGAATATAAAGTATTAGTTCAACAAGCTGGATGTTAGATAAAAATATCTGTTTTATTGAAGCAAGTGCAATAATGGGAATTCTTTTCCTTAGAGAGCTAATCTGGTGAAAATCAAGGTCTTTACCTTAACATGTCCATATGGTGTTTTTACACCAATCAGCCACAACATTATAACCACTGTCAGGTGAAATGAATAACATTGATCATATTGGTACTATGTGGTGTTCTGATGGAAAACCTTGGATTTTGACATCCATGTTGATGAGACTTAGACACCCAAATAAACATTGTCCCACAACAAGCACACTCCCTCATGCAAATAGAAATCCCAAATGTCACTGGCCTACCCCTGCAGGAAAATGCACCCCACCACATGGAAAAAAAACATCAAACAACCAGGAACATGTAGAGGAACATGACAATGGCCCAACATGTTGATTTAACCTCCAAACTTTCTACATCCCATTGTGATCAAGCATCATCAGGATGAAGAGGAACAAGTTTGATTGACAGAGGCCCCACTGCACAAACCAGAGTACCCAAAGGATCCAGTGCCAACGTCCTGGTTCCAGACCCCATAGGACACCCTGAGAGGTCCTCTTGTCCAATGGTTCAGAGCATTTCTGACCACATAAGGGGGTCCAACACAATATTAGGCATGTGGTCATAATGTTGTGCCTGATCGCTGTATATGCTAAAAGGCACATCATGAGCTAAATAAGCAGTCTATGCCATAGCTGAGCACTTCTGCCTTGAAGCTGCAGTGTACCAATGACAATCTCAAAAATATAGATTTAAACTTTTGGTGTTTTTCCTACATAACAAACTAAAGGAACCAATCCTGTCTACTTGTGGGTTGGGGACTTCTGTATCATTATTCTTCCTCAAGATCAGTTTTAGGTTCAAACATTTAAGGCTGAATTACCGTACTCTAATATTGCAACTTGCCATTGTGTAGTGCAAAAAAGTTTTACTGTTTGAACAGATTTGTAGGTGAGCTGGTGTGCTTGAACTGCAGAAATCAGAGCACTGTAAAGGCAGCAATGATGTAGAGTTACATCGAAGCCATTTTTAAAGCAAAAAGAGACTATTTTCATGGAAAAGCTTCTAAATATGTAATTTTCATACACAGACAGTTGGGTTTTTAGGGACTTTAAATCATCAGTTAAAACACAGCAACTCCATAACATGTAACACTGCATGCAAAAGGTCCACCAAAGTACAGCTCCAGTGTTCATCTCTTGAGTCAATTCGTCTATTTCCCTCTTCTCTTGTCATGACTTGACAAGTTTAGCTGCCGTGATAATAACACACACACAAATGTCATCAAACATCACTGCTGCTGGGTAATAAATAAATGACTCAAATATAGTTGGTTTTATAAACTGAGGGTTTACATGGGTACGTGTTGAGTGATCCTCATGGCCATTAAAATCTTTATTTTCCATATTCTAGACAAGAATTTTACCCCTCGGGCTGTTTATGAACAAAGCGTATCACAGCATGCATTTGCACAACTGGAAGTGGAATTCATATCCTTCTAATATACAGTTCTTTGAGCACACTGCATTCACGCCAGGCGACAGCTTCAGATCCGCTCACTTAAGAAAATTGATGAGATCCATTGCCAAAATGGTGCCCTTGACAGACATTGAAATGATGGCAAGCGTTAAGTTTTATGTGATGTAGTTGACTCCAACAAAACCATACTACAAGCTCTGATCAACTAGTCAACCCATATGGCGTCTTTTCCTCTGTCACGCACAAAAGACACATTCACTTTTAAATGCAGCCACTCTTCATTTAAAAAGCGAGACTATTGTGCTAAAAGTTGGTCGTCTCCACACTCTTCCAAAGGAGTGCAACAAACAGGGACACAGAAAGGACTGTAACTGAGAAAACTCCACTTTATTTGATTCGCCACTTCAGCAGCCTGATTGTTTTAGATACACAACTGCCGCACATTTGGGACTCGAGGGGAAGAGGGAGTGGCAAAATAGTATTTAAACAAACAAACATAAAATATTTCTGGAAGATGCTAAAATCCCTGCAGAGCACCAAAAGCATGGGGCTTAAAGATTTACTGCAGTCCTCTTATCTCTCATTACTGACAAGTGTGAAAGAGAGGCAAACATATTCTACTTTCTGCATTTCTGGTCTGATCCCAGTCCAACTCTATTAAACATTTGTGTTTCAGAGGATGTGTCAACTTCATTCTCAGAGCACTGCTTGCATTTGGAGGGAAAAAAAGAAAAAAGAAAGAGAAAAACTGTCTCAGAAATTAAGTTCTTTAAGACCATCTTCCCCCTCTTCTGTTCTTAATAAAAGATCTGTTTCTTTTTGTTGTTTTTTTCTCATAAAGCTGTGCAACGTATGAAAGCCCTGGAATGAAAGCCAGTACAATAGCTTTATGAAACAAAGGCAGGAAGGAGATTGAGGGGAAAACAGGGGGAAAATGGCATCATCTCTAAACTTAATGAAACAGCATCCTTTCATTTTTTCTAGTAATTATAATAAAGATGGAAAAACATAATAAACGTCTCCCTGCCCCCACCTGCTAACAGTAATTATAATAGACTCAACAATAAATGGTAAAGCAGCACAGAGCTGCATCTTGGGAATTCTCAGGGGTCTGTGGATTAGCTTGAAAAGCCTGAATGATTAAAATACACTAATTAAAATTTTGTGTTCCTTGGTAACTCGTCTTCCAGGGCCCCTTGTGCTGGCAAAATGGGAATAAATGCGACAAAAGCAAATACTCTTTTGGACCTGAATAAATAAACAAGTCTAATCAACTTAGTCTTTTTACAGAGCGAGTTACATAAAAACTTCCTTGATGACCTTTCCTCACACTTGTACTTTGCATCCACCAGGACAATAGCGAGAGTATTTAGACTATGTTGCTCTAATCAAGCAAGACTTCCCAGACATACCAGACAGGTTAGATGTCCTATAACACTGCTTTTGATTAGGCAGTAGTTCAGCCTCATTTCTAATTGTTATTCAGACAAAGTTTTGTACATCTGTGGACAAATTACTTAGTCTTCTGCCAAAGGAAGATGTTCAAGCTGCTGCTTTGTTGCAGAATTTCACAGAAAACCCACAAGAAGCAGTTGTTGCACCATAACGCTCAATGTTGCTGTTTCGGAGATGATGAAATGCGTTCTAAAATTTGGAGTTTCTACATAACACCTGGTATTTACAATAGGTGTGATGAATGAGGCGAGTGCGAGCTTGTTCTGAAACTCTGAGGTGGAGTTAATCTATAGTTAAGAGATCAGACAGGGAGGGATCAAAGCACTGGAGATTTCAGTTACAATCAAATAGCTGCCCTGTGATCTACACAGGAACCAATATCACTCCTTTTAGCACTGGGTAATGCTCTAAAGCGGCCACATTTGCACTTTTTTTAAAAGCAAATGAGTCATTTCCTTGAGAGAAACAGACTTCTTAAAGAGAGTCTGTGCTGGGGTTCTCCCCATGGTCTCCTACTACAGAGAGAAATCCCTGGATCTTCTTATAATTTGCTGTCTTCGCAAATAATGTCAAAGTGTTGTTTGAAGTCAGCATGATATGAAAAAGGAGATTCTCCGGCTTAGTCTCCTGAGCAAGAAATAAAGCAAATTGGTGCCATGATGGTAGAAATGAAAATGCAAAAGACTACAGTGGAATGAATGTGTTGACCAGATGACAGTGGGCATCAGATAATAAAGTAGAGTAGCACAGAGTGGGTTCTTTCTTTGGTCATGTTCCACCTTGGAATAAACTTGCTTTGACTGTTTTAATAACAAGTAATTTTCCTGACATTCCTCCCTGCACACAGAGAAAACGTCATGTTTGTTGTAAACCCTGTCTGGTCACTGGGACTTGGCCTCTTCCTGCCGGGGCGTCAAAATAGAGCCGTGCTTCAAAAAACACTGTAATCCCTGCCGGTATTACAGAAGAGGCTAAAAAGATTCAAAAGCCTGCTTACAAATTTAATTACCTTTGCAGTTAACCACAGCTTAGCAGCCAATGACCTGATATTTCCACTGAAGACTGGCTAAGGGGGGATGGATTGGAGACGGACGCGCCGAGTGGGCCACAGAGACTGCCAAGCGTGGCAATCCAGGGCGGCTCAGAGCCATCCGGTGGGCATACTCATTGCCAGCCAAGGCAACAACAGCACACATGTGGCCCTATCTTCTGCTGGAGTGCAAATTAGATACAGTTGATTAAAATATTGAGTCATTTCACAGCCACTGTTGGGGGAATAAAAGGAGTGCTGGAAATGTGCTGCGGTGTGCGCCCGGCGTGTTCGTACATACAAAAGTGAGGCAGAGAAAACTAGGAGCTCTCTTAAATTTGAGCACATTTCTCATTTTATATAGATTCCTTTTGACAAACATGCCCTTTCCCAAAGGACAACTTTGAAATACCTCTACTCGCAATAGCAGAAGAATTCTCAGCAATCA
This sequence comes from Dascyllus trimaculatus, assembly GCA_024666655.1. NCBI lineage: Eukaryota > Metazoa > Chordata > Actinopteri > Pomacentridae > Dascyllus > Dascyllus trimaculatus. The sequence continues at coordinate 25,684,266 of CM045452.1, forward strand.
CTCAGTCGGCTCCACAACAGCCGCAGAGCAAGTGTTGTTAAGAGCAACATGCGGCGTTGTGTACTTGTTTTCATGAGCAGCATGTTCAACGCTGCCGTAGCCGCCTTTATTTTTTTTTTAAAGAAGAAAAATCCCAACTTCTTTGTTCACCAAAAAAAAAGTGCATATGACTCGTGTTATAAAAACTTCTGCCTCGCTGCAATATAACAAAAGAAAATTAACACTTTGGGGTTGCCCTGGTAACCTAATTGCATCACAACACTGCACACAGGAGCCAAAGTAACTGAATTTTGATGAAAAGGCGGTGATAATTTACGGCATTGAGAAATTAGTTGCCGTGGCGACGCGTTAATTACATCTCAAATTAACAATGCAAGTGTAGTGAAATTAAATATAAATCATATTTTCTGCATAAATTACAGGGGTTGATTAGTGCGGGCGCCAGGAGAGAGAGGTTGAGATTCCAAGGGCCTGTCACATCCCCCCTCCTTCTGCCTGCCTCTCGCTTTCTTTCTTTCTCCCTCCGTCTTTCCCTCCTCCTATTCCTCAATGCCACCCCCCTCATCCTGACTGGCTCCCTTAAAGACAGGGACTGGATTAGTATAGCTGGCCTGGCACATTAGTGGGTTTGCATGTTTGTGTGTTATCTGCTCGGGTAGACTTTTTATTTATTTTTTTGCAGGGTTTTTTTTTTTTTTTTGCTAATATGTGTGTGCAACTGGACTAGCAAGATTTTAATTTAATATAAGTTTGATCGCTGATTCAAACCTTTAAATCCGATTTAAACTGTTCCATATGAGAAGAGCTTCCCCCCTACGATGATGCAGCTATGTAAAGTGCTGCATAATGCAATGTAAAAGTCTATTTTTGGTGCGCCACATGCTCATTAAAACAATCCACATTTCAAAAGGTGCACATCTATAGCATGAGTGCATCTTCAGTTCCTCCACGTCTACAGTATATTCCTCGCATTCAATATGCCGCGACAGAGTAAGTGTGTTAGTGGGTGTTAAACTGTTTATCTGAGGTTTGTGTAGGTCTAAGAAAGAGAGGAGAAGGGGAGACGGAAAGCACAGCACAGAGAGGGGAGAAAGTGAGTCTCTCCTCCCCACGATTCCTCATGTGGCCCAACTTCCCTTTAAGCATCACAAACAAGCCTCAGGAGTGATGTCAAGGAGGGAGGGTGATGGCGGAGCGGGGGGGAGATGCCGAGCCGAGAGAGAAAGCTGAGCGCAAACACAACAGCAACAGGAACCAACTTGAGCCATCTAAATTATTCATACGCCAGATGGATACGTTTCCCCAGGATTTCACACTAAAACGCAGCTATTCTGCTTCCCCGTGCGTTACGCTGTCTTATTCAACGGACGGCGCCGGGAATCAAGATAACTATCACTTTATCTAAACCGTTTCATGTCTGATTCATATCGACTTTGAAGAGCGGGAGCCCCTCGACATCGTGATCTCACGTTTGTTCTATTCCACAGGCACAATGAAGGGGGAACATGTTCTCTTTCCTCTATCTTCAAAGACGTAGGCACTGCTATGACCTTGTCTGAAGGATATTATACAAATCAGAGGGTCCTTCGAGACGCATGTCATGTATATCACTGACTACACCTCAGCCGCTTGATGTGTGCTTGTAGTCGCCCCAAAGGTTCTTGGATTGGAAGAAAAAAAAATTGCGATATGCTGTAAATCTACTCGCATTGAGTTTTCGAGCTGATTAAGTTAACGTGGAAAAGTAATGGGATTCCACTTGTGTTTTTATTAATTTTTTTCTGTCACACAAATCAGGTTTAACTGACTTTCTCTTTCAAATAGACAAAAAGTGTAATAAAATCTGTAATAAAAATGACAGTAAAATTAAATAATCGGTGCAGATATTCATTTTCTCTAAAAGTCAGATTCATTTAAGATATGAAATATTGCATTTTTAATTTTTATATTCATATTTTATCAAGTATTCCACATTCCAAGCCTTGAATCTTTTTTCAAATTTTTTAGTTCGCTTGTGCATCCGTGACACTAACCATAATAGATGGGTGTTAAGGCTCCGGCTTGCCAATGGATGGATTATCTGTTCGTACACTCCCATGAGAAAAATTCCTAACTTCTTTCACAACGCACACTTAAAGCTCAAAGACACTGCATTTACAACAATTTGATGAAACTAACCATGACAGTATATCACGCAACATATTTGACAATAAATACATTTCTAATATATGTGAACAATCAGCGCCGCCATTCATAAAGAACTTATTAACTCCGACGTTTGACATGTAACATACTGATTCAAAAACATAAATATTGTGTTTGTAATGTTTCTCTTGCCACAGCTATTAGTGGGAAGAAAACTAATCATAAATACCTGCCAACTAATCCACCCACACAATAATTACTATGTGGTATGTGGCGTTACACTCCCCCTCCCGATGTCCACAAATTCAATTTTTAACACAAACTGTCCTGCCTCATTTCATAGAAAGTAACTTCGCCTCGCTGGGACAAGGAGGTTGGGATGACCTCAGTCCCTGGGGTGCTCCGCTGCCGTACTCATCCATTTGTGAATGAAGATGACGACTTTTAAAAGGACAAGACATCATTAAGAGAATAAGTAGCCTTTCCAGCAGTCTTTTTGCAACCCCCACCCCCTGGAAGTAATTCCGATGCCTTTATACAGAACTGAAAGTGCCTGAGAGTGGGAGGGGCGGCGGTTTAATGGTCCAATAATGTCTCAGCCAAAGCATAGTTGTCCTCCTAAGATGATACAAAAAAGTAACACACTGAGACTGACCAGTTTGGTGATTTAAGAGGCAGTTAAGGAGGAGTGATTAAAAAAAAAGATGCACTGTACGAGTACCTACATTGAGTAAAACAGAGCTCTGTATAAGGTGATGCAGCCAGAACGGATGCTCTATCCACACGTGGAAGGAATTCTATCAAAATACCACATGTCAGCGCGTGACACTGAAACCAGAGATGGTCAAATGACATTTATTTAAGTGGCATTTCTTCTACTGTAGATAGATATGGGAAAGAAAAGAAAAGGTCAATAAAAACAAGTCAGAGACTGCGGTATCAAGCTGTAAAAGATGCCTGGATCATCTGTCCTCATTTGTCTTTCTCCTTCCTTCCCTTCTCGCTCCTCCTCTGTGCTTTCAGGTTACTGTCGCTCAAAGTGCTGGAAGTCTGGCAAACACAGCAGGCATCTCAGCATCCGTCATCCTATGCTTACGCCACAGGCAGAAGAGCTGAAGGTGTGACACACCCAGCATCAGCTGTATCAAAAAAATCAGCCACCGTTTACCGTTCGCAGGAAACTGGCACCTATAGTCGTCAAGCGTGGATCAATAAGCTGAATGAAATACGTGGCGAGGTTCTCCTAAATGTCACATAACCCGCCGTATGAAAAAAGGCAAGACCTTCCCAACAAGTTTAAATAAACCCTGCAGGATAATGCTGGCTCTCCTGGGGGAACCAAAAGCTGATGGCTTTGAAACAGGAGGGAGGGTATTTTCAGCGGGGCTGCCCAGCATGAGAGATCCTGTATGTCTCACAGCTGAGCTTGTTTTATTGAAAGGTTGTTTGAAAGGCCCTGAACCCAAGACATCAGTGGTCATGTTTGTTTGGCTTAAAGAGGAGCAGCATTCGAAAGCTTCACTAAAAAGAGCAATGCGAGTAAAGAGAGAGAGAGAAAATGAGATGGGTTAGTGCCCACAGTAACTTGGAAATATATGCAGGGAAGACTTGTCGAAATTAATAAAATGGTCTCGATACAGCTTCAATTACAACCTGCTGCAAATGTGCACAGCGCAGGCCGAGCTCAACTGCACTGTGCAAATAAGTACCAAAACCAGTGCTGTTATCAGGTAATGGAGTCAGTGGAAGAGAAGAGGCCCTTTGTGAACTTGACACTCCCATTAAGCCCCTACTGGAAAGTGCAGTATTTGATCAGGAGATGGGAATTGAGCAAAAATGAACTGAAACCAGATCCCACATGACTTATTTTCCTGTTGGCTCTCAGCTTTAGGTGTCACTCAGACTTAATAAAGCTTTCAGATTTTCATTTTATCACAGAAAATAGACTGGGCAAAAATAAAATCAGTTGGTTTTGCCTTAATGGAGCAAAGTAATGGCGAGGTGAAACTGACACAACACATTCTGTCCATAGTAATACTATCAAAATGAAAGCATATTCACTTCTGGAGTTTTCTAGGAATCAATTCAAACTGAATATTGGCCTTTTTCACAGACTTTATTTCATAATGGTTCCAACAAATACAGCACTTTGGCAATAGGCTGTCACCTCGGGTGATACCAACACAGCTATCTCACCCTATAGAGTTACAGTATTCTCCAGCCCACACTGAACCTCCTCCACCAACCTATAACTCTTATTTTATTTCCGCACTTTATACATTAGAGGTACATTACACCCATCCCAGTAGATAGGATGAGTCCACTTTTACACCCAGGTGTTACATTGCAAGGTTAGGTCATTTGGATGGCTATGACCTTTGATGGCTCCATCTTCAATGAAAATTATCTGGTGATCTCCGCATTGACATGCACACAGATGCCCTTGTGCTGTACATTCACACTATGGTGATAAGAGCAATTCACTTGGGAGACATTATGGAAATATTCATTTGGGAATTAAGAATTATAATTAGAATGTATGGCCACATTTCCCTGTCTTGGACATGGCAGGGTTTGCATGGTTTTCACAGAGACGGGATTAAAAAGCAGTAGTGACAAGAGCAAGATTTCCCTGCGTCTTTTCCACGACTGTTCTCCTGCGGATCATATGGCTGCTATGTTTATCATTCCAGTCTTCTTTAGAGAATGCTTTGCTTTTTAAAGAAGTAATTAGAGCAAGTAAAGTGAGAGGAAAAATCCAACACTGAGTCCCAAGTGTTCTGGTATGCGATTAATTATTCTGAGGAAGACAGATGTTAAATTGTGTATGCCCATCAGCGCTAAGACTTTCTGAAGATTTATCATTCATGTAAATCATGAATAAAATATTTCCTTGTTGTGAGAAAATGCTACATCTGTTTGGTGCATCATTTACTCCCGACTGCAAGAAAATAAGCACACAAATCTGACCTATTAAAGCTCGTTTTCAACACGGAGTGGACATGTGGAAGTGACAAGTTGGGTGATTTGTGTTTAATTACATATAATGACTTCACAGAGCTTAACAACTATATTGATAGCAAAGTACATATTGCTTCTTTATCACAACTAAACCGTGATCTTCTACTACAGACTATCAATGCTGTATAGGATTGAATGAAAAAACAACTAAATTAATAGTATATAATGCATACGAAGCAGGCGAGTGCTTATATTTTCCCCAACTGTATGAATAAATAAGTAAAAACAGTCAAGCGAGTGTGATTGTGTCATGGGGATCACGGACGAGGCAATGGTGGTGGCGGAGGTTGAGCCACAAGCCACCGGGACGGTAGCGTTTCCAATCGCCCCTGGCGACCATCACGTTGCCATGCTCCGGAACAGACAGGCCTGCTCGCACAACAGATGGAACTAATGATGCGAAACAAAAGAGATCATTTCACCGTGGTCTTCTAGGAAGCCACAAAGAGAGGCTTGGAAGTTTGAATGATGGGATCAGGGGACTTGCATGGGGTTAGATATGGACAGCCTTTTTTTTCCTGGAGGTGCACAGATGAATAGAAAAAAAAGCCTTTGATGTTTCTTACAGAAAGCACCACATTTAAAAGACAAGCATAAAAAAAATAAGAGAGATGGAAATTAACCTTCAAGCGCTGCCGAGGAGCTCCAGTAGAGACATGTTTTGTTTGTGATTTTACGGACTTTTGGGTTCCTGATAAATATCTGGTCACATATTGGACCTCAGACATCCGATGTGAAATTCTCAAGATGAAAAATGATCAACACAGTTATGAAACAGCGGTTGCAGAACTGACATTTCATTTTTTCTGACAAAAGCGCTGTGTTCACATCCTAATATGATTAGCCATTCCATCATGCAATTTTACAAGTATTCTAACAACGAAATACAGAGAAGCTTTCAGTAGTTAAATCTCATCAAGCAGAATGATCAACTCAGAAAACTTAAAATGCCAAAGTTTAAGTCAAATTTATACAAGACTATAATATCTGATCAGGGCATTTTTTACACTGTGGTGAAAAACACTTGTAAACAAACTGCTGTGTCCTGAACAGACGAAAACAAATCAAATTTGAGCTGAGGACATTTGCATATCCTGAGGGACAGGATTAGATTTAGAGGTCATCTCTTACGAGCCAGTTCTCAGCAGACGCCAATGTAATGTTTCTATGTCAAGTGCGCTCCATTGAAGCCAATGTGAGCCCAGTCTGTTTTCCAAGTCAGACAGTCGAAGAGAGGCAGCGCTGCTCTCTAAATACACTATGTGAACTGAGAGATGCCAGACACCTTGGGATGGGATTTAACCAGGATGGAGCAGAGTGGAGCCCAATCCAAGCCCGTCCACACATGGAGGGGATCACTGGGAGAAGTTCAGCGCCGACACTGACACAAACAGCGGAGCGAGGCCTGTATTAGAGTCAGGTTAGCAAAGATAACACTATCAGCCTGATCCCCATGGGTACCAAATGCCGGGCCTTGCTGGCAAATAAAGCTACAGTGTCTTGACTCCTTGGCACATTAGCTCTGATTACAATGACCTTCATTATATCAGCTACCCTTATTACAACACGTAGAAGGCGTCTCTCCCCTGGGCAAAGCACAGTGGGGGAAAGAGTAAAGGAAAGCGGTGAGATTCACTAGTAAGGATTGAGCTGTGCAAACCGAAGCATAGACCTGTACTGTAATGTACAATTACAACACACATAGTAGTCCACTGCTGACTAGACACTTCACTGGAAGAGAGTTTGGAGATGTATTATTAAATTCAAATTCGGGAATATTGAGGTTTCAGTGTTCTACTGGGGCCACTTAGAGGTAATGGTACTTAAAATATGAGTGCTAATTTAGAACAGTTTTATTTTTTTGGTAATTTTAAGCATTGCAGAATGTTTCATGGAAGAAACGGTTAGATAAGAAACCTAAGAGTTTAGAACTAAAAATTGCATTCACAGCAAATAATGTGTAAACTCATTAAAACTTTAACGTCTTTTTGAGCTTTACTTTCTTATCTAGAAATCTAGAATGAAGCGCCAATATTATGACGGTTTTCATGGTTTTTACTTCTAAATAACACGCTTGACTATTCAAGGATTTGCAATTCTACATCCTTAGCGCGCAGCCAAGCCCTGTTTAATATGTAACAATGTTGTTAACCTCAATTTCCTGCCTAGTCTGCCCCTCCACAGGCCACATTGTTAGCTTGAGCAAGCTCTTGGCAAACATTACCACTGTGGTGGTGACTCTCATTCAGTCTGACCACCCTGCAGACTCGGGGATTCTCTCCCACAGCCCTACTCATCCATCCTTCAGGCCCCTGCTGTGCATCTCACCCTCCCTCTTTGCTGGCAGGTGACTCTGAATAACAGATGTTGGCCTGAGAGAGCCGCTTCATCGCATTCACTTAGCGCTGCCAACACACCCAGCACGGGATGAGCCGAACTGTGGGGGTTCTGAGGACCATCCCTTCAGCCAGCGGGAGGGAACGATGTTTGTTTTTGTGCTGAGATACAGAGGGGAAGGAGGGGAAGGAGGGAGGGTGGGCAAATCAGCTTGTTTTGGATTAGGGACAAATCAGAGATTTTAAGAATCGCGAGATGCGCCTCAATAGCGAGTGGAGAACACAAACACCTGTAGGAGGCAACCAGAGAGCGGCACACACACACACACACACACACACACACACACAGTATCACTTTCTCATTCACATATTTGTCAAAGTATAATTCCTGAGGAAGAATGGAGGATACAAAAGTGATACAGCCAAGAGTGCACTTAACAGAATCAGAGTTTAAGCCATGTTGATCCCCTATGAACACTATGTTAAAAAAGAAAATAAAATTGTAACTTAATTATAGATTTATAATGAGCCACTGCACCACTGCCAAAAACATGTCCCATACCAAGGCAAACAGGCACCTGCTGAATGCTCTCTGCTCATGGGTTTTCATAGCTTAATTAATCTATGCCTTGGGGTATCATGACTCGTGCGTGCTGCCTGCGTGCATGTTTGAGACAATTAGGTTGCTCCAAGAAACAGAGGTGCAACTTCAACATGGAGCAGAGACACCAATACCACACATTTGCATGACACATTTTGTGTTTTGTGAAAGGAAAGTCAATTATCCAATAATTTGTTTCCCACCGAAGAAAACTGAAAATTAATGACAAACGTTGGGAAATGCTTTTTAATACAACAGAATTGTAAATCGCGTGTATTAATCTCAGTGACAGAAAGCAAAACCAATCCAAATTTAAAGTGTGCTTTCTCCCCCATTTGCTACTGAATACATTTGTTACAGGAAATACAGGTATATGACAGACGATGACACAGAAAAGTTTAAGACTCACCTTCCTGATGAACAATCTGTGTTTAAGTTGAATCTGCGGAGGAGTTATCGCCTCAGGCGGATGCTCTCTCTTCTTCCACCTGATTTCTGTGGATAAACATAAAACAGCTGTTTACCATGACAAGAGATTTAAAGTATTCGACCAGATTGCACCGCAGATACGTTTTCTAAGGAAACCAGTTAAATTTTGCTCTTCTGAAAAACAATCAAGCCAATTAATTAGTTAGGTGATACAAATTTGTCCCCTGCAAGTAAATAAATGATGACGTCAGTATTAAAATCAAACTTTTTCTTCGTGGTGTAGAAACTTCTCTGTAAAAGCTGGCCATGTGAAGTGTTAAAGTCAGACTGGGGGAAACCAAGAATCCTAAAACAGGCATTAATCCACAGGGGAAATGGGGTTTATTCAATGATGATCAAGCAAATTAAAACATCTTTTTTAAAGGCGCGATTGGTGTAATTTTACGTTTCTCCAAATTAAACCTACGTCTCACTTAAACCCATTTTTCCTGTTCCTGCAGATAAAATGTGCTTTGGAACTATAAGAAGTCAGAACTGTACACGATTTCTATGCTAAATGTAAGTAAGTACAGTGTTTGTATGCTTACTGGTAAATCTAAACAACGTGGTAATGATTTGTTGATGCGAGATACAACAGAAATAATTGGTGAGCAAAATGAATTAGAGACAAAAGTATGAAATTCTCATGACTGCTAATTACCAGTTTGAATGAGGCTGATAACTAAAGAGAAAAGGTATTAAATGCAATAATTATTACTATTGCTAATTACATTTCCAATTATGTCACTAATGAGAACAGCTTAATTATCAGCACATTGGATAAATAACAGTTTTGCTTTCTACCATTTGCGATTGCGATGTGGTCACGATATCCAGAGCGACTCCTCGGACCGAAAACACACAGGAAAAAGCTGAAAAGTGTCCCAACTGGTAACGCAATATTAATTATGCAAATGATATGCATAATAATCTATAGATTTGACTATGACCCTTGCACTGTGTGGAACTTTATGTAATATCAAACAAAGTTATCACAGGCCTCTGAGAACTGCATTCATCATTCGGTGCTTAGAAGCTGCAGCTTTGCAACAAATGGGCGGCTGTATGAAAAATGTTTTATTACCAAGTATAACTAAATGCTTTAAAATTTCAACAACGGAGCTTCTCATCTCCTAAGATCAAAAAGAAAGATGCACATACGAAGGCAGTCAGAAAGAAAACCACCATTACTGTAAATATGATGGGGTCAGGTTTTACTAAAGGGCACCATACTTCACGTTACAAAACTATTAATCGATGCACTTGTATTTAAAAAAAAACTGCTTATACTGTATCTTGGGAGAAAAAGGAAAATTAGAATATGTTTGCCTGAGGCCAGGCACAAGTCTGGAAGCCAATTTCTATGATTTCAGCTCACCTGATCGCCATCATCGGTTTAATTGTTCCCATAATTATGCGTCAGACCGGGCAAACGGCACCTACTAGTAGAGCAGAGGGTCTGGTGCCATTCAGGCCATCTCTTGGTGTCTCCAGCCAAGTACCACAGCAAAGAATGTAACGTCAGTCCAGTAATAAAAAGTTAACAAACGGCTTTATTCTGAACAATATAAGTCAAAGCCGCCCTGTTCTTTTCATGCTTAATCTTAAACTGTAAAGAAAAAAATGGAATTCAAAAATTTTTCTGCTTGAGTTAGTCAATTTTTCTACATTTTAGAAACTCAGGAAAATGTCATTCTAATTGCAAAAATATCTGTGGATTTACATGTCCAATGTAAAATGAAACCCAACACCACGAATAACCATGAAGTTTCTGTATTTTTAAAGAAATTTTTTTTTTTTTAAATAAAAAGCATGTTGAAATAAATTCACAAATATTTTCTTATTATTTATTAAATGAAACTGTGAAATATCTAGATTTAATTAGTGCCAATCAACAGAAAAGTATTGGTTCTGTAATTTTACTAGGGCTGGTCCCAAATATACGATTATCGAATTCGAATATTCGTTCCTTATGGTGGTATTCGGAAAATAATTTTGATATTCGAATAGTTGTGCGCGCCGCCGCCAAGCACCGCCGAGGCTCTAGAACGCTGCCGTGGTTCTAGTACAGACCTGCCACCCCAGGCTAGTGATCTCTCAAAGGTATATCCATTCATTTTAAAGGTGGAAACATGTTTTTTTAATTAAAGATCTATAAAATTACAATACCTTCATATAAAGTTCTATGTAAAAGCTCACATTACACTTGATACGATCTAAAATTAAGACGTTATACACAAAATTACACAATAAAACCCAACTTATAATGGGAATTTTCTATAGTACTACGCCATATTATTTGTATTATGGCATTATTCGACCATGCTTATAGTTAGTAAGTTTTTACACCTGTAGATATCTCTCTTTAAAAAGGAAAAACATAATACAACTTTGTGTAAAATTGTACTGTGACAGTATTTTAATTATGGAAAATTTCTGTATTTTTATGAAATGGTTACTTTCCGTTTCTTTAGAGCATTTTTTGGCAATAAACCAGGTTGTATTAGTTCTGTTGTTTGTTTGTTTTTGTGTTTTTTTTACAGTGTAACCATGTACTTTTTGAGTGTAAACCCTAGCAAAAAAGCAAGTGAAAGCAAAACAAACCCATGTCTTGTAGTTGAAAGTTTAGCAGCTAACTTCTGCTGCCATGGACTACTCCACTGCCAAAGACGTTAATGCTATTTCACTCAACAATATGTGTCTAATCTACCCATCAACACAATGAACTGAGGTGATATGGGTCTACTGAGTATACTAGCAGGTGGAGGAGGCTGCGTACTCGTCATATCTACGCCAGTGATAACAACTGACAACAGGCTGAAAACAATCAAATCAGGTGAGCCTGGATCTCAGTTGAACTAATCTACCTTCTACATCTGACACTATCCCCACTACCATCAGCACCCCTTCTCACTGACCCCCAGACACCTCCACAAGGGGAACTCCGCCCCACGTGGCTGTCAAAATACTGCTACATCACACTCAAGTGAGTCCTTGAAATGCCGTCGATATTTCTCGCATTCCTCCAGGGCGTTGCTTGAACTTCGAGCGGAGCGGAAGTGTTGCGGAGGGCCGCGTCTGAGAGCCAAGTAAAGGCACGACGGATTACAGTCATATCTTCCACATGGCTGCTTCCTAATCCCACCATCTGAGGTAAACACAGCGCCAGGTGAGGCAACACGCCTGTCTGAGACACCTCTGGAACTCACCGGGATCTCCTCCTCTGCACCCACAGGATTTCCGACTGAATCTGATCACAGTGGGTTCTGGTGATAATCAGGACGTATCAAGACATTCTGGTCTGTGGCAGAGTCACAGAACACAGTCATAACACTAAAGTTAGTTGTCTTGTACGCACATTGTAGGAAAAATCTCAGCCAGGAGGAGTGATCTGACCTAGATCTGGGTGGCCTGAATGTACAGAATATCCAATATCAACAACTAAAGTTAAGATATATCTTTTAGAAGAACATCAACAGGAAAAAAATCACAACTTTTCCACCATTTAACAACTGGCGGTACATTTTTTCATTTAAGTAATTCATGTTTACACTCCTCTTCCTATAACCGCCGTGTGTTTTCAGATCAGAACTTGAACATCTGGTTCAGCTCTTTGTGTTCTTTTTTTCCTTTCCTTTTTATTTTTTTGTTCGTGTGTTCCGAAAGTGAGCAATAAGGTGATACCTCTGCGTGTGTCACTGCCAAGGAATGTTGCCAACTTTAGTTTCAAAGTGTCTCACCTCAGAGGCAGGACGAGAGGAGGAGCGAAAACAAACAACACCAGAAAGAAACCTTCATTGTGAGTTTAAGATGGAGCTTTTTTTTCTAAATATCTCGATCATTACGTAAAAAAACAGGTTTTGATATGTTATGGCATGACTGTTTTTCAGTACATTTTTCACACATGACCTCATGAATTGGAAGAAAAAAATGTACACACCCATGGAACGGATACTTGAGGTAAAAACACTAACAAAAAAAAGCTACAGGAAGATGGATATTTCACAACTAAATGGGGTATGCACTGTCTGGTATTTGCCTCAAACTGGTATTTTCCATTGCAGGGATGACTTCCTCTGGGGCAGGAAAGGACGATGATGCATTCATCAAGACATTTTCAGATAAATAACATTCAGTAACGGTAAAATCACACTAAAAGGAGAATGTTACACATGTTTAATTTGAGTTTTATGTTAACATCTGTCTAACAGTGGCTACTTATAATGTGATTTTTTTCTGCAATCCTCTTGAAAACAGTGTTTAAATAAGAAAACGGTACACCGAAGCACACGGTAATACTGTAAACACAAGCCAGAGCCAAGTCGCTTATGAAAACCCTGTCAGAACATGCGAATGAGAGAAGGTTCTGGAAAAAAAAGTGCATATTTTGATTTAGGTGATAAAACAGCAATCAAGAGAGCTGAAAGGTGTTAACTGTTCAGTGACTGGTGGGCCCCTTGTGGGACTGTTTGATCTGAGAGGGGAAGTTTGATGAACAGTTTCATTTGGAAACTACTCAAACGCAAGTGTGGAAAGTTTTCTATCATCAGATCATCAGTGCTCGTTTTGTTGCAAATTAGATGCCATAAGCTCGGATAAAGTGCGCTTGATACACGGCCTTCATTGACTTTTATGGTGGTCTGCAAATTGCAATTTATCATTTCCGAGTTGTTCGATCAGTATGCTCGAGTTATCGTAAAAATAATTTGTGAAACTGACTCAAGAGAACACTTCAGGTTCTGAGGACAAAACCACTCATACCACAAAGCAAGTGCATGACAAAAAGAGAAAATCTGAACCTGAATGGTGAGATTTTCTGAGGTTACGTTACCATCGGTTGCCCTTGGGCATAAGTATGAGATAAATATACTGTAAAATATACACACACCTTTGTCACGCAATGTGACTTGAGCAAAAAGGCATTCGAGTTCATCGCTACATTTCCTATAAATGCGGCATGCGGCTGATCCACCTTACTTTGTTTGTAGGGTTTTTATAGTCTTTGCTGACAGAAAAAAACAGCCACCTTTTAAAAAATCTCACTCACTGAATAGCGATTCAGGGGATTCAAATCAAGGTGAGAAATATTATGTATGGGGGCCTCGCATGAGTACATGTGTTTTCATGGTTATTACATTGTGAACATAGACACATCCTGCGCCTACACAACACCGCTCTCATAATAGCTCCACATCTCAGTTTTCATTCATGCTTTTATTAATGATTTCAAAGTCTTCTAACCACTGTTGGTTTTGTAAAATCCGGCTTCTGAGCTCCCTGCAGGGCGTGTGCGACTATGATGAAAGAGGAAAGAATCTGGGCAATACTCACCACTCCGTACTCTCAGGGCATTTAACAGAAATCGAGACAAATTGCATTTACATTAGTCAATCAATTGCGAATTAAATTATTAGTTTGTTTAAGCGTCACTCAGACTGCTTTGACAGTAGTCTGGGCTGGGCTTTTTAGAGCTTTTTTGTTTTTTTACAGAGGACATGCAAACTACACTCAAAAAGACAAGCAAAAGGGCCTACAACCTAAAATGATCAAATCAATGCAGCACAACTTGCGTCTTTCTTCCTAGGCACCAACAACACAACTGCAGGCGCAACATTTTTAACATATGCAGTAAACCGTTAATAAGACCTATCTGACTCAAGAGTAGCTTTAATCTCCTATTACTCACAATGTAATTTAGTGCAGCTACGTCCCATCTTCAGTGTTGAAACGTGAATCACTGTTGCTCATTCACAAATTCCCCCCAACTTTGTTTTTTTTTTCTTTCAGCGTCTGTTTTTATGTTTGTTTTGTAAATCGTAGTAGCATCGGTACGGAATGTGCATAAATCACAGTGATTGTATGACGGCAGATCTGTGTTTTAGTGACTCATTTTTGATTAACACAGCTGATTTGTCACATAGAGATGAAAAAACAACACAGAAATAACCTGGGATTATAATAATACACTTCTAGGGTAGAAAAAACATCTTCCATCTTAAAAGTTTTAACTCTCTTGTTCTGATACTGGTCGCGTTTGGACTCAGACAGCAGACACACAGGCTATACTGGAGCGCTGGTTTCAACTTTTATGGCTGCTTTAATATCTTTTTTTCATCTGTGAAAACTTTGCATCATTAGTGTTTATTGTAACTGACATGAGTTCAAGCTTACCACAGCTGCCTTCTTCACGAGGACAAGAAAACTGTATGCGGTCATATAAAGCTCCAAAGATAGATTCTGGGTGGAGCATCACTTTAACTGTATCTAGGTACGCAGTTAAATTTTAAATTCTATCTTGAGGTTGTCTTTTTTTTACTACGTAAAAAGGGAGAGGCTTTTTTCAATACTGTGCCTCATGCATGGCTTCACCTGTTTCATGTCCCAGTGGAGGGAACTACGGTCACTTAAACAGGCTTGGGTTTGGCAGTTTGTATTTGTAAAGGAAATAAAGTCAACCTTCCTTACCATCTAAATCTAAATCTAAGTTAGCAATTCCATCGGCATCAAAATGACTCCTTCTCAAACAGGTCTGCTTGGACAAACCAGACATATGTTGGGAAATCACTCCAACATTCATATTACAGTGCCTATAAAAAGTATTGGTTAATTTAATTTGGCTATCTTGACAAGAATGTACCAGTTCCGTCTCTTTTCCACTGCTGCAATGACCCAAAGCATGCGGTCAAAGCTACACAGAAATGGTTTAAGGACAACAAGGTGAATTTCCTCAGGCCCAGACCTCAATCCAGTTGGGAATTTGTAGTTGGACTTAAAAAAAAGAGCTGTTCACTCACAATCCTGGTGCAAAATAACAGAGTTTGAGCAGTTTTGCAAAGAAGAGTGAGGTAAAATTGGAGCGTCCAGCTGTGCTAGGCTAAATGAGACTTATCCGCACCGGATCAATATTTTTAATTAACTGGCACCACTTTGTAGAACTCTGTTTTCACTTTGACATTAAAGAGTCTTTTTAAATAAATTCTTATTTAAAAAAAAACAAATTACACTGACCATGATTTAATGTTAAATATGTATTTTATGGTTTATATTTTTACTTAAAAAATAAGAAATCTGTTTTCACTTTGACATTAAAGAGTCTTTTTAAATAAATTCTTATTTAAAAAAAACGAATTACACTGACCATGATTTAATGTTAAATACGTATTTTATGGTTTATATTTTTAATTAATTGGCATCACTTCGTAGAAATCTGTTTTCACTTTGACATAAAAGAGTTTTTTTTTAGAAATTCTTGGCAAAAGATGACCATGATTTAATGTTAAATACTTGTTTTACTTTTTTAATTAATTGGCATCACTTTGTAGAAATCTGTTTTCACTTTGACATGAAAGAGTCTTTTATATTAATTCCTGACAAAAAAACAGATTAAACTGACCGTGATTTAACGTTGAATACTTATTTTATGGTTTATATTCTAAATTAATTGGCATCACATTGTAGAAATCTGTTTTCAATTTGACAAGAAAGAGTCTTTTTGTATAAATTCTTGTCAAAGAAAACATAAGAAACTGAAAACTAGTTAATGTTGAATACTTATTGTATGTCTTTTTAATTAAATGACATTATTTTTTAGAAATGAGTTTTCACTTTGACATGAAAGAGTCTTTTTTTGTTAATTCCTGTCATAAAACGGATTAAACTGACCATGAATTAATGTTGAAAAGCAATGAAAGAGAACTTCCTAGTAAGAATAAGCACTTGGTATTGGCCTTGGAAATGAGCACACTCCTATTTAATCCTCATACAGCACCAAAACCATACAGCAAACAGTCACATCTATGTTTGTTTTCCTTGACTATATATTAGCTGTGGTAAAGCTTATAGAAACAGTTGAGAAATTCCATCAAGTGCTTTCAATCTACTGATTGGGGGAGCCTGAATTCGCGTGATTGTCGAGTCCCACCAATTTAAAGAGATTGTGTGAGTCTAGAGTGTGTACAAAGCATGGACATGTTGATTATGTATGCTAGGAGTGGTACAGTCTTTTATTGGAAAATTTACACCCGTGCAGTGATTTATATAAATCAGTAGTGCCCACAAAGCAGTAAAACTCTAATTGTTTCTTCCATTTTGAAAGTCTAGCGTCCATTAAGGATGCAGTGAGTAATAAAAAGGACTTTTAATCAATCCTCTCTTGTTGATGAGCTGATGTGTGAATGGGCTATCCTACCTGACAGTGCTACCATATGTTGATTTCTTTTTGTAATAGTCAACAAAGAGATGGAAGGAGCTTATTTCTCTGTAGGTGAATGCCTTTAAAATATAACATAATTAAAGCACGCTGAAGAAAGAGGACAATTTACCTGAACTGGCTCTGGTCTTTTTGATCCGTTTTCTTATTCGACTAAACACTTGCTGAATGAGCAAAACTGGCTCTTTTTGTTATAGTTCAGTTCTTTAAAAACCCTAATAAATACCAAATACATCATCTCTCTTCTTTTAAACAAGAGTCTCTTGTAATATTATAAAGTTGCTTTAAGGGAAGTGCAGTAGCGTGCCACGTTACTCCCTCCTGCCCACACTGCAGTCTCTGCAGTGACCCTTTCATTGTCAGATTAGACTGGCCGACCCCTTCTCGACCGGCTGGCATGGTCACAGTAAATCCTGGAGACTGCTCATGCTAGGGACCTTGGGTAATTAATAAAATCCCCATTACATGCCTTGTGCCCGTTGTTTGCTATTTCAACACCCCATTTGTGCCACGATTACAGTCATTATCAGTCACCGCCATTAATTCTCTACCCGAAGCCAGAACTGCATACTAATAAATTGGGCTCTAAAATTTTTTTACCTTTCAAGGAGTTGGTGTTGGAACTGGGCCAGGAAGTGCCACTCCAGATTAGGAGTCATCTGGTGACTCGGAAGGAGCCCTTTGAATAGGAGGCTGCTGCATCTTTGGAGATAGTTCAAATTTCCCCTTTGATTATTTTCCTTTCCCCTCCAAAATGAATCTTTATTAAGCTTAAATCCTGAATAAAATGAAATTAGCAGACTGCAAAATATTGCTTTCTTTTCTGACTCTATTCCCTTGTGCATGCATGCAAATTATAATGCTTATTTATGTAAATGAGGTGTCGTCTTTAATTAGTTTTGCTTGAGGGCATTAAAATACATGTATTCTTTCCCCAAAAATGATTTGTTTTGTTGCTCTGTTCAGTTTAAGTTCAAAATGAATGATTATGACGACTAAAAAGGTTTATTAATTCTCCAGTTTTCTTTTTTTTTTTCCTCCCCTTCCTCTTTTGGAGAATTATCTTCTCCACCCACTTTCTGGGAAGAGTGTATTCTCTGTGAAATCGAAAAGCCTCTTCAGGCAGTACTCTGAGCACTACACTGACAAGCACTTGTAAAGGTCCCAGGTTGAAACCACATGGTAGAAATGCACTTCCACTTATCAAATCTGAAAGCTGTGCTCTTCAGCAAGTCTCCCTATACATATGGGTTTTTTGCTACATGACTGTTTGCGTAATGATACATTATTGAACAGGAAATTTGCTTAACCGTTGCACTTTACATTCATATATGTATCTTAATGTGCAGTTTAACCATTGGAGAGAACATTGTGCTCCAATCACGACTTGATTCGTTTTGCATTTTGTTCATACATCACAGACACACACTTAGAACATAACCTGTCTCGGGAGTGAGGGCTGTGTTATTAATTGAACGTTATTATCGATGTAAATTCCAGCATCCTGTCAGCAACTGGGGCTCAACTCAGAAAGTGAAGCCAGCACGACCTGTTAAAAGACGCTCCGGCTGATTTGGGTCTTATTTTAATATTTGTTTAAAAGGATTTGCAGTGTTTCAATAAATCTCCCGCTGTGCACTGTTTTTATGCATTTACTGTTGATTTACAGTCCCTTGTTGAGTGGCTATCGAACAGAAAACTGCTTTATGTCATTGTCGGAGGTGTTGGGTCAACTTCGGTTAGAAGCAGCCACTGACTGTGTCACGCAGTATTTCAAACCACTTCAGGTTGAAAGTGACCAACTGCGGCTCTGGTTATTGTTCAATATCCTATCAGTATTCTGCATCCCTTCAACTGCTCAGATGAGCTGAAATGGCAAGTTAAGATGCCCCCTCCCCAGCCTCCGAGTATGATTTATGGAAAGGAAGCTAAAACCATTATAGCATTTTTATTATTATTGTTCTTTCAAGGCTAATGCAACAATAGATTTTTGCATGATTGATGCGTTATACTAAACATTAGAGGATTACATTAACTTTGCATAGAACAGCTAAATGACATGAGATTACTTATTGTTATTTTTCCTCTACATGATCATACTGTAAACATAGTACATATAGTATTTCTTGGCACATATTGATTACTGTACTGTATGCACACCAGATAAACAAAGTAAACACCGATACAGCTTTAGTTGTCTTTCAACACTGCTCTTAGTGAGAACTATAAACTGCTCTTTCTTGTTTCAGAAAACTTTGTGAATGGCAGTGCTTCAGAGATTAAACAAATATAAGAGACTTTGATAGCTTCTCATCTGCCCCCTTCATTCTGCAAATTATTAAAACTCTGGGCTCTTGTAGGAGGGAATATGGCAGCAATATGCTGATACTTCAATCATCTGGGAGGAAATTCCACATGTAATAAGGAGGAATTGCATACAGTATACAGTACAGCCATGAGTTCTCTTTCATGGCATGTGTGATAGAAAAACTCCTCAGACCACATCAAACCGCTCCCATTATTCCTCACACATTAAGCACATGCACAGGCAGCGTCTAAAGACTCGGCTCTGCTTTTCATAAGGTGTTCGCTCACTTCGTCATTTACTGGAATAATTTTCAGCGTGTTCATTTAAAACCAGGAAGTGTGACCGTAAAAAAAAACCTGCGCTACTTGAAAAGATACTCGACCCAAAGTGTTTAGGTCAGAACATCCTTCGGCATTATCTGTGTTTTCAACTCATCCGGGATCAAGTGCTATCTCACGTTTTGTTTCTCTGGCTGTGGCCTTTGCGTTTGCTCCTTAATGGCCTGTTTTTACATGTAACACTTAAGGGTTCGCTCATCGTTAAAGTGCAATATTACCCAATGTTACCGCAGGAAATCAGAGGAGATAATGCTACAGAGCTGTTTTCATGAAAAAAAAAATGTTGACGCAAACTTTGGATTCCTTTTACAAGCATTTGTAGCCTGTGTGTTTATCATGTCCAGGCCATGCGGCAATGATGGGCATCCAGCCAACTGATTCTTCCCCTAAAGTGCTAATTTGTGCCACTCTAGTGTGCACAACGCTATAATTACCTGAAAACGTAAACTGGAAGCTATGCCTGACAAAGACAAGAAACTGTAATAAAATTGAGCTTTTGGTGCTCAGTTGTGGAGAGTCTTATAAGACATATTAATGGGATGTTTAAAGGGTATGGCACTTTTCCATTTGTCTTGTGGAAAAATCTTGGGCAAAACACCTGGCGCACTAAGTGGCTGCAGTCTGAACACTGAACAGCAGCTAGCAGTCATAGCATTCTTCTATGAAGCACTGTCACACCTAAAAGATTTCCTATTAACAATGAGCCGCAGCTTTAAACCAGACTTGTAATTTCTCGACTGTCAGGGATGACTGTCATTATGTGGCAAGTTAATGAACTACCGAATTTCAAAGCGTTTTAAGTTGTAAATTACCTTAAACAATAAAATCTGTCTGTTTAAAAACACATCATTCAAATTGGTCCGCTCTTACGACATCATTCTTTCATCTTTAGTGCAGGAAAAATGTGTTATATGACTATTCATCTAAGTTTTCAAGTAAAAAAATCACGAATGTGCCAATAACAGTATAGTTAAATGATATTTTCATGCAAAAAATGTTGCAGTATTGATGGTTCCTTTACAGTAGATTGACATATAGCTCAATTAGGGAATGTTTCATCGCATGCTTTACATGACACCACCTTATAATAAATTTAATTAACTATAAACTGTACTATTACTTCACTGTCTCGCCATCGAAAAGAAAATACATAATGGTTTAAAAAACATTTTCTCTGCTGTATAAAATGCAAAGAAATCCCAATCTAACTGATACTACAGAACCTGTCACCTGTGTGCAGACTTAGAATTGCTCGCAAGCCAAAGTTTACTGTTTTTAGTTCTGTCACTTGAGGAACAAGTTTGTGCACTTGAAAAAGGAACACAATGTTATGCCTTTTGTGTGTTTTTGAAATCCATATCTCATGATAACAAGAACATACGTGCGAGTGGGTAGGCCTGTATGGTAATGTCCTGTAGGTGTGGCTGCATTTCTCTAAAAACAGTGCTAGATTGTTGGGTTTTTTTTGTTTGTTTTGTTTTTTGTTTTTTTTATGACCCAAATTCCAGGGATATATTTTTGCATGTCTTTTGTCTCCTCAAAACCAGCAGACAGTATGCATGGAATGCTCATTCTCAGGCATGTCTCTGAAAACACTATTTTCCTGTTATTTACAGTGAAAGGTCCAACTCTGCAGTATCTTGTATTGGCAAATATGTTGTTGCAAAATAGTTAAGTAGCACTATTGCTGATAAAACTAAATCTTAAATCTCAGATTTCATATCACTAAGGCTATATCTATCCGTGTGGCTTTCTATAGGCACAATAACTGAAAGAATACAAAATCTGTAGATGTCGCAATTAAATTTAACGTTAACGAATGTATAGTTTTGCAGATAAACGTTCAATTTGTACGTTGTGCTTAATGCCACAAGTCAAGATAAAACATGACAGAAGAACACAAATATGTTCCAGTTGAGAAAACTGGTCCTGCAACTCAACTTCGTGTTAAGAAAACAGACAATTTATATGCAGAAAGACACAACATGTTAAAGAACACAAAACAGGGCAGACAGGTTGAACTATCATTTACTGTAAAGAGATGTGATTATTCCTTTATATAGCAAAGGGTTCAGCAGCAACAGTCAGAAGATTCCAGAGTCAAAAATACATTTCTTGCCCTTGTGTTTTACCCCAGAAAAAAATACAAGTAGAAAATTGTACTTAAATTACTGTAATTACTCAGGTGATGTCGTTCGTACCTCATTGGAAGTAATTCATAACTTGTATAACAAGTGTACACCGATCAGCCACAACATTACAACCACTGACAGGTGAAGTGAATAGCATTGATCATACTGGTACTACGTGGTGTTCTGATGGAAAACCTTGGATTTTAACATCCATGTTGATGAGACTTAGACACCCAAATAAACATGGACCCACAACAAGCACACTCCCTCATGCAAACGGAAATCCCAAATGTCACTGACCTACCCCTGCAGGAAAATGCACCCCACCACATGGAAAAACATCAAACAATCAGGAACATGTTGAGGAACATGACAATGGCCCAACATGTTGATTTGACCTCCAAACTTCCTACACCCCATTCTGATCAAGCATCAACAGGATGCAGTGGAACAAGTCTGATTGACAGAGGCCCCACTGCACAAGCCAGAGTACCCAAAGGATCCAGTGTCTATATCCTGGTTCCAGACCCCATAGGACACCCTGAGAGGTCCTCTTGTCCATGTCCAATGGTTCAGAGCATTTTTGAGCACATAAGGGGGACCAACACAATATTAGGCAGGCGGTCATAATGTTATGCCTGATCGGTGTATGTATACAAGTATGTATGTAAGACAGAAAACATGATGTGGAACAAAACTTTTAAATGCAGCTCATGTTTTGTTTCATTGTCCATGGCCACCAGAGGCAGCACTGGATGACTTCAGAAAATAAGCGAGGTTGTAAAGAACGCTTGTGCATTTGTAAGAAGCAGATATAGTTTATACGTCAGCCTAACTTATAATAGGTGCAGCAACATTTGTGACATAGATTCTTTGTTAAGAGCTAGGAGAGTTACACTAAAGACAAACTGACTTTCTACTTTTGACTTGGAAATGTTTCTGCACTCAGCTAAGTGGCAATGTCAAAGCTAACACAA
Source organism: Dascyllus trimaculatus (assembly GCA_024666655.1). Lineage (NCBI taxonomy): Eukaryota > Metazoa > Chordata > Actinopteri > Pomacentridae > Dascyllus > Dascyllus trimaculatus. The sequence goes on from CM045452.1 coordinate 25,706,801, forward strand.
AAAAAATCAGAAACCAGTTTGATTACCTCTGAATTAGCTGTGCTTTAACACAAGTGTGACTGACATTTAGCAGGCCTGTCTGTGAGTGTCTCTGGGCACTCAGGTGGATATAATCACTCAGTTTCCACTTACATAAATTTGACATTGGAACACCTTATTTTATTCTTTTCAAACTCTACATTTTTGGCTACACACTTGCTGCGCTGCAATAACTGGATGTGCACAGTCGTGTAGTAGCATCTCCTGAGGCTTTTAGGGTACAGAAGTAAATGAAAGCATCTAATAATAATGTGCATGTGAGGTGTTTAGGTGACATCGGGAATTTGTTGCTTCAGAAAAAACACTTTGGCCTTCTAATGAGCCTCTGCATGCACATGGATCACGCCACACGCACCACCACTAATGTAAATAACACAAAAAATGTTTGTAATATGTCATTTAGCATCATAAGACGCAGTGAAAAAAATCTGGGTGCCCCTAAATTATGAACTGGGGCACCTAAATGAAAAAGATAGGTGCTCAATTCAAGCAATATGACAAGTTAGGCTGGAGACAAGTTTAATATTTTAAGGTTTTGTACCAGAAACATATTTTTTTAACGTAGGCAAACTCTGCATACTAGTAAGGATTGTCTCCAGGTGCAGGTAGAAACCTTGGACCTTCAGAGACCAAGCAACAAACAAACACATTTCCATTTTTTTTAAATGAGTGTTTGCAATATACTGAGCATATAAAGGTAGAGCAGCAACCATGGGTTGTTTTAGGGTTTCTATGGACATTTATTACATTTTTAATTTGGACATTACATGTCTTAAAATCCATATTATACTTATAATTTTAAATTCTGTATTTTAAAAAACCCTTTTAACAGTCTGTAATCCTGACTGTTCACATACATCTAAAATGGAAAAGGTAATCAAAGCAGATAACTGTTATGTTTCTTTTTTTTTTTACTTAGTCTAGGTCTCACAAAAGCCACAAGAATTTGAGAGAAAACAAAATGCCTGTCAGGGCGAGCATACAAGAGGCAAAGGGGGGAATCTGGCATGGCCTAAGCAAAGTCATAAAAATATTTTCCCTTTTATTTAATGTCGTCCATAATTCATTGCCAGGAAAAGCTAATCAATAGCACCTTAATGAAAACTTGAGCCATATTTTATTTTGCCGCAGAGAAGTCCCGGATCAGCATTTGTTGCCTTGTTATGTGCTGGTTTTCACCCTTGGGCTGTTTGACAGATGTGCATCACATTTGCAGATACCTTAAATATTTGCTCTCTTCAACCACATTTGCTTTATCAAAACACCGCAGAGTAGGAGGGAAATTTCTGATGATGACAGCAATGTAGATCTGAAGGAAGAGAAGCGTTCCAAAACTGTTACACGTCTTCGGTGTCTATGTTTTACCCCTATGCTCAATATGGAAACATACACTGCAATACTGAAGAGATAAATATTGACACACATTGTTGTCATAAAAATACCCCACTTCCCTAAGACTCTAGTGTCAGGTTGAGAGGAGTGTGTGGAAAATACTGACATATATACATTAAACATGGTACCTTTACCAAGTGCATTGAAGGTGTCAGGAGTTATATGTTAGCTGTAAACATACTGGCATAAATGAGCACAATATGTACATAAAACCACTTTCAAATTGTGGTTCATAGAAGTAAAATTATGTCAGGCATGATTAAGATGGTGATAATAAAATGCTTGGCTAGGACTGCCACTAAAGTACAGAAAACTACACATTACTGTAATAAATATAAATATTCATTCTCGATAGCACAAAGATCTACTAATTAATGGCTGTAAATGCACTACAGACCCAGTAAAAATGTAGCTGCATAAATTGCAGACATATTAGATGAAGTTAATTCACAAAATGTCCCTCCTTCAGCAGATTATGATCAAAAAATATATACTTACACATGTAATATATGCATGTTTTTCTTCATATGTTTGCAATTCTTTTTACAACCCTCTAAACAGACAAAAGGGGCGAAATTAAAAGTACTAGATGAGGTTCAATGTGCTTAATAAAGTAAATAATGCAGTTCTCTTATTTGTCTCACTTCTGCCGCATATAATCAAACCAGAGTGGTGTTAAAGGAAGAAGGTGTAAATAAAGTGGAAACACAGCTGCTCGCAGGCCGACTGGTGAGATGCAATGCTAATTGTTTCCAGTGATCCTTGTCAACATACAGTATGCTCTGGTTGCAGTCAACTATCTATGAATTCAAACTACAATTACAAGGGAAAAGGTCATTTTTCATGCTCTGAAAGGCATCCTAATGAACTGGTTGCCATCTATTTAACACCACCCTCCGGTCCTCTAAAACAGACTTTCCATTTCCACTGACAGCAGGCTTCACTTTGCCCCGCGAACAGGATGAGATGTTTTTGTTTTGCCATTTGTGTCAGGGGCAATGACTGCAAAACTTATGGAAACTTGTTTAATGCCCGCTTTCGGAGTAAACAGTTATTCATCAAAAAAATAATAATGTTTCAAAGGTCAGGCCATAAAAAACAATATCTGCCCTCTTTCCAACTGCCTATTGCATTAGTTAACTTTTCGATGGCAAGCGGATGCGTTAGGAAAAAAAATGGCATTTACTGGGAAGAACTAGAGACTATAGAGTGGATTATGACAGAAAATAAACAAACGATTCCAAAGTCACTGTAAAAAGAACCATCATTTTGATGATCAGACTCAAGTTTTCTTATCCATATGGAATTATATGAGTGTGGCAGAGCTGTCCAGCAGCTACACATCGTTTGCCTGTATTTGCATTGTCAGCCGGAGGTGAGAGGGTGGAGACCTGCCAAGTGTAAGGCTCTGGGCCAATGCCATGACAGCTGACAACTCAGGCAGGCCCTGTGTGCAGCGTTGCACTTCTAACAGCCAAGATCCCAGATCAAGTAAATCCTAATCAGAGAGTTAATATGCCTCTAATGTGAAAATTCATATTTCTACTCTGTAGTGTTTCATGTTCAAAAGGGAGAACATGTCATTTGGCATGCCTTCATATAACACTAGGGCTTCCATCAGTCACTGATTATTGCAATGAGGAATTAAAATCCCTTAACACAAAGGAACCAGCACCACATTGCTTTGGCTGTCAGAATTAACTAGTGCAAGTGACCTCAGCCTATACATGCTGAAGGAGGAGGAATCATATTCAATTAGTTGGATAGAAATATTCTATCAGACATGCATTCATTGTTGATTAATAAAGATACAGAAGAGCATGTTTCTTTGTATCAGATCTCAACGCTGTCCTCACTATTCTCCACATACATATCTGGTCATTTCTAGTCAACACGTTTGAGGTAACTGATGTTCACAACCAAACTATACTGATCTGTTCCGGTACAGCCAGGCTGCAGAGGGGCTGTCGAGTTTGTCAGTGAAGACCGGCTGAGGGAGGCTGGGCTGAACTGTTAGTCTTCTCCCCCTTATGGCACGCTGTGTTTACACCGATCCCTCAGGCCATTTGTTTGCAGCACTTCCTTGCCCCACAGCACCATGCATAATGCAGGAATGAAAATGTTAACAGTGGCAAATAAAATCGGCAAGGTGCCCCCACAAATCAGGGCAGTTTAGGAGCACATTTAATCATCCGCGCATTGGGGACAACGCACAGCAATTAATTGTGGCATTTCAAAGAAGATCAGGACCCAATTTTTCCAGGGCCTTTCCAGCTTCTTGCCCCATCCGCTGCAGACCAGTGGCAGTCCGAGCTCCTCTTTGAAACATCTCCACATTTTGGCCCAATTAAGTTTATTATCTCTTTGCTCTCAAGTAGATGAGAGGAGAACTCTTGTAGCACGTTGCACTGAATTGCATCAACAGGGCCCACCCAGCAGAAGAAATAACAAAAAACAGGCATTGTTTGAAGAGGGTCTCCCATGTATACACACAAGAAGTAATTCCATCTAGGTCTTGCATTTCTCCAGTATGCTCCAAGACAAACAAGATACAGCACCATATGGTGATGTCAGGAAAATAAATAATTTACAGAAATTCATGTGCGGTGCGCAGATGAGACACCGCAGAAATACCAACACAGGCATCCTCATACTTAACCCTTCTAATAAGAACCCTCAGCATGGGGGCTGCGAAGAGACAACCACAATATCAGGCCTTAACCGAATTGAGAACTACTTTGGAATTTCAAAGACTGGGACTGGTAACTGTCTCTGGATGTAAGAACAGCATTTTGTGCAGATACAATCTGTAGTGCCTTTCAGCACTTCCTGAACACGAGACAGTCTAATCTAATGAACTAAGAGAGGGGGGGGGCAAAATCTGCTCAGGCTTTTAGCCCAGTGCCAGCGTGCTCACATCTTACTGCAGTCAAAAATCCACTTGTTATTTTTATTCCTGCTGAATTTTCCCTGAGGTGTACTCTGCGTGGCTTGAGTCATCATTGTTCAAGTCTTTAGAGTTGGGAAAAAAACACAAACACGCACAAGCTGATGGCAAGGTTATAGCCACTCAGACACAGGGGCACTCATTTTCTGCCAACCCCAGGGAAAACTCGCAGAGGGCTCCGGAGAGGGAGAACAGAGATGTGCCATGTTGCTGACATGGCAGGCGTCACGTCATACTAACCGGTAAGAGTGATGTGCACAGACAGCACTGAGATTTGTAGGATACTGTAGTGGCTCATAACCAAAACAGCGAGGGGTGTGTGGATTGCTTTCTTTAGTATTAAATATCTGAAAAGGAGCACGAGTGCAAAGGCGGCAAGGCACAGTATAATCATGAACATCATCCAACAAAACCTTTCAGACCTCAAGATGTCTAAAAAGCCTCATTATCTCAAGGGTGATCTTAACAGTCTTGTTCATCACATCCCAATGCTAAGTTGTTGCAGCTTGTAATAAAGCTTATCTTTAAAAATACAACTAAATTCTAAATAATCTTGGATTGGTGCCTATTTGTGCAGAGCTTTTCGTCCTTGCACTGAGGACAGAGAACAGGTAACCGGTGCCAGTCAGGTCTGCAGAGATTGTGTGCAAGAAGCAGATGAGCGACAAAATAAAGCAAATAATGAACAAACGGCCACACTCTGAGAGCATTACTGAAGCAGATGCGCTTTATAAAAGGCTTTTTTGATGGCTTTTTCATCTCAGTAACAATGACACCACATAATAAAATCACTGGAGTACTGCAACTGCGCAGTCAGCGTTCTTCAATATGACATTGTTTTCATTAAATGTTTTTGTGTCTTCTATTTAGTGCCAAGTGGTGATTTCATTTTTCTTTCCTTTATTTTGTGGGCACTGACCGACGTAATTTCCACCCTTAAGTGTTAATAAGATGAACTTAATCATGATTGAAGTGCAACAAATTAAGAAACCACTCTAAGTCACAAAATCACAGGCCAGTAAAGAAAACAGTTGACTTCTGAATTTAAAAGCTGGAACGTGGCTGACGAAGGAATCTGCAAATTGCTGGTATAAATCACAAATCCTCTGGAAGACAGTCGTGTTACTCTAAATGAACCTGATTCGATGCTAAATTCCCAACCCTAACCAGTTGAAAAGGTGAACCACAAGCCACAAGACTCTGTCAGTTCTCAAACTACTTTTTAGACGGTTCCACTTATTTTTGTTGCTTTACTTTGTAATTAGAGAGATTTGAGCTTTCACAGTCATTCTGTACCAGAGAAAAATATTATTATACATCTACAAGTAGAAAAACAGACAGAATTTAGCTCCGATTCATAATTATTGTTATCTCCTGACCAGTGTCACCGAACAGAGGCACTACAATGTGACAGATATTGTGACTGGCAGTGATGAATAGCATTTTGCACAAATTGTGTTCCTGTTAAATGGTCTCTAGTATAATCACACAAAAAAAGATCCTAAAGCCTGAGTTAACAAAATCCGTGCAACATCAAATCATCTTCCTGATAAACACCCTCTGTTACAGCCTGTGATATCACAAATTGTAAAACTGTAAATGGGTATGAGGAGCTTTAAAACTTTAAAATGCTGTTGCCATACATCATTCTGTCTTTCAAGGACTGCAGGTACAACAATATCTGCTGCTAACAGCTTCATGGCTGGTGAAACTGCAGGCTTTTAACATGATGTTTCTCTCTTTAACGTGCACATCAGGACAAAGCGAGCCAACAGAATAAGCAAAACAAAAAAAAAGATGGCCTGAGTTGCTCCACATCCATGATAAATCACTGCCATTTTTATAGCCTCTAATAAGTTGATGCAAAGCCATTTTTCTTCCTGCCCATCGTTCAAACATTTAAGGCATATTTACAAGGAACTTGTTAAAATATTTAATAATATTTAGTGGCAATTTTGGAGCAGCCTGTCACAGTGAAATTTATTGCCTTTAAGTGTTTAAAAAGGCAATGACATGAATAACAAACTGTCAAAATCCCCTAATTTGCATGGACAGGCCATAACTCCTGATACCTTGCATTAAAAAAAGAGGTTTTTAACAAAACGAGTCATAAAAGAAGCATTCAAAGTGAGTGATGGCAAAGACTCTTCCACAAAGTCGCACCACAGAGACAGCTCCCCCCCCACTACAGATGCCTCAGAGATCAAGTCAGCCAATAAAAGGACATATATCCTGCTGCTTTGACTTATTTATCCTGTGTGGATGAGCTCAAGATGGAACATCTCCTATAGGCAAGCTTAATTAATTGTGATAAAAGGGCTAATTCAGAGGCTGCACAAGAAAAGTGAGCCAAACAATAATATTCCCCACAAATCATCTCTGCCCGTCAAATATTTCCTCCATAACTTTCTAATTCAAAGTCCTTCGGACGTGAGGCTTTTGTTAAGGAACCTCATGGAGCCAAACAACCTCCTCCACATCTCTGCCGTTCTGTCCGCACCTCCTGACTGAAATCATCAGGTGCAGCTGCTCGACGTTAAACTCTCTTGTCCTTTGTTTGACTGAACAAGACGATGGCCATGTCTGAGGCCGCTTCTTCCACCATTCAGTGGTTTTCACGATAAGACTCAGTGACCTGGGCCTGCCCTGGCTGTCCCAGTCAGAAAAGGGCCCCCGTTGACACTGATTGCAAGGCTATGAGTAGTCTCTCCCCTGTGCCCTCTCAGTGCAACTCTAATTAATAGCCAATTCATCTTCTCTGATCTGAGCCAGCACATGGAGTAATATATCGTTAGTTTGGCAAGCGAGCTATTAAAGTGTAATAACCAAGTACCAGCACTCGATTTGGAAGAGTAGCACATACTTAACCATGAAGTGGAAACAATTAATTTATTGGAGGATCTCCTGTAACCAATCATTTACTAGCATTCACACTGTGATGCAAAAAGCCATCTCCTGTTGTGTGTGGCACTAGTCAATGACATATTTTGGGCTCAGCGCCTCAAACCTTTTGCACTGCGACCAGTTATGTAAGCCTCATTTAAGCACCAATGTCACACTTTTCTGCCAACACAAAAAAACCATTCAAATGGCCATCTGCAAGGTAGGAAGTTCATTAGAAAAAGGTCCCCCGCTCAATTACAGGTTACCTTTTCAGATGTAAGTATTTCTTCAAGGTAAAATGCATTTTATTCTCAACACTCGTCTAACACATTCATCAAACGTCGCCTTGAACCAAATGATTTCTAACATTCCTTTTACTTTGTGCTGAGGTGAATCAAAGGATACTGAATACTTTTATACGCACAAATTATTACAGTTTATGCCTTTATTTCAAAATAGACAGGCAGAAGATAATATTCCAACTAAGCCGTTTGCATGGCTAAAGACAATAAATACTCCACTAACATTCCTGTTTACACGCAGCCATGCATGCTCCATTTAACATGACTAACATGTCGTTTATCATGTCAAAAGAATTTCCTTCAGGATTAATAAAGTTTTATCTTGTCTTATCTGAAAATATGGATACATACAAGGCCTGGAGCTAGCTGTGCCATTTTTCTGTGTTAAATAAAATAAAAATGTTCACAGGTTGCCGACTTCTCCCTATCTTTCAATCATTTAACCACTTTTTTGAACAGGTTGGCGGCATTCAAAAACCTCTTCACACTCAAGTCTTTTGTTATGTCTGAAAGTAGTTTTCACTTCTTTCAAACAGAAATGCTTGAAACTTTTGCATGCATCTTGACCCCAGCCTTGCAGACTATTGGTTAGGTGGTCTAGCTGACCGTAGATAAGCAAGAGGCCTTGTGCAATGAAAACCAGTTGAGACGGATATTCAGAATGTCACGTCCAAAGAATGCTCCTAAAACCAGAATTATATCGACATATCCCACGTATCCTCATCAGAAAATGCTGCATCTGGCCAAATTCAAAATACACTGTTTACATGACCAGTACCAAATGTAGAAAGTTGTCATATTTGGAATATTGGTGTCCATGTAAACAATATTTTAAGTTATGCAAATGATCAAACAACTTAAAAAAAAAACAAGAGAGAAAGACAGTAAAACAGCCTTTCATATTCAGCCCAACTTTGGTAACTGCATGCCAAAATCACACTTCATTTAATAAACTTCACCTGTTGCCGACCTTGATAAATTCATTTTCGCAGTCAAGTGGAAAAAAATATAGAACTGCTTGGATTATTTTTAGAACAAATGATGCAAAATCACAGACTGCTCCTGCACTGTTCCATTCATGGCTCAATGCCACACAGAAGTTGGCAACTCCCCTCTTCTCTTAACTAACTGAACAGATCATCAAATAATCCATCACTCACATATCAATAGCAGCACCCAGCAAAGAGCAGCGTTATGCAAAGAGAAGCCCTCCTCCTTGACTGTGATATTTATTACAGCTGTTTAGCAGAGGAGATTTGAAACGAGTATAAAAAGTGAGGAATCAAAACCAAAGAAACAGAACAAATTTGTCTCTTTTCAGACAATTAAGACACACAGTTGCTGAGAAAAGGCAACACACTGTGTCTGCTTCCTCAATAATGCAACTCGGAACAATAAATCCCTCTTTCAAACTTTGATAATTGCAGGAAATAAATGAAAACACATAAGGCTCAGTGTGCTTTTGGCCTACCTCTGAAGCAAAACATTTAAAACCCATTATTCTTTTTGCAAGAACTAATGACGTTTTTTGTCTCTTCAGCTTAACGCACTAATTGACAGTTTTTTTGGAGGATAGCCCAGATGGAAAAATAAGTACCCCCTTAAAGACCCAACTCCCTTGCTCATTCCCCTAGCTTTAAGTCCCTTATTAATTAAACTTTCACCAAGTCAGGAATTTTTATTAAAAAGATAAAGTCTGCTGTACCGTAAAACAGAACTAGCCTATTGTCTCTGAAGCTAAAATTTTATTTCTATAAATAAAAGAGACTTTTTAATACCATCAGAGGGACTGGGACCAAAGGATCCACACAGTACAGTAATTAGAGGGAGATTTTCATCCCAACTACTCTAAAATTGGTCAGCTTTAACCAATACCCTTTGCTCCAACTGAATTAAAACTCTAAGACTGTTCATTTTAGCATCATGGGATATTATTTACTGTACGGCAAACAGAGGCAGCATCATCCCGCTCAGGGAGAGACGGAGTGTAAATATGTGTTTTGCCATCACTGTGTGTCTAGCCATACATCTCAGACATCCTGGTACACTGATGTTCAGAGGGGAAATAAAGCCGCAGCCAAATATTGACTGCAGTTTTATGATCAGTCATCCACTTGATCAATCAAATCCCTCTTGTGTCATTAACTTTGCAACAATATTTGTCAATCAGCACCATAAGACAGGCGCCGTGTCGCTCTAATTAGGATCCTACTGCATTTACCAAAAATGAAAAATAAAACTCTTTTGTGTTTTTTATTACAAAAACAACTATGTTTATGAAAACACTGACTTGGAGATTATAATATAGATTTTTGGAAATGTACAAAAGGAAATTTTCACAAAAACTCAGACCAGAGGCAAATTAGAAATTGATGTTGGAATACTACAGTGGTCAGAAATTGAAATACTCTGCTATTATTTCAAAAAGAAATAACAGTGACACTTTGTTTTCATGGTAATCTAATAAAGTCAGAGAACTGAAGTGTTGCTTTATGTGTACAGTTTTCCTTTCAGTGCTTTCAATCAAAAAGCCTTTTAGGTACTTAAAGTTTCTGTTTGTTTTGTTTCCAGCCTAATGTGCTGATAAATGTGCATTAAATACTGTATTCTTTGGTATTCTCTAAATGCATTCAGCTGATTTCAAACAGAAATCTAAAGTGAAAGCATGAAATGATCTATGGTCACTGTAAAAGATGTCAAAGGATGTAGAAAAGGTTAAAGGGTGTCAACATTACATCCACTTACATATGTGCCACCTGCAGTGTGCAGGTCAAAACCCTTTTTACTGCAGTTTGTTATCATGCAGAGATGAAGGCAACACTTAAACAGAAGACTATGGATACATGCAGCGTTAAGGTGCATTAATTTGCCAGAAAAGTAATGTATCATCCACAGAGGATCATTATGCCACTTCCACAGTCATTGCTGTACAGCCAGCAAATCACAGCCAATTAAGAACCCTTTAAACTTACAAGTCAAGCATCACTTGTTGTGCTGTCCATAATGGGATTTTATGGATATGAAGCAGTTGTGATGGCTGTATTGGCCTTGTGATGAATGGCTAACTCTACAGGAAATGTGGCCTGAGAAAGAACAGCGTTGAAAACTAAACAGATCATTTGGTGCCTTCAGTTTTTCAGGGACACACAAAAAAGGGGGGGAGGATAAGAGAGGTTTCGGAAGCAGCATGTTTGATCCAATTCTATCATTTCATGAGAATCACACTTTTAACTTATTCTGAGAGATAAACAATTCAGGCCTGTTTCCCAAATTTTTTGTGTCAGTTTTCTGTTTTCTGCTAACGAGATGTCACTAATATGTACTGGAATGCTGTATGAATAGGCAGTTTGATTGGCCACGAAGAACTTAATGATGTATACCAAATGTGGGGGGACAGCTTCTAAGCGCATATTTTTGTAGACAAACATAGCTGTTGACAACATTTTCCACCCAGTTTGCCATTTCTGTCAGGCTGAAAATGTAAAATTAAGAGCAAAATTTTTCCAAGGTACCACATCGGTTAACAAATCATGTCCTATTAGCATTTTCGCAGCATTCGGTCAGATTGTAAGGACATATTATGGAAAAATTGCCACTTAGCAAGAGGGAAGTCGTAATTAAAAGAAAAACAGAATTCCTGTATGCATGCATTTGGACAAAACAAATCTGTGTACCTGACTTTCTTTTAACTAATTAAAGAAAACACAAATCAAACAACTGCATGTTGGTTATTTACATAAATGCATCCACCTATTGTTATGTGAATTTTGCTGCATTGTTCCTCGGTGCACATAGCAGCTTATTCTAGCTTAATTTGTGCCACTGTGTCTTCCTGTGAGCAGACCCCAGTCATCTTTAAACGGCTCCATTTAAAATGCAATTTGATTATCTGCCAAATTGCTACCAAGTCTTTCCCTCTGCAGCTTGGGGATGGGGGGTAAAAATTTTAATTAGCATTTGTGCATAAAAGAGAGGTCTTTGTTGCACCGCATTTGAACACGGCATCCCAGAATGACCACCACTTTCAAAGAGTCATCACCCAAACGATTTCAAACTAATAGATCCAAAGGGAGAGGAGCAGTCCTGGCACGGACGGGTGGGGGGAATCACAGAGGTCTTCAGTGGCACTGGAAAAAAACCCACAGGACATGGCATGTTTAAATAATCCAAAACTTTTCTTTAATCATAGTTTAGAAAATTGGCTGGGACCTTCGGCAGGAGACAGCTGCTCTGCCCCACAGCCATTTAATGAGATTCACTGAGGGTTTCCCTTAAAATATTTACGCTGTCCCATGGCACGGCAATATTGTCCTAGAATGAGGAGATAAGAGCCAAGGAGGTGTGTTGAAGTTCTCCTAATCAATTTGCTAATTACTGGAGCAGCAATAGGAGAGGAGAGAGGAGTCCCTTCTGGCAAGCTGTATTCTAATAAATGCTAAAAAATTTATTTACTCCCTTAGCCAAGAGGAATTCTGAAGTGGGATTACAGCAGAGAGCTGATTGAGACAGAGCTGCGCTGTGGTTGAGGTCGCAGTCAAAGGAGCAAGGAGAGGTCTCCAAACATAAAAGCATCTCTCAGGACCTGCACCTTTGCATCTGCTCAGGGAACGGAGATGGCAGACTCTCACAGACTTGGCATGAAAAGACCTGACTGCTATAGCTACATATCAACAAATATTAATGAGACTTCTGGTTCTTGCATAATAAAACAGGTTATTGCAGGAGTTGCAGTATGTACTACATGGCAGCCACTCCAAAACAAAATAAATGTATGTATATAATGTATGTATGGAAAAACTGAGACGAGACAATAACTTTAATGCTTACTATCATCATGGGGTGGGATCTTACTTGGAGCAGAGGGCAGAAGGCCCAGACATTACACCAGACGTTAGGGTTGTGTGTTTGAAGTCACCTTAGGGCCCTTTAGCACCGGCTGACCCCCCGCCCAACCTCTGGGACTGAGGGCAACCCCGGACCTGTCATAGGACACAGCCCACATCCTCTTCAGGGCTGAGGGCAAAATCTGCTCCACCTTTTCAGTGCCACATTATCTATAAGATCCTTCCTTCTCCGGGGTCTGCAGCCAATAGCATGTCGCCTGGATCAAGACAGGTCAAAAGTCGGCATAAACTGAAGGCTCAACAGGGAATTATCATAAACTAATCACAAGCCACTACGGTAGAAGTACAGTGAATATATGGTATATGATACTAACTGCCACCAGCACATAATAACAGTAAGTGTGAGCCCTGCTGACTTCTGTGGACGAACTACAATCTGTACATAGCCAAAAGGAATAATTCCAAACATTTCCAAACATAATTTATTAAGATTATTTGCTAAACGTACTGCCAAACTGCATTAAAATTCAACCAGTTAAACGACCTTGTCGCTTTTGCAACACTCTGCTGCTGATTAAATAATATTCAAACCATACAAGTGTAAAATTTTAAAAACCCTGACGGTTTTATTTATTTTTGGGCTATGCCTATTTGGAAAATGTGCAAACACCTCTAATCAGATAATAACAATGACGCTCCCTCATGACACTCCTTTTGTGTTTTTTCCTTGAGACTAAGCATAACCACATAAAACAGGGAAACAAGAACACGGATTTATTAGTATTTACAGTCTATTTCCATGTCACTCTATTCATTTCTCCAATCAGCTCTCTCCCCCAACTCCCAGTCTCTCCAGTGCGACCGAGCGCATGGATCTGATCACAATTCCGCTGAGAACTGAGGCAAAAACAAAAACACAAAAAACCTGTTGCTGTGACATTTTGTTCCCTCTCACCTCCACGCATGCCAGTCACAATGGACCGGTGTGTGGGGGATCTGTGTTCACATCACCATGGTGATGGCTCTCTGTCTCCCAAGGCTCCCTGGAGGGGGTTGGAGGGTTGGTGGTGAGGAGGAGGGGGCAGCGCTGGAGCAGGTTGCCAACCAAGCCTCAACCAAAATGCATTAGAATAAGGGGAATGATGAAAAAGATGTGTTTCTACAAGCTTCCTCCGTGTGTAACATTACATTTTTCAGCCCAGTCAGAGTTAAGTCCAGGGTCTAAACTCAACATGCAGCAGAACAGAGCAACTGACACCGAAGCAGTCAAAAGAGAGCTGACATGTTGCAGGGAAAGCGTTTCACTCCCTAACCTTTAAAAGGGCAAAAAATAGAACAAAATGGTGTAGGTTCATGAGCAAAGGTCTGAGAACATCTGTCTCTTGGTAAATCATCCTTGCATGACAGAAAGGCACAGAGATGACATTACACTGAGAACGACAAAAGAAGACAAAAGGGCACACCTATTCTACACCATCAGCTCCAGTTTCATTTGCTTATTTGACTTTTGTCCCCTTCTTGGACAATTAAGCCAACACATTCCCAAGAGGATCCGCAGAGTCATCATCAAGATTCTAATATACTGGCAGTATAAAGAATACCAGAGGGCAATTCATGGTTTTTCACCTCTATAGATAAATGATCATAAATTTAGATCCTTTATATTTTAACAAATGGTGCAAATAAATGTACATCCATATGTTCTACATAGCTCTGTTGGTGGAAAATTTTAAGAAATGTTATTTTGAGCCTAAAACTGATGAATAATTCAAACACAATCTATGAAATATTCTTCATTAGTACTATGGGATATATTACCGGTTTAATAGGAAAGAGCCTGCTATTCTTATCCCATTAATAATTTGCATGTGTGTGTGTGTTCATTGCTTTTTTCAAAAACCTTTCTTTTAATCTGCTTCAAACTTTGAAGGTGTAATGCCAGGGACACCAGGAAGTGCAGTGCCATGAGTGAAGTCATTTGGATAAGCAGTTCTAGAGAACCATAAAAAGACAAACGGCGGAAAGCCACCTGTAGCTTGAAAAAACCTCGCCCATGATCATCTACAGAGTGGGAGTAATTTAGACGGCGACCCAACAATGTGGTGAGCTGTCATGTGAATGAAACAACAACTAAAAAGTAACATTTCATGGCAAAAAACATGACAAAATATTTTACCATTCTCTGCAAACAAATAAAAACTCAACGATAATGCAGATAAAGATGAACGAATGGACAAATGTTCTAATTACTTCTTAATGTCAAGTATTTTCAATGAGTACTAGCATTTTTGGAATTACACACTCCAGATCTTCCTCTGTTACCCCATATTTTTGTGTTAATTTTTAATTTGTTTCTCCTATTTGCTCCGTGTAAACACAGCCTGCAGTTCAACCTAGTTCAACCTAGCTCAGCCAAAAAGTCCGTGAATTTTTGTCACCTGACTCTTCGTTGCAGCTGAGTCACTAATGGCTTCACGGTTGTGTCAAGAAGCGCAGATTTTTTTGATTTTTTTTTACCAAATGTGGAGCATGAATTGAACAAGGCATTTAGAATCAAGTGATTTTGATAGACACAGTACTATTTTTTAAAATATTTTTTGGGGAGTGTTTTTTCATTTTTATTGATAGAGAGAGAGATAGGGTGAAAGGGGGTATAGACGAGAGAGAGACATGCAGCAAAGGGTCATGAGCCGGACTCGAACTCACGACCACTGCTGGCGACCTGCACCCATGTGGTAACACCTTCACTCAGTGAGCTATACAGCAGCCCTATACACAGTACTATTTTAAGCTTAGATCAGGTTTAGTTTTCTAACAAAATGGCACATCACAGATACGTAGTTTCTAGGACCATCACAATGTGGAAAATCTGACAATTCTTTATATTTTTACAGTTTCTGGCTGTAATGAATAGTGTAATTTTGGTAATTCTGGCTCTAAATTGTGTTTGCCATTGTAACACACTGGCAGGTTTTGGGGTGTACATGGTTAAGAGGCTCCTTACGTTCAGTCATGCAGTAATGTTACCTGGCAACTTTTGAAAGTAAAATGACTTATGAACTAAAATGGCAATTTAATCCAACACTGTTAACGTAACACAGGTTTTGTGATTGTAATGTTAATGTCACTTTCAGTTCGATGTTGTTCATATCAGTTCCAGTAAATAATGACGACACTCCATCTAAAACGTCGTCTAAATATTCACAAAAGAGGTAATGCTGGATAACTGCATTAATGTTACCCAACCATTAGGCATCTACTCTCAAGATAAACTCAGACAGGACACAGCATTTTACTAAGTGAAGGAGGGAATTATCTCCTAAATGAGAGAGCATGTAGTCGCAGTAATGCTAATACTAATGCTAGGTGAGCCGGACGGGCAGACTTTGGAAATTATAACTGGATTTACTGAGAAGGGACACTGAGCCTTTTATAATTAACCTTCCCACACACCAGGAAAATACCTGTTACCACAGTAACCATACACAAAGATGGCAATATCTGTAGCCTCCAATTTTTCAGATGATGAAAAAAATTGAAAGACAAAAATTAGATTAAAATGTCCCTTACAAATATTTTCAATTACAAAATGTTTTTCATTTTTGTTGACTACAACAAATATTGAAAATGTCTAAAATCTGACTAAAACTAAAATACATTTTTGCCAAAGGACTAAACCTACATAATCATACATAATCAGGTGCCAAAATGAACACTGGTTTACTATGAGATATACACTGATCAGCCACAACATTAAATCCTCCGCGGGATGCACTGGAAGGAGCCCGATCCACAGAGGCCCCGCCCTGCAACCCACAGGGCCCGAAGGATCCAATGCAAACATCCCGGTGCCAGACACCACAGGACACCCCCAGAGGTCCAAGTCCCGACAGTTCAGGGCTGGTTTGTCGGCACAAGGGAGATGTACACAATATGAGGCTGATTGGTGTGCATTTATATAATTTATCACACATTTGCACAGTGTAGCACTCAAATGTCACTGAGATCGCAATGTAAAATAAGTTTTAAAACAAGTCCTAAAGCAGAGTTTTGCTGCGGTAGTGATTTTTGTAAATCTAACAGTAATAAAAGCACTTGCGGGCCCTGTTCACGCCTGGCATTAGCATTCGTCTTTGATCCAATCACAAGTGAGCAGCTTTAAAGTACATCAGTCCACACCAGGCATTAGAATGCGCCTTGAGCGGCCACTTGTAATTGAAGCTCACTTCCCCTGTTCTATATGCAAATAAACATGTACATCGTTTATGTTAGCAAACACCAAATGCATTTCCCGTGTGTCTACAATTTAAAGAAGAAGAAAAAGAAGTCACCACTTTGCCTGTTGTTGCGCCAAGGTGACGCCATTGGTACACAAATGGTTATGTACTTGAACTTACACAGACGATGTCAGTTGAGAAGGCGGCCCTTTAAAATGGCCCAGCACAAGCTCGTGCTCACACTGCTAAAAGAACCTAGTCAACTCAACAATTCAATTCCACTTAAATTTATTTAAATAGCGCAACAACATGTTATCTCATTGCACTTCACATGGTAAGGCGAAATTATAAACAGAAAACCCAACAAATCCAAAGTTTCCTTGAGATGACCTTTGAGCAAGCACCTGGCGACAGCGGGAAGGAGCCAAAAACCTCTCCTTTACTGTGAACGACTAAAAAAAAAAAACTTTCAACAGGACCAGGCTCAGGTAGGGATGGCCATCTGCTTCGACCGAACCAGAACAGGTAATACGAGTGTAGCGTAACAATGAAAATTTCCGCTCTTGTTCGCTCCCATCACTCTCACCCTGATCGCTGCCCCAGAACGCTCAACTGAATATCCCTCAATGCTCAACTCAAAGTTCACCCAACTCCACACAAATCGATCACCACTCACTTATAAAATAGTTTCACATCCACTGTATTTCCATTCGAGCTCAACCTTTAACCAGCACAAATAAAACCGGAGCTTGGCAGATTCGCCTCGTTCCTTCCCAGATGACTTTAAGTATAATTTCATGTCACTGAAAAATATCACAACCCAACTTAACTTAAGCTTACAGTTAATGTTTTTATGCATTCTGGGTTGGGCACGGAGTGGGAGATAAGGTGACGTGATGCCTTTCTTTTAGAAAACACGACCATGCTCACCACTTGCCCTGCCTCACAATGTGATCTGATCTCAATGCATCCTGGGAGAATTCACACGTTGAAGCTGACCACTTCTTAAGACACATGTTAGCACCAGGTGTGAACATGTCCACAGTTGAGAGTTGATTATTTTAAGTATAGAAAATCACCTTCTGGAATGGTTTTCCCATGGACTATGATTAATGTGCCAGACATGTCCCACATGTGACTTGATTAACGAACAGGAATATTTTGATAAGGCTGTATAATGCATCGGAGTGGCACAAGGCTAGAGCGTAAACTTAGTATTGTATATAAATAAATAGTGCATTGGATTTCCATTAAAGCAACATGGTTGAACAACCACTTCAAGCGACTGGCAATTTGTTAAATGAGTTAATTGGTCACCAGTTCATCCAATTCATCTTAATGCTTGTTTCTGGACCACACCCAAAACAGTGAGCTAGGCGTGCACTGAAGACTGAATCCCCTGTGGTGAATGGTGCCAAAGTCAAAGCTGTCCCACTTAGGTTTTTAATCAAATCTTGTACTTCTTACCTTTCAATTCCCAGCTCTTCCTTTGAATTATTGCAGCCTACACCCAGGCGTACGGACAAATACTGCTGGTTTTGAATCTGATGCAGAACTGTTTACTCATTAAATGCCAGGTGGTGCAGGCACTGAAAAGCTACAGGCTGGGGGAAAGGGCCTAACCTTTATACACTGTCTAAACGTCCTCACTTTCTCCTTGAACATCTATCCTTAACTGTGCTCCTCTGGTCCCCTCCCTGTCCCAAAGTGGCCAGCTGGGAACGGTGCGCATGTGCTGACGTCCCTACTAACCTTGGCCAGTGTAAGGATTACAGTGCATTTACACTCAATGCTCCTTCTTTCCTTAAGACTTATTAAGAATGATAATGAGCTCGGAAAGGGGCAGCTTGTCCCTTTCTCAAATCTGTGAAAGCTCTTCTTTCGATCTTTCTCGCTGTTCACTTGTCTTATTCTTCACTCTTTTCTTCCTCTCCACCCTTTCTGCAGTCTCTCTCTCCCCCTTCCCCAGTCCATGCCTCTCCCCTTCTCTCTCCCCCCCATCTCTCTCTCTCTCTCTCTATTGAAAGGACCCAGGACAAATTACCAAAAAGGCCATTTTCATCTATGAACTGCAGGATTTAATCGATACTTATTTCATGCCTTCAAAATCAACCCTATATTACTGTTGTCTGCGTGATTTGTTTATTTTGCTCTGGAATATTCCTTCAGTCGAAGGGGGGAAATGCACGGGATGCAATTCACCTTGAACCTCCATTATATTGGATTTCTCTACTGGCTGATCAAGCATGCAAAAAGGACATTTCCTCAGCACTAAAATAAAAACAATAATGATGATTAAAAAAACATGTGTGCTATTTGTGCTGGTATAACCGTACGTGTTGAAGGCAGTATATTTTTACAAGGAAAACACTATGGTTGTGGTAGTGGGAATTTGTACACAAAATAATTACACCGAGGGCAATTGATAAAGCTTATGTGCTGGGGGAAACAAAAGTAATAGCTCCTGAAGCCTGTCAAATGGCGCCTGGGATTACAGACGCTTATTTGACATCAAAGACCTGAGGTCCACAGCCAAGGTCAAACAGAAGAGGAATACACATGGGTTTAATTCTACACACCCCTTGACAGATGCAGATGGGTACTTATGAGACATGAGGCATTTCACTGACTGATAGGGCTGCAAGCAATAAGAATGTTGGATGCATCGCACACTGATTAACCAATGAGATTCTTAACCAGTTTAGTGAATCGGGGGTGCAGCACTACAGGCAGCATTTCAAGTCCATTTCAGACAGAGAGAGAAAAACACACAAACTAAAGGCTTGCAGGACCACATCCATAAACACCGGGCTAAAACACACAAACCGAATTGCAATTAAAACAGCACGAATGGACAATTAACATCTCCGCTTTTCAGCTCAGGAGATTTACCCAGCCTCACGTTCACCTACAGTGACAACGAAAAACTCTAACAGAAGGAAGAGGCAGGGGAGAGCAAGCGAAAGAGAAGCAGAGGAAGAAGGGCAGTATGTTTGACAGATGGATATTGCAGTGTCTCATCAATGCCGAGGAGAGATGAGAACCTGTACCACCGGACTGACAGTGAAGGCTGGCTGGTGTCCAGCTAGAGATGGACCTCCGGACAGCAGACACATGCAGTCACATTCCAGAGCTACACTGAGGGAGCACACAGGATGAAGAGCTGGAAACCGCTTCAACTGATGGCTTTACTACTCTCTTTGGGCAGACTGTATAAAGTACATATACTAAACCCCTGCAGTGCACTGAGGTGAACTGCTGGACCCTGAAGTGTCACCTGCTGTTGGCTATTATTTTTTTGGTGACCTCATAAAATAAGAGCTATCACTAAATTAAAGCTTGGCTAATGCTTGCCTATTCAAAACACACAAAATGCAGGCTCATTTCATGTCGAAACATGTGTTTTTAAGCTTGCCTGTTTAAGTGCCAAGCGTGTGCTTGCTTTGCATGCATGAATACATCTGCAACAGTTAGGCTGCACAGCTGCTGCATCATGAGGGTATTATGGAAAATACCTCAAAAGCACACACTCTGTGCATAATGCGTCTTTTTACTTGATGACATTATTTCATCTACACCTGATTCATAAGACCAAAGAAAATAATAATGAAATGCGCAAAAGGGACATCAACCTGCAAAACTGAAAAAAAACTTTAATGTTTACCTTATGTTGTAGTAGCAGTGGCATTTTTAATAGAGAAGATGGCTTTCCTTGAATGATCTGTTTAACCAAAGACAGAAGGGAGAGAAAAAAAAGGATAATTAATTACTTTTGTGAGCTATTGCACAGGAGAGACAATAAACCTGCCTGGTCGCCATGGATATGACATATTTGCTCTGAAAACAACACAATAATTAGCAAAGGAGAAAGATCCGGCGAGAATATGAGAACTCCGGGTTTAAAGTGCCAGTGATCTATTCCTGTCCTCATCTTCATCCCCGCGAATAATAACAAACACAGGGGCAGGCACACAGCACAGACATTTAAAAATGCAAACAGTGACCCTTTACAACAGCCTGTTAAATAAAATCTCACACCATAGCGGCGTTTTGTTAAAAAATAAAAAATCACAACTAACTAAACATGCAGTGTTTTTTAACAGATTGTTTGCTCTACAGTAGGTGGAAGTCAGAAAACCTGCCTCGCAGTCACTGACAGCAGGAACTGTATTATATTTACCATAGCAAATACAGTTTGTGTGTGTCTGTGTGGTGTCACAGAGGTGCTAAATCTGCCAGTGCATTTTTGAGAATTTGTCTTGTAATGTTTAATAATAATTAATAATTAGCAGAGGATTTTTTTTAACAAACTCATGCATGTAGCAGATTTCAGTTTTGGCTGCTAAAGCTCTAATTAATCCTGCACACATGCAAGATAAAGCACAAAAAAAGAAAATCATTTACAGACAATTTTCAAGAGCACAACTTCCGCAATTCGGGCTTTGAATATTGATTGCATTTATAGTAGTTCCTCTATTTACAGTAAATGATACTGTATGAAGGCTACTACCTGTTTAGAGGCAACCAGAGGAGTTTCACTAAGTTTTTCTCGACTAAAACCGGGACTTTCGGCGCTTACACAAAAAGTCGCTCATTTGTGTCGCTTTTAGCAGCAGTGTCAGCTGACAGCGACAGCTCATGTTGTAGCAGCTGAATTAATACTAAGACACCCACATGTCAGTGCTGCTTTTAACCTTATATTTTGGGGAAAGTGTTTGAGTTCGCCTTGACTGAGGAAAAAGTACAAACTGTGGGGGGAAAGTTGCACCTTTCTGCCTCAACTTTGCTACCGGGGCTGACGAGCGGTTAGCTGCAGTTTTAGCTCCGGTCACTGGCGGCTCTGAATTAGTGTGAATTATCAAAGTTTAGGATTAAAACCAGCTTCTGTCGTCTGGCGTTTTCAAACGTATACCTACAGTGGGCTCACTCAGACTGTATGAGTCGCTCCAGACCTGCCGCTGCTGCTGCTGTCGGCGCTGCCGCTGCACCGAGGCTGGGAGTCACGCCGTGTTTACCGACAAGTCCTCACATCAACTCTCTGTCCGTTAACACCGTCTCTCTAACGTTAAATACCGCCTGATAACGACGTTTGTCGGCGTCTCTGCGGCGGCCGCCAACACTTTGATAAAGCATTTCTGCGCAGAGTGATTTGTTTGGAAATGAGATGAGCGTGTTCAGTAGTTGAGAGGAAAATGAAAACTCTTACCTGTGGTACTTCGCTGTCTTTCGGTGACTTCCAACTAAAGGGACGTGTGTGTTTACGGTGGATGGCGTGGAAGCTTTCATTATTAAAGTTCCCACATTTTTTTCAGTTTTTCGGGTTTTATTGTTGCATTTTCTAATTTCTTACGGGGCGAGTCGCCCGGAAGATCTGCCCTGGAGACCGGCTCCAAGTGGGAAGAGGAGTCCTTAATTGAATTTCTCGGTTAGCAGGTGTTGCTTGGAAAACCTGAACTGGAGTTTAGTGGTGGTCTCAGCTGACAAGTTGTCTGAACAGTTTGCTCTTTAAATATTCACTATTTCAGTAATGTAGGTTTTTTATTAGATAAAGCAAAAATGTTTTTTTAATGTTATCCTTAATTACTTGCTAGCTAAGCAGGATACTGTTTCTAACACTAGCTAGGAATGTACCAGAAAACCCTCCCTAAAAACAAAACTGTTTGCTCTTTAAATAAATAAAACAAAACAAAAATAAATGAATTCCCCTTAAAATAGTTACAACTTCTGTCCTGTAGGTCTGAAAAATAAATGAAGCAAAACTGCATTTTTCTAATGGTACCTATAATCAGGTGCTTGCTAAGCAGCCTACTGTGCTAATGCTAGCTAGGAATGTACTGGAAAACTTACCCTAAAAAGTAAGTTAGAAAAATTGTCCAAACAGTTTGCTATTTAAATAAAAATTAAATAAACATAAATGACCTCCTCTTAAAATAGTTCCCACTTCTGTAATGTAGCTCTTAAAATAAATAAAGCAAAACTGCGTTGTTCTAATGGTACCTAGTTGTTAGCTAAGTAGACTACCGTAACGCTAGCTAGGAAAGTACCGGAAAGCCCTCCCTTACTTAGAAAAGTTGTCCAAACAGTTTGCTCTGTAAATAAACAAAAATAAAAATAAAAGAATTCCTCTTAAAATAGTTCCTACTTCTGTAATGTAGGTCTTAAAAACAAATAAATCAAACTGTATTTTTTGGTACCCTTAATCAGTTGCTAGCGAAGTAGCCTAGAGTTAGATGTGATGCTAACCAAGGATGGGCCTGAAAAGCATCTCTGAAAAGCGAGTTCGACAAGTTGTCCAAACAGTTTGCTCTTTAAATATCTCCTAATTCAGTAATGTAGTTTTTTTTTTACCAGATAAAGCAAAAAATGTTTTTATAAATGTTATCCTTTATTATTTGCTAGCTATGCAGCCTACCGTTCCTAATGCTAGCTAGGAATGTACCGGAAAACCCTCTCTAAAAAGGAAGCTAGAAAAGTTGTCCAAACAGTTTGCTCCCTAAATAAATAAAATAAAAATGAATGAATTCCTCTTAAAATATGTCCTATTTCTTTAATGTAGGTCTTGAAAATAATTAAATCCCATAATGACTTGCTAGCTAAGTAACCTGGAGTTGGACGTTACGCTAAGTAGGGATGTAGCTGAACATCTCTGAAGAGCAAGTTGGATAAGTTATCCAAACAGTTTGCTCTTTAAATATCTTATAAATCAGCATTGTAGGTCTTATAATTAAATAAAGCAAAAATGTTTTTTTAATGTTATCCTAGTTCTTAAAAATAAATAGAGCAAAACTGTATTTTTGTAATGGTACCCTTAATCAGTTGCTAGCTAAGTAGCCTAGAGTCAGATGTGACGCTAACCAGGGATGTACCTGAAAAGCACCTCTAATAAGCCAGAAGTCAGCGAGATGGCCACAGAAGAACCCACCCCAGCGCCAGTAAAACAAAAAGATTAGTACAACTTAAAACAAACACTGCTGAACATTCAAAAGTTAACTAAATTTGTGCACTCAAATCAAACTTAAGCACTTCAGCAAAGGCTAAATAAATGAGTGTTGTTTGAAATAGAAAATTATGTGTTGCTGTTTATGTGTTACTGGGGTTGCTGACTTCCATTATTGGGATGGCTACAAGTGCTATCAATACAAAATTTTATATTTCAATTTAAAAAACTATTTGTTATGTTGCCCTTAATCATTTGCTAGGTAAGTAGCCTACAATTAGATACAATGCTAGCTTTGGATATACAATACCTTCATCATTCTTAATTTTTATCTGTGTATTGTTAATCAAAATGTTGGGATAATATTTAAATGATTGTAAGAATCTTATCCTTTTCCTCAAATCAAAGTATTTTTGTGTCGTTTCCAGTGTCTTATGACAGAGATTTTTTTTTTATTCCACAGTGTTACAGCAGAATATCTGCAGTATATTATTACATGTATAGATGCAGTGTAGAACGTGACGTCTCGAATCACTAAAGTAACCAATATATGGCAACAGGAAGCTACATAACACTGAAAAAACATTTTGTTGTTTTTATTGTAAATTCCTCTAATTAGATAAGTTAGCATTGGGATAAACAGACAGATTTTTTTTTGTTAGCAGCACAGACCGCAGATTCCCTCTTATTATTATAGGTTATATATTTGTGCTTGGACTTTCTTGGGAACTTTGTCTTCCCACCAACACCTGCTTCTCTTTTCCTGGAACACTTAAAAGGTCAGTCACCCAAATTACTGTCAAATGAAATTAATGAAAACAAATATTTCCAAGGCACACCATTACACATAGTTTTAGCTGTAAATCAAATAAATAATACTAATTCCAAGGCAAGCAGAGATGCACAGTAGTCTAGCTGGCTTTCACTCACTGTTATGTTAAGGTGGAACATTGGCTGGGCATAGAAACAAGGTGGGATGACCCTACTTTTCCTATATCACAGCAACTCACATTTTATATTACTCTGAAATAAGTGTAATTAAGAGACTAAAATCGCAAAACCTAAGCTAGGCCCAAGCTGTGTTGAGGTCACCAACACCTCTGCAATTTGTAAATCGGAAATTAAGAGTATATATAATATAGCACATCTGACCTGGAGTTAAAATGTTGTGTCAAGGATTTTGCTTATTCACGTTCCATCAAACATTTTAAATCCATTACACAATGAATATTAAACTGTAACTGGACCTTTAAAAAATTTATTGCAATAGTCGAAAAGTCACATTTTTCTCCAAATCATTCAGAACTACTGTAGGCCAATTATTGTTGCTAATGCATTAGCGTAAAGCTTAGCTGGCTTGCAGTGAATTAGCTACTTAGCAGTTGACACCTATGACATCTAACAGACTGGACAGTCTTTCTGACCACCTGCTATATGAAGCTTAAGCCTATGATTTTCCAGCAGTCCTCACCGGTTTGGTTTGCCAGCTTAGATGCAAGTCAGAATGAAAAATAAATAATAAAAATAACTGACAGTCTAACCAGTCACTCCGGTTTTCTGCCACCATTAGGTCACAACTTCGTAGCACCTCCTAATATATGAACAGAGTTTTACCCAAGTAACGTCTCAGAGACCAACCTGCTGTCAGATTCTTATGGAAGTTGCAGTTGTCCCATATTGTTCATATAGTGGGGTGCTCAAGTTTTATTTTCCAGCAAATATTGCAACATACAACCATTTTGGTCAGAAAATGTACAGAAAAGCTAAGGGTATAAGTTTTATTGTTTATGGAATCGGACTAAAGAGACTCAACTAGGAAGCTTGATGAGATAGCTTATAGAAGCCGGTTAAAAAGACAATATCACTAAGAAATGGGGAATCACTTGTTTTGCTTTACTGGTCTTAGGACTTAAAAAACAACAACGTGGTTTGTTTTTAGTAAACGGTAATAGTAGTAATGGTAAATAAATAATTCTAAATAAATCAGGGTTAAATAAACACAGTGTTGATCTTCAGAGGTGCTGGCTAAGGTAGTGCCCCTTTTAAGCTCACTATGGGTCATTTGACTGATTTTTAATATTTACAAAATACTTTTGGGAATAAAACATCAAACTACAGTATTTGTACACATAAGACTTTATACATTTTACCACTTTAACATCAAACATTTGCCTATTTTCATCCCTAGGACACAGAGAGGGCTGCACAGTGGCTCGGTGGTTATCAGCGTCGCCTCACAACTAGAAGATCCCCGGTTCGCGTCCCGGTTAGGACGCCTGGGATCTTTCTGTGTGGAGTTTGCATGTTCTCTCTGTGCAGCGTGGGTTTTCACTGGGTACTCTGGCTTCCTCCCACAGTCCAAAACATGCTAAGGGTAATTGATTATTCAAATTTGTTGGTATGTGAGTGTGCTTGGTTGTCTGTCTCTTTGTGTGGCGATAGACTGGCCCCTCCACACACCCCGCGACCCTGCAGAGGATTAAGCGGTGTATAGATAGGCTAATGGATGGAAATAGAGTGCTACATTAGTATTGAGTTAGTTGTGTTTCTTTCAGCTTTGTTTTGGTCACCACCAAACCCTGTGGTAAAAATATGATTCTTTGGCAGCTAAACACTCCACTTTGTACAAAAGACAGTCTCTAACTTTATTTGTCTGCTGCTTCAGGCAGGTCAGAGCTCTTTAACTGAAAACGACTGCTTGTTGGGTCTTGAAATGCTTTTATTAGAGCAGAATCAAAACAGTGAAGTTTAGGGCTGTGATACTAAAACAAACGAGCTGAAAGGTGACTAACGCTTTGAACTCAGAGGTCTTGCGTTGTTCCAAAGTGCTAATTATCTGTGTGCTCTTTTCTTCAAACAACTCTTCTTGCAGAACACATTGTCATTTGATTTACTGGCTAATATGAAAATATTAATTAGCAGAGCTTTGACATTAAGGTTAGGTACAGGCGTGGCTTGGCTGAGATGAATGTCTGTGCAGTTAAAATAATTATTTATGCACAGACCTAAAATTAGAATCTAAAACATGTCGGTCATTTCACAGGGATTACATTTCTGTACAAAGAGGCTCCAGTTTACAGCATTTTCCATAGTTTTACGTTACTATAGAATGTCACCACCTGTTTGTTTTCCTTCTCTCTCGCCTTTTCTAACACACATGAATAATTTACTGTAAAATATTCTGAGCATGAGACTCCTTGAAGGTTTTCCAGGAGCAAAGCCCAAAGGAATAGCGGGCCTGTGATAATGTATTTTAAACTTGAACTTTCCTTATCTAAATTCTGCAGTCTTGTGAACTATTGACAAACAGATTATTGCCAATTAGCAGTTTTGTGATGTGTCCTCTTGTACATAATAAAGAATCGAGGGGATCGATAGCAAAGTCAACTAACAAGGTAGATAGCGCTTTAATCTCTACCTTCCTCATAAGGTTTGGGATTCAGGGATCGTGACCTGCTGCTTGGTTTATCCCCGATACATTTAGGATATTGGTTAAATGATTTGTCATATTATAACCGTACAACCATGGAACCACATTTCAACTTATATGCAACATTTGGACCAGAAAATACACAGAAATTCAAGGTTTAACACCTGGCTCTATATGATTGGAACTGAATAAAATCAGCCTAAAACAAATCTTTGATAAATACTATAGAGGTTGCTCCTATTCTGTGCAGCCAAAGTGTTCCACCTGGTCTTCTACCACTAAAAAACATGACTCATCCAGAAGCGTAAATACAGTTAAGAATACCACAGATAAATATTATAAAAGCTCACCTTATGAGACATAAATCTACCTGTTATTGTATGCGTTTTATGCTCGGTGCCCTGGAATGTGTTATATATACTACATTCTTAAACAATCTCCCCCCACGGTCACTGCAGAGGTCCAAGCATCCCATCCATCAGTGGGTTCCTCCTGATGTTGCAATACTGTGATACAGAATAATAAAGAAGTAAGAAAGACTAGAAAATCAATAGATTATTCTGCAGATCACTTGATTCAGTAATGATCCAGTCCATTTATCGCCGGCCATTTATTCATAAGGCCTGCTCTCAAGGGCGCGCCCAACCCCACCTCTGCCCTGCTGACTCCTTTGCCATTGGTACCACTAATTATAAAACATTAAAAGCTAATCACATGACAGCACAAGGTTAGAAAAGACATGCAAGTAACTTCATGAAAAGTGCAGTAAACAGGGAAAAAAAATACATCCGATCAATATTTGCATTTAAAACAGCGCCACTGGGAGAACTTGTCACAGTTTAGTGGGTTTATGCTGCCTCCATCTTTTCTGTCTCTTCATGTAATCCTGTAATGACTCAATGATGTCGAAATCAGTGCTCTGTGAGGCCGAGCCATCTATTGTAGGACACTTTGTTGTTCTTGTGACTGAAGATCTTCACTCTGACTGTAGGTCTGCAGTTGTTGGAATGACTTTGGGACCAACCAGAAGCCTCCCAGATGATATTATGTGATGGATAAGAATTTAAATAAATCTAATGTCGCTTAACCTTTAGCACAGCACTGTATACTGGGAAATGTCAGCACAGACTTCTTTTCACTCTGACTCCTTCTATTTCTACACGTTTTAAAAGCATATGAAACAAACTTTGGAGCGTTTAATTTGATAAAAGAGGCGTTTTCTATAGAGAACCGATCGTGTTTCTTTATATTCTTTTTGTATTTATTGAAAAATGTATATGAATTCTGCACAATCTGCTAGGTTTTCCAGACTGTGTTTGTGTCCTTGTCGTCAGTATTGGCTCAAATATCTGTTTTACATTCATCAAAACACATTTGCAGTTAGTTATACTATATATACAGACCAATTATGAACTATACTGACCAATTTCTATTCCTGTGGGCCACATGAACGCAATTAAACATGGGTTATATAGCGTTGCATATGGATTTGTTTTCTCCTCTATACATGTAAATTGTGGTTTAACATAAAAGAAATTGAGTGAGTGTTTTTGAGTGTAACATTTTTGTGGCAAAACTGACAACTTGATCAACGGAGACGCCGCGTGCCCTCCACAAGCTTCCATACTGTCCACTGACAGGAGCCTGATCAAGGTCGACTTATTTTCAGTCACATTGCATGAGGGGGCCGACGAACTGGCATTCGCCTTAATTAAATAAAGACATGTACAAATGTCCTTTAGCAGGTGGCTGTCTTATGGAAGTTAACGGCGGTGGCAGCTGCCTATGTATGGTAAACAGGGAGCATTTTTGAAAAGTGATGGTGGCTGGTATAAAGGAGGAGGGGGGAAGATTGGACAGCTGTCGCCATACCCACCTCACTGTGCTGACTTAGAGCTAATGCTCGATCAAGCCTTTGTATATATTTTTCCAGTACATTTCAACACTGTGTACACCTCGTGTTTGAGGCCGCACAGAGACACATTTGGTGTGACAGATGTACACAGCACATGAGCAGCAGAGGGCAAGAAGTGAAATGCCTTAGCCAGTAAATAACTCTTTCTGTCAAACTTCGGGGATAAGCGTGACTACCTCATGACCTCAAAAAAAATGGCATTCAGTGTGATAAGAAGATATTCTCTCCCTTCTAGCCTTATATCCTTTACAAAATAATTTAATATGCAGACATGGATGTTGTTTAACTGTCCCCTGTGAACCTGGCTGTTTGTCTTTTCATTCAGGGGCAATATAATTTCTCCATCTGAGCTATTTACATGTTTAGGCAGCAAACAATAAGAAGTAGGTGGCTACTTCCTCAATCACTTCCAACAGGAAATTAAGGTGTGGGTCCTCCATGAAATCTGCAGTATCGCTATAATCTTAACTTTACTCAAAAACAAACTGTATATTCTGGAATAAGAGATACGAAAGAATAAATTGGACATTTGTGTTCACGGCTTATGGTGTGAAATGATCTCTGGCCAAACAGCTGTTTCTTAAGAAATAATTACAGAAGCTGTATGTCTGAACAAAAAAAACAAAAACAAATGCCAGCTTCAACAGTGCTGGTCATCGCACCATATGGTGGTGATAAGATGCCCAGGTAAAATCTAATTTTAATAAATTCCTAATCAGCTTGGAGGGGATAGTGAAACAACACAGTTAATGGAAATGTGTAGAGTCAGCAAGGTCTTTCACAGCTGCGTTTTTAATAAGATTTGAGAGGCATTACAACAACATTGCAGTCAATGTCATGTTGAGCTGCTCCCTCTGTCTGTAACTCCAGCAGAGGGAAAAAAGAACAGACAAATAAGGGAGGCGAGGGGAGGAAAACATGGTCATCTGTTTCAAAAGAGCTGAAATCTGATCTCTGGGGGGAGAGGCATAGTCGGAGGTACTGTATAGTACATATCATCTCCCTGCGATCATTCATGCTTTCTAATTAAAGAAGGTGAGGAGGGCCATAATTTTATCGTATTTGTTTTGCATCACTGCAAAAATAGAAAATGAGGGCTTGCCAAGCTGCACCAATTTACTTCATTTCGACCTTGATTAAAAGAAAATTAATTGCCACATCTCTCATTATGTTGCAGGGAGCATTTGATGACGCGAATGGAAAAACTCAAAAATAAGACGCAAAGGCTCAGAGGGAGTGTGAGCTGGACCTGGATGTTCGGGAGACAGCACACTCCCCTAATGATGAAAATAAACAGGCCCTCTCAGGGAAAATGACGAAGACGTTACAATTCTGTAATTTAGGATTCAAGATGATGCTTTATATTGTTTCTGCTGCAGATATTTCATGCTTTCTTCTGTTCAATTCTTATGTTTTCACTGCAAGCTATTTCTTTAAAAATCAAGATCATGCTCCTGCAAAACCAATAGTCTCGTGCAGTTTAATAGAGAAATCTGCCCCTTGCCAATAATGACAAACCAAACAAAATTTAAATCCTGTTTACATCCCTCAAGCCCCTGCGGCTCCTCCTCTTCCCAAGGCACCATATGTCTCCATGGATCAACTTCAGAAGTTTTCAGTAACCATGGTGTATGATTACATGAGAATTTCTCTCAGAGAAGGCCTCCAGGAGGAGTAAAATGCTAAATGCTATTTTTGAAATGAAATTCTCCTTCATGTGGCTGCACCTGTTTCCCTGGGAGAGTAAACAGAGCAGACGCCTGATAGAGAAGGCCTGCCCCCAACACACACCTAATTCTAAAATATTTATTAGCTTTTGACACTCTTTTAAAGTCACAGTCTGGGACAAAGGGTACCCTGTTCCTCCTGCACTTGTTTGGCTATACTTATTCCCCTCCCCTCCTCACTGCGCTGCTTCAGCTGCTTATCTCCCACTGCACTGACATGAAATGCAACTAGCTGCAGCACCAACCGGTTCTGACCTCACACGGGTCGACCTAACATCTCCTCCACAGTTGGGTCCAATCAACGGCGCTGAAATGCAACGTTGTGTTGCTGTTGCGAACTTGCGCCGCGTGAATTTTTCATGCTCACCTGAGTATTTGTAAGCGAGTTGTTGCATCCAGGCCCCCGAGCTTGCGTCCCGAAAACTTGCGGGGGAGGGATCATTATTTGGCATGCCTCGTCAAGCCATCATGAAGGCAATGGGGACATCTGAATAATTGATTGAAATAATGTAAAGTAATCTGGCCAGCTTTCATTCTTGGCTCACCTGCTCCTAATTCGGAGACTGCTCTCAGTTGACAGGGGACAGGGGAGGGACATTTAAGGACATGGGAGTAACATGGAGGAGGACATTTTACCCATCATTACCCACCAGCTCTTGTTTCTCCGCTGTTCTTACCAGTTGTGTTTTTGTAAATGAAATGGTGTGTTAAACCCCCCCTGCACTGGAAATTATCACAAGGCATGCAATCACTAATATGAGCAAAACATACAGAAGCTACAGTATCTATGAGAGAATATGTTTGCAGCTAATGTGCTGAGCAGCAACTTCTCCATCTTCTCCTCCTTCCTACTGTACGCCGAGCTTGAAACGTAATCTCACGATAGGAGCCCTAACTGATAACCTTAAGGGGGCTTGAATAGTACATTAAAGCGCATCAGTCATGCATGATCAGGCACCTTTGTTTAGACTGAATTTGAGCAATCAGCTCAGACTCTGTGACATTGTTTGTCTCATACTGTGATAAAGTTCTATGATTGACCATAATTATTCCCTCAGGATCTAAAAGCTCCTTCCTCCAAATTCAATTCCTCAACTTCCCTGCTCGTGTTCGGCTCAAAACACGAGAGCGTGAGAATGTAAGAACTTCGAAAAAATGCATAAAAATCTTTAGAATTTAGCTTCTTTTTTTTTAGAAATATGTTTTTCGACTCAAATATTTCATCAGGGAGAGAAAACAAGAAGTGCTCCCCGGTTATTCCAGGTGTCATTAACAGATGCATACAGACACACCTGTGCAACACTGTAGTTCTATTTATTCCCGGGTTGCAAAGTGCTCACTTGCAGTAACTGTTTCACTAGGTTGCAAAATACGCTTTTTAAGGGATGTACTGTACATGCTGCGGCCTCTGCATGCTAGTAGGATCTAGACCATTGGCACGGAGCTCCATATTAGTAGTTTATCTTTGTAACACGTCTGAATTGCATGTTAAAATCTTATTTATGTTCTCCTCGTCTGTTACATCTTGAGCAGTAGTGGGAGCTGTGGCAACAGTAAATAGGTGCTTTCTCGACTCTGAGTTAGGTGTTGGAAACTCCTTCGCGGTTTCTAATGCCAAGCTCTGAAGTCCTCCTCTTTCTTGCATTTGTTGAAACACCATAGAGACAAGCTGCATTCTTTTCAGCGTGTCATGCTGAGTGCTGCTGGGTACAGTATATCACCTGATATGGTGTTTATCCTTGAAAGCCTCACTGAATACCTCAAACTCCCCTGCCAAGAACAGAACTTGACATGTCTGTCCTCACTGCAGCTCCTATTGTGTGCACAAACTGGTCGTGGTTGTCTTAATTTAGAGAAGAGCCTTTTCTCTTTCAAAATAACTTACCACACACCGGGCCGACGTCCCTATATGATAAGGGCGGTCGGTTTGTCCTCCCCTTTCCTCACTCACCAAATAGCGCCCACTGAAAGTGTTCAGTTTTAGGACACAGGGGTCACACCTGTTGTGGAACTTGATAGAAGGCTTATTTATAAACTTTCTGAGCTCTAAATTCCTCCTTCAGAGAAAACGCTGACACACAAAGAGCAAGGAGGGGTCGGCTGAAATGCTTGTTAAAGAACACAGCGGCAACTGGAAAATCTGTAGCGGGGAAATTAACCAGCCACGAAACTGATCGGAGAGTGTTTAGGTGGAAGGACGGGAGATCTGAAAAATATGGTGTCATTTTGATGACATTATTGAGGCCTACAGTGCAAACATTGTACTTTTTTTCTCAATGAACCCAAAATACACAATGTGAAGTAATCAGTCCTTTTGAAACCATAAAACTATGTGGGTCAACTGTGTTTTCTGGCAGCGCTGCGCTCTCAACCGCTACTGTGGGGAAAACACTCTTTAAATCACGTCACATTGTGTATTCTGAGCGACCTTCGCCGCGTCTTTGTGGTAATTTGAAAACTAAACACTCCTGCAAGGACGGCCTCCGTTAAATGCTATATTTTGCTCCCTAAAAAAGGAAAAAGTCACAATCAGGTCCTCAAAGAGAGAGAGAGAGAGAGAGAGAGAGTCGGGGGGAGCGTCTTAATATATTGCCTAAATTTAGGTACTGAGTTATAGCCCAGGAGATATCTGGGTGGGCTCATGTGACGTATGAAAAGTTCTGGAAATGCTGAGTGGATTTTAAGCATAAGAGAACAGCACGCTGTGGCCGTGGGGGAGAGCTCTGAAGTGACTGATAGCATGACAGGTGCTGCTTGACAAGTGACTGATAAGTGCCCTTTTGAAATGGGAAAGATATGCGTTTTATTGCTTTTCGGCGCTTTTTGCGTTTTTATTAGACAGAACTGGAAGCAGACAGTTTGTTGCAGTACATCAGCCGGAGTGTGAATGTTTGCTTTTGACCTTAAGTTTAAATATCAGGAGTCTCGGAGGCGTCACAATCCGATATAATTTGCAGAAATCTGTTTCAGGTTCTTCGGCAGGAAGACACTAATAGAAGTATCATCATATTCTGCTGAGCCCCTCTCTCCGTCACTCTTGCTGTGCCATGTAATGTAATGTCGTTCCCTTAACATTTAGCAGGGTTCAAGTCATTCTGCACTGGTCAGGAAGTTGTAAGGACCGGATTGCGCACAAGTAAGCAGATACTCCACACTTTATTATAGACATCTGGGTATAATATTAGTCATCGCTGCCAATACCAGCAAAACCTAACAGGCGAACCATGTGACGAGGCGCAATACCAGACAAATCGATGGCACAAAACAGATTGCATTGCAGAGATTCCCTTTGCTGACAGGCCACGGGATAGTTTTGGCTTTTAAAAAATAGCGACATCTTTTAAGGTGACCTCTAGAGTGCTTCTTATAAAATTACAAGAGACAGAAATCCATTTGCAACTGTGCTATAACACTGAGATTACATTGTTACTTTAGAGCCGCGGCGCAAATTAATTTGAGGTTCATTTCATGTATTATATAAATGGATGGTGGTAGGAAAATTAAATCCCAGTATTGCACATTTCTATATATTGTTTTATTCCTGCGGAGGGTGTTTTGGATCACTGTGCTTGCCATTCAATTGGCCAGCAGGGCAAGGTTCCAGCAGATTTAACTCTTTTATAGCCTCAGCTGTCAAGAGGAGGGAAGGACAAAAACAATCCTATGTGCATTGTCAATGTAAATAAAAGCAGGACAAAGCATTTATGGATGCATATCTAGAACTGATTAAAGAGACCTGCCAAGAATGTTTGACAAATTATCACCTTTCCTTTAAATAATCTGAGCTTAAAAAGTAAAAGTCATTTCTTTTGACACAGTTTTCTAATAATAATCATCCAAAAGTGTACACATACTGCAGGTGTCCAGCTAAATCTGCATTTCAAATGCACACACTCACCTGGCAGTGAGGTCCAATGAACGTCTCCAGATGATTTAAGATCCATGTACTCAGATGGGACTGCAGCATTGTAAAAGTAAAGTTGTATTACTGGATTACTTTGTTTGCTTTAGACTTTCATTCTTGGCAATTAATCACGTCGTAAATGTTGCCTGTCAAAAGTGATATAGGTAAAACATTTTAAAAGTGCAGAAAGAGGTGCTGCCGCTGGTGTTTGCTGCAATTTAATTATAGATTAGAAGACACCAGACTTAAAAGTAGGACTTGATTTTAGTAGAATCAGTGGGGAAAAGGCAGAATTGAACACAAATGTGGTGCATTTTCATGTATTGTTGGACAGTTGAGGCATTTTCATTCACACTAAGTGTCACAGTTTACCTTGTCAGACAGCTGTTCTATTCTTGCACTGAACGCTGCTGTCTTTCAGCCTTCAGGCCCTGAAAGAGCAGTTAGCTGTAAAGTTGTAAACTCTATGACTGGGCACAGCAACCCCGTTCACCCAACACCAGCCACACATATGGAAAGAGAGCACAGCGTGTCAATGGGGCAGCCCTGTCAGGTATGAATATCGGAGTATCTCCTACCCTATCTGGGGACCTTGGAGCCATGTGTCGACATGCATCGCACTGTTAGCTACATCGCCTGGTCATATTGGGGACAGGAAAGAAGTGGCGGAACAGAAGCACTCCAGATGTTCTTCATCAGTGGGCCACAGGGGAAGTCTGTTACCACAACACCTGGCTCATTCTGCTCGGAGCTCCGAGGCAGAGTGGTGACGTTCTGCCACAGTCTGGCTATCCGACTGAAAATAGACTCACGCTGCTCAAGGATAGTGCAGGATCCTGTGTTCACATGGACTGTGTCGTGTAAATGACTCTGTGGAAACTTCAGCAACAATCTGACGTATTAATAATGAAAAGTGGGTGTGTAGTGATACGTACTGTGCAGATTTGAACACTCTGTTGTATACATCTGCATTTAGAGTGATTGATCTGATTAACTTTCTAACATTGGAAAAGCAACATTGACTAAATAGGACAACTGCATTTCTTTTCTGGCTGATTTATGTCTTCACGAACATCTGACTTACAAGAAAAACATCTAAATAAATACCCTGCACAAAGTGTGATGAATGATTTAATGACTCGATGAAAATGGCCCACTGCACATCTGTAAATAAGGTTAAAATAAACAATGCACTTTGCAGACCTAAAAATGAATCTGCTTCCTTTGCATGCGTCGTATTTGGAGCTTTCACGCTGAAGAAAAAGGTGTTTATTTTCATTCTGGCAGAAGAGAGCAGGGACGGTGAAGAGGGCAGCGGCCCAGGTGAAAAACGACAGATGCCACGCTCAATAATACCAATGTTAAAATCTCCTTGACCTCCAGGTCATCAAATAGCAACCCCAATTCGTTTCATATTTTCCTTGCTGGATCAATTGTAGCATAAATTTGGGGCTCAATGACAAGAATAATTTAAAACAGATCTATAAACGATAGAATGCTATTCCCTGTGGCCATAGATGCATAACAATTTTCTAGATTGACAGGATGAATCCCCTAAAGCATTGCCAAAGGTAAGTGCACATATAGGTGTTACAAAAAAAACACATACCATAATACTCTGCATGTGTGTGCATAAACACTCGCCGTCCTGTTTGGTGGCGCTTGCCTTTATCTGGTGAGTTCAAGTACATATTGAGAAATCAATGTTTTCTGAATTTCTTAAGCTTTTCTGCTCTGATCAGCAAAGATGGGAAGGACAAATTGTTTAACATGTCTGCATAAATAATAATATCAATGCTGATCCCGCCAACCCCCTTACTTAAGTCAAATGAGTCTGACTTTCAGCTCCACCAGGGATTACAAGAAAAGCAATAAATGTATGAAATGCAAACCTGTATTAATGAGCCTGGGAAGATGTGCTTTTTGAACATGCAGGCGTCCAGACATGCGCTTTATTATTCGTTTAATTTTTGCACATTTAACAGAATTTGAGGGGTAAAAAATGAGACATCTGTTTGACTTATCAAATCCCAAACCTGTCTGACCGAGCCCGAGCACAGACACCATCCTCCTGCTTAGAGGACAAGATTATTGGACTTCACGCTAATACTGTTTTGCAAAGCATAAAAGCCTCTCGCTGATAAATATTAATTTGAGCCTTCATGATGTATTTGAAAATTCCAGCTAAAATGTCACCACATGGAACATTAATGTAATATTTCAAGGCCTGAGAGCAATACTCATATTGATTGCATTTATTTGACTCTGGGGAGGAGAAATAATTCTTCAATGTGGAGACACATCTGGTACCCAAAGATGCGAAGCAGGGAATGAGAAAATGCAAAATAACAATAAAAAATAATAGGACGTGTATTTAAATGCATTATCCCAGAATTGTTTGGATACCAATGCCTTATTATAGGCGAGAAAAGACAGATGTACCCAGGTCTTTTACTGCTATCTCTGAAAGGTTTAATTTTCTATAAAGTGTTTAATACCCAACAAGAGGAGAGCAGATCGTTTGCATTCAGCTATTTTCTCTCCTGCCTGCTATTTGAAGCAGGTTCCCCCAGTGATGAAGCTAAACTGCTAAATGACAAGAGCAGCACTGGTGCTAAGGCTCCAGTTCTTCTTTAAAACTGAGCTGCACTTCGCTTTGTTTCCTGCATGTGTGAGGTTCTGAACTTCAAGGCGTTGTCACACAAGGATCCTGTCCTTTTGTTATCAACGGTATTGACTCGCAGTGAGTCGAGGCGTCTGACTGTCTTTGTGCAAATCAACTGAAATGTGAGAAACAACACTTTGACCCTCAGCCCATCTATCACCGGCTGCAGGGACTTTATTAATTGGATGAACAATATTTGGTTTCTTCAATCATTTCTGTAGGCGGGCCTTGTGTTTTTTTCACATTTAGAAACTACCTTTGAAACATTTACGCACCTCTTCTCTGTCACTTTGGAGCTAAATTCGCAAATTAAAAAAAAAGAAAACCTCTCAACTGTAAAGAAAAAATGCAATCTGTGTTCCTCCTTGCAATATATATAAATCAAAAACCAACTAACACAGCGGTGTGTCCACAAGCACCAAGGTGTGATGGAAAAAATGCCGAATGCGCGCACAAACGCGTAAATCCATCGCCAAACGCGCATCAAATGTCCTCTAATGTCGTTTTCCTCCACAATAATGAGGCTGTATTTTAATAACAGCGGCGAATGTGGTCGTGGTTTTGCTTAAATATCAAAAGAAGTGCATGTCAAGAAACTTTTCTCACGTTGAGGAGAAAATCCTCTCCCATCCAGGCGCTTTGGATACAACACGGCTAAAGCGCCTCCCACTGGCGCATCTCAGTACCAGAGGCTCCCTGCATGGTTCATCAAACACCTCAGCACCTTCTCCTGCTATTATAATTCTTATTCTGCAACATGTGCGGTGTTTGGAGGTGCAGTGTTAATGCAGTTGGGTTAAAAAAGTAGTAGTTATCATGTATAACACTGCAGGAGGATGAAAAAGGTGCAGACAAAGTGATGGAACCTCATCTTGTGGGTTGGAAGATTTCTATATGTGCCACTGGAATCCTAATGTTATTTTAAAGGACACATTATGTGAGCATTTTATGGCTTTTTAATTCTGTTTCATGTGCAAAAATCAAAAGATACCAGCCAGTATAATCTCTAACGGGTAACTAGTCAATTGGAGGCAGGTTTTCTGTAAAGCAGCTCCAAATAGGTGTTAAATCCTGACTTTTTTAGGGGTCCTGACTCACTAAATAAACCATTATTGGACCCATGTGCCCACTTTGCCTGTGTGGCCCCAGCTAACAGAGGCTCCTACTGAAAAATCTGTTCCAAAGCATGAATGTCATTCCAGTTTATTTAATTGTTTTTAAAGGCATTTAGGGCGCATTTGTGTTTTATTGGTAACTCTGCAGCGGGGACAGACTGGGAATATGGAAGACAGATGATGAGACGGAGGTCCTGTTCTGAATCCAAACTGCACCGTAAGTACCTTTGTCAAATGAGCCACTAGAACAATTAGTTACATCTGTGTCTCAGTGATATGCCACCGAGTTGCCACAGATCTGTAGGTTTATTTTCCAAGAAGAAAAAAAAACTCCAGATATTCCCTCTGTTTGGAGAAAAGTGGGCCAGTCAGCTGAACCGGTGTTTGGCTGGGATGGAAAACTTCACAGACAGGAGAAAGAGGGAGCATGCAAACAAACTGTTCTCATTCTGGCTTTTCATTAAAACTTTTGAATTTGCACAGCTGAACCCGTCCAGGGAGAGAAGGAGAGGGCTGCATCCCCTTCATGCCTCATGCCACCAGGAAGGAGGAAGTTTTCTCCAAATTCATAACAATAAACATCCAACCAAAGGATCCCCTAAATAATGGATTTACACAAAAACCCAAGACAACGCCTTCAAAAAGCAAATACCTTTTATCACCATCTGTAGCCGGCACCTGGGAAGGTCGGGCTTTGTCTGGAGCAGAGTGAGGAGGGAAATCAGAGTTTTGGTCGCAGACAATGTGAGCATTTAAATAAGAAATGGAATCTGAGCTCCAACTGTTTACTTTATTCCTCAATTCCCACATCAGTTCATGAAAGCGACACAAAAAAACGGGCAGAAAACAGAAACTTTTTTTCTAGGGGGTTTCAATCTAGAAAAAAACACACACCAGGAAATGACACGTTTCAAACTAAAGAGCAGTGGCTCAGCAAGACAAGGAATGTCACCATACGATACGTGATAATTGTGGAAAAATCTCTGAGCGCTATCTATCACATCTCCTCATGCATCTCTGCATTCGCATGTCATTTTCACTTTCTTTTTTTGCTTAAAAAAATCTAAAGGATTTAATATCAAGCTGCCTGGTCCTGAACTGCTTCCATACGTGACATAAAACAGAAGTATGCTCTGTTGGGGCTAGACGGGTCAGCCAGGCATCAACAGCAGGCATCAGTAAAGTGGCTGCACCGTGGCAGGTGATTTAATGGTTGTCACAGCAGCAATAGAAGTGTACAGAGACAGGATTCCAGTCAAAGCTAATATTTGTGATGAATCACTGTCATGCCAGAGGTAAATGTAACACTAATAGACATGGGGAGATCTACTGTTAGCTGCTTTTGCTAATGAGCATATTCTTTCAGAGAGGTGGTGTCACTTCTGCGTGCTAGTTCCATACAGTAAGGAGAGAAATGAGGGGGCTTATATTGGATTGGGTGTAATGAGAGTGTCATAGCCATACTGCTGTGAGGAGCTCAGCGGAGGAGCTCAAACAGGCAGTACGGCGAGGCCTTGAAACGCAGGTATTGTGTTGTTGGAAGGTGCTTTGTATTAATATATATATATTAGATAACATCTAGTTGATCCGTGGTAAACAGAAAAAGATGCATGCTGGCTGTTAGAGCAGAAGATGCCACTGAAGAAGTGGCACTTTAGTTCAGTATTTCTACTTTCTACTTTCCTCAACTGTATTTCAGAGGAGAATATTTGTAACTTTGGATTATGCAGTTACTTTTAGTTGCTTTGCACATTCAGATTTTACTTCCAACATGAAATAAACCCATAAAATGCTGCTGGAGTGTACTTATTTCAGCTTTTAAAAAAGCAGATTTTTTTTCTCAACCTGTAGAAGAGCATGTCTTTCTTGAACAAAATAAATCCCAACTTAGAAATACTACAACATAAATGTAGAAATTCTGATTTAATTGTAGTGTGGAGATAAAATTCTGTCAACTTTTGATAGCGTTTTTCTTGCTCCTGTGAAATATAGTCATTTTTACAGTCAGGTTAGCTACAGTAACATACATCACGCTTCAATATGTGTAGTATATAAGTACTTGTGAGATATTGCTGCATTTCTACTTTAATTAAATAAAGAATATGAATTGAGGCTGAACTATTTACTTAGTTAATGTGTTATTTGGACCACAATATTCATTCATACATGAGAAACTGTTGTTTTTTTCTGTTTAATATCACTGCAAAGTAAAGATGTTGGATGGCAATATCACTTTATTGCCTCTTTAATTCAGATTACTTATTTTCTGACTTTTTTCACAACTGTTATCGATTCAATAATGACTTTAAACATAATAATTAGCTGAGTTCCTGATGTTAATGCTGATTTTCCAGCCGCTCCGAGGGGCAGCGAGGAGAAATCACACTTCTAGCCTCCCGACACCTCGAAAGCCTCTTCGAGATGGCACTGGGACGCGTCTATCTGTGTCGAGGAGGATTTTCTTTTTGCTGAATGGCAAGTGTTTGGTTTCCTGTTCGGATCAGCCAGCTTTAAATCGGACGCAGCGATACTCGGAGGCTCTCCTCGCAGTGGAAGGTCACGGGGAAGTGCAGAGGCTGTAACTGACTCTCAGCCAGGTGGAAGGAGTCTGAAGCTGACTTTTGTTTCCTCCATGAGGTCAGATCTGTTGTGTGTTGACGAACACAACTGCATGGGTTACATAATGTTAGTTTATTAGTTTTGCTTCTTGTACTCAGAAGCGGATTATTGTTCAAGAGTTCAGCATTAGTTGTTTGGTCGATTACAAATTTTTCTAAACCACTCCTCAATACAGTTTTAATTAAACCCCCAATTCTTATTCCTTATTTAATCCAGTTGGTAAAGCAACAATACCTCACAAAAACTTAAGAGTACACACACTCACGCATGCATATGTCACTGTAGCTGATCAATATGATAAGTCCTGAATAATGATAATTCTGGGGTTGTCTATGCTTTCAGATCTGTCGATATTGAAAAAAACTCTTTTTTTTTGCTGTAACAAATATTTTTTTCCAAAATGTCACCAGTGTCTTGTGAGTTTATCTCATGCTGACTGCACAATCCTAATCTGTGATGGCATAAATACGAAGTCACAAATATACAAATATAGTTGAAGAAAGTAGAAACTCTTCCACAGGTTGAGAGAAAATCTCCTTTTTAAAGCTGACCAACACAAGCACCAGTGTTTTATCCGCTTATCTCATGTTGAATGTAAAATCTGACATTAATGTGCAGTTAATCGAGTTTTAAATCTCATTTGACTGAGCAGTACTTTTAAAAAACTTAGTATTTGCTATTATCAAACAATAAATTGAGAGTATCGTGTGACTGTGATAGTGGTAGTACAACTTTTCACTGCCTGTGTTGGAGCTGATGTACCACAAAGCCTCTCATACTAGATTTCCACCCTTTTCCTGCAGCTTTA
Organism: Dascyllus trimaculatus; assembly: GCA_024666655.1. Taxonomy (NCBI): domain Eukaryota; kingdom Metazoa; phylum Chordata; class Actinopteri; family Pomacentridae; genus Dascyllus; species Dascyllus trimaculatus. Next base: position 25,748,545 of record CM045452.1, read on the forward strand.
GTGGGATCACAGAGTCATACAGCCGATCGTATTTCATTCTCAAGCGCCGATGCCAATGTAGATTTACAAATGTGCCTATATAAACCAGGAACCACAAAAAAGCACAAGTCACTGATCTCACAATTACTTAGTCCCTTTGGCCGTCCACCCAGTCTTTGAACTGTATCTTGTGAACTGAGAGCGCCTTCCTACTCTGGAACGAGATGTGGCAATACCACATGATATTGCTCAATCCACTGAGTATTCACAATTACAATGCGGTCTGTTGCATTTGCCGAAGCCAAAAGAAAAAAATACTAAAGCCTATCAAATTCTGTTGGCCTAATTTGTCTTGTTGGGGGTCTCACTCAATCCCCTGCATCCAAGTAACTCACCGTGGCGCTGTTTTTTTTTGCTCGGCGCCCCACCCTCGCCCGCTCCCACCCCCCTCCTTCCAACACATTCAGCCCGAGCCCTCAATTGCTTGTTTAACTTGACACATAATTACTGTGGAAATATTTGTGTATTTTGTACGGGTGCCACAGTCTGCATTGCAACCGACTGCCAAGTCCTCGCAGCTCCCACTGCAGCTATCGCAGCCAGAATCCCTGATTAAAACAAGATGCTTTCATTTGGGCCAGCTTTGGAAGAAATCACTCCCAGAGATGGGCCTCTCCCTGCCAAGCCCTACTGCAGCAGGGTTTTGCCATGTGTGGCAAAGCTGACATGCTCATTGTACCGAAAGAGGCTTCTTGTTTTTTTTTTCCTGTTCAAACCCAGAAGTGCTACCGAATCGAGTCTTTTCCGTTTAAAGTGGCGCTCTGGTCAACATCGCTCTTAAAACCCAAGAGAGTTGTCATTAAAACCCCATGGAGCTTGAGGTCATCTCTATAATTTTTCTCACAGAACCCTTTAATTTTCTACTTATTGAATGGCTTTTTATATTAGGATTAAGGTAAATGTGCATGAAATAAGTACTTTTTAGACCAAGCAAAAGTAAAAACCCTTCATGTGACTGATGTTCTTTCATTTTAATAATATAATTTGGCAGTTTCAAAGCAGCTTTTTTCCCATAATGTCAAATTAAGGGAAGCTGCAGGCACTGGAGTCTGGGGAGCTAAAAGTTCACAAGCTGGGTCGGTATAATTATTTCAAAGGAATGTTTGTTTACCACCTAAAAGTAGGATGACTTTTCCAGTGCAAAACCAGCTTTATCTCTTATCAGCAGTGCGCAGGTGTGCCTGATAAATGTATTTGGTTAAATGACAATCTATACAATACAGAAGGCTACATTTTTCAAGGATTCCTTTGTGTGTGACACAAAATGTACTTCAAAGGTAAAATTTGAATAGTCCATAATATGTTTCAATCTGCATAAGTGATCTTTAATACACATACAGTGCTGTGAAAAAGTATTTCTGCAGACATCTTCTGTTTTTGCATAGTTGCCCCACATAAATGTTTCAGACCATCAAACTAATTTTAATATTCGACAAAGACAACCCAAGAAAACACAAAATGCAGTTTGAAGGAAAAATGCTGTCCAGACCCACTTTGCCCTGTGTGAAAAAGTAATTGCCTCCTTAGCTACCACTCTACCAAATGACCAAATTAATTTGGTAGCTGGGTTCAGTCTCACCAGCCACATTCACATATGACTACTGCCAGGCTTGTTGAATCTAAACATCACTAAATAAAACCTGTCTGGTGTTGTGAAGTAGCTGAAGGGTCTCAAAAAGCAGCACATGATGCCACGTTCGAAAAAGATTCAAGAACAAAACAAAGTCATTGACATTCATCAGTCTGGAGGGTTATAAAGTCATTGCTGAAGCTCTGGGACTCCAGAGAACCACAGTGAGAGACATTATCCACAAATGGAGAAAAAAACCCAGATGAATATCAAAAGATCTGCAGGCCTCACTGGCCTCAGTTAAGGTCCCTCTACATGAATCCACAATAAGGAAGACACTGGGAGGAAATGGCATCCATGGGGGAGTTGCAAGGCGTGCCCCCTACTGACCAGAACGAACATAAAGGTTTGTTGCATTTACAAAAAGAAATCTGAATGAGCCCCAAGACTTTTGGGAGAACCTCCTGTGGACTGATGAGTCAAAGGTGGAACTTTTTTGAAGGCATGGGTCCTGTTACATCTGGTGTAAATACTGCATTCCACAAGAAGAACATCACACCAACAGTGGAACATGGTGGTGGTAGTGTGATGGTTTGAGGACCTGGACGACTTGTCATAACTGATGGAGCCATGAATTCTGCTCTCTATCAGAAAATCCTCTTGGAGAATATCCACCCATCAGTTCAGGACCTAAAGCTCAACACATATGGTTTATGCAGTATGACAGTGATCCAAAGGACACAAGCAAGTCCACCTCTGAGTGGCTCAAAAAGAACAAGAGGAAGGTTGTGGAGTGGTCAAGTCAAAGTCCGGACTTGAATTCAATTGAGATGCTGTGGTGAGACCTTAAAAATGCTGGAAACCATCTAATGTGGCAGAATTAAAACTATTCTGTAGAGAAGAGTGGGCAAAAATTCCTCCATGGTGATGTAAAAGACTGATCACAAGCTGCCAAGGGTGGCTCCACCAGTCATTAGGTTCAGGGGGGCAGTTACTTTTTCACAGGGCTGATACAAGTTTTCAATAAATCTTTAATAGCGCATCATTTAAAAAACTGCATTTTGTGTTTTGTGGGTTATCTCTGTATAATATTAAATAAATATAAATATTAGTCTGATGATCTGGAGCATGTAAATCTGAGAAATATGCAAAAACAGAAGACATCAGCAAGTCGTGTGGGAGACGTGACCCCAGCAGGTGAAACTCTGTCTGACGAATGGTGGAGTCACTCTAATGTGTCAGTGACTGGACGTCTGAGGAGTCCAGCTCCATCTGACCCGTCAGCTTTGACTCACCAGCGGCCCCAAACCAACAAAATCCAATGCCTCACTCTTTCTGACACCTGTCACACCACTCCAGATCCTGATTTGTTTGTTTGAGATTGTTAATTCAAAGCCTGAAGTTTAATTTTTTAAACCAAACAAGGGAGACGTTCGGTTGTGATCTTTCGTACAGTAAAGCCGCGAGATGCTTTGCGGCACATTCCAGCGGCAAAATAAGTGAAACACACCACTTCAATCAATGTTGGGGGTCACATTCATGTAAATTGGGACCTCATTCACAATATCCAAAGCAAATTATATTCATTAGATTTCCAAAACCATGCCACTGATTTGTCAAGCTGTGAATGATAATGAAGTTGTGTGGTTAATGAAGGACTGAAGATGCAGGCTTTCACAATCATGATCGTCTTCTATATAACCCTTATGAATATTTAAGGATCTTAATTCTGTACATAATTGCGCACCAAAGCTTGGCATCTCTATAGACTTCACAAACATGTATGTAATGGAGGAGACAGGCCCGGCTATATTTCATTAATCATTGAAATTAATTAACTGGTGATAATATAGGATGTTACACTTGCGGGATCCACAAGGAGCTGTGAAAAAAAGGGGGAAATGTGCGGAAGATGCACGTATTTCTGTGAAAATTTCACGTGAGATTATTCACAGAAAGTCAAGAGTTCGTATTCATGTTGCTCTGCGTTTTCCTGAGGCAAAAAACGGTAGCCTTAAATAGCTTTTTGCTCCATACGTGAATTGTGCACACATGACATGATCGTGTTGCTCGTAGAAAACTGGAGAAAAATTGCAAAAAGGCTCGTGTCACTTGGGGGAAATAAATGATCTCTCGCCTGCATTACAGTACACAGAGCCTTGAGATCAGGGCTAAAAAAAAACACAACCAAGAAGTAAATAAGCTCGGTCGTATTGTGATCCGACCTGGTGCCTGTTCCCAGAACAGCTTTGGGAGTGAACCGGAGTAGATTTGAGTGTCATGGTGGAAATCCTCAGTCAAATAAAACAAAGTGGGGCTGCATCGATGCTCTGTCTTGTTTTATATGATGGCTTGAAATAAATGAACTTTAAATGGAACCTTGGCAGGGACTGGAGCTATTGATCGATTGAAGCAGGAGCTGAAGTTTAAGGGCACAGCTTTCCCGGGGCTGAGGCTGTAACTGGAGTAATGAAATTGATTAGGCCAAGGGAGGGTGACAAGCCAGTAGAGTCAAGCCCTTGATGTAAGGAAACAAGAGTGCCATCTAATTGGGGTGTAATATGGGTCTTTAGAGGACATTAAGCACACAAGTGGCGGAAGGGAAGCCACTCTACTGGATGGAGCCAAGATGATGTTGCACCGGTGTTATTATTTTGTAATTATTCACTCAGATGATTGGATTATGGGAGTCAAAACTGAGAGTCCAGCCAAGGGTCAGCTTATGCCCAAACTGTAGCAGCAGCCGTTAGAGCAACGTCCAGTCTGTCTGTGCATTCTAATGTTTCTGCTGTGACTGTACTAATTAAAGGAGGGGAAAAAAACAAGTTTTTCTCGACTAATGAAGGACATTAACGTCCTGTTTGAGTTAAAAATGTCTTTCTCTGACTTTTATGTACTTGAAAACATGCAATGCTATCAACTTTACTGGAACTTTACTAGATAAGCACCTTGTTTTCAAACAAATTTGACAGATTACACACATTTAAACTGAGAATCAACTAGTTGAAGACAGCTGGAATCCAGAATACAAGCCCTCTAACCAAATATATGTTAGAGACAAATCATATTAGATAAATATTTTTATTTAATGTGAGGGATTTTTACAAGTGTACCTTTAAATTAGGGTGAACAAATGTCCTTTTTTCCTTGAACTTGGCTGTGCAATAAGTTTAAACTGCTAAATTTTGTCAAAATGCTCAGTCTTAAATGCATTTATCACCAAATCAGCATTTAATATCTTACTATCTCTTTTATCTCTTGGTCTGGAAGTAATATGACCTGCAAATTAACGAATCGCTGCTTACGCGGCTGTCACTGTTTTGAACCTGAGAGGATAAAAACCCTTTCTCTCGACAAGTCATGAACATTAAAGTTGTGTTTTAGTTTTTAAAAACTGGTTTTCTTTGACTTTTATTTACTTGGAAATTTGCAATGTTTTTAGAACTTTACCACCTAACCACCTTGTTAACTAACTGGTTGCTTAGCATAAGAATAGATTAATCAAAGTTGAAGACAGTTAGAATCCAGCACACAAACTCAGTGATAAAATATATTTATACACTATATAGAGAACCAATATATTTTATTAAATTTGAGGGATTTTTTCATGCCTTAAAATGTGCTTCAGCGTATCTCTAAACTAGTGCTAAAAATGTCCTTTTTTCTCCTTAAGTGGACTGTCCGCAGTAGGTTTAAAATGGGCAAATTTTGGTCAAAATGATCACTTTTTTATACATTTTACATGCAATTATTGTCCCATCTGCATTTAATATGTAATTATCAGAGTAAAGAATAACTAAACTGCACGTCTGACAACCTTAGTGCCCAGAAAAACAGTTTTATCTCACAGTCTGTGAGATAAAATTCATCATTTGGCCTGTAAATCAACAAACCACTGCTTACCAGGCTGTCAGTGTTTTGAACTAGAGAGGATAAAATAACTTTTTCTCAACTAGTCATGAACATTTAAGTCCTTTTTCAGCCAACTTACTTTTCTTTTTCTTGGAAATGTGCAATCTTATTAGAACTTTACCAACTAACCACCTTATTAACAAACTAACTGTACAGATTATGCGATAAAAACTGCAGTTTGTCAAGATAAGAGTCAATCCCTCCCTCTCATCCCCACTCCCAAACCAAACCGGTCGAGGCAGATGACCGCCTTCTCTGAGCCTGGTTCTGTTGGAGGTTTTTTTCTTCCCCTCCATATCTTAGGGGGCTTTTTGGTTCCTCCCCACAGTCGCTCATTGGGAAACCAAATGCAACTTTGGATTGTTGGGTTTTTTCTTTTTTGTTCTTTCTATGCTATGTAAAGCCCTATGTGATGACATATGTTGTAAATATGAGCTATATAAATAAAACTGAATTGAATTAATTAGAAATAAAGGTGACGAAAGTTGACTCCAGCACACAAATTTGATAACAAATTAAATTTGCTGATTTACCACATCGGACAAATATTCTTTCAATATGTGCCTTAAAATGTGCTTGGAGTGTATCTTTAGGTTGGTGCTAACAAATGCCCTTTTTTCTCATGTATAATAAGCTTAAACTGCTAAATTTGATCGAAATGCTCACTTTTTATACATCTCACAAGCAATCATTGTCCCATCAGCATTTAATATGTAATTGAAGAAGGACCAAACTACACCAAAACTACCTTTGTCCAGAATAACTCAGTTTGGACGTCATTTGACCTGCAAACTATCCAGCACACAAATTCGTTTACGAATTAGATGTGCTAATTTATGGAGACAAACCATACTGGATGAATACTTTAGTAAATGTGAAGGGTTTAGCGTGCATTAAAATGGACTTGGAGTGTTTCTTTAAATTAATGCTAACAAATGTCCTTTAATGCCTTTAATCGACCATCTACAATAAGTTTAAACTGGGCTACAATTGAGCAAAATGCACACTTTTTAAACATCTTACATACAGTTATTTTCAAGTCAGCATTTAATATGTAATTATACGGACCAAACTGCATGTCCTGCTACCTTGGTGTCCAGATAACTAACAGTTTTATCTCTGGGTCTGGACGTCATCTGACCTGCAAATCAACAAACCACTGCTTACCGGGCTGCCACTGTTTTGAACATGAGAGGATAAAATAAAACTTTTTCTCGACTAGTCACGGACATTGAAGTTCTGTTTTATCAAAAAATGTGTTTTTCTAAGTTTTATTTCCTTTGACTGAACAAAACATTTAAATGCACTTTTTACACATCTTACATGCAGTCATTGTCCCATCAGCATTTAATTTGTAATTATCAGTGTTAAGATGGGCCAAACGGCACATGTGTCTACCTTGGTGCCCAGAAAAACTGTTTTATCTTCCCTTTTTATACGTCTTACGAGCATTTGTTGTCAAATCAGCATTTAATATGTAACTATAAGGACCAAACTGCACGTCTGGCTACCTTGGTGGCCAAACGTACCCCCCAGAAAAATAGTTTTGTCTCTGGGTCTGAACGTCACTTGACCTGCAAATCAACAAATCACTGCTTACGGTGCTGTCACTGTTTTGAACTTGAGAGTAACTCCGGCTGGGATCACGGGGAGTGCAGTGTCCTCCTGCCAGCACAGGCCCTGTCCAGTACAGGGGCATTTATCTCCTGGCCTGAACTGTCTCACTCAACAGGATGGCCAGAAGTTACGGTGCATTACAAGCACTTAGCGCAGTGATATCAAGGTTCACCTCTGATTTCCAATCTCAGGCCAGAATAGTGGGCTGGGAGGCCGTCATTAAAAAGCCATTACATGCCCATATTTCATATACCAGTCTCTCCTATGTTTCAAGGTGTTAAAAGCTCAATGTATATTTCCTCTATATTTAAGCGGCAGGACAACGGAGCAGCACATAGCATCTCACTAGCAGCCATTGACCTTGGCCTAGCCAGCCTTCATTAGCTTTTAGACACTTATCAGTCATAACTGGGTTTGTCCTCTCCGCAACGTTTCCTCCTTCACTTCACTTAGGCCGGAAAATAATGGCTGAAATCCATTTATCTGCCATTTCCAACAAGTGCGTGACATTAACAAATTATCTACTTTTCACTAAGTATGGCCAAGGTACCCTCTAAAGGATTCCTCCACTCTGCCGGCCAAGGTCAGACCTTTTTAGAAACTGCCTTTTTTTCACCCTCCCCTTCCTACCTGGGCTATTTTCTTTCCTTCCCATCTTTAAATATTCATTCTGCTTTTGCATGCTGGGGCTGAGATTTTATGAGCACCATCAGCCATATTTCTCCAAACACACATCTTTATTTGTTTTTGATTATTTATGCTCCACTCCCGACTTTATAACTCACATCCCTAGGAAAACATTGATCCAAGAGGCAAATGAATCTAATTAGGACCTCTTTCTTCTGTGCTGAATATTGACTTGTTTTGAAAGGTGCCTCTCCATTTCAAGCCAATGTCTCTGGAATGCTCAGTCCCAATCTCTTTAAGGAAAACTTCTAAATGCTGATGAGATATTTTAGTGCATAAATGCAATCCTGTACAGATCTACAGTGGCGCCAAGACGTTCATAATGTATCATATTAATTGCAGGATGTCATCAGCGCACCAATTTCCAACTCTCTCGAACTCGTGGCACCAGTTTCTTTCTCTTTTGTTGAGTGCTTTTTGTTCTTTTCCTTTTTAATCTTAAATTAAACATCTCGCTGCACCGTCTAATCTCTGCAGCTCACTCTTGCACATTCAGGGCTTCCTCGGCTCTACCTGTCAATCCAGTCAACAAGGACGGTGCAGGGGAGCGATGATGCACCATTAGTCAAGAATCATCTCGGCTGAGAAGAACCTTTGTTCTTGACACAGAAAACTTGTGTTCCATCTCGATCAGTGAGGAAATGGGGCCTGGCGAAGCGTACGTCGCCTCACATTTGTCTTGAGCCGCCGTCCCAGGGCACCGGCGCTTGTTCCCGGCATTACTGAACCCGGCTTTTGATGCAAAGCCCCTGCATTTCACCCATTTCGCGACAAACCCCAATTCCTAAAACATTCTGTCGCGTCCCATGTAGTTGATTCCTATTTAAAGCGGTCATGATTATTTTATTTCGTAACATTAATGGAAGTACATTTGGGATGGAGGAGGAGGAGGAGGGCGGAGGTGGTGGTGGTGGTGTTTGCATTTGCAATTCATATTCCTCCCCGCATGATTACATTAAGAGTATGTTCTGTCATATTTGATTAATGTATCGTGTTTTCCCCTTAAAACAGGATTAAAATATGAAAACGGACAGAAATTATTCTATTACAAAGAATGATCAATTTTTAATAATCTACTCAAGGAGGAGAAGGGCGGGGGGGAAATGACTCGCTGCTTAGAAATGCACAGATCGGGGTTCTGCAACATTTTGTAATCAGGGTTTAAGTCGGAGACACAATTAGCATGAAAGGCTGCCAAGCCAAGCTTCTGACTTCCAGGTGTCGTACTGTACATTCATGTTACTAGCATGCTTTTGTGTGTTAAAAACTGCATCCTTTTTCCTGCAGCCAACACGATCTTTGTGTTTACTGTAGATATCTTTTAAATCTCCCTGTAATTTACAGAAGTAATCATAAAATTTAACGCCCACTCTTTAATTTTGAGGGGTGAAAACATAAATAACGGAGAAATACAAGCTTAAACACTGTATTGAAAAGTGCCTCACTTTCTTACGAGCCCGCGCTCCATCATCTGTCGTCTCCTTAGATGTGCTCTTTGTTGCACATTTTGAAATATATTTTCGGGAAATTTTCTCTATTAATCTCTCCTGGAATGGTATTTGTCACAGAAAAAAAAAAAACACCACATTCCGTCAAGTCTTTAACCTTGTGGAGAGATTGCTGCGAAAAAAAGCTCCTCGGTTAACGTCAACAGCCATTTTTGAAACAAAGTGAGTATGTGTACCGATATAAACACGGGCCCTCCAATTCCACTGTCAGCCATTTAGCCTGACCATGGGTGACTGTGAATTAAAAAGAGGGGCCTTTATGTGCGACCCTGCAGCACAAAAGGCTACATCCATAACTTATAGAGACAGGGAGGCCATTAGCTGCCACTGCCGGGCCACCTTTACATAATACGCTGTGTGTGGACTAATCACTGAGCTGAGGAGTCAAACTGCTTCGCGTCTGCGGCGCTTCCACATGGAGGGAAAACAATCCAGAAACGACAGCCCGCATTCTGCGCTGATACCACTCGGAAAAGCGCTTTCAGGGAAAAATCCTTCCCCCTTTGGCTCCACTTTGGGTAATGATTAAAGTCTGCTAATCCCGCGTTAACTTTTATCATATGAGATCAATTGACCGTTTGTGTGTGAATGGAAGCCTGTTTCTCCAAAACAAATCACATCCATATGGGCTGTTTTTTTTTCTTTTTTATGGCAGGGACAAATCAAAATGTCTCTGAAAAGCCAATTATTAATGCTGAAGCAAACCTTTTTTTTTCTGGGGTCGAGCAAACGACAACAAAGTGTGGCTGTGGAACCAGAACCACATGGAACCGGGTTGATGATGCTAACAGAGAAAGTTCCAACAACAAACTATTAGCAGTTGTTAATGCGGAGCATGAAGCACACATGTGCTACGTGGTTGTCCCAGCTTTTTTAAATGCCTTTTTTTATCTACTACAAATGCAAATACTTTTCTTCCATCTGTGGTTTTTATTTATTTATTTATTTGTTTGTCATTTTAAAGGTCGTATTGTGCTTTACACCCGTGAAACAAGAGCAGTAACCACCTCGTGCAAGATTGAAGTGTTTTCGACGCCGCTTCTAATCTTTCAAAATAAAGTGAAACACAAGTGCCTTTGATTGCGCTTATCGAAAACAGTTAGGCTCACTATAAAGTTGCTAGTTGTGCAGAAATCAGGTAAATGATACCGTGTGTCCTGCTTAAAAAGGATTTGCAAACCATTTGGCCTGACTGCTCTTCATATTACCTTAATGTCTCCCAAAAGGCCAAAGCCAAGAATGAATTATTGATAGCCATCATATGGATCGCACGCTGTGGCTCCACATGCCTATTAGAGGGTTTTGTTCATTCATTTACGCTAGCTTGGACTGCTGCCTTGACCGACGCATCACTCTTCTTCTTTTACTTTTGTCCATTAACTGTTAACAATAACTGACTTTATGCAGGTCGCTGAGTTTCTGGCAAACGGCGAAAACAAATGCAGGGATCATTTGCATGTTGTGCCGCTTCACATGATTCGACCTTTGACGTCTCTGTTAGCCTTAAAAACCGTTTAATCTTCCCCCTTATTTTGTCACTGACATTAGAAGACAGTTTCCAGTGAAACAATAGCTGGAATAATAATTGCTATGTTTAAAAAAAAACGCAATCTAATTGTGCTGATGCCCCTGGGAACTAATATTGGACTATCTTATAAAAGGCCCACAGTATCCCTGCAGTGATTTATTGCTGAATTCCAGTCATTTTCAATACATTATAGTTTCCAAATTGTGTTTAAATTGAGTGTAGAGGAGAAAAGGCCATTAGGAGATGCAGAAATGAAGATTATATTTAAATATTCATGCACTCGGTACCTTATTATTGAATCTGTACACTAACAAAATCAATATTAAGTGCAGCTTGACATAAATTTATTTATGAATTTCGACTTTCTAAGTACTCGCGTTTTTTCGCTCAAAAAAAGAGGATGAGTATAATGCTGTAATGATATCAAAACAGAGTGTCAGGGTGCATTAGTCTGGGAGTTTATGAACCCGCACATAAAAACTCAGGAGCGTCCCTGTAGAAGTGCTTACTAGGCAGAAATGTCGCTTTTTACAAACATCAGTCATTTTACAGCCCCGTATCGCGGAGCGCTCCTCGGCTGTGGGTGATAGTTAGAGAAAGATGCAGTCATCTTGTTTGTTCTAAATGAGATCTTTGCAGTAAGCCTACTTGTATTAAGGCCTGGGAGTGGGACTGTGTAACATTTAATTAAAATGGATGTCTCTCGTTGTGCCTAACCTGTCCCCCTAACTCCTTCTTGTTTCCAGGCCATGTCTTTGTTTAGACAACAGCCCAATGTGACACTTATGACATGAGGACGCTGTGGTTCAGAGGATTTTCTTGTTGCACGAGTCTTAATACGGCCGCGTAAAATAACGTGTGATTGGCTGTCCCTTGCTGAAAGCCTCAAGGAGAATTATAAATGTACTACAAGTAATAAAACATCAGCGTTGCTTCTTTTTATGCCGCGTTGTGCGAGTGAGAGCGAGAGGAATCGCAGCATTTTTCCCCCATTTATATCACGGTAGCGTTAAAAATACAACGGATTTTCATAAGTTTTCTTCTTGTTCTTTTGTGTTTTTTTTTATAGAAATGTGAGCAAAGTTAAAAGGCTCTTTATTGGAGGAGCCGCATCTCTGGACACAAGATGATGCCATAAAAGCAGGAAGGCATGGAAAAGCAAAACATCAATCTGAACTAAGAGGGGGAAGCAATAAATCAGAGAATCATAGCCTTCAGCCCCGCCTTTAAAATCATTTAAACAGATTCAAAAACCCTGATTCTGCTCGAGTCTGTCTGTAAGCACCCTTATAAAGCCTTTATGTGCCTCAGACACAAGAGGATAAACCCACAAAACCTCATTGAGAGACAGAAAAATGACGCCCTGCTCCCGGGAAGTGGATGCTTTAAAACGCCAGTATCGGCATCGGCATCACGGGGCGGAGATGAGTAAGTAAGGATCAGGGAAGACATCCATCCAAGGCATTCCGCTAATATGCTTTACAAACCTTTTCAGGTCTCTGTTTCAGCGTTCAGGTCCACTCATATCCAGAGTTAAGGGGAGTTTATCAGATGCTAAGTACATCTACATTATTGCAATTTCCTCATTTCCCTGTTTGGAAACATGTCAGCTGTTCTGTTTAAACTCAGTGCCGGTAGATGAGGCGGATAAAGACGTGCGGTCATCGGATCTGCTGCCACCCAACAGAATATCAGGACATCTCATTAACTTTTGAGAGAATCCTTCATTTGAAATCACACATGAGATCTAAATCTTGACTTTGAGTGGCAGAAATAAACCAGTTTAACTAGATCGAATGACAAAAGCAGCAGAAAGGCAACCTGCTTCCAGAGGGCAGCCCATTAAAAGTTCATATCAGCTGTTTATTTACATCCTTCTCATCTCCACTACAGTAACTTCAGGGGAAAAAAGCCTCCTATTATCTATTTGAGAGCATTAGACGGACACGTGTTCAGTAAACTGGATTGTAAAGAGCCAAAGTGAAGTTTAAAATAAGAGAAGAAGACTGAACCAACATGTTTCTTGGGAATCAAAGCCACTTATTCCAGTCACTCACTCACATAGTTGCACTTCAGTGGATCATTTCATCTACTAATTTGTGAGTATTGAGAGTTTAATCCTTACATTTTCAAACAAAAGTTAAAAATCTACCATTTGCAACAGGATACTTTAGCTTAAAACGCTAATTTTTACAAAAAAAAATCAGGATTGAAGCGACATTTTGCGTTATTCGAAAGCAGCAGTCGACAATTCTAACTTCCTCAAAGCTTCTGAAGTAAGTTTCCAAGAGCCTCATTTTAATTTAATATTAAATATGTTCAAAATGTAGTATAAATACATCACCTACATGATCTGAATACTTCATCCATTACGGGGAATCACGAAATTTACAGATCCACAGTACGGAGTTTTTGCCAATATCCGATTTGCCGATACTTTCACACCAGTTTTGGCTGATTGCTGATATATGTACATGTATTTTCACCTAAATGCAGTGTAGCAACCAATAACATAAGAAACAGCCATTAATGTAATAAGTTGTTATGTTAATGGCCTAGCAAAAGATCCTTTGAAATTGTAATAACTGCAGCCGATAATGTAACAATACATAAATAGGACTGCATTTCTTGGAAATAAAAGGGTTTTTTTTGCAGTTTTTGTGCAGTTTGCTCATCAAAAATGGGTATAGTGGATGGTACAGTCGTCACATTCATTCATGTAGCTCTCACTCTCCTTAATTATGATTGTAAGCGCCAACTTGAGAATTATTTGTTGTACAAAATCTTTATTTAGAATATTGTTTTTTTGTTTAGATATGTAAATTCATACTTTGATGTCGGCGTCTCTGTTGGATGTTTGCATTGTCAAATGAGTTTACCACATTTTTTTCCATGGAAAACACTTCATTAAAGCTTTTTTCAAACATTTCTTAGGAAAAAATGTTTCAATCCTCACTTAAAACTGTGTTTAAATAACTGTACTGGTACTATGATGGCACATAACTCTAATATTCAACATAGAACATGAACACTCATTTACAAATGTAAAAAAACAAGCTGAAGAGTATTATGTGCGTTATTGGCTCAAAAACTTTACGTTATTGGCTTTATTACATATAAAATGGTCAAAATTTTTACGTTATTGGCCGTTATTATGTTATTGGTTGCTACATGCATAAAGCATCAAGTCTGTCCTGTAGTAGAATTAATGTATGCTGTTACCATGACGGCCCACTGGAAGGCACAGACATAAAAGAGAATCCCTTTAGGGCCAATATTGTGTTTAAATCCTTTATCAGCCGATACTGATGATGATGTCATCGGATGTCATCCCTAGTTTTGTTTGCTTGTTGTTGACTCCAAAAAGACATATGTGTGTGTCGTCTATTATCTATATATATGTGAACACTGATGCTGTATATGAAAATGTAAAGCACTGGGGGATTGAAAGGGAATAGAAAGGCTTGGAAACATGTAAGTCCACCTCATTCCGGGATGGTGCAGCTGATAGTAAGGTGGTTTTCAGTAGGAATATGTCAAAAATACATTTTTAAAGATAAATTCTCAGGGAGGGGGGGTGCATTTATGGGTAAGAATCAATGACAAGCGATAGGAAATGTGAGAAATCGAGACACGAAGAATCGAACCCGGGAGCCAAAAATGTTCCTTCTGAGAAAAAGTGTTAAAAATAGTGATTAAATAGTCCGTGTGTTTAATTTGATGCTCTGACAAGAACTAATTTTTAGTCTACATCCCAAAGATCCCAGACAAATAAAATCCGATAATAAGGCAATAACTGTGGCGCTTAACCAAAATGTGTAAATTGTTAATAAGGGATGAAAACAGCTGTAGCAGCTTATTAGCAGCGAGGCTTTAAAAGGGAGAAGCTGCGTGGAGGGAAATGTACTCATTCATGCTTTTCGCCTGAATGTCAGCTTTTTAAACCAGTCTGCGGCGGACGATGTTTCCTTATTGTTGACGGAGAAAGTGTTCCTCAGCGGCCCCGATGTGTCCTCTGTCTGTTTCAGCCCCTCAGTCTTCTTTCATCCCTGTTCACCCAAGAAATGGAATCATAAAAACCATTCATGCTAAATGAAAAAGGGCATCATAAAGCCGCATTACACCGGAGTACACTCCTCTGCACCTTCCATCCTTATCAATATCACCCTTCGTCTCCTCGCGCATCTCTCTCCTGCCTCCCTGGTCTTCTTGAAACAAAAGCATAAAAGCCTTAGAAAGAGGCATAATCTGTCATTCCTGTAATATAAGATAAAAGTCTTTAAAAGCTAAAGGTCCAGGTTGTTTTTCCCCCCTCCTCTCTTCTTTCGAGCCGGCACTCTTTAAGACTGCTGCTCAGGATTAGCAGCATAAAGAACTATATATTATTTGCAGAAGAGCTTAGCGAGCACAAGTCCCAGCCTCTATATATATAAGTCAATTTATATTAGAATTTCCATACATGCATTTTCTTGTTACCGTCAATATGCAAAAACGGTACTTACCAACAAATAATGCATAATGTACTAGAGGCAGGGCATCAATAACTGTATTTGAGCCTTAAAAGAAAATGCAGAAAGGCAGAGCGTGAAGATGGGGCCATATAAAATATACAACGCATTAAACACAAAAACGTCAAAAATATAAAGATGGCTCTTTGCTCGGGAGACAGCGAGTCATTTATCTATGAGGAAGGAGGAGGAAATAAAAAGCTTCCATCCCCAGCTCTTGTGTATTTCATTTACTAACAAAGTCAGGTTATCTGTTTGCAGACAACTCTCTTCCTCTCGCCTCCGAAGAGACGCACAGAAGACGCTTTTCTTTTAACTTGGAGCAAAATAATGCAATTATGGTTTATTCTGGGCAAAATGCTTGACCTGCACATGGTTTTATGGTGCAGCGCTCTCATATTTAATTTATTTATATTTAACACCAAAAAGCAGCGATTAAAGAGCACCAATTTGGGGAAAGGTGCACTTGAATACAAAAACCTGTCATTGCACACCTCCTTCGGGCACTTTGGTACACCACATAACACGTGTTCCTCTCTGCTGGCTGGCTCGGAGTGGAGACGACGCCGTGTAGCTTTGTGGTGAGGTGTTCTGTTGCTTCTGTTGCATTTTCTCCCACTGGTTTGACATTCAAGATCTCTCAATTATGTATGAACGGCAAGCAATATCCTTTACCATCAGGCCCCAATGTAACATATTTCATTTTCAAGGGCTGCAGAGCACAATCAGACCCTCTGTGTAATTACGACTTATTAAAAATGATTCCAAATTATCAGCGGATCTGTGGGCTGGTGTCTGGGTCCAAACTGAGAACTGTTGCACTGCATTACGCGCAGAATAACTCCCCATGGGTGGACGGTCTGTCAACAGAAATCGCTGTCCTTAGATCACTGAGCACTACAAATTAATTAAAGGGAAATCACAATCACTATTGGATTCGTACACACATATATGCAATGTGACAGTGAGCACCTATGGAATCTTTATTTGTGTTTCCTTTTTTGTGGCGTTGCAGACATGAGCAGCTTTGGGGAATAAGGCATTATTGGAAAGGCACCGTCGATGACTTGTTGCAACACACTTTGAGCACTTTCGTGACTAGTTTTAGCTCCCTATACACACTCTCATAATGAGAAAACACAGTTCAGCAGAGAAAAGACATCTCAAACAGCATGTTTACCCTTCACACAACATGGAGGAATTAAAAATGGATGAGCGCCCCATCCATTATTTCAACCTCCAAATGGCAAAATCTGTATAAAGCTCTGAGTATCCGTCTGGGTGAAAATAAATAAATCAAATATGCACTTCAGCGTTTCCTGCTCTTTTTCTCCTGCGTAGGATTCGGCGTCGCGTTCGTGGAGGGCACATCCTGCTCTTGAAAGCACGATGAGCTTTCTAAACGTATATAAATAAACCAGCAGTTTTTCTCAATTAGCTTTTGCATCTTTTCCTGTTAATTCAAGTGATTTTGTCACTTTTCTGGGGCAGCGCATGGAATATTTAGACAACACTCGTATATTTCTCCCCCAGACTCCCAGCTGAATCCCCCTCCTCCCCTCTCTCTATCTGAAGTATTCTAATTTGTGAACACAGGGGTGTCAGAAGTGATTTTACAGTAAAGTCACTAATTATATGCAACATCAATGCGATGTGGGGGGAAAACGTTAAAAATTTAGCATCACAAGACAAATGGAAAAATGCGTGCTGAAACAAGGAAAAGAAGCACTAACATTCGCAGTTTTTCAATGAATAATACATGTTTTTTTTCCTTTTTTTTCCCCCTCACTGCTTCACGAGGACTCGCCCTGTGTCAGTCTCATCTTTATCCAGAAAAACTACATGTTTATTGTGACCTTTTTTTCTTCTATTTTACGTGCAGCGTTGTTGTTCTCATCCACTCATTAAAAGGAATAACCGACTATATGAAGCATTGTTCTGCGAGATGATTTCATTAGCAGAAACTGGAACAACAATAGGAGGAAAAAAAACACCATTGGAACTAATTTGTACGTGACAAAATCTGCATGTTTGTCTTCCTGTAGCGGGGGAAAGTTGGGATTTTTTGCCAATTGGACGTAATTTAAAATGGTTTCTATGAAGATGATATCAGCCTCCTTGTGCATATTTGCAAGAAGACTGGATTAAAAGCATTGGTGGTTTATTGTGGCTCCCCTGCTGCTCACCAAATGGCAGTCATGTGTATTGTATAAGGTGCAAAGGAGACTGATAAACTGTTGGTGCATCAAGCTGACAGCAGCCAAGTCGACCTGCCCCCTGAACTCTGCTAACCAAGACTGACATAGCGGGTCGACGTCGGACTGACAAACAACTTTGCCTCATTTTGAACGGCATTTTTCATGGCTCCCTTTACACAGTAATTATATTCCAAATCATTACGTGTTGTAAAGTCTATTGACCCTTGGTAAACTTATATTTACCAAGCTGGAACAGTTAATGAAATAGTCTTTTAATTAGCACTCCTCTTAAGGGTGGAACTTCTGAAGGGGTCCCTGTTTTGTTTTGGCTTTGTGGTTGACTGAAGTGTACGGATCCACTGTTCTAAGATAAAACAGTAATATCTTAATTAAGACTTGCTGTTTAACTGTTTACAGTCGAGACCAGGCGCCCGTCGTAGCGCACCTCGGCGGCACCTGCAGCCCAGGAACATTCGCTCATGCGCCATGAATCAATAAAACAATATCATAATTTCTTCTTTTGTTGTTTTGTTTTTTTTAAAAGGGCCGGGTCGTTTTTCAAGCTTGACTGATTGAAAGTGGTCCGACTACTCAAGGTAACAACTGGAAAAGGGGGTGAGGGGGTTCTTTGCTGCTTGTATAATGCAGTCTTTGGCAGGCTCTCTCTTTGTATTAGATACATTAGGACGGAAATGTGCACTAACTTAAAAATGCTCATGTGAAAAAACATGGAATGTATTAAATTAATGGTCTCTTTTGCCTCGGGGCAGTAATGAAAAGGGACCCCCAATGAGTTCATTTTTCACGGCTTTGGTTATGCATTCAACACTCTAATTGAATTTCAATGTAAGTTTTACAAAGTCTTTATTACAGTGACTCTTGATGTAAATTACATGTGATCTATCGTGGGACTTTCACCCATTAAGTAATTTAATTGTGACATGCACTTTCTACGCACCTCATGCTTTTATGCCTATTCCTCCTCATCCAGATTGTCACTTTCCTCTATTATCGGTGCTGTTTATGCGGATTGAGGAAAGTAGTCTGCGTATACTCTAGGCAACTTTCACGAGAACAGCTCCTTAAAAGGAGTAATTGCTCCTCTCCCCCCCACCCATGCTAAGAGAGGGGACAGCACCCGACAGCTAAAGTATACTGGAGTATACACAAGTCACAAGGATTTGCTAGATGTTCTCAGATGACTGCACAGGGCGCGTTTTAGCTGAGAAAAGTAGATTATTAGATTTATCCCGTGAAGAGGAAAAAGACGGCGCTCGGAGCATGTGAAATTCATCACGTTTTCCAAATTTCTGCACAAGAGGAGTCATCTTCTGCAGAACCTGGCAGAGATTTGTTGAACGCATTCCCGGCGAAATAATAGAAACGATGCATCCAGTTCTGTCTTTGCAAGCATGTTGTGCACACTGGGGTCTGAAATGCAACCTGGGAGTCAGTTTTTCTCTGTCTCCATCTAGTGTTTCTGCCCGAACTGGCTGCTCGAGCTCTCACACACGCAGGGCATAAATAGAAAAAGCCATCACCTCCCTTTTCCTTTAGCATTACAGGACAAAAAGGGCTTTTAAAATAAAACCTGCGACGGAAATCTTAATCACAAACCGAACATTTCTCATCAACAAGGCCGGCTGTGTGTGCGAACGTGCGTCGGCCGTCTGAAACGCCGAGGCTGAGCTGACCTGATCATTAGAGGGAGGAAGAGGCTTGACCTGATATTTCCTCTGTTGTTTGGTCAGGAAAGGGACGTTATTGTAAAAAGGCTGTAAAGATAAATAACCCCGCCGTTTCCATGGCAAAGGCGCAAACAGTGGCCGCCAAAGACAAAAGAGCTCGGGACAATAAATCCAGCTCTGTCAATTTTGTTTAGTTTCCAAAGTGTTTTTGAGGGAAATATGGTTTCAAAACAAGAGGCCACGTCCATTTTTCCACAGAGAAAGGGAAATTGGATCAGTTTTTTTCGGCTTTTTGTGAACACGCCACGGTTTCATCTTGTACGTTATTTTCCAGGCCGCGGCATCCTGATTGGTAATAGGAATATCTGACACCCGTATTTTTGCCTCTGGATCAGGAAACTCCTTGTACAGCTGTATACATGTTTTTATAGCCTTTGGAAGAAAGGGTATTGTCTTTAAATTCCTAAGACGGCTTTGTCCAGCCTTCATATTTAAGTGGAAAACCATCCTAGGCACTATTTTTTTTCTCACAAGTGAAACAATGATGAGTGAGCACGCACCTCTGCTTTATTCTGAAGGTCACCAAGAGTTCATCTCATTAGAACAATCCAGGTTCAAACAAGCTGTCAGTGATAATTCTTATCACGCAACATAAAAGAGGAACTCTGCAGCTGAGGACGTTCCTCAAAATAACAGAAAAACATCAGCTCGCCTTTAATTTTCGGACCCTTTTTCTGTCACAACCATCTACAGTGTTAAAACAATACAAAAAAAAAGATGGCTGTCCTCTCCGTCCCCCCACCAATGCTTCCCCGTCTTCTCATTGTCAGGGGAGACGAGGCTCGTCAGGAGCGAGGCGTGATGAAGAGCGGCCTTATCACCGCGATACGAGAGCAAACACAGGAGTCTTTACAGCACGTCGTCTCAGGAAGCAACACGCGCCAAGATTACTGCCCTTTAAGAAGCCCTAAGACACGACCAATCCCAAGTAGTATTTTATCTTGACAGTTTGCGGCGCTTTGTTTGCCTTTTCTGTGAAGCCTGGGGATAAAAGAGCAGCCTCTGTGAGCTGTGTCTGATTAGGATCTAATTGTTAACATTCGCTGTGTCTTTTTTTTTTCTTTCTTTTTTTCTACCATCAGCCCGGTGTTGCTATACATGCAGCAGGTAGAGGCCTTTTTCGGTGTTATGAAGGACTCTTCCCTTGCTGCTCTCGCGTGTTACTCAAGTACTAGTTAGCACTAAGGTGGCAGGAGAGGAGCCCCCAGCTCGACATCAACAACAACAACAACAACATCAACAAACAGGAATTGATGGCGAGTGTTTATTATCTGGTTTAATTGCTCCTCATCTGGAGGATCTGACAGTTGCGGTTAATGAGAGAGGGAGAGGAGGCGCACGCTGTTGGCAGCCAGTTTCACAGTATAAGACGAGCAAGTGTGTGTGGGTGTGCGTCTGTGGTGAAAAGAGGATAGATCGCATTCCAGCTCGACGGAAGCAGCACAGAAAGATGCATGCAAAGAAGCATCAAACTATTTATCAAATTATCAAAACAAAGGCCCCTAAATCTGGAATTTCGAGTCCGAGCTTCAAACCCACACACTTTTACTGTAAGCCACGTGTCTCAACTGTACACGAGCTGCAAGAAATACACCTGCGCCAGTGCTGACACACCATCGCACACACCGGCCGAGGTCTTAGCAGTTTGTGTGCAGGAATCAGATGTCAAGCAAAAGACAGGATATCGCTGAAATCGAGCTTCTTCCTTCATCTGGCCTGCAGCGCCCCTGGCTCGCATCCAACAAGGGACCTCCCCGACATTGTGCAGTGTCACGCACACGTCCAGGCGTGGTTCGACAAAAATAAGAGCATCAGTAGGTGTTTGAATCAGCATGGAGGCCTGCAGGAGCGAAGGGATGCCCTGTGTCCTCGGAAGAAAGATGAAAACTGAGAAACTTCTGCGTCGCCTCTCCGTCAAACGCCACACATTAACACAATATAAACACACGCCACCACAACCACCATCACAGGCTCGCTGTCCCATTCATAAAATCCTCCTGTTGAGAAACACGGGCATTTCTTAAACCGGGCATACCCGCCCCTTTTACTACTCTGGCTCAGCAGGCCCACATGGGAACAATTAGGGGTATACGCAAGTTTGGCAAAGGTCCGTAGCAACCAGCTGCATCTGTTTTTATTTACCTTTTTGCTCTGGTGCTGGATAATGTCATGAGCACATCTGCTACTGTGCAACGTAACCGTGGTTACATGCGTGGTTGACCCATGATTCTGTAATTACCCGCCGAGCGAGATGAAGAGGCCCAGCAAACCACTCAAAGCCACACATAGCCTTCCTCCCCCCTTCTCTCCCTGCATGTCTCTCCAGTGGCATGAAGCCTCGGCTGCCTGAGAGCTTCTAGCAGCCGAGCAGAGGATGCTGAAGTGGCGTTTAATGGCCCAAAGTTGTATATAATAGTCATTTTCACTTCATTTTGGTGTCATTAAATTGCCAGTTAGTTAATAACTCGTCCCCTCTGTTATAGTAAGACTGAATGTGCTTGTACTGAAATGAGATGGAATGAGATACGCTTATCAGATTTCCTGATCTGATTGCTCATTTGTGGTCACGTGGCACAAGCTGCACAGTTTGTCACCCGGACTCGGAAAAAGGTCTGAACATGTGCCAGAAGTATGACATTTTTTTGCACGAAGAATCGCGGTTTCTACAGAAACACTGCATGAGATCTGATCAGGAGGAGTGCAGTTCATGCAAGAAGTCGCTCCGCAGCATGTTTCTTGTTTGAAAAATCATGGACACCCACGCACAACTGGTCATGTGAGGAGACTGGGATTAATCACAGGTGGTGTTCCAGTTGCAGGCTAAGATGCAGCAAGATGTCCCTCTGATGTTTCACAGATCTGAACTAAATGAGGAAAAAGTTTTTCTTTCTCCGAAGGTCACGTGTCTTGTTTGAAATCCTGAAAGTTCACATTATTAAGCATCTTGACGCAGCAGACTCAAAGCGGCCAATCAAGACAGAACTTGTTTATAATAATGATGAGTGATTATGAGCAATAACAATGAAGACCATATATGGATCACTTCACAGAAGCTGGTGTGTGTGGGGGTTGGGTGCCACCATGCTTAGCATCTCCCAGATGTGCAAACCATATGCTCGGACTGAAATTAAAACAAAAAAGAAACAGTGAGACATGAAAGGGGTTTTTTAACTTTGTAAAGACAGTTAACAGTCGATACAGATAGGGGTAATGGCCGAGAGAGGCCACATGAAAGAACGGGGATGTTGGCGTGCTTTTTGCACCACTTATTCCATTTCCTGCTCATAAGTTCACTGAGCAGATGGGAACCAAAGGCACAAGGAAGTTTAGATTTTCTGCCCCACAGCCCATTGTATATGATGCATGTAACTGCGTAACACTGCACTGTTATCATTTACAGACGCTTTGGTGCATGCCAGGAGGTCACAATAACAAAGGTGAAAATAAAAAGGATAGAGTGAGACATCTTCAGCCATTTTTAGTCAGCAGATTCTGATCCATACCTGCAATTCTGCACAGGTTATAATTAAGTTTGTAAAATGTAAAGCAACTAATCAACTTCACTGGCAAACGTGATCAGTTAAACTCCACCTCTCGACTACATGTTGGAATTCACACGTTTATTCATGATCAGTAGTTCATTTTAAAGGCAACAACGACTGAGTGTAAGTTCACGTCAAAAACACGCAAAAACTGGTTAATTTGGAGGAGATCATCTGGAGGCAGCCTGCTGCTCATCAAGAGAGGTTTCTGAAAACATATTCAATAGTGCCCTCTTCTGTTGGTTCAGTGTACTGCAGCAGACACACATAAAGCAGCACCACTGCAGCTGAAACAAAAACTTTCTTTTATAGATGGAAAAAGACATGTTTGTAAATCATAAATCTCATCTCAAGTCTAAGATTCGTCAGTGACACGTAGATAGTCCAAGTCATGAAAAAATTAAGTCTTCATTATGGGCTTCAGTAGAAGCTTCTCTGAAGGTGGCATCAGCTGAAACTACTGCAGGGGTCTTCACTTCATCAGCCTGTTGTGCCGCTCGGAAAGAGACATGTTTATTTAACGCCTGCCTTCCCTTGTGTCTGGATAATGTCGACCCTCGGGCAATAGCTGGCAGAGCTCTGTCTGTAATTCTGCTTGTATAATCAACCTCCGCTGACCAACGCGTCACCTTCTTACATCTGCAAACAGACGCTAAGCATGTGGCACCGATGGAAACTACAACAAGAGAATCAGAAGGCCTTCACCAGCAAGCAGGGCACGTTCCCACAACACTGATCTAATGTTCAAAGAATGTTTTAAGGATCATTTCAAATAATACAATATTAAAAGCAAATTGAGACATAATGTTTGAGCTGAAACATTTAGAAGATGTTTGGAGGAAGTTGTCAGGATTAACAGATTATGTTACATGATAACATTAGAAGGACGTTCTCAAACCAACATTCAAAAAAGGCCTCAGACGATTTTCCCCAAATGTTCCTATAATGTGACACATTAAGAAGAACTTGAAGTCGTTTTGTGTTGATGAGGGAACATATTATAGAATCTATAAAACGTTTTCAAAATGTTCCATGATAAGAAAGGAGGAACGATCTCAGCATAACATTCGGCAAATGTTTAGGGAAAAAACTCTTTAGACTTTATCCTGCTTTTAACGTTTCAGCTGAAAACATTACTAGAATGTTGCAGAACCTTTTTTAAAACATTTTTAGAACAAAATAAGTCTAGCTGGGTTAAAGCAGACGTCTGGAACTACACCGAAACTGTTCTCTGAGTGTGGATAGACGTAGAAAACGTGAAATAAACAAACAAATAAAGAAGGAAGTTACATTTAATAATTCATATGAAGCTTTTAATGATGGAAGATGTGGCCTTGTAATGTGAGTCCGTCACTATTGTGATATGAATTATAGTTTTTTATATTGAAGTAAAGCTGAACCCCTGAAAAAACATGCAAGTTGTACCAAACTACATTGAAAAGGGTTGTTCACAGCACACTAGTTCAAAAAAGCTGATCAGGCTTTTAATCCTTCCAAATCCACTGCACTCTTCTCTGCTTTTGCTGGTTTTCATTCCCAGTGCTCATGTTGAACTGTTGTTGTTCTTGTTCAGGTGAAGCCAGTGTAGTAAAAGACACCGCAGATGCTTCACCCTTTGTTTTGGATTCCAGTAGATCTGTCTCTACTGAGGTATTTGTGTCGGCACGTAGAAAATCAACAAAGCTTGTTCCGGTTGCATTGTTAGGAGCCGTGGTGTCATTATCAAACCTGGAGGATCCATTTCCACCTTGACTCTCCGGCATCTCATCAGCGTTAGAATTAAAACTGCTGCCATCTGTCTGTGTGTGATCAGAATCAGTCGTGGGAAACCCCGCAGTCTTCTCTGTAAACGGGTCGGTGGACGAGTCCAAGAGCGAAGCTTCTGTAGTCACATTCTCGTGTCTGAAGTTGATCCTGGACAGACCTGAGATGTTTGGACCAGGAAAAGACGTGACGTGTGACGATGTGTCATCAGGCCGGGCTGCGGAGGTGTGATTGTCTAATTTTAGTAAAGATTAGATTAATCATCTGTATTTTTTTTATAATAATAGGGGACAGGAGGAGACTCAACAAACTGATCAGGAGGGCGAGCTCTGTCCTGGACTCTATAGAGGAGGTGGGTGAGAGGAGGATGTTAGCCAAGCTGACATCCATCATGAACAACCCTTCTCACCCCCTGCATGACACTGTGGGGTCTCTGAGCAGCTCCTTCAGCAGCAGGCTGATACACCCACGGTAAAAGAAGGAGCGCTACCGCAGGTCCTTCATTCCAACAGCCATCAGACTGTACAACACACAACACCAGCACAACCTGAACGTGTTGTAGCTTTTTTGCACTATTCATCGTACTATCACCATGTGCAATATTATTTATTCAATTTTCCTTGTTAAATATTACTTTCACATTCATACCTAACTTGTTGTTGTATCTTATTGTATATTTAAAATGTTTCTTTATAGTAGATTGTTTATTTTCTTTTTTATGTATAGGGTATATTGTGTGTTTTTCTGCTTTTTCTCTGCTGCCGTAATGAGGAAATTTCCCCGTTGTGGGATTAATAAAGTATAATCTAATCTAATCTAATAACATACATTTTAAGCTGATAGAGCAACATTTTAAGACAGAAGCTCCTGCAAAAGCTCCATAAAAATACCTTCCTGTATTATTAATATTTTTCCACCACTTCATCTCGCAAGTTAAAGTCTCCACTCAAAAAAAATGTGTTTCGCTTATTGTTGTGTCTGTCAGATGTTTGACCCTCACTGCTGGCAGGATGATGCATGTGCGGCGTTTGACACCAGAAGGCTGTCTTCATATTCATCTGCTGATGGAAGAAGGTTTATGTGTTCACCTCTAATCTGAGGTTGAGACATGTACTTACAGACATGATTTGCGGCGTCACGGCTAGTTTTTAAACCGGTCGTGGGTCCAATACACAACTTGCACAACCGCGATGTGGAAACCTGAAGCTTGAAGTGCAAAAACTCACAGAGGGAACATTTTTGTGCTTTTAAATTTAGAAGAAATGATAGTTGCATCTTCATGAGAGCCGTTATTTATCATTCTCTCATTTTTTAGCATGGTGGTGGGAGTGTCATGGTCTGGGACTGCATGAGTGCTGCCACCACTGGGGAGCTACAGCTCATTGAGGGAACCATGAATGCCAACATGTCCTGTGACATCCTGAAGCAGAGCATGATCCCCTCCCTTCGGAAACTGGGCTGCAGGGCAGTATTCCAACCCGATAACGACCCCAAACACACCTCAAAGACAACCACTGCCTTGCTAAAGAAGCTGAGGGTGAAGGTGATGGACTGGCCAAGCGTGTCTCCAGATCTAAACCCTACTGAGCAGCTGTGGGGCATCCTCAAACGGAAGGTGGAGGAGCACAAGGTCCAGCTCCGTGATGTCGTCATGGAGGAGTGGAAGAGGATTCCAGTGGCGACCTGTGAAGCTCTGGTGAACCCATTCCCAAGAGGGTTAAGGCAGTGCTGGAAAATAATGGTGGCCACACAAAATACAAACACTGTGGACCCAATTTGGACATTTTCATTGAGGGGTGTATTCACTTTTGTTGCCAGCGGTTTAGACATTAATGGCTGTGTATTTAGTTATTTCGAGGGGACAGTAAATTTACACTGTTATATAAGCTGTACACTGACTACTTTAAAGTGTAGCAAAGTGTCATTTCTTCAGTGTTGTCCCATGAAAAGATATAATAAAATATTTGCTTTTGTGACACACTGTATGTTAAAATACATTAGTTGTGGAAAAAACATTTAAGACCCAAATATCTGTATATAATATGTAAGTATTTTAGATCTAGAAGGGATCTTTATCTCTCAAATTCTAACATTTTTATATTATTCTCATTATCAGGACAGTAAATGCATTAGACTATTGCAGGTTACTAATATTAAATGAAGATTTGCACCATTTGCGTAACTGTTGATTGATTTAAAGACTTAAGAATAATACAGTTAAATACTAAAAGCAAAGGAAAGTTAAGCTGATCAGGATATTCTTGAAACATTAAAATAGAAAATGCACGAGACAAGATCGGGAAAAATAAACTCAAGCTCAAAAACTATCTTGTGTGGCCTCTTGTTTGCATTTTGTTGTTTGTTGTTGTCGTTTACATCCACTGGAGCCTCACTTTAAACTGTATAAAAGGTGTTAAGGTTGAACCATTAAGTGTCTGACTGAGCAACAAACAAAAAGTGCTCAGCGTGACTACAGTAAACTCCCTGTGGTCAGAAGAACACCCAATAATTAATCACCTCTTTAGTTTTACTGTGTTCATCAGCGGCACACTCACCTATGCATGGCAGTGTGTTCTCCATGGTCCAGTGCATTTTGTGATTTGTCTCCTTGAAGGTGAGCACAACATCCACCCTGTAGAACGGCTGCACGAGCTGTTGGCTGTCGGCGCAGGGCTGTAAAACAAACCGGGTTTAGACGTTTCACTCAGTCATGAATCCTTATGGAGGGGGGGAAGACACACGGAACATCGGAAACTGTCCAATCTGCATCACACAACGTGCACCACCAGTGATTTATCTTTCAATTTTGGCACCTGTCGTTTCAGCTCTCACCTTGATCTGGAGTATTTGTGTCGTGGGAAGAGTCAGGGTGACGAATTCGCTCGTCTCGTTCACGCTGAAGTTTTCCGTCTGGTCAACGGACACGTCGACGACGGTCAGGGCTTCACTGGAAGGGCCACCTCGTTTGGTCAAACCCATGTGGCGCTTGAAAATGTGTAGCACAGTCGTCTCTGCTGAGGATGGAATCACTGAAATGTACATGAGGGAGGAAATTAGTTACTGGCACTGGTGGTGGGAAGAAAAAGTATCTACTGCATGTCTATGTGTAGTTTCAGGTACTTGCTTTAATGCTACTTTCTGCAGCTAATTCTCTACATTTGTGAGGGAAATGCTGCACTCTTGACTCCACTACGTTTCTTCAACAGACATAGTGCCTTTACTTTTCAGATTATGTGTTCAGATTAACACATAACAGAACAGCTCAGGATTAAAGTCTAAATCAGTAGTAGTTTTTTTACAGCAGCATCTACCTGGAACCCTCTCAAAGTAGAGTCACGGAGCAATTGAACCATCTTTGTATTTTGAGCTGAAAAGCTAAAAGACTTACTTTGGAGACGTGTGAGACTTTGATTAATTTGCTGAAAAGATGCACAATATGGGAGCTTTAAACAGTTGTTCCTCTAAAGAAATAAATATTTGTTTTTAGTACAAATCAAGATACAAGATACTAGGTTTTTATTTTCCATTTGTGCACAAACAGACGGTCTAGGCCAGGAGTAGCCAACTCCGGTCCTAGAGAGCCCCTATCCAGCATCTTTTAGATGTTTCCCTCTTCCAACATACCTGATTAAATGATCAGGATCATTATCAGGCTTCTGCAGAGCTGGATGATGAGCTATCATTTGAATCAGGTGTGTCAGAAGAGGGAAACATCTAAAACATGCTGGATAGGGGCTCTCAAGGACCAGGGTTGGCTACCCCTGGTCTAGGCAGATTGGAATTCTTGTGCATGGCTCTCTTAGAGTCCAGTGAAAACACCTAGGCAAAATAGGAAGTGTAAATTTAAAACACTCAAGATTAATAAAAGATAAAATATAAAAAATATGATAAATAAATTTGAATGCTGCAACTGAGGAGTGAAAACTGAACAAGGAACTAGTAATGTACTAAATCAGGTAGCAGAACTATTTTTCCAACTCACATCAATCACCTCATAATCCGCACTTATTTTGTGACCCTTTGGAGAGGGTCTGACTCAACCTGGGAACCACCAGACAAAAGTAAGTAACTTCATATGAACTAGTTTAAACTAGCTGTTGTCTACAACGGTACTATTCCACCTCATACAGAAGCACTACTCATTTGGCCACAGAGTCCAGGCAGCATTAACACTAGTCCTAGGACACTAACAAGTCCCACATAACAGACTCACAATGAACAAAAGTAGAACAAGTGCTTTTATATTTTGAGTTTGGGTGCAGCACTTTAAACTGAACAAAAACATGAGCGCAGCATACAAAAGGTCTTCTTTTCTACCTTAGAGAAAAAGTTTTAAAATATATAATATCTATTGTTTTGGTAAGAAAAGGGTTCAATTTACCCAACTGTACAAAAAAAAATTTAAAAAAATTGAGTTGCTCAACTGGTGACAGATTCTCTACCTTTAAATTTATTCACACCTGACAAGTGGTTTTAACAGATAATGATCAGGTAGCGTGACCAGCACACAGACATTCCTTTGACCAGTGACTAAAAAGGCTAAAGGCGGCTTTATTCAAATGACATGATGCCACAGATGACAAGAGAAAGACGAGAGCGGTCTGGATTGCATGCTGGGTACTGGTGTGTCATTTAGAGCTGTAGACAGGCACTTTAATGTGCACATTCCCACAATTTGTTGTCTAAAAATAGCTAGAAATAGATGCAAAGCTCTGGATGAATGTGTACAACAATGGGATCCAGTCCCTCAAAAATGTCCGTCAACTTCACGGAGTCCATTTCCACAAGCAGCATCGACAACCTCACTGATGTCTGTGTGTCTTGTTACTGACTTGTGATCGTTCTCCATTCTCGCCATTTATCATTTCCAATATGGTCTGTACTTTGTTGTTTCATGACATCCATTGTAGAGATACTTATTGTGACAGAGTTCAATAAAATATTACATGCTGGGTTTATATTTTTTCAATATATGTCATTGCAGTGCTTTTACTCAGCCAAACTATCTCAGTACTTACAGCATATATAGATCACAGCTCTCTGCTTGTTACCCACCTTTTGGACATGTCGCTTCCATACTGTAGGCAAACTGACCCCTGACCAGCTTCAAGGCCAAAAACTCCCCCTCATGTTCCATTATCTGTGTTGACCACAAAGAAAATCCAAAATGCAGTAATTTAGTGAATATCAGCTGCAATACTGGCAGTGGTCACTAGGTGGCAGGATGCTGTGTGGCATTTCTCACTTTGACAGGACTCAAGATCTCCCTCCTCCTGCCTTGAACCGTGATGTCTGCTGCGGTCACGTCGATGTTCATCTGGATCAAGCTGGCATCTTCCAACGCCACAATGAGGCGGTTGCTCAGAGACAGAGACCAAGGCAGCTGGAAGA
The DNA here is from genome assembly GCA_024666655.1 of Dascyllus trimaculatus. NCBI lineage: Eukaryota > Metazoa > Chordata > Actinopteri > Pomacentridae > Dascyllus > Dascyllus trimaculatus. Next base: position 25,778,557 of record CM045452.1, read on the forward strand.
GCAAAAACAAACATTGCAAACACAAAAGATGAGATAAGATGAACTTTATTGATCCCTCACTGGGAATATTCACATGTTATAGCAGCTGAATTTAGATAAGGCACAAAGAAGCACAAGAATTACAAAAAGAACAATAGGGCTAAAAAATAAAGATATAATAATAAAAAAAGGTCTCACAGAGACAATACACCAGACATGATAAATCTACATATGGATATGTACATTATGACACAGTGAAATTTACATATGAATAAGTACAGTTATGACATGGTGAGTTTATATTTACACCAGTTAGCTACAACATTCTGACCACTGACAGGTGAAGTGAATAGCATTGATCATATTGGTACTATGTGCTGTTCTGATGGAAAACCTTGGATTTTAACATCCGTGTTGATGAGACTTAGACACCCAAATAAACATTGTCCCACAACAAACACACTCCCTCATGCAAATGGAAATCCCAAATGTCACTGGTCTACCCCTGCAGGAAAATGCACCCCACCACATGGAAACAACATCAAACCATCAGGAACATGTTGAGGAACATGACAATGGCCCAACATGTTGATTTAACCTCCAAACTTCCTACACCCCATTCTGATCAAGCATCAATGGGATGCAGTGGAACAAGTTTGATTGACAGAGGCCCCACTGCACAAGCCAGAGCACCCAAAGGATCCAGTACCAGCGTCCTGGTTCCAGACCCCATAGGACACCCTGAGAGGTCCTCTTGTCCATGTCCAATGGTTCAGAGCATTTTTGAACACATAAGAGGGACCAACACAATATTAGGCAGGTGGTCATAATGCTATGACTGATCGGTGTATATGTATAAAGGCTTTCCCGCTACAACATTTATTACCTTATTATCCCAGTTTCCATTAGGAACTTGTCTGATCACCTGAATACACACACATAAACACACATTGCATTAGATACATCAGTATTAAATCAAAAATAACACTGCTGTAAAAATAGCACATTTGGTTGAAACTGCATGTTATAACATTTACCTGAATGTACTCGGGGTCACACTGGATTTTCTCTCTGCTCTGGACTGAAACCACGGGACACTTCATTATCAAACTGTGAGGCCGTCCTCCGAATCGATTTATCCCTTTCTCCAGATTCAGGGTGAGGACATTAAAGCCGTGCTAAAGAGTCAACATTCAACCAAACAGTTGTCACCATCAAGCCCAGAAGTCGGAGTGTGTATACAAGGATCAGATATTTCTTTGACATACCTGCTGCTGGACCAAGCATCCAGTGTAGCTGACTGTAAAAATAAAGTTCTTGTCTTTGTCTTTGTGCAGTGAGAATCCACAGACAGACAGCTGGAGGTTTAGGTGATACAGAGATGTAAGGTTGACTTATGGAAAAACAGAGGAGACTTACAAGCAAATTAATCTCAAATTAATGTGAATCATATAATTTCTTTTGTGTGTGTGTAATTCAGACCTTACCTTGGATCTGTAAAACCCCAGACAGCCAGACTCTGAGCCCTTCAGTTCTTGCACTGTGGAGCCACATCTCCATGTATTCAGAAAAACACGTCACGTCTCCCTCTGAAAATGCAAATATTCTCTTCCAATCAGTGGAAAAGCACCAATAATAACTCACAGAATTAATGTTTACCTGTTAGTTTTGGTGTTGGACTATCAATCCATTCTCTTGCCGGAATGGAAAACACACTCCTCATGAAGAAACACTGCAAAACACTGGAGAAAGGAGCACGGAAGGGAGCTTATATTTGGACAACGGTGAATAATTAAAGTCAAGTCTTGTTTTTGGTACTTACATAATTCTGAGCAGGACGCTGAGTCTGATGTGATCCATGATGAAGTCAAGAAAACCTCAGAGGGAGGTCCTATTTGTAGGTGAGGGGTGTAACACAGGTGCGTTTGCATTGCGTCTTAAGAGGTAAGCGAGAAAAAAGTCACAAAGACTGACTCAAATGTGTGAAAATTGCAGCTTTAAAACAATGTTATGTCAAATCTCCCCAGTCTACAGTGGTACTCAATAAAAACTGAACTAGTCACACAACACTGAGATCCATATGAGAAGGGCCAAAGTGTTCTCCATCTGCTAAGGAGATCATCTGGAGTGTGCAGGACGCTGTTAAGACCCTTTATAGACGCCGTGCATCTGCAGTCTTTCCTGCTGTGGTCTTTTGGGAATGTGGAAGCACTGAGAGGGACAGGAAGGCACTGAATAACCTGATCAGGAGGATCAGTTCTGTCCTGGACTCCACTGAGGATGCGGCTTAGAGGAGGATGTTTGCCAAGCGGACATCAGTCATGGACGACAGCTCTCAACCTGGCAGTGGAGGCCCTGAAGCAGCTGCTACACCCACAGTGCAAGGAGTATTACTGCAAATCCTTTATTCCTTCAGAAGTCCGGGTTTTCAATATGACTATACCAGAATAAAGTACTGTAACTCTCTAACTTGTTAGGTGCAATAACCTAATGTGACACTTTTAAAGCACATTTCTATACACCATATTCATATCTGTACATGTGAAAGGTGTACAAAGTGAAATGTATTATCTTTTGTCTTTATTTCCATTTTGTTGTAACGTCCAACTGTCATGTGTTAATTTCCACGGTGAGGGATGAATAAAGTTCATCTTACTACATGTATTCTGCATTACCTTTTTCCAGCTCTTTATTAAAGCTACTGCTGCATGTCATGAATCATTTGCACTACTGTACATCGCTGCTACCATATTGCACTACTATCATCTCAATAAGCTGTCACTGTTTTGCACTACTGCCAGTGTACATGGGTTGATTTTTATATATTCAATTTTATTTTATTTACACTTTATTTTGATCATTTTTTTAAAAAAAAAGTATGGCACTAACATGAAGGTGAGAGAAAAACGTCTTTGCGGTTCCTCTGTATGTCACAGATGTATGGAGAAATTCACAATAAAAATATTCTATTCTATTCTACTGTATTCTATTCTATTCTCTTTATGTCAAAAAATTAGAATACAGTGGAAAAAAAATAATAATTTCCATCAGTTATTTTAAAAAGTTCAAATTTAATTCTAATTTAAGTTATTTCAAGCATTTTTCTGTTTTAATTTTAATTATAATGGCCCACAGCACAATTTTGAAAAACATTACAAAATATTACAACTGCCACGTGCCACGAGATATTTCACTTTACGTCGTATGAATATAGAGTATGTGGAAGTTTTTGATTTAAATGAGAAAAAACAGATAATCTAAAAGCTATTCTATTTTTGATGTCACTAGTATAGGAGTCTAGTATATCCAAACCAGTGGTTTAAATGGCTGCTCCACTCTATCAAATACAAATATCTTAGATTTATTGAATGTATTGATTGCTGTATTTGGTCTCTAAGGTTTAAAAAGTGGAATTTAATATGTTTCTTAAATACTTTTTTTGGCTGTGCAGAATAAATTTGGAATGGCTTGTGGACATTTTTAAGCATACAAGATTTTGTCATAACCAGATTTTTCTCATGTTACATGGTGGCATTGTTTTGAATATGCTCTTTAATCTCCAAAACAATTCTTCAGTGCGCACCTTTCCTTTGGACTTCCAGGCGAATCGTTATGGTTAAACTTCTAAGGGTAGTTTACAGGCAATAAACTCTGCGCATTGTAAGTCAAAACACACGACTAGAGCACCACAACTACCCACATACGGTTTAAGACAAGTTTATAAAAGTTTACTGTATATTAATTGTGTAAAGGTCAGACTTTAAAGTAAAAGTTTTTAATTTGAATTTTTGGCATCCCTACAAAAAACAACAGTGCGCCCTCCCAACTCGATGATGTCATCCCTACAAGGTGAGCATCACCATGAGCAGCCATTTTGTTAGCTAGCTTGAGGTTACAGAGGTTAGCCGTGTGCCGCCGGAGGTATGTTCACTGTGGTGCTAGTGTTTTAAATTTCACAGAATAAGATAACTTGTCGGTGTTGTTGTTTACGTACAACTTTTGGCCACATGGTCGTAAACAAGAGGACGACTCGCGCGTTTGTTGACAGTAAACACAGCGCGAAAACTGGATGATCATTCATTTTCCGAGCCGTTCTGAGTTTGCTAGCTCATTAGCTAGCTGGCTAACTTGTTTACCGTTAGCGTTAAAGAAAACATGCAGCTTTCATGGCCGTCAGCTTTTAAGTGTTAGAGAGTTGTGGAGTGTTTCGCTCAGTTTGTCTGCGTGTGACTGCGGTAGATTCACATTTGCTTTACCCGGTGAACAGAAGTAAACTTCAGCCCGGATCGACGCTACAAACTCGCGTGTACCATTCTGGTGTTTACTAATAACTTGAGCTCCATCAGCTGATTCCACTTGGACCAGCGCTCAGCCATCCTGGACACCATGTCGGAGCTGTACATTCGGGTGGCTGAGGATGAGAATGAAGAGCCCATGGAGATCCCCTCGGAGGACGACGGCACCGTTTTGCTATCGTCGGTAGCAGCCCAGTTTCCAGGGGCTTGCGGTTTGCGATACAGAAACCCAGAGTCCCAGTGCATGAGGGGCGTCCGGCTGGTGGAGGGAGTCCTGCATGCACCAGAAAACGACTGGGGAAACCTGGTTTATGTCGTCAATTACCCCAAAGGTGAGTCAGGTGTTTGTGTAAATCACTTTCAGGTGTGCAACTCTGTCTATAAATATATATGTACCCGTTTATGTGCTTTAGGTGCAACTAATGAGATCATGCAGCAGCCATGCAGTAAATCCCACAGATAGATAGGTAGATAGATAGATATCTCCTTGTAAAAACTTAAGGTATATAGACACTCTTATATATTACATATAAGAAAAATAAGATGCAAATCGGGCTGGTAGAAGAACCAAGCTAATGTGCAACAACAAATTGTGCAAGTAGAACAAAAAAGATAAATACAATATAACAACAATAATTCAGATAACTATGCAGAAGGAGTGCTTGATATTTATTTCTGTGTTTAAGTTAATGCTTATATTTAGTCTGTCAGTCTATTCCATTCAGTATAGTGCAATACAAGTTAACAACAGCACAAACTGCAGCCTCCAGACAAACCACATATGCAGGGCTTATTGCGTTTAACTGCATTCATTTTAGGTGTTTTATTCAATTCAGTTGTATTCATATAGTGCCATTGCACACCATGAGTCATCCCAAAGCTCTGCACATAGTAAGGTGAAGGCTTTACAAGATTAAATTATAGAGAGAAACCCAACAAATTCAAAGATTCCCTTCAAGCAAGCTCAGAAAATCATTTCTTTAACAGAGAAAATATGTATGAGTGTCCTCATTCTTCTGTCTATTTATTGTGTGTCTGCTGTCACTGTTGAGTAACTAAGATTCCAGAGGGGCCAAGTCTGACCTTTTCCTTCCTTTCAAGAAGGATTTATTTTTATGTAATCAGATTTTGTTTACTGATGTAAGTCCTTATCTATTTATTCTCAACAGATAACAAAAGGAAGATGGAGGAAATAGACGCAGCCTCGGCTGTGAAAATTAAAAGGGGCTTTCAGAAGACATCAGATCTCATTGTCCTCGGGTTACCTTGGAAAACAACAGAACAAGACCTGAAAGATTATTTCAGTACCTTTGGAGAGGTCATCATGGTGCAGGTATTGATGTCTCTTCTGCCTCTGAATATTCAAATCAGCATTTTTTTTGTTAGGCTTTGAGTGAAGTAAGAATATATTTTACATTTTTTGAAAATAGTGTGAATTAGTAATAAAGTTTGCTCACCCGTCCTGTGTGTTCTTCAGGTCAAGAGAGACGCAAAGACTGGCAACTCGAAAGGTTTCGGCTTCGTCCGGTTCACTGACTACGAGACACAAACCAAAGTCATTGCTCAGAGACATATGATTGATGGACGATGGTGTGACTGCAAACTTCCCAACTCAAAGGTATGTTGGGCAACGTTTCTAAAAACTTGATTTTACGTAGATTTCCTCTAGGTCAAGGATCAGGTGATAAGATTTTGGTGATCAGTTTCTTTTAAAGTTTATATATATATGTTTTACTGTACATTTGTAACCAAGATCAATCTAGAGGACAGACTGCAGCAGCCATTAAGTATTATGAAGTGTTGGCAGTTTTTTTTTTAATCTTTGCCCATGTTGTTCACAAGATAAGAATTTTGAAATTATATTTTCACATCCAACTAACCCCTAACTTTAATATTGGGTACAGACAAAGATCAGTTCTTAGAAAACTATAGCCGAATTAGTCAGCAGCTTGACTCAGAATAAAAATGGAAATATTAATGCAGACTATTTAAATTATGGCTGCGTCTCTTTGTCCTCTCAGGCGTGTCCTGATGAGCCCATGCGGAGCCGTAAAATCTTTGTTGGCCGCTGTACAGAGGACATGTCAACCGATGAGCTGAGGCAGTACTTCATGCAGTACGGTGAAGTCACTGATGTCTTCATCCCCAAACCTTTCCGGGCATTTGCATTTGTGACATTTGCTGATGACCAGGTAAGCGTCCCTTGATTTGTGGAGTTTAAATTTGAGTATCTAGCATGATTAAAAGATATCGAAATGTATAATATAATCTTGAATTTCACCAAAGGGATGAATATGCTATCTATCTGTCTGTCTCTGTCTATTTATCTATTTATCTATCTGTTTGTCTGTCATAGCAATAAAGAAAGATCATATTGCAAAAAATATATATAAAGTAGATTTATCATCATCATAGAAATTCTTTTAAACATTTGGAAAATAAGTTAACAGCAAAGACTGGTCATAATTCCCTCCTCACTTCTTTCTCAGGTCGCCCAAGCACTATGTGGAGAGGACTTGATCATCAAGGGTGTCAGCGTGCACATCTCCAACGCTGAGCCCAAACACAATAATAGTAGGCAAATGATGGATCGAGGGCGGTTTGGGGCTGGTGGGTTCAGTCAGGGCTATGGCAGTAATCGCGGTGGGCTAGGCAGCGGTAGCGGAGGGGTTAACTTTGGGGCTCTCGGCCTTAACCCAGCAATGGTGGCTGCTGCCCAGGCAGCACTGCAGAGCAGTTGGGGAATGATGGGCATGCTGGCTAACCAGCAGGGTCTGACCACAACGGCAGGCACAGCCACCACGACCCGAGACCAGACCTATAGCTCTGCCAGCACCAGTTACAGCAGCCCCAGCTCGGCTAGCCTCGGCTGGGCTGCAGCAGGCACTAACACTGCTTCCAGCGGTGGCTTCAGCTCCGGTTTTGGCACGTCTATGGAATCTAAGTCTTCTAGTTGGGGAATGTAGATAGCTTCGAGTTGACCTTTTCTGTTGCTATTAGGCTAATCTGGTAAGTATACCTACAGGGGGGGGACGGCTTATATCTTCTGTTCGTATTATTTAAAAAAAAAAACACTGCCTTTTATTTTGTTAAAGAGGAATTTATACTTGTGTGTGACTGATTGTATAGTCATGCATTGAATGGGTGAGAAGTTGTTTGTTAGTGGAAACTGCCACACTACCTTGTTTCGTTTTGAGGATATGTTACACAAAGATGACTGTGCATGCAAGATAAATTATTTATAACATGCACGAGTATCTTGAGAGCCCCCCACAGCCCCTTGTAAAATGGGCTTTATATAATTATATGTATGTATGCATTTGGTTGTATCTTTTTGTTTGTTTTTGTTTGACTTATTTTGGAAAAGCCTTCATGAAAGTCTCTTCTGCAGTTCACCAACTCTTTCCCAATTTCCCGGGAGGAAGCGCCTCATTGGCAGCAATGTTCGACAGATCTCAGTATCAATTCCCCTCCTACCATGTGTAAATGCTTTGTCATCCAAGAACACAGCTTCACTCTGCATCATATACTGTGTTAGACGGTGGGTGTTGTCTTTTTCCTCTCCCCCTTTTTTTGGGATTATAGAAATCTTGTCTGCTCTTGTCGCTTTTCGAGATCGATGAGTGGGATTG